>VZDJ01007755.1:15311999-15394499 GCA_008694505.1 Cyanoderma ruficeps | reverse complement strand
TCCGTCTTCTCTCTACTTTTCTGCAGACCAAGCTCTGTTCTGCCTACATCTCTAACAACTCTACTGTGCTCACTCCTACTACACTTTTTTGCTCAAATGCTGGCTTTCCCCCCTTGCTTTGTCCAACAGTAACACGTTTATATTCTTTTCCCCCTCTCTGTCGCTCCCCCCTGCATGCACCCTTCCCCATTGCAGAGAGGCACAAAAACCCCCAGTGCTTGCATCCTTTTTACTCCCTACTTCAGTGGTCAGCACCGACTCTCACCAAAGTGAGGGGCACTCTTTCCCTGAAGTTACCTTGTCTCAGGGAATACTCAGATGCAACAAAACCAAAGCTTTGTTAAGCCGTCTCAGACTAGTCTCATTCTTAAGTCTCCTTTATTTCCATTGCTGTGTCACACAGGAAAATCAATCCGGAGCAGAGAGTATATAATGACTTCTTAAAATATTTTTAGGCTACTTCAGCTTTCCTTTCTCGCTCCCTCTGTGGAAGAAGTGTGCAACAGTTTAAGTTGGAACCGGGCAAAATGAAGTTACAGCTAAACAGGACGTGTAATGCCTCCTCAGAGATGACCTGTAACACAAGCTCTGCTACGTTTCACAGTCTGACCTGCACAAATAACAACCTGAGTTTTCCAGGCATTAATGGAATCTGATTTCCGCAGTTCTGTTCCTTAAAGATAGAGCCCATCCTTCAAGAAATCACACTCCAGCTTCTAATTTATATATCCTGATTTTCTTTCCCGCTGCTGCGTGTGAATATTCCAAGACAGAAGACAGCTAAATAGGAGTTGTGTCAATATGATTATAAGATCTTTTTTATTTCTTTGTTTTTGAGAAGACTGGGTTAGAATAGTGGTAAAGGAAAACAACCGTCTTAAATTAATTACTGTCATAATTTGAAAAATGCCCTTCCTTTTCCCAGTAATTAATTTCAGTTCAAGAATTCAAAAATCAGCTGCAGTGAAGTTTAATTCATGTCTGTAAGTGCACAAGAATGGAAAAACATGCAGCTTTTCATAGGCTTCTAGCAATACACTGAACTGAACTGTGTGTGTAAATTTCCAAAAAGCAAATTAGAAAGGCTCACATAAAAGAGAAGCAAAAAAAAAAAAAACCCTTTGAATTAAGACTCTTCATTTGTTACTGGCGAAGGAGTGGTACAGTATATATAGTATCAGATATCACTCACTTTCACTTGCTCCATTATAATAATATATAGGAATGGGAAATATTAGGTACCTAGTGAAAATGTTACGTGATGCAACTCAACGGCAATTTCATGATGGGAGCCTCTTTAAAATGGATAACATGGTTTCTGCATTTACATTTTTCAAATTTTCTAACAATACAAAATCTTGCTACAGTAGATTAAACAGAAAAAAACAACAATTTATGAAATATGACCTCCGAAAGACTAATTGCAGAAAATATATTCATTCCCATTCCAATAAATCCTTAATTTTAAGTGTCAGCTGCAAAACATAAATCCCTTTAATAGATTTTAAACTGTGATGATGAAGTTATAATTGTAGGGTCCAGCCCACTCAAAATCAGTCCAATGCACTTGCTTTGCATTAGCCAGTCTTCTGGGTTTTGGTTTTTTTGTTGTGGTATTTTAATCTCATCTCCAATCTTTTAGGAATTTTCCATTGCATTCCTGAGCCTGGTTCTGGATTACTTTTGGCTCAGATTGAGTTGGATCTTTCTGTTATTCCTCAATAGATGTCCGGAGTGCAAAGTCTACTTGCCCATAACTTTCTGTGTCATTTACTGCAGGGTAGCATGCACATAAAGACCCTCAAGTCATGTGAAATAAGAGACTTGACCTCAAGACACAATAAAATTGGTTAGTTTAGTTGTAGCTCAAAAGGTCATTTTTTCTGGGACTGCCTCTGAGGGCTGTTTTAAACTAATTATTACCTTTGATTTTAACTTATCGTTTGTTAACAAAAGAAAGGAAAAAAAATGCAACCCACAGTTATTATAATTTCAGCAGTTTGAGTGGCATGTCTTTAACATTATGGACGTATGAAAAGGTCCCTACCTGAGGAGGAGCTTACAGTGTAAATTAGGCAGAGAGCACTGTGAATAATAAGAGCAGGCAGAGGAGAGATTTGTGTAAGAGTGTGGGAATAGTGGGGATGTGCGTAAGAGAAATATGCAGAGTTGAGAAATATTCTACCAGTTGACACTAATCATGATACTTTTCTTCCTTGTTCTGTTTTCATGTAAGTATCGTAATAGATTTGTTTTTTCTCTATTTGCTTGCTTGTCACTGAGCTTTTCCACTGCCGAAGCTCTCCTGATTTCTTTTTTCTATTCTAGATTCTAGTACAATAGGTAATATAGGTATATCTTTATTCTTCTGCTCAGCCATGGAAAATAACACCGAAATCCCCCAAAATGTTATATATATACTTCCCTTGGTAGTTTTTCCACAGCATTCTACTAAAAAGTATGATTCACTATTAATAGAAAGCATAAATGAACTTGAAATTCTGGGCTTTTGACTCTATAATCTCCAAAAAAACCTCTGACACATCTTTACAGTTTTGTTTGTTTGTTGTTTGTTTTTGTAATAAGATGTTTCTAAACAAAAATGGTGTTTGCTGTCAATTTATTTTCCTTCTGCCTAGTTGCATTAGATAAACAAAAATATAAAAAGAAAAACAAAAAGCCAAACAGCTTCTTTCCAGTGTTCTTTAACAAAGAGGATGCGATGTTACACAGGCTTTATTCTTTTTAACTGTTGGAAGTAAGATTATATCAGAAAAAAGAATATCAGAAAAGGTGATGGATCAACCTGAGAAATTAAACTGCACTGAATCAGGAGGACCAGATGGTGTTCATCCAAGAGCTCTGAAGGAACTGGAGATCAATGCAAGTGTGCTGCTAACAAAAATATGTAATTTATCATTAAAAACAGCTACTGAACCAGAGGACAGGAGAGTGGCCGGGGATGTACCTCTTAAAAAGGTGCTAATGATGATCCTGGGAATTATAAACCAGTAAGTCTTACTTTAGTACAAGGAAACTATTCAGAGAATCAGTAAAAATTATATGCTTAGGTACACAGATAAGAAGTAAAATCTGCAATGCTTTTGCCTACATTTGTTCTACCCTCCTAGAACTACAGGAAAGAGTTAATTAGTAGTCGATAAAGTAGAACCAGAAGATACAATTAATTTAGTGTTTGCAACATCTTACCATAAGGTTTCTGAAAAGAAAAACCACAGCAGATCCAGAATTAAAATCCATCTATGTTGCGAGTACTGAATAAAAGAGGGAAATCAAACCCCAAAATTTTAGAGCTATTAGAATTAGAATTAGAGTTTTGTCCTCTGAAAGCATTTTATAAACACTGTCAGATTACTACAACTTCCTAATGAGCTGACTATTTTAGAAGTGAAGTAACTTACCTATAATTGCAAAAGCAAGCTGTGTCAGAACCAGACTTCAGCTCATGAGCACCCAAGTTCCAGAGCTGCATTTAGGTGACTAGACAGCATCCCTCTCTCTAGGTACTACAGAAGAATCAGTGGTCAGTTGAAGCAGAGAAAGAGGTTAACTCTGAATTGCCCCTGGGATCAATAGTGGCAATAAAGATGGTTTTGTTCAACTTATTCATTAGAAAGCTTGGAAAAAAAGCTTCTGAAATAAAGAATGTAAAACTTGTTTTCACTGCAACAGTCACAGCCTGCTTTCTGGTGTTTAAACCCAGTGCCCAGTGCTCTAACAGGAAAATTCATGGGGATATTTGGCTGTTTATTAAGTTAACTGAATTTAGACAAAATTTGAAGAAATTCCAGAGCAAGACAGTGAACTAAGATAAAATGGTGACATGAGGGATGCAAAATTAAACAGACTAATGCCAAGGGGTGTGTACTGGAAAATATTTTCAAGAACTGATGGCTATTAACTAGCACAGGAAAAATCTAAGGATAATTTACTGAAAATGCTATCCAAGATATTGCAGGAGTTTAGAAAACATACACAAACAGAGAAGATATTCAGTATGAACAAAAAGATGGTTAAACATAAAATATTACTATTCAGCTTCATGAGTAAAAACTGCATTTCCAGATATTCTGTTGTACTTTAGTCAGTGGGCTATAAGCAAGACACGGCAAACCAAGGAAACATACAGAGAAATGCAGTAAACATGAGTAATGAAACAGGGGAAAGCACCAAGGAAGCAGATTTAAAGGTGGAGAACACTTCATTTAGAAATAGAAAGAGGTAGAAGAGTTTTGAAGAGTTTTAGGACCACATAAAATTCCAGCTGATGCAGAAGAGCTGAGGTGTTCCTGTCTGGTTTCTTACTTTTTACAAAAATTAAATGGGAAGCATATTTAATTGAGTATATAGAGATGGTTTTATTTCATCAGAATATGTAGTTAAATTGTGGGATTTATTGCCTCTTCATAGGATTGAGGAAAAGAGCAGCGAGGGAGTAAAAATTAGAAAATGAAAACAAAAGGAAGTGAAAAAAGGAGGACTAACTTTGTCATGTCCCCCAGCTTTCTGAGACTCTTCAGCTGCCCCTCCACACAAAGAGCACATGGCCAGTGACCTGCAGGTTTGGTGGAAAGAGCATCTCAGGTTGCAGAGCAAGACCTGAGAAACAGCCATCCCATGCAACATGGATTTCTCTCTAAAACCATTGCTTTTTCAGGCAGAAATCCAAATAGCTGCTGCTACAGGTCTGCCTAACTCCCACGGCTCAGTCTGGGCAGCCCTTTTGGTTGGGCTAAGGGGCAGAAGGAGGCAGGAGGAAAGAGAGGCCAGACTTGGAGCCTGACTCCCCTATGAAGCCTAGGACTGTTCTGCTTGACATCCTTTCCAGCCCTGCCAGCCTCTCCACAAGCATGCAAACTGTACTCCCCTGAGAGTACAGAAAGCAGTGGGAACTCGATGTGATTCTCCTTGTGGAATTTCTCAGCGCTTTTTTCTTCCTTGGGATTTTTCCCGAGAGATCAGAGTATTTAGCCCTTACTTAGCTTTATCAAAGTATTAGACATTTATTTCATTAAGTATAGCATCTGCAGCCACACTAGCTAGAATAAAAATTATAAGGGCTATCAATCCTCATACTTCAGGGCATAAGCTGATCACCAGCTGGGGTCGAAAAGAAATTTCCCTCTGTGGTATAGTATTGCAATTAGGTGCATTAGGAGGGGGTTATGCCTTCCTCAGTAGCCTCAGGCATTGGCCAGTGTGAGAGGCAGAGAGATACCAGGCTAGATGGACCACTGGTCTGCTTCAATATGGCAATTCCTTTGTTCTTAGGGATGAATGTTTCTGCTGCCGAGCCGCCCTACTTTGTCATAATGTCAAAATCCAGCATTAATTATAATTCTGAAAATGAAGGAATATTCATGAATTATTATGTTAGCAATAACTGCGTGTAATGCAATAAAGACAAAAACAGTGTCTGCTGCAGAGTAAAAGGAAGTTGACAGCTTCAAGCACAAGGTGGTTTCTGTTTCCAGTTACCCTCCAGAACTCCTTGCACCCCAGAGTCAACACCTTTGAGAATAATGCAGTAATTACAATTTTATTTTACCATATTCTGACAACTGATTTGATTCAATAGTGTCTGCACAGTTCAGACAAAGCAAAACACTCCAACAGTTTGACTATAAAATGCTGATAGTTTTTATGTGCTCACATTTAATCCCCCAAATGGCATGGTGGCCTTCAACTAATTTTAAATGAAATTTTCTTCTGTGTTACTCTGGTTCCATCAGCGTTTTGATAGAAATTAAAAAAAAAAAAATCTGATAGCTGCTTTATTCTTGTCATGTTCTTTTTCTAAAGCAACTCTCGGAGATGATTGCAAAAGTACATTAAAGGCATGCATTTTCGAAGTTAGTCAGTTGTCAAAGTGATCCTGAAGGTTGACAATCACATTTAAGACAAATATAGAAATCTAAAAGAAATGCTTACAAGCAATTCTGTATTCTGGGCAACGATTTGGTTTGAAAATGCATCCAGTTCAAGGGTTAAATGAAAGCAAAAGCAATCACTTCAACCATGTTTTTGAAGAAAATAAACCAGCTTGATGTAAGCTAAATGAAGGGGGTCTGTGACTTAAAAGGAATGGACAGATAGAGAAAAAGGTCAGAAGATTAAATTTTCCCTAAGGGAAAAGTCATTCTTTGGAATCATTAACCTCCTTCTAGGTCACTACTGAAAAAAACAGCAGGAAATCCTACTGCTCCTGGAAAGATGGGTGCATCGTATACCACCCACTGACCTAGCAACTCTATGGCAAACATAATTGTGCTTACAAATTCTCCTCCAGGCATGCTTGGTTTTACTATGCCCATTTTAAAGCAATATGATCTTTTAGCTGAATTCTGAAGTGTATCTATAAAGACAATATTCCAGGGGCTTGGGATGTTAAAAAGAAGGATCACTTGCTTGAATGTCTTTTTTTTTTTTCTTTTTTAAGCAGAGAGAAATCTAGAAGCAGTTTTTGAAATTGGAAGTTGGTCAGTGACACATTTTATCCATTAACCATTTCTCTTTAGGACTGAAATTAATCATGGTCATTGTTGCAAGCATTTTAGTGACTTTCTACACCCTAAAGCACATTGCTGGGATCAACTGTGTATTTCAAAGTATCTTTTTGTCTCAAAGAACCTGCATCAGAGGGTCTTTTCAAGGTTTCATTGTCAGCTAATTCTGCCGCCTCCCAGAGAAGGCAGAGAGTAAAGACTACACCAAAGAGGAGGATTGTGGTCTCACATAAGTCTTCCAGAAGGCATTTCGAGGATGTCCTGTAGCATTTATCAGGCAATATGCAGATGAACAGCCTGACCAGTATCAACGGAAACAAGTCTTTTGTCATGATCAAGCCTCAAAATAAGCAAGGGAAACTAGCGCTGGTCAATTTCTACCACAATACCTTGTGGAAAGGTCTTCGTTGAAAAGTGGCCTCTTTTTCTTCCTTTCTTGCAACAGAAATAGAACTTTCAATCAACATAAACACAAATTCAGATTTGCTTTTGATGGAAGCTCCAAGTCCATCAAGAACTGGCAAGGCAACAGGATGCCTATAACTCTGCAAAGTCCCCTGTGTACTTGGAGACTGCAGGCAAAGTCTATATGGTACTTCAGAATCCAGGACTTAATCTTAAGAACTTGTATTACTGGAGAATATTCTGGCAACTATCTTAAAATCTTTTGTCTCTGGTCAGCCAATTTTTTTCTTCCCTAACAGAAAGCCATATTCAGAAGAAGATTTTAATATGGAGAAAAGACTTCAGCAACTTGGAAGGATGATACACAGTAAAAACTGAAAAATTTTGATCATCTGTAAGGATATCTCAAATCTCAGGCCTGATGGATGAACACTGAGCAATACTTTTTCTTAATTTGATATTGTCTCTTTCCATTCCATTTACGTACATGAAGTGAAAAAAAGAAAAATACACAGAAAGAATCACAACCAATTGACTGCCCTGGAAGCAGAAGGTGTCTTGATTAGCTTAAATTTATAAAATTATGCATTTCATAAAAAGCCACTTTTCACATGTAAGCAAGATCTTTGAAGATTTCAGAAGACAATGGCATGACCCCTGGAGAATAAAGGCATTGAAAGAAGTAGCTAAGAGAAAGACAAATAAAGCATAGTTTGTGGAAATTAGCAAAGCCTCAAATAGGACAGAATCACACAAAGTTCACATTCTTCATGAAAACCATGATTTTTACTCATGTTCGCACGACTAACAGCCAACGAGCAAAAATCTCTTCCTGAATGTTAGCAGCTCAATTACCTAATGTGAAGGAGGTACAGGGGTAAGAATTTCCTGATAAGTGCATGGCAAGAAAAAGAATCGTATGGCTCACTTGTTTTCTAGCCAAAATGCATTTCAGAGGCAGGAAATCAAAAACACATCACAAACCTTGCGAGGACACTACACACATTCACTCTGCCGATATTAGTGGCTGTCAGGAGGCTGTCAGGCTCAGGGAGTCACAGCTCCCTAAAGCAGTATTTCCCCAGTGTCTCCTCCCCAAAAGTGTGGGTTTGGATCATACTTTGCTAGGAAATACTGAGGAAATATCACAGTGTTACAGCTGCTTAGACAACTCCCCAGATTCAATACAAACGGCGCTCTGAAACAAAGCGACCAAGGAATGTTGCAGCAGAGCCCTAAGCTGAGCAGCAAGATGCAAGATTTATTATGACACAGTGCAGGGGATATCTGAAATGGAAGTCAAAGCATTAATGTGCTCTTCTCTCCCTCCCTGCCTTCTTTTCTCTTTGAAATTCATATATCTATCTATATATATAAATACATATATAATTGCTTATTTTCTCAAGTGATATGGCATCTAAAATGATTGAAAATTTTAGGAGGTGAGGATTTCCTAAGATCTTTTCTGCTTGTTTTTCCCGTGTTTCAGTGTTCTCTACCCACAGGACACTGAAATGCTGAAATTTTAGCAGTTCATATGTTTGCCTGCCCACCTCTTTAATAAAAGGGTTGTGTTTCTTTTCTGTCAACACCTATTCTTTAGCACACATCTCTGTTACCATCAAGGAAAATGTTGGCATAGCCTTTTGGGGGGTTTGCTGTTTTTTTCTTCTTTTAAATTCATTTCTATAGCTGGACTTTTCCTTTTAAGTCTNTTTTTTTTTTTTTTTTTTTTTTTTTTTTTTTTTTTTTTTTTTTTTTTTTTGGTCAGTCACTCAGTTCAGCTCTCCAAGTCCAAGGTATTTCAGAGACTCTCTCAGTTTCTCTGCCCGGAGATCTAGCTTTACATAATAAGCAGGTATCTCAAGCTACGTGGCAGCTTTGGTTCCAAGGATAAAAGCAACTGCTGTAAAATCCAACAATGATCCCGTGCAAAAACACTCACAGGCTCTCACACATGTGACCCGTAAACCAGTGCAGTTAATTTTCCATACAGTCCTGTCCCTTTCGTTGTGGAAAAGAAAAAAAAAGAAAAGAGAAAGAAGAAGGAAAAAAAAAAAGGCTGTGAAAGGTGAGTTTTTGAAGAAGAAATCCCTCTGAGGCTCCTCTTGCTGAGATTCCCCGCTAGGATTGCAGGGGGCAAGAGAAGACCTGCTTTTGGCTCGGTGCAGTAGAGGCCGTGGGATCTGCCCCCAAATCTGGCAGCTCAGTGGGATGCCGTGACCTCTCACCCTGGCGCCTTGGCAGCTCAGCCCCATTGTTCCCGAGGGCAGGGGGCTGGCGAAGCCAGGAGGGGGGGTAAACATCACCACAACTTTTGTGGCTCTGGGAAAGGAGATCACCTCTATGTTGAGACCTGGAAGATGTAGCATTCAAGATTTCCAGGGTGCTCAGGTAATAGAAAAAAGAACCATGAAAGGAAAAAGATGGACTCATTGGAAGTGGCATGTACAAATTTAATTTACCTCCTCCAAGTATTCTTGCCTGCATGTGCATGAGCTCCTGGTATTCTCCCTTCAGCTCAGGGAAGCGGAGAGGCCACACGAGTGAATCATTCTACCCTGAACTCCAGTTACTTTCTCCACTCTAACCTGCAACTACCTGTTTCTCAGATTTTTTAAAGGCTTCCTAAGTTGGCCAGATTGGGGTCTTTTTTCACAAGAACAAAAAAAAGCTCACTGCTGTCACCAAAAGTGACACCCTCTTCATACATCTCCCTCCCCCTCCTGCACATCCAATTATCAAGTCTCTTTTCCAACGTATGAGATCTCTAGAGCTTCTCAATGAAGGGTTTGTAATAATTCTTTTAACATGGCAAAACACCACATTATTCCCTAAACATTAATGTTGCATGAATGCGAGACTTCTTTTCCCCATGAAATTTCCTTTTTGATTTTACAAAACAGAAAGTGCAATTTAAAACAATGCTAATGGAGCTCATATCTTCCATGATCTAAAATTATTTTGTGTGGTGCCAATAACTAGCCTGCTAAAGATGCTTGTCTGAGGAAACGACCTGACCTTAAACAAGGGCATTTGAGCCCTTTCTTTCATGTCAGTGTCCTTCTGAGCACCCAGAAAGATATCACATGGCATTTGGCCATTTGTATACTGAAAGACCAGAGTCCCACATTTCAGATCTGCCTAACACACTGTGCCACTCAAACACTTGTCACTAGCTAAATTCCCACCTATTGATATGTTTACATCCTTCCTATGGCATCTTTCAGTTGCTGTTCAGGACATGGACCATTTTTTCCCTCTGTGGTGCTTCATTCAAGTACAGATGTCCGAATTCTTGAACAACCTGAGGTACGGAAGCATTTACTTGGAGAAGGCCATAGCACATTCAGGAAGGCAGATACAGAAATGACAGAGGGCTTCTAGAAGTTTTCATGATTTTGCACCCTCTTGGAGATGTGAAATCAAATAACCAAGAGAGAATTTACTGAGGAAAGGCAATATGGATATACACAATTAAATCCAATAAAATTACATCGTCTGAGGAACTGTTTTCTTTCTCATTGAAACCAGCATCTTGTAGTTTCTGTTTATAGAGTTAATATTTAAAGGCCAGAGCTGTAACACACTTCAAGAAACTTCCTTTATTTCATGGGGTCAGTCTACTGTATTTTCTTGTTTATGTAAGTTGTAAATGATGTATCTGATATATCCACCCCGAAAACTGCATTTTTAACCAGTTCATGTCATTATTAAATCTTAGCACTACATTCCATGTTGACATCTCATAAAAACACCTCCATGTCCAGTTTTCTGCTTGGGTGTCATCACTCAGTGATCATGAGAGCATGAAACCAGATGCTGTTCCAGGTTGGTGTAACTACGGTTTGGCTAAATAAAAAAATAAAATGGCTTTTCATGCTTATTGATCTTGATTTTTTTGGCCATTTTTACACTTCATTGCCTATAAGCACAGTGAGGATGTGCTTTGTAAAAAAAACTGAAGTTTCTTTTCTCAGTGGATTAGACATTTCACATTTTAGTGACTCCAACTAACATTTCCATTCCCCCCCTCCCAGAAGCAGCCCTTTCCATTGACTTTAAAAAAAAAAAAAGGATTGATCTTTAAGTAATACATATGATATTAGTTTTTCCGTTTTAAAATAATCACATTATTGCAGACATTTTAATAGCTGTAGAGGTTGCTATGTATTAACATGATTCATGGTCCTTGACAGCAGTGTCTCTGAAAATCCCACAGGAATGCAAAATACAAAACTCCACACACGTTCAAATTTTACTGCCTGCAGCTAAAAGAGGGGAAAAAAACTTAAAACTGTTGAAACCCTTCAACTTTAAAAGCATTAATAGATGGTCCCAGGGGATTAAATCTAAATCTTAATGTGTAAAAATCAAGTTAATAACCACAGAGATTAATATGGTTGCATTTGATTATTGTGATAATGCAAACAATTAGTACTGCTAAAGTGAGATATATTAGCCTCCTACTTGCCCCACACACATCTGCAAAGCATTGGAAATAAATGGAAATAAAACATTTTGCTCTGAAAGCTTTTCCTTTTTTCTTTTTTGCCTTTGTCTTATTTTCTCTGTAGCTGACTCATTTTTAAACTATAATTGTTAACATTTTATTTTTAAGCCTCTCTTTTTATAAGACTCTCATAAAATTGGTTGCCATAATCATTCATTCCATATTGTCAGCAAATTATGCATTCCTTGCCAATACAAGTAAATAAATAAATCTTCTAGATAAATGACATGACACTTTTTCTCCTTCCTTCTTTTAGGGACAAAAAAATGCCATGCAAATGTATTCGCCTGAGGAAAATAAGAACTTCTTCCTAGTCCACCGTTGGTTTAATCCAGAACGCCCTAGGACTGGAACCAGGCATCCAATCCAATCTATATTATAGGTGGAGTTGGAAGTGCCACCTATACTTAATGCTTGACACTTCCCATTATAAAACCCTTTTTTCAATTGCAAATAACTGTGCCAGACTTTTCAGTGTTCGGCAAAAATTCCTCTTGCTGGATGAATGCCTCACTTTGATTTATTTGTTGTTCTAAAATTTTAGTGAAAAACAGCTCAGCAATCTCCAAGAACAAGATTATAGAAATTATATTATTTTGCCCACATAAAAAAAGAAGTCCTCGCAACCATTCAATCGATTAACTCTAATATACCCATCCCTTGGAGCATGGACATTATATTTGGCATAGAAGAGGACCTGCCTGGTGTCAAGAATGTGAAAACAGACTGACTTTGGCTAAATGCTTAGCCTTTGCTCAAGTTCAGTAGACATTCTCAGGAATTTGGCAGCAATGTCCTCCACAGTGTCTGTACCAAGCACACTCCAGCTGCCAAGCTGCAGGCTCTGAGCAAATCATGCCCTCTTATCGCTGCTCCTAGATTCTGTGGTTCCATGTGTTTAGGAAAGGGATGCAGGACTGCAGGGAAGTGGAGGCAGAAACATGGGACTGGATATCAATTATTTGGGAGTGTGGAAGAAAGACTGTCATCCTGGTTTGGCAAGAAGCACGTGTGCAGAAGGAAAGGGAGCTCAAGAAAGGGGTCCAGGGGAGAAGCTTGGTGACTTACTGCATTGTGGGATGGTAGAAGACTGAAAGCAGGATTAGGAGCAAGTGGATGAGGAACTGGGACTGGATCTGAGGTGGCTAAAAAGTGAGCTGCAAGTGAGAAATCCAGTCAGAAAAGCCTGGTGGTGAAGGGAGGAGGTACCGGGAGCAAGGCTGGAGGGTTGAAAAGTGAACAGAATGGGCCACTGGCTGCTTGTATCCAGGAGCTGGGATGGACTCCAGTAATCTGGGGTTATCCCTTATGCACCCAAGAGATCACCCTCAAAGAGTGAACGGCTCATTCCTCTTAAGTGCAGGCAGGATAGCATCAGACACATTCTACTACCTCAAGTGGCTGAGGCCAGCCCTGTAAGTCTGGAGATTTCAGTCCTGTAGCTAAGCCACCATGACAGCACTTCTGAGGTTTCCAAATTGCCTTTTTAGAGCAAGCTATAGGATAGTACATGAGAAACCTTTAAAAACTAAGTATCACAGAATAAATCTTTTGAAGTGCAGTAACAATTAAAATTATATATGCAGCCCTAAGTTGTCCTCCCATCGTTTGTTTTTCTGCAGTATGACATGGATGGACTTATCTGATAAACAGTTAGGAGAAGCAGCAGAGAAGGATGAACATATGATGTATTGCAAGGCTGGAGAATTAAGAACAAGCAGGCAGGAAGAGGAGGGAGGGCTTCCTAGATGACATATTTGAATGTTGTCCTACACAGAGGAGTCTGTGCTTTCCTTTTCCTCGCCTGCAATGCTGTGGAAACATCATGCACAATGCTGTGTTCATTTATGGCTACTTTCCATGTTTGGAGAGCATTTGACTTGGTACTCAGGCAGTCTCCCTTCCCAAGTGCCACTTGTGATTCCATCTGAGCTGTGCACCAACGATACACGTGGTTGCACAATGCTGAGCTCTCTGACAACCCAGGCTGTGGTGACTTAGCTTGGCTCTCTAGAATTAGTGTCAATGCTGGCCTTATTTAAAGTCTTGTTGCCTCAGTTCCCCTTTTGAAAAATGGGAATAACACCAACCTACCTCTTGCATGAGTGTTGTGAAAATGAATGAATTACTATTTATGAAGTACTGTAATGATGAGTGCCCATGAGGAACAGCCCATGAGGAAATTAATTATTCTATCTTTGGAACAGGGTTTGAATAGTGAGCAGTAAATAGGATGTAGGGCCATTACAGTGAATAATGAGAATGAAGCAGATGAATAGCATCCTTCACTCTGTTCAGTGAATGAGGCAAGGCCTTGATGAAGAAAAGAGGAAATATTGTGGTGGTGTGGTAGAAGACCATCCCAAGGTGTATGGTAGAAGAAGGTAACTCTGCCATATAGCAGCTCTGGAGTGCTTGGGCCCATGTCACCATCACCCCAAACCCTTCCCAGCTCTGATGATGGACATGTAGCACACAGCCCAACATGCCCTGTGAGCTCACCTTCCCTCTCCAATGGTTCCTAAGCCGTTTCTGAGCCCAGCCAGCCCCAGTCTCCTCCCATCTGACTCACAGATCCAGTTTCCTTGCTTGGCCGGGCCCTGACTCAAAAGCTGTTTCAGCTTCCCTCCCTTCATCCACAGCCATTAACCCCAGTTCCTATAATAACAGGAAAAAGCACATTCCTGACACAGAGACACCTTCCTCTGTGAAAATCCTAATGCAGCTCAAAACCAAGCGATAGCAGAACTTCAAAAAAGACAAGAAATAATCAGAAAATATGCACAAATATATGCAAATATGCAAATCTATGTACATTTTCTAGCTTCAGTAACAGCTATAAGTTTACAATCAGAAATTTTCCAAAATTGATTCAATATGGTTTCAGCCCAGTATTTATTTGGACTGATATAGATTAGAAATTACAACGGAAAATAGGATTTCCCCCTAAAATACTCAGCAATTACAATCACAATATCTGGCAGTCTTTATCCTTCTTGCATAATGTTGTCAATACTGGCAGGCTTAAGAAAGAGAATTCAAATGCCTGTTTTCCAGCCTTGTAGCTGGAGGGTAAATATATCTATATGGTACACTATTTTTTTCATAAAATTACCTCAGCAGTAAGAACTAGTCAAAACCAAATCCAAATGTAGCTCATTCTAATTTCAGGTATGCCAAACTTTAGGAAACCAATGAAAAAGAATCTATGAGTACCTTTTAACTTGCAAGCTCAGATTTGAAAACATATTTTCAGAGCAGTTCCCAATTTGTTTCATTACCTTTCAAGCCAAATGCCTCTCAAGATAATCTAAGGTCAGGGATAATCCAAGATTTCTCATTTTAGGTGCTGAATTTGTGTCTCACCTCTGAGTGACTTTCTTAAATGCAAGATTTTATAAACTTTAAAATTGTCTGCAAAGGATTAATGACTATTTTGAACACTTGGAATTAATGGTTTTACTGTGCTCAGTGAGGGAAAGAAACTTAAAAAAGAAAAGAGAAACATTTAGGAAGGAACGTCACTTAATGCTATGCAAGGTCTTCTGTGAAAGTGGGGGGAAACCCCCAGCTTTTGGCCAATGCTGGTGCGTGGGAGAGCCACCAGACCAGCAGCTGCACTTCCCCCTGACTGTTTAGAAGAATATGTGTAGTTAATGCTACTGCCACCTTTAATGCAAGATGCTTGAAAAGCAAGACATGAAAGAAGAAAAAGGAAAGGGAAAGAGATCCAGCTTCATCACTCCAAACCCCCCATTACTTCTGCCTTGGCAAAGAAACAACCAGAAGGAAGGAAAACAGCAAACCAAGCTGGGGCTCTTTTGTTCATCCACCTTGACAAAGACAGAGCCAGGAAGAGTAAATATCAACCATCAGTAAGTGTTGCAGTTCATGTGGAGCAGTGGAGTAGCTGTGCAGTCAGGATCAAAGATCAGAGTGTCTTTAATACTGTGGCACTCTGCTTTCTGGTTGTGCACTGCAGAGCCAGTGTTAGATGGCACACATGGAGCTCCACGTAACCAGTGTCACACACAAGCATTGCTCACATCTTCAGCATGTGATTGGGTTGTTAGCATTATAGGCTGAACTGCAAATCCATGAAACCTTTTCATCAGTTCTTCCACAGACAGCCCAGACACATAGTTACTACTATCCCACTTTTACATGACAGCCAGTATCTAGTACAACTAAGATGGCATGGTCTGCTCCAAGCAGTACATTTAATCCCCTACCCTTGTGAATAAATAACACTAATGATCTGTCAGACCCGTCTGCATTTCATGCATTTCACTCCTGTAACACCATCCCAGCAGGCAGCATGAGCTTTGTGTTTTGTCTTGGAGTCTGTGAGGCTGGTCAGAGTCTTGTCACTAGGATGAAGGTCCAGGCACTCCCAAACACAGAAGGCAGAAGGGAACACACGTGTTGAAGGGTTTTGTGTCTCACTGCTAATGATGGGGCAAGTCTGTTCTGAGAAATTGATCTCAAGTATTGTTGCAGCATCTCTTGGACTGGTTTACTCAGGAACCACTTTTACTGAGAGAGACTGTAGAAACAGACATGGATGGTCTCCAGGCTTACTGACCTTTGCTGTGACATATCCTGTCATAACACACTACAGAAAAAATACCACTTTGTGACATTCGTTTCACTGACTCAGCACTGGAAATGTGTGAGCAAGGGCATGAAGGAAGCTAGTCTATCATCAGAGAATCTTGATAGGGTGAAAATCCAGGACTCCTTTGCATCCAGGGTACATGACCTTGGCATCACCTAATCCAGCCAATTAACCAGTCTATCAATCTACACATATTATTTACTTTTTCCAGTGCAGCAGAGTCTTGCTTGATATAACTGCTGCTAGTCCCTATTTCATCTCAGCTAAACTCCCATTCTTCTTCCTGTGCTGCGTTGAGGGTTGGAGCAGAAGGATAGGCTTCTTAAAAATGGCAAACATCCTGAATCAGCCATAAAAGTGTGCCCTGGCACACGATAAACAATTAAATGGCTTGGGTTGGAAAGAACCTTAAAAATCCTCTAGTTCCAACCCCACTGCCATAGGCAGGGACGCTTTCCACTAGACTCAGTTGCTCAAAGCCTCATCCAACCTGGCCTTCAACAGTCCAGGGATGAGGCATCCACAACTTCTCTGGTTAACATGTTCCTGTGCCTCACCACCCTCACAGTAAAGAATTTCTTCCTCATAGCTCATCTAAACCTATTTTTTTCAGTGTAAAACCATTACCTCTTGTTCTGTCACAATAAGCCCTTGTAAAGAGTAAGGCCATTTTTCCCTTAGCCACTAGGAATGGGATACAACTCTATCAGTGGCATTGGTTTTGGCTTGTTTTCTTCTTCCCTCTCCCCTTCATTGTTCAAAGATTTAAGGAGTGAGGCCATTATTCCTTTTACACCAAGCTGCCAGGTTGCTAATGTTCCCATGGATGGCTTCCTATATCCTCCAGATGTTTCTAGGAACAAAGTGAGCTTGGCAGGGTGACACCAGAGGTAAGTGGGGAATAAATCAGCCAGTGGAATGGGTGGCTGAGGTGGCGCCTGGAGCAGCAGCTACTGCTGCAAGTTGCTGTGGGTAAGCACTAGAGCAGGAGAGCTACAAATTCACCGGGATCTCTGCTGAGCAGGGTCCTGGCTCCTCAATGGATGAAGGGAGGTGGAGTAGAGGGAAGGCAGGAAGTACAAGGGTAGGGAAATGAAGCCTGGGTGGTAACGCCGGAGGAGAAGGTGAGGGACTGGCCATGTGAAGTCAGCGATGGACAGTGATGAGCAGCAGCGGAGCGAGGGGGCAGCAGGGGTGCCCTCTCGCCTTGCCACAGCTCCATGGTGCCTGTGAGCAGCCACAGGCGGCAAAGCGGCCCAGCGCCGTCCCTCAGCAGCCGGCAAGGTCAGCAGCAGCGCTGCCCTTCTGCCTCCCGGCTGCACCAGGAGGGGCTGAGGTCCTCTGGAGCTGCGGGGGAGGCGGCAGGCGGGGCTGGGCTCCGAGTGCCCGAGGGGTGACGCCGGCTTGGTAACCTGACCCCCGGCAGCACGGGCTGCAGGGGAACCTGACTCTGCTCTTTGACGAGCAGCGTGTGTGGAGAGATGCCTGGGTGACCTGGAAACCGCTGCTTTTGTCAGAGAGTGGGGACAGGGCAGGAGGTGGCTTTTGCCCCATCTGACAAAAAGGAGGAAAACCAGCTGGGTTCCCAGTCAGGGATCCAAGCAGGTTTGCTGCCAGAAACCAGGCATCAGGGATTCTGCACTGGGGAATTTTGTCAGTGTCTGTGTATTTAGTCAGATTTTCCTGTAATAAAACTACATTTTAGGCACTCTGATTTTGATAACTTGGGAACTGGCACATAATTTGTTTCCAGAGCTGTTTTTCCTGATCCTGAAGGAGCTGCTTCCCCAGTATCTTTCATGAACAGACCTTCATTTTGTCTTTCAGCACTTTTTTTTTTTTCCCCATAATTTTTAACCATTGTTTCCAGTGCCCTTCTCCCTGGACTATGCCCAGCCACAGTGGCCTGGGTTTGTAATTATGGCAAAAACTTGTCTCATGACTAGGCGATGACTAGAGATAATTCCCCAGAAGAAACACCTACAGAAGAATGCCATTTCTGCACTTTTCCTCTCCTTTTGCTTGGATTCATCAGGCTGCTGCTCATCCATTGCTTATTATTTTTAACCCTTCAGGTCTATTTTTCTTTTTAAATGAAATAATTCTAACTATTAGAGTGCATTTACAATATGAAACCTGCTGTACTTACCATAATACTCCCTAAACTCCTGAAGTGTATAATTCACAAATCAATATCAGCCTACTTGCTTATCTCTGAGTTTGTCACTAGAAACAGTATGTGGGTCTTACTCACTCTGTATGAACAATGAAAATATCTGAACCTCTTGCAGAAAAATGGCAGGAGATGTTGTGCTTCTGTGTAATTTTAGATTGAGATGCACCTCCACTAGAGAAGAAATGCAAAGTCCTGCACTCAGCAGGAAAAATTGGTGGAACTCCATCTTTTCTTTTAGGTCAGTTTGTTTCGTGGCTTAGTGTCTCAATGGCAAATCTGGATGATGGCTTTTTATAAGGTCAATATTTAAGATCTAGGTATTTCATTCTCAAATATTCATTACATAATCTGTATATAATTAGAATAAGACTAACATTTTCACAAAAGCACAACATGCATTTTAATGTTTTTCTTGACTTTCTTTTTTTTTTTTTTTTTCAGATGTCTGCATTAGGGGAGAAAAGAACTAGATGACAATAACTTATGTACAGTGAAAACTGGACTATGGCATTTTCTGGCACGAGTCATGCCTCTCCTCAGGGTGAAAAGCTTTTCACATCACAAGACACATGTTTGACTGAGACTTATCATTTCCAGGTTAGGGACATACTTGAGTTCCTTGGCATGCTACAGACCATTCATCATTTCAACCTGTGCTACTCTTGTTTTTAAGCTAACTTTTTAGTGCTAGTGAATGTGATTTAGAGACGTCAGCAAAGGAGTGACACAGCTTCCTCTAGAATGGTAAGTGCTGTATTTCAGTATGCTGTATGCACTGAAATTCACTGAGCCCTCACCCCACAGTGTGAGCACAGAGGTTCCTACAATGTGCTGGTTTGTGGTGTGTGTGTGGGGGTGTGTGTGTGTGTGTGTGTGTGCACATGCACATGTCAGGCAACCTGGGCCACAGTATCATGTCTGAGACTGTGAGTCAGCTGATGCATGGGCTGAAGGTGAAAAAAATGCTATTGCTTCAGTTAGGAAGCAGCAACCATAAGTCACCCTCAGGCATCCTTGTCTGGGGAGAAGGAAGAATGACACTGTAGCCATGGAACAACCAATTCTCCTTGAGCTGTAAGAGCAGAACAGCTAAGGTGTCCTCTGGGGAATCCTCGACAAATTCGATGGGTACTTTCAGCTGGCTTTCAAGTGACTGCGTAGCTGCTTAGCCATAGCTCCTCTGTGGGACTGAGACCAAACCCTGCACGTGTGTGTGTGGGGGGGTGAGTGTAGTTTCTATTCACAGCAAAATTAGCAGTTCCAGAAGATAAATGAGGATTNTTTTTTTGTAGCTTGGGAAAAACACAGCTTTACACTTTTCGGGGGGGTGGGGAGGGTGGAAAGACAAGAGTAGCAGAAGGATCCTATCTCTGCTGGCTTCACCTCTACACAGTGCCCACACATGCGATTTCAAGCACAGTGTAAGCATTGATGTTGTGGGTATACCGCTAAGAGATGTAACTGAGATACTCTGAAGCAGTTATTAACACTTTGGACCCTGAGTCAACCAAAGATCCACGGAGGAGAAATGGGAGTCTCTAATATTTAGGTCAGCTTAAGGGGGTTTAATGTAAAAGGATATTTTAAACACTGGTATACACCAAACTAGTGCCTGACATTAACTGCAGTATTGCATCAGTAACCTTAATCCTAGTAGTAATTAACAAAAAGTCTCCTTCCCCTCAATGATGTTGAACCCCAACACGCAGGTGTGCTGCACCTTACAGGGGTGCTTGGAACCCAATGGTGCTGAGCTGTGACCAAGTGAGCCAGAGACCAAGGCGATCACCTGGTAAGGGGGAGTCTGTTTATTCTGCTGGGTTGTAACAATATGGCTGGAACTTGTAGCTCTCCCTTCTCCTTCCAGTCAGCAATGCTTCCTGTGCACCAGCTGCCATCTGTGGCATAAAGGGGAGCCACTGGGGTCTCCAATGGTTATACTGATATTTAGTCTCAGACAGAGTCCAGGATCAGGCCAGGGCTGCTTCAGGGACCCAGGAAGCATAATTTCTGGCTCCCACACAGCCTTCACCTGCAAAGCTCTGAGCAGAGTCCAAAATATATTTTGCATACAAATTAATGAGATACATTTATAGCACCCCTTAGACAGCTTTATTCTGTTAGTGCTTACCTTTATTACTGTGTAACATACTCAGCTCTCATTGTCATAAATTGTGCTCTACTTTTGAAGGGGGAGAATAATTCCATATAAAAGATAAATAAATATGAAGAGCAAAATGTTGTCAATTCCTATGTGACTACCAAAACAATGGCAAAGTCATCCCATACATAAGAAAAACCTCAGTTCCTGACACCTAGTAATTAGAATCTTCCACCCAACTTCAACATGCCTAAAGTCAGCATACTTGGGAACATCCCTGTGCCTCATGTGTGCATGAGGTGGTAGGGTAGTAGGACAGGGCATGGACCACTGCACTTAGGGACTTCCACAGACTTCAGAGCCTCTGGGAAAGGTGCTCTTGTGGCCTTGAAATCATCTGTACAAGCTAAGTAAAGTTTTGTCTTCAGCAATATCCAGATGATTCCAAAGATAGGTAGCACAGTTAAAAACAAATGGGTGAAAAAATGGCTTTTCTCTGCAGCTGGCTGACTTAACCTGTGGATTTCTGCTCTGTGATATGAAAGTGTCCACAGTGTTGGCAGGATATTTGCAGTGTTTGCTTTTGTGCATTTTCATGTGCCCGTATTTGATAGCCGAGGGCCACTGGTTTTCACTGTGCCCAGGCCAGTGAGATATTGCTCTGCCTGTCCTGACTTCCATTTGTACTGGACTAGGTGATCTACTAAGAGTTTCTACAGAAGCTCTGCTCTGCCACCTCACCAGCCCCTCACCCATCTCCACTAAATCACAAGTCACATCCCAGCAGATTAAGGTAAATTTCCATCAACAGCACTTTAAATGAGTAAATTGCACGATGAACCACATCATCTGAGGGAGGGTGAGCACGGGCATTTTGCTGCTTCTGAGGTTTCCTCCAGGCAGGGAGGGGGCAGGGCACCTGGGGGTAGCCTTCTTCCTTACCCCAAGGTGATTCACCAGGGCTCGTGAGTCACAGCCTTTAGACATCAGGGGAACACATGTGTTCAATTATTCAATGTGAGTGAAGGTTGCAAAATTGGATTCTATTGTAGGAAAGCTTTTAAGTTATATTAGACTATGTCTGGGAAGCATTTGTAAAAATTCCACTTTCTCTAAAAAAATACTATTTGATCTAATTTTTTACAAATATACAGAAAATATGAACCATGTGGACTTTATAGGAGTTCTCCCAACACACCATTTTTAGCAAAATCCCCCTCATTTAATGGAATTTGCCCTTTACTTTGCAGCAGTACAAATTGCAGTGGTGGATATGAATGCTGGAGGTGACCCACACACCACTGGGGACCCAGACCTCCCTGGGCAGTGTCATGGAGACCCCTGCTCTCTGCAGGCAGAGCTGCTGGTGTTTGGCCATTCGTAGTGGATAGTAGTGAATGCTTTGAAATGTCTCATCAAACTATTTAGTTTAGTCTTTTATTATAGTCTTGCCATGCTCAGCACAGGTCTTCAGACAATTCACCTTCCTTTCCAGTCATACAAATGTTTAATGATGCATAGACAAAGTATCACAGAAAATGCCCCAGTGTAGGTAGTCCTGTCTTTCCAGATTAAAAAACAAAACCAAAACCAAAACCAAAACCAAAACCAAAACCAAAACCAAAAACAAACCAAAAAAATTCTTGGGATATAGAATAGCATAAAAAAAAAAATCTGTATTTCCTTACAGACTCACTGTTGTCTACCATTCATAACTAACTGCATTTATGGGTAATGGAATAATTCCTTACATGTGAGGATAAATATATGGTATTATGGCATAATCAGGTAGGATGTATTTCAGCAGAGCTTTGAGTAAGTGAAATACTGCAATTCGGAGGTTATCTGGGAGATCAAATCCCCAGTCAGAAAGATATATTGTTGCCTTCATTTTCCTTTCCCAACCCCATGAAGGCTTAATTGGCAGCTAGTTTACGTTGTGATCATCTAGCTTCTTAGAATTTTCTTTTTTTGTTACAGTTTTTTTTGTTAATTTTTTTTAATGAGCATTTTCTCGAGAGAATTAATTATTACTTTGACTGGTATATTCATATATTTCTATCAAGAAGTTTTATAAATTACCAAACTCTTGACACAGTGTGGAACCATAAAAGTAGTTCTTTCTAATCCCATTAAATATGTTTTTTAATCTGAAGCTTACTCTCCTCTTTGTTAAAAGGCAACATTCAGTCAATTGCTGCTAATGTCTAATGTGCATGTGCTGTGACACTGCTACAGGTTTACCAAAGCTGCCCTGTAAGAAGAAATACGTTTCGCAAAGTTAAATGAGCTCAAATAAATGAAGAGTTTAATCACTGCATGGCCATAATTTCTGCAGGGAGAATGCTCACTACAGACTTGATTTTCTTCTATTTTGTTTACATTTTATGCAGAGCTTTTAGAAGCATGTTCACTGTGGGGCACTCTGTGGGAAAATGAAGTTTCAGTACTGGTTACCAGATAAGAAGGGGATTATGTCCCAGGGCTCCAGGTCCATCTTTAGACAAGTAAACTTCAGTTAGTTCATGCACTGAGACAAACCCAAAGGCTTTTACTGTTACTTATCTGCTGACCCTTAAGGAACAAAATATTCCATAGCTGTGTTCCTTCAGAGCCAAGTGTAACACAGCAGCCACGTGCCTGTTTGAGTCCATTCCTGATGCACAGGGAAGATGCTGCCTGTCCTTCGTAAGCTTAACAAAACCTCTCTTTTGCATCCTTCTTCTTTGACTCCTTGCTGCCATTGTCTATAATTTACACCTTTTTTATTTTTATTTTTTTCCCCCTGTATAGAAGCAACTGTCACAGAAGACTTTGGATTTCAGACATGTGCATCATAATTTGGTGCCCTTCCCAGTCAAGGCTCTGGGGCAGGAGTCTTCCAAGACCAGTGCTTGGTTTTGATTGCAGTAAGCTCTCCATTGAGCTGGTCAGCACAAGGAGGAGAATGGGGATGTGGGTCCTGCCAACAGCTTGGGTTTTCCCCATCCAAGTCCTTTCCAACCAGTGAACCTTCCACGGGGAGGCCTGAAAGTCTCCAATGGGCATTAATGAGGAGGCACCTTGTTCCCTTCTACTTTCTCTCCTTCCCAGCTGAAGTGGCTTGCTAGAATTAAAGTTACCCTCGGTGTTCAAGTTACAGCTTTCCTAACAAATGAAAACAGCAATTAAGGCTGCCACTTCATTCCTAAGTCACACCATTTTGTCTAATTGCAATATATATAATACATAAGATCATGCTGTGCTGGGGGATATATATGCAATAACCGAACACAGTGGCATGATTTAGGACAGACTGGCTTTGAATTTCTTTGTGTGAGCAGGTGGTGTTTCCACACTGCCTCAAATATATTCATCGTGACACTATAAGGTCAAACTTACCCCTTCTGAGGGCTTGGCTTTATTACTAGCCCACAAACTTCACATGAGGCTCTCTTTCTAGGCTTTCCAGAAGGTATTCCCTGGTTTGCTCTCAGCTTGTCCGTCCGGTGGGTATTTACACAGGTCTTATGTTTTAAGGGACCTCCCAGGGCTACTTTAAGAAAATTGCAATAGGTAAACTGGTTCCTGCTAAGATGTTACTGTCCATCAGCTGAGAGGGGGTAGTCATCAGTGTGCTCCTTGCCCACACCATCTGTCAAAGAAAGTATTACCTTACCCCTCATATGCCTTATAACGGAAGAAAGGAAAATACAGTGCTCATAACACCCACTTTAAGAAAGGGGAGAAAGCGCTTGCAGTAACACATGCCCTATTTTAATATAATCTCAACAGTACGCAATCCTTGAGGAGAAAGGCACTGAGGTAAATGAAAGGTGGGACAGGCTGCAAGGTGAGTTTGCCAAAGGCTGATTGTGGCAGAGTAACTGGATAGCTTTCTTCTCTGAGATAACAGATTTTCTTGACTAAAGAAATGCAGTAGGTCTCATCTCTATGGACTTGTGAAAAGTAGGTAATAAGGTGCCACATGGGAAATTATTAGTTAAGCTGAAGAAGATGGGAATTAGTTCAAAAAGTATAACGTGGATAAGAAACTAACTAAAGGGAGATGTCAACTGATTGTGTTGAAAAGGGAGATTCAGTCCTGGAATGAGGTTACCTGTTGCCAGAATGTGGGCTTACAAGGTTACTAGGACCTAGCCTTTATTTGTGAGCTTCATTTTGAAACTGTGGTGCAAAAAGTAGGACTGCACTACAAAAAAAAAAATAAAATTGCTGGTCACAAAAATATGTGAGACATCATAAATAAAGAAAGAGCTAGAAGAACTGAACCACACCCAAAGTGCAGAATTGTGTACTTGAAGGTCAACATCGCACAAGCATTTGCTTTTCAGCTAGAAATGGCATTTGAAAGACTAAGAAGTTGTTGTTGGTCCTGCTGTGGCTCTAAGTTGCCAGAGTGTTGGAGATGGTAGCCATAATCCCTACATGGATGATAGTTCCCACAGAGGCACAGCAGTGTCAGGAGAATTGTAAGGGTCCTTTTCCACATTCAGCGAGTTGCTCTGGGTGTCCAGGACCTGACTCCTGAGAGAGGGGGCACAGAAAGGCATGAAGGGAAACAATCTGGCTAAGGGGCCACATGAGAGTGTGACCTGTGCAGTCAAGTAAAACACAGGCTGAAAGGGGAGCTAATGTTCCCTGTAAAAATGTCGAGGGGAGGTAAACACCAGGCAAGAAAAAATAGGTATTACACCTAAAGGACGACATTGTTGTAAATATGGATACACACACANCACACACACACACACATGTGAATGCTGAATAAATGTAGGCTGAATATTAGAAGCAGATTCTTACCATTAAAGACTTGTGTTTCTAAAACAGTCTCCTGTCCAAAGTTATAGACCATACCTAATTTCTTTTAATAAGGAACCTGGTCGATTTCTGAAATGGAACTACATGACAATAAGTGATTATAATTATCACAGGGGATAAGGGTTAGTGACCAAAGATATCTTTTCTAGTTCTCTGCTCCTATGAACTGATTCTTCTCGGATTAAGATTTTACTTTTCTAAGACTGTTTGACAGAATCCAAAGAGAAATTCTTTTAAAAATACATTTCATTAGTAAATAAAAAAAAGTATTAAAAATATATTCTGTTTTACCTACATGCTTGTTGGTGATGATTTGCTCCTTGCCATCTCTATGTAAAATCACTTCTGTTAAGGGGATTCTTAGTCTTTTACCTCTGCCTTCAATGCCGCATTAAAAACTGAGGGCCCAAGGGGAATAATGTCATTCTGCTATGAAAAATATACTAAATAAGGATGGAAATATTCATGGAGATAACTTTCCTAAATGCAGATACCATGGAAATATCTCCTTTTAACATTTGTGTCAAATGTTTCAAAGTTGGAGCAGTGCAACTTCATGCCCATTTTTGTCACGTTGAATTACCATATTCACTCTTTTGCTATATCTGTACTAATCTTTTCCTCCCCAGGTTGTCTATGCCAGTTCAGATTCCGACCCCACACATTGCTGAAATGAGCCAACGTCAACCCAGAGCTTGCACAAGGAAATGGGGTGGGTAGAGACATGTTGAAATTTTAACCTTTCATTGCTGGTACTTCCTCTAGTGGGAAAATAAAGTGGGAAAATATAAGGGGGCAAAATGTTCAAACATGCGATTTTAGCACAGGTGGATTGCTGGATATTTTTATACAAAGATGGTAAATTTAGTCCAAAGGTTTTTCACTGTGTGCACTGTCTCCATGATCAGCTTTTGCACATTGATGTGTGCTAATCAGTGATTAGGGAATAAGGTGAGCATGACTGGTAAAAGATAACTGGAGAAAGCTCTCAAAAAATTCAAGGCCCCTTCCCATGTGTGATTTTTCCTAAATGACTTTGGCTTGCTCCTTCCTGAGGTGCATTGTAGGGAAAGGGTTTGAAGTTCCCTGAATTTGCATGTCTTTGCTGGTCAAAGTCAGAATTCTTTGTTTCCTGTACATTATGGGAGCACATAAAGGAAAAAACCTACCCACTCACACACACAAAGTGGGCCTAGGGCACTTAATATTTTATTCTCATGAACAAGCTATATTTAAAAAAAAAAAAAAAAGGAAAAGAAAAAAAAAAGCCACCCTGTGATGTGAACCAGTCAGTTTGCCAGTTTGAGCTGAGGAGCTGGAGTGATGGAGGCAAATTGGTTTCCAGCAGTTGCAGGAGAAACCTCAGGAGACAGCTGGCTCTGCACAAGCAAGCTAAGCTGTGCTTTACAGTTATGGCATTAAAGTCCAAACCTCACAGAAGTGAATGAGCATCTGAGGAAAGCTAATCAGAACTCCAGGTAAAGGACCTTAAATCTGCACTGCACAGACATTGACCCAGACTTTTCTCTGAAGATTTACTAAGTCTTGAATGTCCACAATGTATAGTAGAGTAAAATTCATTATACAGTGGTAAAGGTAATCAGTAGAGCATCTGGTTAAATTGTTCCAGGCAGAAGAGTGAAGGTAAAATATAGAAGAGCATATTAGGATTTTATTTCATATCGCTCTGGGTAGGCTGAACACAACCTAAACTGCTTTTTCTTCTTCATTTTGAATCTTAACTCTTTCAAACCAGTGTACAGTGACCACATCTTTTACAGAAGGATTCAAGGTGAAATATGAATTCATCACTACTGAATATACAGAACTACCATTAAATTAGTAAACCAATCACATTTGTAAACTATGTGCATAGAAAAATCATTCTTCTAACATTTAGTTTGATAGCAAACATTTATTTGAAAGAGCACTGTTATTAACAGCCTGCTTTCAATTCAGAATCTGTTTCTTTATGACTGTTTTTTGAAGACTTAACATCATGGCTGTTACATAAGTCTCATCACATTTTTGGCATAAGCATTCTTAGACCAGATGCAGTTAGGTTTCATTTGGGTAAATTGTCCTTCTAGTAAAAGACACAGTTTAAAAAAGCCCAAAAAACCATGTCTGGCTTTCATCCCATCTTTCTCACTTTTAGAAAAGACAAAAAAAAGAGTAAATTTAATAATGAAAAGTAATGGTGGTATTTACGAAGATAATACTAATTTGTGCTGTGCGCTTGAGTGGTGGCATGAGATGAACATTTGTCTTTTATAACTGAAGCAGAACCATTAAACCTATTTCACACAGGCTGTCAGCCATCCGTCCAGTGGCAAGGCCTTTTACTCACAATTAAGCAGGCTACTTTAAGCTTTGTCATTTGTTTCACTTAAATTAAAAAAAAAAAAAAATCAAACTTTGCTTGCTAAAATGAATGTAGCGAATAGTAGGAGAAATATTTCAGTTTGGGATAATAAGTCAGCCTGTGCTACAGCTCAAGACAGAGTGAAAAAATTTGGAGAGGCAAGACCAGATCATTTGAGGACCAGCATGAAAACCCACTGCAGAAACAATCCCTCTCTCTGATTGATAGAAGGATCAGAGGCACAGATAGTGATTTCCTTGATTCTTCCGGTAACAATGAGTATAATTGATATGAATAAGCAGACACCATCTATAGAATATATATGCACTGCAACAACCATCAGGTTGGTGTCAGTGGAAAAATTTGGGGGTTGTTGACCGTGCAAGAATCTACTCAACACCTGGTCTACTGATACCTGATGGGATACACTCAGAGGGGAAAAAGAGCTCTGGCACAGGAGTTAGTGGGGCTTGTTCTTAACAGAACTTTAAATTATCTTGGAAGGGGGAAAGGACTAAAATCAGGCTTGCCAGTGATAAGTGATGGGATGGTGAGACAAAACTTGAGGAAACAAGCACTAATGGTATCCCTTAATCTGCTTCACAAGGTGTTGGCTACACTGTACCACAGCTGAAACATGTTTCTACACTAAGGACCCAGCATGAGGAGCAAACAAGAGCTGGAGGTTTTGGCTCTGTCCCAGAGAACTGACATCATTGGTACAAGTGAAACCTGGGGGAATGAATCTCATGATTGGAGGAGGTGGGGGGGGGAGGAGGTGTGGAGGTGACATTGTATTTACTGCAAGGAATGGAATGTATGGAGCTCACAATTGACAATGGCGCAGTTTAGAGCCTCTGGGTAAGAATCAAGGGACAAACAAGTAATGTGGATGTCACTGTGGGAGTCTGCTATGGACCTCCGAGCCTGGGCCATGGCACTGACAAATTATCCTTTGAGGAACTAAGGTACACTTTCATGTCAACTGCCCTTGTCCTTGTGGAGGACTTCAGCTTGTCAGAAATTAACTGGGAGCATCACACAGCTGGTACAACCCAGGCCCCAAGGTTCCTAAAAAACCTGGATGACTACTTTATGGAACAGGTGCTAAGGGAGCTGATTCAGAAAGATGCCCTCCTCAATCTGCTTCTTGTCAACAGTGTGGATCTCATGAATGGAGACAGGCCATCTTGGCCACAGTGACCACAAAGCGGTCAAGTTTAAAATCTCTGTTGGACAATAGGTAAAGTGCCAGCGAAACCTCAGCTCCATAACTAAGGAGAGCAGATGTCAGGCTGCTCAGGGAATTAGTAAGTAAGGTCTTATGGGAAAATGTTTTTGCAGTTGCTGGGGTCCATCACTGCTGGTCACTTTTTAAACACCACCTCCAAAGGGCACAGGAGAAGGCAATTCCCAAATGTCAGAAGTCAAGCAGGTGAGGCAAAAGGCCAACGTGGCTTAACAGGATTCTCCTCTTGGAAATAAGGCTGAAAATGAAAGTATATGCCCAGTGGAAGCAAGATTGAGTGACATGGGAAGAAGATTCTGTTCACCACTGTAGGGAGAAAATTTATGTGGCCAGAGCTCCACTAGAGTTGAAGCTGGCTAGAAATGTGGGGTACAATAGAAGTTTTTTCAAATATATTGATGGCAACAGGCAGCATAAAAATAACATCAGCCTGCTACAGGATGAGGTTGGTCACATCATAAACAGGAACATGGATAAGGTGGAGGTGTTTAACACATTATTTGCCTCTGTCTTCAACACAGATGACAGATCAAGGAGGTCTCAGTGCCCTGAGCTGGAGGACCACGATTGTGAGAATGATCAACTTCCAGTCAGGCCTGAAATGGTGTGAGATCTGCTGCTCCAGCAGATGAGACTGACGGAAGACCCCACTGCAGTCTACAACATCCTTGTGAGGGGAAGAGGAGGGACAGACACTGATCCCTTCTCTGTTCACTCACAGGACCCAAGGGAAGGGCCTGAAGTTGTGTCAGGGGAGGTTTATGTTGAATATTAGGGAAAGGTTTGTCACCCAGAGGGTGCTTGGACACTGGAACAGGCTCCCCAGAGAAGTGGTTACAGCACCAGCCTGACAGAGTTCAAGTGCTTGGACAATGCTTTCAGGCATGTGGGGTGGGGATGATGCTGCACAGGGCCAGGAGCTGGACTCGATGCCTCACGGGTGCCTTCCAACTTGACACATTCTGTTATTCTGCGATTCCTGACTCATACATCAGCTCTGCCCCACTTCCATACCATCACCATGAACCCCCTCAGGGGGATGACAGTCACCAGAGGGATGAGAATGCAGACCCAGACACACTCTGCACAACTGAGTAACAAAGGAAAAATTCCTGTGCACCTGACCAAGGCAGCTCCCCAGCTGCTCTGCTCTGCTGGCGTGCATAAACCCTCTACGCGGAGAGGCAGTGGGGGAAGCAGGAAGCAGAAGGAATGAAAAGAACTCAGACACCCAAGCTAATGCAGAGGTTATTGTTATCATGATATTGACAGTCTATCAGGTTTGGATGAAAAACTCAAAGATAATGCCAGTATCATGTTAATGGGAAGTTCTATAGTATATATTACAGACATCGTAAGGATGCCAGAGCAAATCCTCTTTCAGTGGTGAATTGGGTAATCCGTTGCATTTTTAAAGGCCATTTGTCCTGAGAGATTATGAATTTATATTGCCTAAGGTTGTATTCCATCATTACAAAAGTGCTAGAATCCTCCTTAAAATTTGTTTTACCTGTAGTAGCACTGGGAATTTTGTCTCCTGCACTACATTTACTAACACTGGCATTTTGACATTTGAGAGTTATCTTTTGGTTTTACGTGCCGCAGGAAAAAATTAGAGACACAACTTCTTTTAATAATGCAACTGGTGGTTCTACTTATTCAGTAGCCTCAAGCCACTGACACCTTTCTTTACTTCCTATACAATCATCTTCATGCACAAAGGTCTACTGTTAAATGATTAAGTTGGTGATCAAACTGTGATCTCTTTAACTTAGCTGAGATTTTTCTCAGCCAAAGGGAGATGTCACTTTACACTTTCTCCTACAAAAATTTGTATATGCTATATTCCATTAGTAGAAGGAAGTGTAAAGAGAAAAGGTAAATGTAATTACTGTACAGCACTACTGTGCGGTAGTCTAATATTTCAACCCCAAAATGCTATGCATCCCCAATGTATCCCTTTTCAGCACAGATTCCCTTTTATTTACAGTCATTCCGAACCCTGGCTTGGCAACTAACTCACTATTGTTTTGTGAATTCAATTTTGGAAGAATTTAAGAGCTGATGTAACCTTACCGGCCCGTTTTTCTCTTACATTTCCCTCTGCTATTCTGAGGAATTCTTTGTTGCCAGAAAGTTTGTGAAAAAATAGTACCTTTTGAGCAAATGGAAGAAAATATTGTAAGGAGTGAAGCTTAAGTCTGCTTCAGATTTGTCTGAGAAAGGGCAGAAAGACATGCCCCCAGGAAGGAACAAGCCTCAGCCATGGTGACTCACCGGTAGAAGTGATTTGCCACCAGGACTGATATTCTTGCATGCTTATCACCAACCAACATTCTCTTCCTCAGCCTGGCCTCAGACAAAGGATCATTTAACATTTCTGCATTAACTCTAAACATTCTCAGTATTTCTGGGTGTGCTGGACCTTGTAAGGCATCTTCTGTAGGATCTGAGGGTGTCTACTGAGACACAGACCATACGTAGCCATATTCATCTAGATATGAATGTCCTGGGCCCTAAGTGTTTAACAAAATATTATTTTTAGTAGTGCAGAGGAGGGACTCTGTGTGTTCTTGATTCTCCCAACTCTGGTAAGTTTTATTTTGTGTTTTCTTTCCTCCTGGACATCAGTTATTGTTTTATAGAAAATTATAGGCAATACATGTCATTTATTTTTTACCAGTACCTATCTTGAGAAGAAAAATTCGAAGATATCCTAATCTATTAAAATCTTAATGAAAAATTCATTTTCATGGCCTTTTCAGAAACAATATAACAGAGACTTTCTAGTAAATTCTGACCAACTGCCAAGGATGTCTTGCCATATGAAACAAACTTCTGTGAGATGAAGCTCTGTATGGATGGGAAGTGCTCACATCTGGAGGAGTCCTTGATTTAAACATGGAAACTACAGTGTGGTCCTACAGAGGAAGGCTATGAATATTCTGACCCCCCAGGTGCTGCTTGTAACCCACATCTGACCTACCTGAGAATTAAAACTTGGTGCCTACCATGCAGACTGGAGAAACAGATGCTCGGTGCTATAGAATTGATCTCCAGCATATGTACAGTGCATCTCCAAAACATTCTTTGATAAAAAAGTGTTTCACAAGTAGGGCAGGAAAGAATTTATGTTGGAATTAAAGCATCTGGCCAACACCTCTGCAACTTCCATGTCAGCTAAAGACTCCTGTAAGTGTAGTTGTTGGAGAATGTACTTCCTTTAGGCCTGCACAGGTAACATCTAGTTGTTATCAAGGCTTCAAAGAAGTTTGGGCCTAAAGTGGGGACTATGGAGGTCTTTAAGCCATTACCTGGCACTACTGAAGGTGGAAGGAAAACCAATGCAGAAATACTTCAGATTATTTTGAACAGGATGTGAAACAGAGATTTATCTAATACAGTGATAAAGAAAGACAAGGAGCTAGCTACTGGAGAGGGTCAAGCAGAAGCTGCAAAGAGGATCAGGGGCCTGGAGCGCCTCTCTTATGGGAGGAAGCTGGGCCTGTTTAGTCTAGAGAAGAGAAGACTGAGAGGAGTTCTCATTAATGCTTATAAATATCTCAAAGGTGGGTGTTAAGACACTGGTGCCAGACTCCTTTTGGTGGTGCCCAGTGACAGAAGAGGAGCAGTGGCCATAAACTAAAATGCAAGAAGTTTCACCTCGAAATGAGTTAGAATTTCTTTATGTTGAGCAGAGCACTGGAATAGGCTGCCTAGAAAGGTTGTGGACTCTCCCTCTCTCCAGACATTCAAAACCTACCTGGATACATTCCTGTGTAACCTGCTCTAAGTGACCCTGCCTTGCTAAACAAGGGGTCTGAACAAGATGATCTCCAGAGATCCTTTCCAACCCCAACAATTTCGTGGTTTTGTGATTCTGTAAAGCAGGTGACAGAAAGACCATTAGATAGAAATGAAAAAAATAGCGTTCAGATAACCTAAAATTACCACCTATCTGTGGCTCTGTCCAGCTCAGCCACTTAAGAAGTATGGCTTTTCTGAGAACCAAAACATTTTTAGTACCTATGGCTGCTTTATTTTTTAATTTATAACATTCTAGGGTCTGCAGAAGGTGTTGTGACAATGGATGTATGTGATTCACAAAATGCTGGGCCTTGGTGAAAGAAATGGTGCCTTTACAAGGGAATATTTACCAGGACTTGCTCAGGATCTCATAGCACTTGTGTTTGATAACACATTAGAGGTGGGGAGACACATAAAACCCCAGATCTGTGAGATGTTTTAAGTCCTTCTGGCGGTCAGGGAGTGTCAGTGACATGAGCCTGCTTCTCATCCTCTTAACACCAGATGGAAATGCCAGAAATAAACAAATATTTCAGTTCTGTTTAAAAGTCCTTGGGAAAGGCCAGGACAGATAAAACATTGGGGAGGGGGAAGAAGCACAATGGAGAATGAACCAAACAATAAATGTGACCATGTGCAGCAAGAACCACCTGACTAAACCAGATGCCTCTGGAGAGGAAACGGCCAAATACTTCTATATCCCCTGGAGCCATCAAAGGAAGCCTGCAATGCAGGGCATCAGCATTATCCTCCCAGGTTTAATATCTGATGTGTTTGCATCTGTGCTGGGGGAGCAAGGCAGAATTCCTGTTACAAAAGTACAATAGTTACAGCTCTCCTACAATCACAGGCCAGTATTGGGGCATATGCTGGACTCAGATGTGTCAGGAGAAGGCTTACAATTTTTTTTTTCCCTTAGTATTGGAAAAAGCATTAAATGGAAACAAACTAATACTCTGTATCTTCTGCACCTTGAGAGAAAAGTTTCATCCTTGTCTGAGACCCATTACTGTTCATAAACAGTGCTGTTGGTTCAATTTCATTCCCTTTCTGGCTCATTGTTATTTTAATAACTCTTTTATTTGCAATATTATTTTAAGATGCTAGGACAGCTCATAAATAGCTTTACTGTATTCATTTAAGTTTTCTGGATGAAAAAAATTCTAATAACTCTACCAATGAGTCAATTAATTCCCTACTCACAACAACTAGCAAAAACGGACAGGAAACTCCCTCGAGGAATTTTCTACAGACAGTTCCATCAGGAAGGCATTAAGTATATATTTATCTCTTGCCCTCCCCTGTTCCTCTTGGAACAAGCAAAGCAGTTGGGATCTGGGAACCAGGATATCTCAAGAGATCTGCCAGAGGTCAGGCATTTCTGCCAATAAACCCAGAGCCTGTGTGCTACCCATACTCCCTGCAGTTGTTTCTTAGTCCTGGCAGTGCAGACCCAGAATATAGCCAAGGCATGGAGGGGACTTCACACAATGTATATTTACTTTGGGGTAGATTCTTGATTGTTTCTGGATGAGAATTTCATGAAACATACCATACCTCCTACCCTGAATATGGAACACACCCTTTTTCCACAAAGTAGACAACTTCAGACTCAGGACCAGGCAGGGGGGAGCAGACCCTGCAGCCTCCTGTCATGATCGGCTGCACATGGCTTGTGAGGGGTACATGCCCTAAACATGCAATACATCTACCAGCTGTCCACAATTGTAAAGAATAAAAAAGGGGTATTAATGACACTGTTCTCCTAATATGTTCAATAACATTGATTTGACTGGAAATTAGTCAGGACTTACTCATGTCATTTGTCATTTTCTCTTTGTCAGCATCACTGAATAAATTTGCAATTTGTTGACCCAGTTAAACATTGCATTTCTATCCCTTATATCACTGGGAAGGAGGATTTTTGAAAGAAAGAGGCTCTGGAGAGGTACAAATGCTCCACAGTGTTTTGTATACCTGGGGCATATTGAGAAGTCAGTCAAAGCAAAATAACAACAGTTAGGTAGCATGGGGGCTTAAAATGTCAAGAGAAGTAGAGAATTAACCTCTCATGTAAGTTGCAAGTGATCACTTGAATAAGGAGTACATGATTTGTTCTGTGGTCATGGTAAAGGCTGAGATTCCTCAGGAACCAAGAACACGTGGATGAAAGGTTGTATCACCAGAGAAGAAAGGATATGGCAAATGGGTGAGATATTTTTGTTCTCTTCAAAGGCAGAGTTCTGTTTTCTGGAGGCCAGTCTGTCCCTCATTCAACTTCATTTTCTTTTCTCACAGTAAGAAGCTGTCACAGACGACAGGTATCTTATCATCATATGAAATGCAACAGAGAATAGGGGAGAAAAAGTTTGGGGATAAATAATTGATTGCTTTTGGAAACAGTGACAAGGAGTATTTTTCTGTAAATACCGCATATGTTAGAAAGGAAAAAGACACTGTTCTGTGAGGACAAGGACAAGAGAGACATCCCAGCAGAGGGTGCTCTCACTTATCAGAATTTTGCCTGAGGGGTAAGAAGTTTCTCCCCATAGGTGTTCATAGGAAAAAGAGTATTTTTATTAGCTCTGTGATGCCTGGTTATATGCTTGTCTAGCAGTTCTGGGATTGTCAACCAGGAAATCACCACAGGGGGAGCATTCAGTCTTTTGGAGCAAGGAGGAGCTGGAGGAAATCCTCTTTCCAGCCACTCCCTTGGAGTTCAGAAGGCAGATACACTTTGCTGTCTCTGGGGTGAGAGATGAAAATTAGTGAAATGAAAGAAGAGCTGAGTCCAGGCAGCAGCACAGCTTCACGGTGAGCACTCTGTGGGCAGACCTGGGTGCATGGGAAATGCTTGGCCATCAGCATCCTGGAATTCAGATATCCAGCAGGACCCAAGGAAGGCACTCGCTGTGTCTGGTCCAGTGCCAGCAATCAGAAATTGAACTACTTTATTTTGTCGTGCATCCACAGATGAGCAGTACCTGGCAGCTTAGTATTGAATTTATTGAAAGCAAAGCAAGCTTTCTTAGTTATGAGGACATGGCAATCACTGGTTTTTACAATTCCTCTCTCCTAATCTGAATAATTTATTTGGATGAAAAACTACAGCGTGCATGAAAATAAAATACAATAAAAATTTTGGAGACAGGAAAATTCACAACTTACAGATTAGCTGAGTTTTTACTTCAAGAAAAAAATGAGAGAAATAAATTTACGGAGTTTTTCAGAGTAACTTAGTGATGATTAGCCCCCCCTCTACAAATTAAGAACATGTCCTTTAGTTTCATCCATTGGATTAAAAAACCCTGGAATACTGAGAGCTTTTTCTTGGAATAAAGCAAATTAAATTTGAAAGGGGATGAGGACACTCTGCTGCCAGAATTAAAAATGCCTGCAACAGGGAACTATTCAATATGAGACATTGCACTGTTGAGTCTGAATTAACTTGTCCCTTGGTATAAGGTAAGATCCCTGTCAGGTAGGAGGAGAAGGAAAGATCAGCATCTGACTTTTGTACCCGTGTGAGCCTTCTGGGACCCCTCCAATGAGTAACACTTGTACAGCCACAGAGCAGGGGAGGAAATGTCTCAGTTCAGGTCCATAGGTGCTGCGTGGTAGGAGGTGGAAGTACCCTGGCATGCCTGATGGGAAGGAGTGGAATGAGTCATTTTGCTAGCAGCAACCTGGGCACATTGTTTCTCCTTGTTTTTGCAGAAGTTTATGTTTTGTTTGTTGTTTCCTCATTGTTTTCTGTAGTCAGTCATCAGTCTGAAAGCAGCTGTTTTGATCTTGCTGGTTTGGACTTCTCATCAGGTGAAAGGAAACAGTTTTCGGCTCTTTGCATGGTTAGGGATTACTTACCTGAGCTGAAGGAAAAGCCTGAATGGCTCAGGCTTGGATTCCCCAAGGAGAGGCTACTTGTCAAAATTAATGATAATGATACCTTTCAACTTAAGGCTACAGTCAATGAACATTCTCTGTTGTAGCAGCTGTTTGCTATGTATGGGCTTTTTAGGGGCAAATACCTTTGACTCATGTCTGCTCTTCTTTAATCCTTTTATATTAGAAATAGGAGAGTAGAATTTCTCTTGTTTTTTTTTTTAACCTCTGAACAATACAAAGCCAAGACCAGAAAATCCCAGTACCGAAACAATTTTTTTTCCCCATGACCCTGTTTGCAAAGTGTTTGGTGTCTTCTAATTGCATTTCTCACTTCAAGCATTTGCATTATTGGCTGTAATAATGCTGTATCTGCTGAAAGTATTAAAAATCAATAAGGTACAGTTGACATATAGACCATAAAAAGGTAGAATTGGTCTGGAGTGCAAAAAGAATATGAAAGCAGCTGAAATTCTTGCCTTCCCTTTTAGATAAAATGATGGCCCAAAGATCTGTTTATATTTTACACAATTATTGTTTTTTTCATTCTTAGATTAACATTCAAAATCAATTCACATAAGAGTGGGATGATGCTGCTAGTGAATGTAGTAAAATATCTTCCAGAGGAAAAAAATTACACCTCTCTCTTCTTTGAAAGTCATAGTTAAAGGTGCTGATAGCAAAAGGGTCTTTGGCAAAGTGGAAATCTCAGCTGCAGATGGGAGGTTTATTGCCTTTCTTTGCATTTTATAGCATATTCTGTAAATCAGATGGGGAAAGCAATGGACATTTGCCAAAGCAGAACCCCATTTGTCTAATCACCAAGTATACCCACAAGCTCCACAAGAGAATATACCCGTGAAGCTCTTTACATGACTGTCTGGAGCATAAAACAGAAGAAATGAAGGAGCACTAGAGTTACTGTAAATGTTTGAGTATTTCTGCAAGTGTACTTTTTCATTTTTCCTCAAACTTGTGTACGACACTCATATTGTTAAGATCTCTTTTCTTTTATCCCCAGACAAAAGAAACCACAGAAGATACTAGTGAAATGGGGAAAAAAAAATTTTGAGAAGGGCTTTTTTAAGATATCTAACACTCACTTCTCTCTCTCTTCTTTCCCTTGTACCCCAGGAAATCTCATGGAATTTAGTGCTGGATAAGTTTACTGGATCTGAAAACAGAGCAGATTCTGCTCAGCACAACACATGCAGTGGCAGAAAGGCATCCCCCAAACGCCCTGGACATCCTGAGCTGAAGAGACCTTCTCTAGGGGTGAAACAGTGCTTTGGTCTCGGTGCTAATTCAGCCCTTGTCCTCTCTGCTGTGACTGCCAACAACCGTATCAATTAGTCGTACCAATTGTGATGGTGATTTCTGTGATGCGAACACCTGTCCTCTAGGAACTGGGCGAAGGCGACCAAACAGTTGTCAGATGGTAAGTGTAATGCTAATTGATCCAATCCATAGATCTGTCTCTATATAATGCTTAGTGCCAGAAAGTTACACAGCCAGACATCTGGCAACTCGATGACCGTCTAACTCTCTATCAGTTTGACTTTGGCAGGCGACAAAGTTGGTCTAGTTGTGTATGCTGTGGGCAGCTTAAGAAAGTTAAAACATTGTTTTATGCCTGTTGAAGGCCTCTCTTGCTCACTCTTTATTAAAATTATAATGCTACAGTGACCTCTGGCCAGTTCCAATCTGTCTCAGATGTGAACTGATGACCTAAGAGTGAAAGGTTCCCTACCTAGTTAATCCAGTTGTGCTGTATCTGCTAAAGCACTGAAAAATCATTGAAGTAGTGATAAAGCATAGACTGTAAAAAAACCCTGTTTAATTTTTGCCTTGAATACATTTCGCTATTTGTCATGATTGTAAAGCAAATGGAGCAGTGATGAAACTTTCAGATTACAAAGGGAATACTGGAATAATATTCACAGTTAGTTTATTAGCAGTTGCACTTGCAGCTTAATGTTCATGAGTCCTATATTTGGGAGCAGAGCATTCCTCACATTAAATACAATTAGAGCAGTACTGCTTGCCTATTACATTCAATGCCAATAAAAGGGGTGAGAGCATTGTTAGTAAAATGGAAAGGTAAGTATCATCATTTTTGCCATCTATTATTTCTTCCTAGCAGCTTCTGTGGAACATTAGTAAATATAGGTAGCTTCTATCCCAAGGAAGTTTGAAAGACCAGTAATAGTAACGTGAATTTGGAGTAGTCTACATGAAACACTAATATAACATTTTCTTTCATTCCTTCCTTTATGGCATTGAAACAGAGTGTGAATTGGTTATCAGTGAGTTTTTTAAACCTAAAAAAAGAAAAATCAATGCAAGGATACAGGTTATAGTTTGCACATGGAACACACATCCTCTGCATTGACCAGGAGCATGAGAAGAAACAGGAATGAAGAAACAACATTGCAGGGCTACAAACTGCGCAGAGGGAGGCATTGAGAAAGGAGTCCTTCATGGAGGAAGGCAGACATGAAAAACTGGGATTTGTTGTGCTCACAAGTACTATGGAGAAATGAAATAGCTTAAAAGAGGGCTAAACAAGGTAATATTGGTGACTAGCTTTTGAAGGAGGTGAAATGCATACAGGCTGCAGAGAGAAAACAAAGCAAGGGGTGGCAGATAAGAGAGATGTGGTTATTGAAAAGAACATTCTATCATAAAGAAAGTAACATAGTTTCTGGAGAGAGTGACAGAAAGTGTTTTTGAGAAGCTTGAAGTCCAGCAGAAATAAAAGAGAGGTTTTGGAAGTGGTCTTGTTACGGCATGAACAGTAGTAGAAGGGCAGCAGACAGAGGAAGGCAGAGGCAGGAAAATGTAGAATAACTTGCTTTTGTCAATATGTTTAATTTAATGACAATAATTTACCAGAAAGACAGGTACAAAGACCCATGGGGAAAAGAGACAAGTACATTTGTGAGCTGTCAGCACAGAGATAAATCTTAAAGACACAGAGATGTGTATGCACATGCACAGAGTGACCAGAGTAGCTGATGGGTCTTCCTGAGACTTTCCCCCAGATGCCCAGCCCTGCATTGCCAGCCCTCCTTAGTATGTACTGTGACCATTTAAAGATCCAGAGCAAGGGCCAGTCCTGCCCAGGGAGGGAAGGCAGAGCTGACACCCTGCTCCACTCATAGCACCCACTCTCATTTCTTCTCGGTCCTGGCAAATGCCAGTTGACTGACACTTTGACTTCCAGAGGCACTGGGCTTAGGCTCTACCAGCTTGAACCATACCCTCAAAACTCAGCCCCAACAGCTGGAAATCACTTTTGTTAGAGGGGATGATCCTCTTTGTTCTTTCTGCAAAACACAGATAATTTGAGGGGAGAAGTGAGTAATCTTTAATGTACTCATCCAAATCAAATATATGTCTCTGTGGTTTTGGAGGTTATCTCTCCACACCATCTGCTGAATAAGAGCTCAGCAAAGCTCAGACTGAAGGAGATGAGTAGTCCAGGGAAGGCAATTCCCTCTGGATTTGCAGCTTCACACTTCGGGGGTATTTTTGTTGTGTGGGCACAGGGCTGTAGTGGGGTCAGCCTGTGCACCCTGCCCAAACAGGAGGGGAAAACACACTTTTGTTTGGAGAAGGTTTGAAGGAGAAGAGATTTTTAAACAAGATCCCACAACAGTACTCTGATGCAGGAAGTGGCAGAGATGATTACCCTGAGTGTATAGCTTTGTAAGTAATCTGACTTCCAAAAGCTCTTACACTGTAAGGAATCAATGACACAGTAATGATTCTGCTCCATCATTGTTAAGTCCCACACAGGCACAGTGTCATGAAAATAAGACATATTCAGACATGTGGAGGATAAGTTCTGTATTTACCTCCAAAATATTAACAGGAAGAGTAACAACCATATCTTTTGCTTACTTGGGCATCAGGGTTGATAGATGGAAACATTCTGAAATCACACCCAATGAAACTCAACTTTTGTGTCATCAGTTCAGATTATAGGCAAAGTTTATCAGGAGTGGACTGGGCCAGCCTTTATCTGGGAAACAACTTAGACAGACCTAAACCACTACGAGACTCACAAGGTAAACACTCCTCACAATGCCCTGTGAGCCATTCTGCCAAAGCATACTCTGCTGCTGATTTCTTGACATGTTCGTTACAACACCGTGGCACATTTGATGAAAGAACATGTTAACTCCAATTCTCTGACCCCCATCTCCACCTTTCATCTGCTCCAATCCATCCCTCCTACAGCCAAAATAAATTTTTAATGCTGTGGGGTTTGTTTGTTTGACGTGGTTTGCTTTTTGGTGTCCTACCCTGAGTGCAGTGTGTATACTTAAAATGGCAGCCACCATTCCACATCACAGACTGCAATTGTCACAGACCACTGAAGACCTCTCAGCTGACAATAATTTTCAGTCATTTCATTAGCCATTCAGGCTCAACTTCAGCCAATAACTTGGACGTGACAGGTTTTGCAATATCACACTAAATTCTGGAACCATCTAGTCCCAGATATTTTGGAGGTGGGTTTTGTCAACACAGAAATTAAAAATTTCGTACTTTCCCCCTCTTTGTGATGTATAAAGCAGAGTTGGTGTATTTATCTTGAAATTTTGGAATTATGTTGCAATAGAATAAGTAATAAGGTAGGAAGTGTTTGGTATCATCAAATTCTCTCAATTTTCTTTTCTACTTATAAAAATGCAAAGCATTTCTCTCTTCAGTGTGACTGAAGCCTAAACTTTGTTCAATATTTACAAATTGCATTGTTAATCTATTCTCAGTTTAATTTTAACAAACTTGCTATGTTCCTTCTGTCTTCACACAGGTCAAGTACTGTAGCCTTAGAAGTAGTCACATTGTAAGTCATATCATTAGTGAGATTAATTAGTCTGGAACACAGTGATAATTGTCACCAGAATTTTGCAGAGAGCCCTGGGGAAGCCCTCCTCAGAAAGAGTGCTTCTGTTTAAGCTCTGGGGTCAGTGTCTGAAGCAGAGTGGCCCCATTTTACCTCAGGGAGGGCGGAAGGCCATGTTGTCCAGCAATCCTGGATGGCCATGTGTTTTTGTATCACTACCAAGTCCACCAAGGCCCTAACAACTCTTTTTTAGATTCATCTGGATAACAGTGATAAACTCTGCATGTAAAGTGTACACAAAACCATTTCAGGAGTAAGTGAATGGGCAATCATTTGTGGACTACACTGAGTTCTATAAGCACCTGAGGAATGTTTGAGCATTTCACAGATGGTCTCGTCATCACAGTCACAGCAAGACCAGTGTCTTTGCTTCTTTTTCCAGGGACTGAGTTTTCTTTCTCAGCCCAGAGCTGCTCTGTTCTAGAGTCCTTTTTCCAGGTCTGGAGGCAGCCTGCAGGAACAGGTTGACTCACTTTCCCTCAGTCCCTTGGGTGCAGGAGTCTCATTGCACAGTGGCAAGGGGTGGAGAAAGTGCCATTGTCTCTCCCAGCAGATGAGGGGATGTTTTAGGAAGGGGCATAACAACAGCACAAAGCTACTTACCTGCACATCCCAGAATCGACCTCATTCTCTCATTTTATTTCACTAGCTCTTCAAAAGCTGCAGGAAACAGCTTGGTTTTCTTCTTAACTCTCAGCTGTGCTTGGTGCAGCTCTGACTCAGGGCTTCCTAGGCAGGGCTCCTTCCTTTCTGCCGGGAAGATAGACCAGCGCCTGTCACTGCACACAGCGGTGTCCCAGACTCCAAAAGGTCTATTCATCTTGTGACATTAAGTTTCAGCTACCAAGGTCACGTCTACATAACGGCTTAATTTTTTTTTTTTTTTAATTTCCCAGTGTTCCTAATTCTGGCTTAGCTCCACCAGCACTAGCAACATGAGGATCCCAGAGGTAAACCAGTTGCCAGCACAACTAATACCACATAATTTCATCCCACTCATAGCAGTTTAATCAATACAGCATTAAAAATTCTGGCAGCAGCCAGGATGCAGTAGGGCCCCCCATATTACTTATCTTGATGGAGACGAACTTGCAGAGAGCAGGAAATCTTCAGAGGGTCCTCTAAAGATAAACGAGGCCTGAGGGAGAGTGCTGGTTTGGCTGAGGGAGTGAGAGCTGGTTCATAGAGGTCTTCTCATATTGAGTGTGACGTGTATCAACCCAGCTTTGGCAGATAGGACAAGGAGATCACAGTCATAACCCTGTCACAAAGGGGGCAGGATTAGTAATGTGCTATGTTCGTGCTCTTTTAGCATTGTCTAGAATTTCTAAGCCAGAAAAAAAAAAAAAGCACTTGTCTCCAAAGCACTGAAACTTGACTATCACGGAACTACATCTATTAAATGATAATCGACTACCTTAAGTTCTAATTTACACCAAGAAGTTCTAGAAGAAAGAAAAAAAACCCAAACAAAAAAAGACAAAGGAAAACATTTTGAGTGGAAAAAAGGGACCCAAACAAACAAATGAAGCAACTTTAGAAAAAGTCCCTGCTGTTTTCTGTGTGTCTCAAACTTCACCAGCCCACAGACCATGTGTGATGGGCAAGTGAAAGAAGACCATCCCACATGGCAGCTATTCACAATAAAACTCCAACAGCAGTTTTTGTCTGAGACCATTTATGTCCATTTTATTAGTATGAATAAAGGGAGTTCTTTCACATTTAGCTATATCCAGAAGGGCAATAGTCCATAAATCAATACATGGCATGGCTTTGCTTTTCCAGTCCATCAGTATAATTCTTTTGGCTGCCAGTGCTACTCTCAGGAGTCATCTCTTTTCCCATTTATTCAAATTATGCAGCGAGTTGGTGATTCCAATACCAGCGCTGCTGCAGCTTTGTCTAAATTGATTTCCAGGACTAACTCCATTTATCTAAGAACTTTGTTCCAGAAACTGGCTGTTCTATAGCTGTTTCACATCTAAAATATAAGGGTACTTTTGTCAGCACTGAATCTACAACTTTGAACACAGATTGAAGTCAATGAGTATGCACAGATCTTGTAAATGATTTTTTCATGTGGGTCCCTACTGTTTCGGTCAGCAGAGTTCTTCTGAGAGTGGGATAACAAATCTATTCCAATCTGTTCATTTCCTCTCTGGCTTTTGGAAACTAGAGTTTGGTCGGAGTTTCTGATCCATACTAGGAGTCTGAATACAAGTAGCCAGGACAATGGGAGCTTGCTCAGTGTTCTTTATAGTGAAAGCACTGCTACACCTCTGTAGGGGAGTAACTAATTACGGTTGATCAGTTGTGGTGAGGACAATGAGAGTGCCAACTGAGTAGAGATAATTTATTGTAATAGTCTGTCTAATCCACTTGCTGGCATATTTTATTAATATAGACATTCACTGATCTGTAATTGTGGAGAATATACAACACAAGAATATATAAATGTAACTATAACATATTAGAAATGTGACTTTTTTTAAATGACTCTTTGAGATTAGGGCAACTGTAATTATTTTCTTTCAGATTTTATTAGGATTCTGAGTTCTTCAAGAATAGCTGTGTGTGTAGCCATGTGTTCCACTGTGGTAAGATTTCAGAAGCTAAATTCAGGAATAAGTCACATTGTAGACTACTGTAAACTAGCAAATATTTCAAAGAATTATTAAAAACTGGCATCATCATCTTTAATTTTGCTTGTAACTCTGAAACTAACGAAGCTGTGAGAGCTCCATTACAGAACATATGATTCTGTGCAGGCTCATGCTTGGTTTCTCTGGCTTCTTGTACGGTAGGTGTTTGTCTAGTATTGTCATTGCAATTTTTATTGCACTGCATGATGTGTGCAGATGTGCTTCATCAACATCCCATGAGGAAAAGATGCTCTGCTCAGTATCTTTTCTCCCAGATGACATCTACCTTATAGAATAACTTTCTGGGCTACTTCCTCTGGGATCAGGTAACCATTTAAATTCTCTGGATTTTGGTGTTTTAACAAGGATTTAATTACAAAGGTAAGTGTATGCACCTGCTAAAGCAGTACTAATTATTTGATAATGGGGCAATCTTTCTCAATACAACCAGGTTTTGTGGTGGTAAGCTACACTAATGAAGCACACTGAGAGAGCAAATCCTCTCTATGTTAAAAGGCTTATTTAAATTAAAGAAATCTGTAAAGATTGAGACGGGGGTTTTTTGTCGTCACAGATATTGACAACTGTGGAGCTAATGTTCATGGGGTACATCCATTACTGCTGGAGGATGCTTACTTTTGACTTGTGTGACTTCATTAAGTAATATATGGCATCATCTTTTCATGCTTTTTTCTGACATTTTTATCTCATCTGTTGCTTTTGAAAGCTGGTTTATATCTAGAGCTACTCAGTTGGAACCAATCAGTAACATTTCAACAGTGCTACTGTATTTCTTCCATCCAGTACATCTGCTGCAGGCCTGTAGTATGTACGGGGTCAGTGGAGTGTTTTAGCTTTCAGAAACTCACACCTTATTGTGAGCCCTTTGCCAATTTACAATTGCAGAAGCCAGAAGCTAAACTACAGAGTTACAACTTTATAATCTCAAGCTAATAAAAAAAAGTGGGGGCTCCATAAGCCAGATGGGTTCCAATGCCCCTGTCAAAAGCTATGTTGATCATATACCACTAGGTTTTTTGTTTCTTAATAACCAAAAACATGTTAGCATTAAAAAAGCAAATGCACTTGACAGCATCAATTCCATTATGGTTCCCAGTCATCTGCTTTATTGGGTTTGAAGGAATTTAGCCAGAGCGCTCTATTTTCACTAGAATGTCATTAAAAACTTTGCAGCTTAGGCAAATGGTAAGCAATTTTGAGGGAAAACATTTTTTAACTCTCATTTTGCAGAAGGGTTTTATTTTTTTTCATTTCTTTCTAAGATATATTTTGCTGATTTCTTTTTGCTTGTTCTTCTTTTGCACAAAGAGACATCACTTTAAAAATCTTCAATGCTTTTCAGCAGTGAAATGAAAAATATTGACATATTACAGATGATGAAACATGGCCAAATTTTATTCCATTTGCTGCTGAATGGTAGCTGTGACTGTGGAATGGATGAAAACAATTCAAAGCTCTAACCCTGAGGCAGACCCCAGGTTATTGGAGGCCAAGCAGAAATTTCAGTATTTGGCCCATAAATATCAGGAGCTAAAAAAATGAAATCAATTAATGACACTGCTTAGAAACCATGTACAAAATCCACAGACTAACAATTCCATCTCTATTCCTGACTCTTCTTAGACAATAAGGCCTATACAGTAAGTCCTTCTTTCTTCATCTGACCTCTTTTTGCCCATCTTAAAATAAGAAAGTGGTAAGAACATCCCCTCCCCCCGTTAAAAATAATAATAATAAAAAAGTAGACACACGGGGAAGAAAAGGAATTTGTCTTCCTCTGCAATCCAAGCAGCAAAGTGAATCTTTTCAGCCAATTCCTCAGTGTCCTAGAGATCGCTGTTATTAATGTAGCTGGGGGTGCATGCTGCTGATAATTACTGTTAGCTGGAATAATTAATAAGAATAATTGCTTGGTATGGTAAGAGAAGGGGAAGCTCTGGGAAGGGGAAGGAATAGACTGGAAGAGTGATAGACTCCCTGAGCGCATTTTTATAGACAGGAAGTTCAGCAGAAAGCATCCTGAGAATAGAAGAATTGTCTGGATGCCAAGGACAAAAGTTAAGACATATAAGGCTTAAATGAGATAGGGGCAGTCTGGAATGTTACAGTAAGATCCTGTCATGGATGTGTAAGAGAAATGAATGGTCATAGGTTTTTAAAGAGGTATATTAGTGATTGTGAGGCAGTCTAAAATTAGTAGTGTAGTCTTTATTTGTGGTACAGGATCATTTGAGACAGACAGAAGCCAGGCAGAATAGAGAGAAGTGTTGCCTTGAGAGGTTTTCTGTAGTTTATCCCAGCTAGAAGAGAGGACAAACAAGACATTAGAAAAAAAATACAGGTGCCAGGGGTGTAGAGAATGACCACAATTTTGGTATAATGTTAAATTTCCTGCACATTTTGCACTTAGGGAATGGCAGACACAGCTCTCAGCACTGTCAACAGGAGCAGTACTGGCAGCAGGACTGGATGCAGCCCCCAGGGATGGGGAGGTTGCTTGGTGATGCAGTTTTTGCCCTCCGTGGCTACTGCAAAACTCTTTACTCCAGGTGATGCTGCTACTGACCATCATCTCCTCCAGGGATGCATCCAAACACTTCAACTACAAAGAGCCACACTGACTGCAGCTCTGGCTGCCCCCAGCCCACACCTAGCTGCCTGCTGTTTTCTGCTCCAGCCCAGCCAGCTTAACTCCTTATGCAGACTCCTCAATCCAGTGCTGAAACAAGTGAGCTTCTTGTTATTCCATGGCAGCTTGTTACTGGGCCTGATGGCTGCAGGAAGATGGGCCGGGGAAGGATTGTGTTGAGCTGGAGGGTTAGGAGAAGAGTGGAGGGGAAGCTATCCCCAGAGAAATGGTGCCAAGGTGATAATCCTCTTTGGCCACAAGAAAGAAACTACCATCCTGACAGCATCAGACACAGCCCAGAATCTTCCATGGGTTGAGGAAGTATCTCCATTTCCCAACCTCCCAAACTTAGGAGCTAAAATGACAATCCTTTTCATTTTGGTTTTAGTCCTTGTAGACTTTTAAAAACAGGGATTTTCACAGCTCTGCTGTGGTTTGTGTGAAGCTGTATTCTTCTTTCATTAGCTTAAAAGAGCAACTGTGTTCTCCCTCTACTCCTCTGCTCTTTTCTGATGAGCTTGGTGCTGTCTGTACACGTATCCTATGTATAACTACCTCCCTATCCACTATTCATTCAATAGGATACACCTGGAAAAATTGAAGTAAATGTGGATAGAGGAAATGTAAGTGGATGTGGGATGTCAGAGGCTATCTAGCAATCAGAGCAGTGATAATGTCATAAAAAACGAGTGTGCTCAGAGTGACTTCTAGTTTGGCGCTAGTCACAGAGATATTACTGTTTGCTAGAGAAAAAGTGCAGCATTTAATTCTGTCACAGGAGATAGGAAAAGCTGGTAGGGACAAGGTGTGACTGTGTATGATTTCACCTTCCTTATATAAATCTTTTAGGGAAGAGGAACTGAAACTGAAAAAGATAGATATAGTTAATTGCTTCTGTCTGGCACAGGGTAAAATCCCATTACAAAGGCTTCAGTCTGGATCTTGTCTTCCCCCATGACGCATACTACATAAATTAATTAGGGTCACACGACAAGAAGAGATGCCAGCCTAGCAATGCAGGAGAGTGACATGTTATCTTTCTCGGAATAATGCTGGAATTGCTGCTGTCGCCATGGGCTTCATCCTGTTCCCATTCCCACTTTAGTGGCTACTTCAGTCTGAGGTCAGTACAAATTATGTTAAAGTGGTATTACCAAAGTCTTTCCCTATTCCTAGCAGCCAACCTCCAAAACAGGATAGAAATTGTTAACAGCTTTTCCTACAGTGATTGAAGGGAAATAATTGTACAGCACCTGTGTGGCTGGGCCTTGGTCCTGGCTGCCACCCCAATATGAATATGGGATCTTATGACTGCCAGCTGAGGGAATCCCTCCCTTAACTTAAAAGGGCACATTTTGTATGTACAGTCTCTGACAGATATAGAAACCTCAAGAGAAGTAGGAATGAGACTGACACAAAACATCCTTTATATGAAGAACTTTCAAACCTGTATCTGTGAGAAACTCCAAAACTTCTTGTCTCACAAAACACCTGATAATTTATATCAGGCCTATCCCATTTATTTAGGGATGGCTGTTTTCTTCGCCTGGCCAGGCTTCAGAGAAAGCCATGTCCTAAGATTTAACTGGTTTGACAGAGCACACAAAACTGCCAGCCAGCTTATTCACAAGCCAACATGACTAGACCCAGCTAGTTTAGCTGATATAGGAGCCTACCATGTGCAATTTTACAAACCTTCATTTTAAGAGGTTCACATCTGTCCAGAAAAGCCTTTCCCAGGTGCTTGAGTGCAGTCCCTTGTTCAAATTAATTCTGAGAAGCCAAGCTTCTACTAACAACCTAACACCCCTGATCAGTATGTGTCCCTTGGTGCCACAAAGTGGCTGCAGAACAGTTTGGTTCTCAGGCAGGTTGGAAGCAGTTAGGAGAAATTTGTGAGGGGATAGTGATGCCATACCAGTGTCCTTGGGGCAAAGGGAACTCAGCTCCTGTTTTATCCCCTTTCTCTCAAGCAGTTGGAAAAGTGACTTTTCACTCTGCATGTACAGGGCAGAAGCTGGGGCAGGCAGGGATGCACTGAGCGCCTGGTGAGGGTGGGTCATCCCAGCTCTGAGCAGCCATGCAAAGAAAACGGGCAGCTGAAAGAGGGAGGCCAAATAAACAAATACATAAAGGAGACCAGGTTCTCACCCTGCAAGATGCTGAATACTGCCAGGTAAGGACTGAGCACACACACAGGTCTCTCTGAAATCAGCAGGGGAAGACAAAGGAGAAGCTGCACATCCCTGTGCAATCAGACCCGTACGGCTCTCTTTGTATCACCTTTTTTTGTTTCGTTTGGTTACCCTCTTCCTTGGCCCACGCCTGGATCACTTAAATCTCAGACACCTCGAGGTCAAAAGGCACCACGTGCAAAGGCACGCATTGTAGTAAAACCAGCGACTGAAGAGACACTTCCCTAAAAGCTCTGAGAGGACCCAAAGCCGTGTGCTGCGGGCTCCTCCCCTCCCTGCTGCAGCGCCTGTCCCCCGAGTGCAGCCGGAGAGCCGCCCGCGGGTCGCTGTGCGCGGGCTGCTGGTGGAGGGGCTGGCTCCCGGGGGACGGTGCTCTGCAAGGCCAGCCAAACAAAGCACTTCATCATCTGCTTAACTTTAAGCACCTGACTAGCTCCATTGAGTTCAATGCAGCCGCTCACATGTCTGAAGTTAAGCACATGCTTAAAAGATTTGTTGGATTAGGGCCCAAAAGATTAGAGCTCTATAAAAGTAGCTGTGATCTTTAAAATGACAAAATGGCTTTCTCAATGGTAAAGAGAAAAATATTAACAACCCTGGAACAATCTGGTAAAAATAAAAGCTCTTTAAGTGTTTCACATGCATGTTATGTATCGAGAGGTAAGGAAAAGCTAATAAAAAATTTCAAGAGGTTACAGCAAAGAAAAAAAAAAGTAGGAGAACAAATACGAAGAGATTTTTCTTGTCATCTGCAAGACAGTGGAAATCAGTCAGGAAGAAAGTTAGAATACAATGGCACAGGAAATGAAAATGAAGAAGGTAGTGAAGGCTTTCCTTCACTCCCACCTCCCCCCACCCTCTTTAAATGAGGTATTGACTGACTTCTTCAAACTGAATCTTAAAAAGGGGGACTAAGTTAACTACAGGTCAACCTGTGTCAGGGTCACTAAGGCCAGTGGAGGAAATTACCTAAGGAAACCAAAATCTAGGACATATCCAGGACCTGGAGGAAATGATGCTAGATGTTAAAAGACATCTGGAAGGAAATCTTTGATTTATTGTCACAATTTGAGTTCTTAGAAAACAAGCAACCAGAGCATAAAATACAGGCAGGAGAAACTAAGCCCTCAAGCCATCATCCTGCAACCCTGTATATGACACAGTACAAGATATACTCCAAGGTTTTCCCCATTTGCCAGCAGGGCAGGTCTGAAGGCAGGAAAACAGGATAGTAAGAGCAGGAGAGGCTTCACCTCTAACCTCCTAAACTTGTGAGCAGGTTGTGGTGCGTGGTGAAGGGGCACGGCTCCTTCAGTGCTCTGGACAGCCCATGATAAAGTGCCACATGACAGTCTGCTACTGAAGCTAAGAGCAGCAGGAGCTCAGAACAGAAGAGAGGAGAAGATAAAAACACAGCTGAAAAACAATGTCACGCTGCAGAGAAGTGTTGAGTGGGGCCCCTGCAGGGACCACCGCGTGGACCTTTAAGGATTTCATGTTTGCATGATTAACTAAGATGAAGAGGCCAGCTGCAAACTTTAATTTCCTGATGACACAAAGGGCGATGAACAATATATATAGGGTTTGAATTTGTAATGGCACGGGGCTAATACATAGCAAAGCCCATTCAGCATAAACAAAAAAAAGAAAAAAAAAAGCTGTTCAGGTTTCTTGGTGCTTCATAACCAAGTGACGAGGTTGGTTCCCAGATAATTTTGCTCGTGGACAATCCCAGAGATACATAAACAAGACGGAAACAAAACAAAAAAACCAAAACAAACAGAAAAAGTCCAAGAAAAAACCCCAAAGCCACCACCAAACAAAAAACCCCAAAAACTCACAAAGCAAAAAAGAAACTACTCATCCCCCACTTCAAACCCCAAACAAACAAAAAAAGAAACAATGAAAAGTAATAATCCTAAAATCAGAGGACAGAATGCAATTACCAACAAATGTCCTGTTATTATCAGTCCCAGGTAATGATTAAATATTACAGGTACTTCTCAAAACTGATCAGGAACAGATGCTTGTAATTTAAGAGAAGTAAAGGCTGCTACAAGACAGTTTCCACATGTCGACCCGTGGAAAGAAGAAGCAGGATGAATGATTGTATCTGGCAGCTTTACATTTAGCTCTTGCTGAAACATATTGGGGCAGATTCTAGACCTACTCTGGTGGTTCAGAGGTGCTGTAATGATGGGTTAGATGTGGCTTTGGAACTGCAGCCTCCAAAGAGCATGGCAGGTTCCAAGTCACTTAACCCACTAAATTATAACTGGTATACAGGAATAGGAAATGTATTTTTATTTTTTGACAAAGCCAACCTCAGACTAATAATCACCAATTCTGGACACTGTTTATATTCTGTATTCTCTCTCCATATTCTGTTAGCATTCAGTATAGATGCATGTGTATATTCTAAATAGCAAAGCTAGCATGCTTTGCTATGACTCCATATTCAGAGTCATAGGTTAGGGAGTGTGCTGAGAGAAGTGATATTGGTAAAGACTGCATCTGCATCATATTTTCTGAATTTTAGTATATAAACTTCTTTAAAACCCCAAGGAAAAAGCAAACTCCATATTTTTGTACATAACCAGCTTCACAGAATTTATTATTATGTGGGAGGTAACAAAAAACAACCTGTTTTGTGAAAATACAGGAATTTAGAGGAGCAACATAACTCATGAAGCAATAATTTAAAACTGACCTTTTAATCCATTTCACCAACCCAGAGATAAACACTGTGGAATGTTTCAAATTATAAAAGAGTCTGCCTTGATCTAAGTGGGTTGAAGACTCAGACTAAAAGCATCTCACATAAATTCAAACCACAGTTACAAATATTCCTACTGCAATCCAGATACAGGAGTAGAAAAGTTCTGGTTGGAAATCTTTAGAAGGAAAAATGTCAGTTGATAAAAAACAAACACTTTTGCAGCATTGTGTTGATTTCAGTGAAATGTTGTTTGGAAAGAACAACTGAAGCACTCCATTAAACTTTTTTTGAATGGTGTGTTACTTTTTTATCTTTTTCTTTTTTTGTCAAAGCATTTTTTCCTCTGTTAGAAAATTTTCTCTAACAAAGTAGCTCAAATCAGAACAGTACATGCCCATTAAGCCAATTTGTCAATCATTGTTTTATATGAAACTTTAGCTCTTCTCATTTTCAGTGTGCACTGGAGCAGAAGAAGCCAATTCCTCCCTGAAGATGGCAAGCCCTGGGTTCCCGAGGTGCCCTGGCAGCGGGTGTGGGGTTTCTGCCTGCAGTAGTAACATTTTCTCACCCCCTGAGAGATCCTGAAGACTGCAGGTGGCTTAACCATGTACCAATATGGTTTGCTTTTTCCTACAAAGAAGGTCACTTGGAGACTAACGTACCCAAACAAGCTGGAAATGTAGTGATTACTAAACCAGTGGCAATCTATGAAACAGAGCAGGTACCTCTCAAATATCCCTTGAATGGTCCTTGAAGCCATCCATCAGGCCCTTTCTGAAATTAGACAATGGGTGAGTGTGCTAAACGAGAGACAGAAGCTCATTGTCTACTGAAGCCTATCATAACATTTTAATTGCCACTTAAATCACACTTAACCAAGTGCTGGGATTTGGGGCAGCAATCTTAGACTCTTAACAGATCCTCCTGATCAAATTATGAGATGAAAAACAAGAACTCTCACATATTTCCCTGGAAAGTGTTAAGAATAAATAAAAGATACCAAGAAGGGGAGAAAATGCTATCTTTCTATCACAGGTTAATAATTGGCTGAAGATGTTTGCCTGAGTTGTTGGTAATGATAGCCTCTGGCAGATCAATACAAGTGGAATTCATGCTGTTTGGAAAGAAATACTGAAGGAAAACCTTTTCTAGCTCCCCCTGCCCCCCAAAAAAGAGTGACCTGATAGCAAGAGGCTGTTAAAGGTGAAGTGCATTCCTTGAGTCTTTTATTTTCAAGTGGACCAGCCTGAGTACTCCAAGCTTGGTGTTCAACCCCACTATGTCGGTGTTATTTGGAGGCTGCAGGTATCAAACACCGAGATGTTCAGGAGGAGAGGAGCAGGGTAGGAAGGGAACACACTCCTACACATTTTATTTTCCCTGGACCCCTTTTCAGGGCTTTGCCACGGTGTGTTTCCTTTGTTTGGAGGGGTTTTCCCTGGCACGCGGCTTTCTGCCAAGGCACTTCTGTGTGAAGCTCAGAAGAAAATGGCCCATCAGGTCCTGAGTTCCTATCACTATCAATACTCTCCACATAATGGAAGTGACGGCAAGACTCCTGGAGTAACAGATGCTCCATATGTACACACGAAATTGCATCAAAGAGACCGCACTGCTCTAGCCCTTCCTCACATCCGTGGAGATTGAGCTAATTGACGGGAATGAAAATAGCCGAGCTGTGAATGTGAGCCAAGGAAGTGTTGGGGGTCCAAGAAAAACTGCTCTTGGCTTATGTCACTAAACAGCTTAAGTTTCAATTTTGAAAATTACTTCAGTTTTACTTAAATAATTCTGTCTGCCAAGCAGCCAATTTGGGGAACTGATGAATGGCGATGTCGCCCCATCTGCACTGAGTGCAATATCCATTTTATATGACCTGTAGCAAAAAAGGGAGGAAAGCATTATATTCCCAGCTTCTCCCTGGCACTCTCTATAAGACTAAATGGGGATAGGGTAGAGAATTAATAAAAGACTAGTTTGCTCACATGGGAGAGGAACAAAGGAAATGATTGCCTCCTGCACTGGAGCTCTGCTGAGTGCATCACTGCACAGTTTCTTTTATCTGCATGCTTTGGGACTGGCACAGCCATGTGAAACAAGTCTGATGCTTTTATTCTATATGGGTCTTATATAAAGCTGAAAAAACAGCAGATTAAGTATGAGAAGCCTCAAGAAACCAGTTGAAACTTCTAACTGAATGTGAGCTTGCACAAGTAGGCCAGACAATCCAGCAGCAAGTTATCACTACCCCATCATGCCAAAACTCCAGGAGATCATATTAAAATTAAAATTTGTTTAAGCCAAATCTCTCAGGTTCTGAAGTTGCTTCTTTCCAGGTACCAGGATAAAGCATAAGCCAGAATTTTCCAGTCCCAGAGGTTGTAAGTAAAGTATAGATATCCAGCAAGCAAGGTGAATAATTTTTACTTTATTTATGGATTACCTGGGCAGGGGAAGTGCTGCTAACCTTCCAGCCAACATTATAACATTATGACCTAATTTTTTTCTTTCTATTTTTGTTTTTTCCTCTTCTTGAAGGCATAAAAATTTTAACATCAGCCCACCACCTAGGAATCCAGACAAAGGTTTATAACTCAATGCCTTTTATCCCAATCTCTATGTGCAGCCACAGTGTTGGTGTGGGAAACACCAGAGCTTTTTTTTTTTTCTTCTAGTGTGTGCCATTTTCTCAGCCTTGGTTTTATTTTTTTCATTCTTCTTTCTTTTTCATTAGAAGATTAAGGGTGCCAGCATCTTCTCACATGTTGGTATGATAGGTGTTATGAGATACCTTGAAAATATTTTGGGTTATACCCCTGACATTAAAATTTTAATAGAAAAAAAATTAAATCTTGTGCTGAGGTTTACAATGCAATAAATCTACCTATCCAGGGTCAGGGAAGACAGGCACCAGTTTTGGACCAGGGACTATTGAAATGTATTCTTATTATAACTTTATTTGAGTGCAATAAGCAGTGAGTGGAGAACTAGCCACTATGAAAAAGCGAACCCCACGTGTAAATCAGATGACCGCATTAAAAAGATTAAAATGTCAGTGGCTGCTGAAGTCCAAAAAAGGAGTCTACTGAGACCTATAAAATTAGAACTAAGAGAGGGAGGTGGCCCTTAAACTTTTAACCAGATATTCTGCTGTATGAATGACCACATTAGTTAATTTTTGTCATGACAATCTAATTTTTCTATTGATTATTTGCTTTTATTAGTTGAGCCTCCTCAGAGACTAATAAAATCTGGAAAGGCCCTTTCCCCTCACCTTTGCAGTGCTCTTTTTGAGAAGCAAAGACGGGGCATTAACAAAGCAGGTGATGGTCCTGGTTTTCACAGCGTCGCGTGGGAATTATGTTGGCGAGGCAGCCTTGCACTGCTGCGTCTCAAGGTTCTCACTCAGGCAACTGGGAGGTTTATGAGGAAGGAAGGAGAGAGGACTTCAGGAATTGGCCCCTGGTGAAGAATCTTATACGACATGAGCATTGTGCTGCATGCACAGCCAAGGGCCCGCAGAGAGCTGTCTGAAACAGCAATAGACACAAGGATTTACGACAAGAAGCAGCAATTGCAATATCTGGCGCTAAACATTTAATCTATGGTTACAGTTTTTACTTCAGATCAGAGCTGAAGTCAGCAGAATTAAATCTTCAAGTGTATTTCAGCAGCCCTAAATCCTTCTGATACTGTTAACAGTGGCAGACTTCCAAAATGCATTCTGTTAATAAGACAGTAAAGTATAAAACCAAGTTATCTTCTACAAGAAAAGAGAAAAAAAGAAGAAAAATAAGAAGAAAGATTGTTATAAAACTGCATTTGTGGTATGCTGGCCATTTTCTAGCTGAATTTCTTTTCAAATTATTTTTTTAACCCACTGCCCTTGGTGAATAAAAGAAATTCTACTGGGAGAGAAATTTTTCCCCCAAAGCTTCAAATTTTCCTCTTATTTTTACAGGTTAGAAGAGGTTAAGAAATCACCAATCAGCTGGTAACATGCAGTACCAATTCTCTGCAGGCCAGCAAAAGGGATTCAGCAGCTGTTACCTTCACTTTTGCACTTAACATAACTTTTTGTTCACCTGCAGCTAAAGAAGATTTATGCAGAGCGCACTGGGAGGTTGCTCAGCTCCCCAAGGCAACTCCATTAGCTTTCCCAGGAGCTATATTAAATGTGTATTAAACCACAGACACACACACACACACAATCCCTTCAGCTAATGCACTAGTTCCAGCTTTAAACTGACAAAAGTGAGGATACTCATGGAAAAGGCCCAGATGACATCCTTAGATCCCTGCTTTATGCCTCAAAATTATGGAATATAGAGTAAAGTCTTTGCTTCTCTGAGTTTCACTCTAATTCTTCTTTGGTTCATCCAAAACGGATTGCCAAGGATGTTGCATTTGTAAGACCCAAGTGCTCTGTGTATGTTTTTGTGTGGGAGGGCTTCTAAAAGGCAGATTAAATAAAAAAAGGAAAGGACAACACCTCTCATTTGCACATAAGTGTTCACTTGAGCCATTAAATTCGTGTTGTGCTGAATGAATGGAGCTATGGTGTACCTGGAGAACACACACCTGAGACTCTGAAGGCTGTATTATGGTTGCATTAGCAAACACCCTGGAAGGGGAGCTCTGGGAATCAATGGCCCAGTGCCATTTGCTGGAGGTCTCCTGCCTGCAGAGGGCTCAGGTAGCAGAGCACAGCTGGGGAAACACATGGAGAAGGAGCAGCCGTATCCCTCCTGGCCCCAGCCTACTGGAGCCACAGGCCTGGTGGAGAAGTCCTTGAAAGAGTAAGGTGGGATTTAGCAGTGAATGCAAATCTCACCTCTGCACTCTGCTAACTGGTAGAATCTTTTGCTGTATTCCCTGGGATGATTGTAAAAATTATCAGAATGCACATACTATTCAGCTTACTGCATTCTGGGGAGCTTTGGAATAATTTTATGTGCATTTCAGTTTCTGAAAGGACCCCACTCTTTCCTTGAAAAAGCTGTTTTCAAATACAAGCCATCACTGAGGTTGCTGGCTGATGTCATTGGCATGATGTCACATTCCTTCAGGCTTTAAGTATATGAATAGTCCCAGCATGACCTCTGCTTTCCAACATGGAAACCCCATGCAGTGGTGTTTTGGTAAAGGAAAAGAAATGGGGAATTATCTGCATTCCAGTTCTCCTATAGAACAACCACCAAGATCAGTGAAAAGATGCATGCTATGCCAAAAATTGTACTTCAAGTGTCTTATCAAACTTGTAAAAGGAGCAGTGAAAAATTAGTGTATGGGAGTCCATCCAACCTTATTTCTGCTACCACAGATGGGTGCTTGCATATTATACGGTTTTCAAATACCTGGCCAGAAAAGGTTTTTCCCAACCAGCTCTCTCCTTCCCTTGATATGACCCTTCTGGCAAATTTTAGGTCTTTTTCCCTATATTCAAACTGTGTATATGTGTATTTTGCTCAAGCATATTTCAGAAAAGGCCTAATTTCTTCTACATTAAAGTTACCCCTAGTATTTCATTTGAAAAAGGTAGCTACCATGGAAATTTTGGTCTACAATGTTAAGGCTTGACAGATTTACAAAGAATTCAATATGGAATTTTACAAAGTGAAGTGTTGGCCATTTACCAGCTTTCTAATTTTTCTTAATAGAAACTTGTTTCCTGCAGAGAAATCATCAGAGTCTTTGCAGTGCCTTATAGATTTTCATGCCAAACTTTTGATACAAAAAGCCTTTTGCTACAATGGTGATGATCAGGTCACACTGCAAAATCTATTTGGATGCTAACTGGGCAATATCAACCAGATTAGCCAAGGCCCTTGCAGAATTGCTCTGGGTCAGTCATACTTTCTGCTTGCAGTATTGCCTATCAACTAGTGCAGCAGGAAATATGGGGCATGAGAAAGTGCTCCAGGGAAAAGGTTGCTTGGACAGATGTAGATGTCCATTCAGAATAGCTCCTGGCAGCTCTAAGGTAGATTGAGCCATTGTGGACCAGGAAGCCACAGACAGTTTGCTGATAATGCCTGTCTTTGCTGTGGAAAACAAGGATCTAGAAAATCTGCTCACTTGTATGTTTGTAAAGACTTCCTGGCTTAGGACATACCTTCACTAGAGAAAGGCACTGAATAAGTTTCATAACCTTAACCAGAGGAACATACTCAAGCCTTTACTCAGTTTTCTGCAAGTAATTAAATCTTAGTTTCTTGAATAAGAATCAGAGACATTTTTGCAGTGAGCCTTGTGATTAAATTCTGACCTGGGTTGCTCATTTCTAAGTCATAGTTAATTTAAGTAGAAGCAATATTTTTTGTTTCGTGGTTTGGACGGTGGCTTTTATAAGTTTGAAAAAAAATCTGCCAATATTTTGTCTATCTCTTTTTCCATTTTTTCAGTGAAAAGCTGTCAAAATTACAGGTTTTCAATAGATCTCTTTGTTACAGTTGCAAAAGAGTAATAGGAGATGAATGCAACATCTTGGTATTTCTATGTGATCCTATTTCTGTTCAAACAGCAGAAGATCTGTATTGTAGGGCAAGATGCATATGAAAAATTATTTCATATGTGCTTACGAAGAAGGGGAAGCAAGGGAGCCTGGCCAAAAATCCAGAGATGTTTTTCAAATTTTTCTTAGAGCAAAGATTTTTAGATCTGTTATCACCAAGACACAAGGAGCAGATTTCTATAAGAAGCTCTAGTTAACAGTTTTCACTGTTCTCTTCAGCCTTTATCCTCAAAGTGTTTTGTGTTTCAGCATTCCTGCCCTGAGCTTGGTTTTGGAAAACAGCCCTGAAGACCCTTAAATAGAGCTATGTTTGTGGGCATGGACATAATTCCTCCAGCTGTGCAAACAGTAAAACAAAGATAGCATCTCTTCTGCTGCAGCCCTGCAGATCGCTGAATGATAACAAGACTGAGGATTTACAGTGGATTCAAGGTGCTTCTCTGCTCTGGAATTCCTTCTGACTCGTCAAAGAGATGACAAACAAGTCCCTCACTCCTGAGGTGTCACACACAACTTCGAGGAGCATAAATATCCAGTTGTATTTCCCCTATCAGCAGTTTACTGTGTGGTGTAGCTCAGCCATGTATGTGGCATATCATTCACTGCATCTTTCTCAGACCACTGGATAAGGTCCAGTTCTCTGGTAAGGAAAGTTCTGGGATGTTCTCCTATGTTTTGATGGACATCAGTTGAAAATTAGCTTTTTTAATGAACCAAGTGACCAAGTGATTAGAATCTACTTCTGCAGAACATGCTAGTATCCTTTTGATCTTTATTTCCATATGGATTTCTTTAGGTCTGGCCCTATTCTCTTTTTGACAGTCATACAATTCTCTTGAGTTAATAAATACTCCTCAGTGCTGTCTCAACATTTTCAGTTTTCTGTATGTTACCAATTTTATACAAAAAGAACCTCAGAGCATTGTTGGTGTTGGCAATGGAAAGTTAAGGTTTTGGCAATTTTTTGAGGTAGCTGGGTCTTGGCCCACAGGAAAGTCTCATGATTTAGGACTGTTGAACAAGCACATTACTGAGAGTTTTCTATTACAGTTATAAGCATGTAGCTAATAGGGCTGATATTTGCATGGTATGTAACAGCTGAAATCCAAGCCAGAAAAAGATACTGACTTAGAGGTTATAAAATTACACCAGGCCACCTTCCAGGGCTGGTACTCCACATTTGTCTCCACAGAAGACAGTATGCAAAGTCTGTGTAAGACACAAGGGAAAGACCTGTTTTGTTAACACTGAAGCACTGCTGCTGTGGTGATGCCCCGTTCCTGCCTGCAGTGTTTGTATTGTTTAGCTACAGAGGAATGATGAGTTTAGGTCTTAAGTTACTGCTGGATGCAGAGTGAAATGGGTGGGAATTGTCCAGTCCTCAGAGAGGTGGTGAAGGTGGGGGACAAATGTTGACTCATCTTGAATGCAATGTAGATGCTCACCAAAAAATTAGCTAACCAAAAAGTTGTCTCGTATTGTGCTGTAGATTTTATCTTACACTATGTTTTATCTTGCACTATAGCTATGCTGTAGGTTTCTGATGAAGATTGAGCCACTAACTTACAATTAAATAAACTTCATTTTCCAACTAAAATGTTTGATTTCTCTTTGCAGAGTCATAAATAGAAATTTGCCCTCTGCAGAAAATCACTATTATCAAATAGCGGCTTTCTAAATTCATATCACCACAAAGATAGTTTGTAAATTAGGAGCAAAATATGGAACCTAAATGTTTCAAAAAAACCCAACCTATTGAAAGCATTCACTTCTATTAATCACGCTATATAATGGGCTGAATCAAGATGCTGTATTTATTTCACTCCAGAGGAAAGATCACCATAACTCAACTGCATCTTTGCCACTCATGAATTACCAAGTCTTGCTTTGCTTGTGGGATAAATATATCTCAGTTATGTATGCTCTTCTTTCCTCTCAGTGTATCTATATATTTTTGGTGTCAATTTTTATTTATATGCATATACCTGCAACACTCACAGTGGAGGTTGTTACTTTGCAATAAGTCGAAGCAAATCAATTTGGCCTACAGCCGCAATTTATTCTTCTACTGCAGCATTTTCCAGTATCATTGCAGGAGATGCCTCTACAGCCTTCACTATAACTGTTGAAAAAGTGGGCCACATGGCAAAGATGTGAGAGGGTCTAATATTTGATCAAGTTGACAGGGAGTGTCAGGTTCCTGCTGTTAGCTGCAACGCCAACATGATGACACGTATTTGATGTCATTTCAATGCAAATTCTGACACAGGCCAATTTATGGTCCAATTTATGTCTTGACTCTCATACCAAGGCCAAGCAAGCTATAAAATGTAATAAGAATTTCTTCAATCAATGTCCAGAGGAAAAACAAATCACTCAGTTACTGACACAATATTGCATCAACACTCTGGTAAAGTTCTCACGAGTGTGTGACATGCCCCTAAGCTACGGCAAACATGTGGAATAAAAGGCTGGGCATGACAACCTCACATCTCTGAAATGGGACCCCCTCAACTTAAGAGCTGTTTCCATGTCAGTTTTTCATCTTTGTAGCTTTCTAGTTTGTTAAGAATAAAATCCTTCTCTCTTTGCTTCCCTTTCCCTTCCCAGATTCAGTCTTTCCTCCCACAACTTTTTTTTTTTCTGTCTTACACACTGTATCTAGTTATCAAAAAATCTCAGCACAAGGCCCAGACAAATTTTTGATGGTCAGATGATGATCTGTCAGTGAGCCTCTTAAAGGCTTGTGTATTGTCATTTTCAGATGCTCTCAAATCAGACAGAAACATCTATCTTCCTCTTCAGCTCCTCATAATCAAGACACTAACCCTATCTCAGCCAGCTGTTAGAGGACATTGCCAATGGCAAATAGGCATGTATAGGACATATTTTTAATTGGATATGGGATACAGGATGATGTTTTCTTCAAAAGTAGTGCTACTCTATAATGTGGAACAAATGGTTTTGCCCTGTGGACAACATACAGGCTTGAGAAAATGTATGTGTGGTCTACACTATGTAACTTCATTCCATTATTCCTCTGGTTCTGTACATTTGAGGCTGTAAGCATGAGTATTCTTGGTTTTCTGTAAACCAAAACAGCTGACAGGGGACTTATTTTATTTGGTTAGGCCTTTGCCCTGGTAATTTCAGTGAAGTTGCTGTGCAGATGCAGCTGGCTCTTTAGATGGCTGCAAAAATGAAATCAAGGTGAAGGGAAAGTACTCTACACCTGAACATTTCTCTGCACACATCAAAAAAATTGCCCTCTGAAGCTTGCCTGAGTATACCACAGGTACCCCTACCCTGCAGTTACACTGCCAGGAGGATGTTTATGCGTGTGCTGTGCAACAAATGGGCTCTGACCTGGCCGAGGACAGGGTGTTGGGTGTCACATGGGTTGTCCTTTTGGATTTCAGAACCTCTGTGAGGCAGAAGCTGGGGCTCATCATTAGCTGGTAGAGGAGCTGTAAGACCCCAGACAGCTTCTGCTGCCACTGTGGTCCTGGCAGCCAGAAAGCAAAGAGGTTTGCAGAGCTCTTATACTTAGACATGGAAGTTCTGACAAACCCTTTTCTCAGCACAGTCCTGGAAAGCTGATTTTCTTCCACATGGCATAAGCATCTCATACTATGACTGCTCACATCTTCTTGGGTTTGGTCATCTGGATATCTACAAAGGTTTCCTCTAATGTTTCCTTAGTACTGCTACTAAAACCTCTTTGGCCATAATTCAAGATATTTTGTCCTTCTATTAGCATCTCTTTGGTCTCAATTTTAGCTCTTTCTGCTTGTTCTTACATCTTCCTCCTTTTCCTGCTACTTTCTTTATGAACTTTCTTGTTCTGACTTCATTGCCTTTGTTTGTCAATATAGTACCTCCCAGCAGTGCAGTAAACAGTGACCAGTATCTGTCAAACACAAGTCAGTTTTTCTCTACTTCTCCAAAGGAACAGGATGATAAATGAGAAATTTTGTTTTAGTGGAATGAGACTTTATGTTTTGTGCTGGATTTGGTTTGTTGTTTGTTTGTTTGGTTTTGTTGTTGATGGTTTTTTGGGAGTTTTTTTGTTTGTTTGTTTGCTATTTTGGTGTGTTTTTTTAGAAAGATTCATATTGTTTAACATTTTTATAAAGGGCAAGCATGTGTGTTATACTGGATGGAAAAAAAAGAAAGTACTGTGAAAAGAATAGAAATTTCTTCTTCCCGAGGATTATAAATTGTTGATATTTGATTTTCCTACATCTCATAAGAGCTTTTGAGTTCCAAAATTCCTTTCAAATGAAGACGGTTTGCTTTCAAAAAGAAAAACAGAAACAAAAGTTATTCCAATGATTGCAGATGGGTAATGCATTTTTTTAAAAATGAAAAATATCGTGTTGAGAAAGATTGCACCAGACGTTCGTATTGTTGGTAGGACTCTCAATTTTCTCTTGCTCCAATATCAATCCAAATGCCAGTGAAATTTTGAATATCTTAATCTGTGTTTTGTTTGAAAGAGGATTGACAGACAAGGTTACAGAAAACTCGTCTCTGACTCTAAGATCCCTAAAAATGGAGATGGCTCCTAGGCCAGAGCCTAGACTGAATTCTCTTTCCTTGAATCCTATGCAAACAAGCCTTGCTGTTCTGGAAAGTGTGTTGCTGGCTCTGGGAGCAAAAAGGTTTTCTTTTGATTCATCACCCATCTCCTTGTTATTGTGGTTGGCTATTGTATTGTTACGTGCCACCTTACATTAGTTTGCACTTTTTTTGGAGAAGAAGTGTTGGGCCATGTTCAGACTCTCTGCTGTGGCCCCAAAATCTGTTAAAGCAAAAGACAACTGGGACCAGTTTAGACTCCCTAAAGAGAGCTAGACAATATTTGTTTGACCCAAAGTGGCTCCTCTGGACTTAAGCAATGTTGTAAACACTTGAGATTGTCTCAGGCTTCATGTGTCTTTTGAATATGTCTCCTTGTGCTTTTATCTGTTTGTGTAATTAGCCTGTCACTGTGTCAAGGTCTCCCACAGTACATTTCAGTCACTGTACAAATAATGAATGGTAGCAAAAATAGGCATTTTTACATAATACAGTCAGTCTTACTGTGCCCATGGCTAAAAAAGACACCAGAGCATGTGCAGCTCAGTTCAGTGTTACACCTCATGTCTTTGCAAGCACTTATGTGGGCAGAGGAGCACAGAAAACTCTTGCTAAGAAGACCTTCTTTCTAAATTTCATTGCATTTTCTAGTATTATTGTCCTCTCATAGTTCTAAAAATCACATCTAAAATTTGTGTTGTGCTTTGTCTGTATTTTCAGTGCTTGATTTCAAAGTGACTCTCCACCCACAGAGCATATCACTGTGAGCACTTGGTGACTGAGGTGACTTTGTAATGGGCCTTTTTCTCTTCCCATCCTTCAGTGCCATCTTAGAGGGCTCACCTGCATACACTAGTAACAAGGATATGGCACATGGATACAATGAGCAATATTTGATCCTGTGTGAATCCCAAGGAAGAACTGCCCTTGTAATTAAGTTCTGCTGTCAGTAATATCCTTGCATGCTCAGCGAGTGGATGATTGCAGCCAGCCTCCCTTTAAAGCTGAAACTAGTCCAAAATAATCTAACATCCCCAATCTACCTAAGAAAATCTGACAAAACTAAATCTAAGAAGTTGTTTTTATAGCTCTGTTTATAGCCCCTTTGTTTATGCAGAGATAGGTCAGCTGAATTTAAATCTTTAAACCCTTAAGTATAATGTTAGTTGCAAAAAAAGGTGTAGCAAAGAGCACGATCAAGACTTGTTACACTTTGCCTTCCAAGCATGAGGCTCAAACAATATTTTTTAAAGCACATATAATTGATATCCACTTCTCTTTAAAAATCTAAATTAATTTCCTCTCTCTCTCTCTCTAGTGCACTGCCACTCTGAATACTTCCATCAGAGAGTGGTAAACCAGCAGCTTGCTGTGTTTGCACAAAATAACTGCTGCAGTGCGCTGAAAAACATCCAACCTGCACTTCTGCTCTGAGTATGTTGTTTCATGCTGTATGGTCAATAAGTGTATGGATAATCAGGAAACTTGGCCCTCCTGTTACCCAGAGCTGTTTCTTCCTGAACCAAGAAGCCTCTGTATAAAAACACGATTTTATACCAATGAAAAAATTGCAGTGTGAACTGACATAATGGGAAGCACTTTCCCACCTGGGATTAGATGAGACTTTTTCATGATATAAGGGATGATACTATCAAGCAACATAAATATGTAAGTATAAAGGATACTAACAATGTGCAGTGAAAATTCTGTGACCTCTTATTTGCTTCATTGAAGGAGAAGTACAGAGGGTTTCAAAGACAGTTATAGTTCCCTGTCAGGTCAGGGTGAAGTTTACGTGAAGACTGCCTTTTCTAAACACAAAAAGGAAAGGAAATAAATTGAACTAGTGGGGAAGTAAATTGCAAAATATGTGCTGTGCATTGTTATAGAGTCTCTCTGAAGGGTGGTGTGATAAACCAAAGATTTGCTGACACTTAGGGAGCAGCACTGACAAGATAATATTGGCCTTCCTACCCCAAAAGTAGCAACCTGACCAGCTGGATGTTAATTTATCAGGGCTGGCAGAAAAGCACAAGGGAAGACAGTAAGAAGGGAGAAGCATCTTAGTAGAGCAATCACTATAAAGAAAACCAGACTTGTATTCTTTGCAGCCTTTGAGGCAGTATGCTGGGGAAAAAACCCAAAACAAAGATGGTTTTGTTTGGGGAATCTTATCTTTTCAGAAACATCTTTAAATTGTTGTCTGTATGATTATATTTGAGTCTATTTGCACTCTCCTTGAATGATTCCTTGTAATGAGTCTAAAGACTTTCCTCATATAGTAACAGCTTTTGAAAATTTGTTGTATATTAAACTTGTTCAGGTAGATGAATAGGATGGATACATTTTTCTATTTCTTTTTACTAATTGCATGGTCTTTGAACTCAGCCCTGGCTGGGGAGAAAGTGAACTAACAAGGGGTGAACTGAGGAAAGTCAGAGTGTCTTCAAATCACTTTGAGACACAGGAACATAATTTCATTACAACAGTAGCAAACATGTTTTGCATATACAGTCTCCTAAAAATTACCAGATCCATTTTTCTTCTCTGCTTAAGAGTAGCTTGGAAACCCTCCCAAACTGCTCTGAGTTGCTCCCCAACAGAGCCACTAACTTCCTTGATTTTTCCCAAGAAGACATGGAATAATCTCAGTATTTTGTCATGCTAACTAGACATCACAGGGCTTTGCCAAAATGTGTATGCCAACTGGGGCTGGTTTTGTGGGGTTTGACCTGTAACTCTGAGGTTTTGTCTTCTTTTGTTATGTCTGCACTGGACTCTGTGCCTTCCCTTCCCTTGTTCATCCCACAGGTGAAATCACAGCAAAACCAAGTCGAGGTGTTCCAATCAGACCTGCTGGTTTGCTGTGTCCATCCACTCATGAAGCCAAAGGGGGCCGGGGCTGTGACTATGTGTGCAGGTTCCTGGTGGTGTTTGTGTGTTTCCTTTTCATGTGGACAAAAGTGCAATTGAATAAGATGCTGGCGGGAAACTTAGGAGTCTTCAGTGTTTGACATGAAATGGCTTGAGGGAACCTCAAGCTCCTCAGGACCACTGTGTCAGGCTCTGTTGACTCAGAAAGACTGTTCCCATTTTAGGGTTGTCTAAAGTCCCTTTTACCTAGAGAAGAGATTTTGGAGTGAAAAGAGAAGTTAAAAATAGATAGATTAATTGCATGTGATTCTAAGGAGTTTATTGTGCAGGTGAACATATTAGTCTGGAATGAGAATCCCTGTATTTCCCATTTTGTATAGGAAATTGCTGATGATGCAAGAAGGGTAATACACACATGTATGATGCACATAGGTAGCTGTGCAATGATCCAGTGATTCAGAGTGCTCAGGATCTGAGTCTCCCTTGGGGATACACTCATATCTACTGCGTGGAAGTTCATGGAACCATGCCAGTGTAAAATTGGTCTGGGATCATAATCAGGCAGGGAGACTTTAATCAAGTCACAGTCCAAATCAGAACTGAAATCTGTATCTGCAAAACCGTTTCTCCATACTAACACTTATATATCTTCCTATAGATTTCTTCTGAAATTCAGTTTGTCCTATATACTGTGCGAATCATTGTTTACTGCAGCTATCCTACACAGTCTATATAGCCTCCCCTTCTCATGCTAAGGAGACAGGATGAGAACTGTTTATCCTTCTCTGAGCAGGTTGTGACTGGCAAACAAAGATACACAAAGAATGCTTCCTCCAGTCCTTGATGAACAGCAGTTTTCTTGCTCCTTCCTGGTGAAGATCTGTGTTTTGACTGGAAAACCTTCATGTAACAAATACTGATTAATTGTTAATATTTGATTTTTAAAGGTATTGAATCCAGGGCTATGTTTTAATACTGTTATTTATGAGGGGAAGGAGGATTCAGCTACAGAATTTAAAAGGTGGTTAATTTCTCTGGTACGGTTCATAGTTCTGGCCCACAACAATTCTGCCAGGATGTATGAAAAACAGCACCATTTGGAGGAGGAGTAAGAGTTGTTGGAGCAAAGGGTGTGGGTTAAGCTGATATTGATGTCTAGCATTTTACACTGTGAAAGCACAGGCTGAGACTCTTGAGGAGAGTCTGCAAAGACATGGGACCCTTGGGCAAAAAAAAATGCCAGCAAGACAAGTTTTCCAAAACTATCTCAGGGAAAAATAAAAGGAGTAAGACAGTTTTCTATGACTTAAAAGGTTACCCGTTCAAAAGAAATGGGAAGAAATTGGTCTTAAATGTCATCTAGCCCAGGCTAGAAAAATACATAGAGGGATCAGGATGCAAGCCATAGGTGTTATTTGTTTCATTAGAATTTAATATTTCTTGTATTAGTCAAATTAAATAGCAACTTGTTTGTGAAACTCTGGCAAAGTCTATGCAAGTCAACTATAAACTGGAGAGGTTAATTTGAAATTCAGAGTACCCCCAAAACAAATTCTGGAAAACCAGGCATTTAGAGCATGAGAAATTCAAAGTGACACTTCTGTGGCTGGGACATGAATGGTGAAGTCCTTCTTTTTTATGAGAAGATATAAAAGTTATTCTGGGTGTATGATGGGCAGTAGATAAATTTAAAAAGAGGCAAGGCTCCTCCTCAAACCACCATTCACGTGGTGTCAGGTGTCAGGGACATTCAGCATAGAGACAAGGGACAGGTTCCTTTAAGTAATTTTCTGGAAGCTACAGGACAGAGCAGCACTAATAACAGAAAAACTGACAGGTGGATGATGAAGAACAAAATTCAGTAACCCAAAATGTTACCAGCAGCTCAAGAATTTGCAGTTGTCTGAAGGTTACTTCATTCAATTTTCTTCAAATAATACCCATTCCTTTACATATCTCCCTGAATCAGTGGAAGAACTGTTTTTCACAGAAGAGATTGAGAAAAACAAGCATCAGTTGTGGCCATTAATTTTATGAATGATTTGTTGGAAACTGCATTAAATGGAAACACCAGCCCACAAATGAGCTTTGAAATATTCTTATTCCAAGCCTGTGCAGATGGGCAATTTGCTGTGTAATCAGTTTTCACAGCCACCCTTTCAATCAGGGTCACTTGTCTTATAACTGTGCTCTTGTTTTGCAGGTTTCTATTTCATACCATCTGCATGTACAAGCCCAGTGACCAAAAAATAGGTAAATCAGAAAATAGAGCAAGGTTATGTCCAAAAGCCCTTTAAACAGAGGTCTCAGTAAATCTAATAGTCTAGAAGTGTCAGTAAAAGAGAGAGAGACATAGCTGAAAAAGAGCTACCAAGCAACCAGTAAGGGGTAGAACCTGAGGTTATTATTCCAGCTATTCTGTGAAACATACACATATGTGTTGTACCCCAAGTAAATTACAGCAGTGATATTCTTGTGTGCAATTAAAAAGTCTCATGTGAAAGTAGAAGAGCGATATGGCAGCTATGTAAATTTAGGATGATTCCACTCAAAACACTTTATGGCTCTCCTATCACTTAGACACTGCACTGGAGAACATACAGAGATTAACCACTGAAGTGGTACCAAGATCAGAGTATAAAACATATGACAAAATATCAGAGGAACTGAATTTATACAGAGATCACTCACTGGGGACATTACCAATATGTTGAAGTGCCTTTAATGAAGTGAGGGAATTCTTCACATTAGTACAAGAAGGTAGAACAAGAAGCAGCAGCCTCAAACAAAGGAAGAAAAAGAAAAGTTTAGGTTAGATACCATGATTTTTTCCCTTAAAACAGGCAGGCTGGGTATTGAAATAGGCTGCCCACAGAGAGGCTATCTCCTTAAGATGTGAATGAGAGTAGATAAAACTCCACATGAGAGAGAACGAACAGCCATGAAAGGTGCAGGTGTCAGTTTGAGCCTTGCCAGCTCTCCTAAACCAAGAAGTCACCTCTGGAAGTAGTGAAGAGGGGTGGCATGTGTGCTGTGACCCTCAAGCACTCGTAGTGTGAGGAAACTCTAGTAGTTGTTCTCAGGAGAGAGGTAACACTATCAGACCAGTAGCTCCTACAGCCTCCATAGTGGTCAGGTGAGGCAGTCCCACGCATTTCTGAGGACTTGGGTGACTCAGGAGTTTTCTTCCAGTCCTTTGTCCTTGGTTCCAAATGGACTATAAATTACATATCTTAGTGTGTAAAGACTATTAATTCACTCAGTGATGCAATAAAGCAACGAAAGACAAGGAGGAATAAACAGAAAAATTCCAGTGAAATGAAGACTTTCATGTGGAACCTGGATTTTCCCATGTAGGAATTTCAAAGTAACCTAAAATAGCATAGGAAAGTCATAATATAGACTAGGTTTGAGGGAATTTTCACTGTGAGTTGAGAATGGCCAGATTTGTTCCCAGAAGTGAAAGTACATGTAAATGATCTCAAGAAGAGATGCAGATTTTCTCCTACTGCTCTGCACCACTTTTTGGTGCCCTACACATAAAGTCGGAAGGGGTTTTGTATACTTTGTGTGTTTGTGTATTGGCACGTATTCCCTTAGCAAGGGCATCTCCCTTTTTTTTCACAAGCCTAGTTAAACAGAACTCAAAAGACTGTAGAAATAAAACTTCTGCTGTTACAGAAATGTCTAGAAAGCACAAACCAGGATCATATAAATATCTGATACCTCAGAGGTAAAAGCTCGACTCTGCCCCATTAGAAATATTCCATTTGCAGGGCACCCTTCTAGCCCTGTCAGCTTGTAAAATGCTGGACCATAAATGGGTCATTCTATGCGTGCTTTCTGTCCCAGGATGTAAGATTGGTGTATTTTTTTTGTCGAGGAGGTGGTGAAGAAAAAGGTACTGTTACTCTGCTGGTTGTTTTTTTTTCCAGTTGTTTTTAAGGCAACCCTTTTCAAATCACTCATAGAGGTTCAGAACACTAGAAGAGATCCAGGCAGAGAGGGATGATAGTGCAGGTGGGGCACTGAGACGCCCAGGATAATGCAATTTATTACATGAATTTAACCAGAGCTGGAGGGTATCCCTCTGCCAAGCGTGACTTGATTCATGTGGACACATACACATGTACGTGTGCACACACAGATGTCAGCGTGCGCGCGTGTGTGTGACAGAAATTCCTTCTGTGCTTCGTACTGAGGGTATGCGCTGGAAATGATGTATGAAATGAAATCCCCATGCTCACGGCACGCAGGGAATATCAGACAGAACTCCACAATCACTGCAGAGATGGACTTTGCTATTGGCAGATCAAACGCAGCCAGAAGGGCAAACCAACCTGAAAGACTCTGGGGAAAACAAATATTTTTTTTAAAGTTATAAAATAATGTTCCCACCCTTTTAATATCATTTCTCCCATTTTCTCTCCCTCTGGCATTCCCCTGGGCAGCCAGCTACATTAGCTGGAGCCTTAGAGAGATAAGAGCTCTCCCCACACGTATTTCCCCTTAAAAGCCCTTCACAATGTGTTAAAATTACATTTTGAATAACACTTTCTAGCTTTTTTTATTAATTTTTTAACGTGTTTTTACCATCTGAGGTTTCTTCTTAGCAATAGTAGTGGGCAGTCATATGGGAAAGAGGGGGTTGTCCTCTTTTCTCTCCCACACTCACCAGTACCGTGCATTTGCTGTTGCCTTTTTGAAACCCAAAATAAATAAAACCACGTCCCTGCTATGCCATGTAAGGGGAACCTATGACAAAAGGAGTGGCTTCTCCAGGCCTTCCCATCAGCAATTCCTCGGCCATGGGGAAACCTTCCATGGGAAGGAGGAGGTACGGACATACACTCTTCTGGGCTGGTGGGGTTTCCCTCCACCCATGGCCAGTGCTCAAGCACACCTTAGCATTTCCAGACTGCTCCCTACGTGGTGGGATCATTTCAACTTGGCTATACATTGCTGAAGAAGGACGTTTATTTATAATACGTGCTGTAGGAAATTAGGCCATTGTACTTCTGCACAGGGGAAAGATTCATAAAAAGTCACACAGAATTATTCTTATATAAGTGACAATGACATCGTTGTAAGGAGGAAGCAGAACTTTATTTGTCTTACTTAAAATGATATATAGAGCACTTGTCTGTTTATTCCACTGCAAACAGCTTCTGCAAAAACAGCGGTAATTCCCCAGGGGGTTCTGCTGATAGTTATAAGTTACTTGAGCAAAATCTCTCAAGTGAGCCACTGCCTTACAGGTAGCCATTATTCTAGATTCAAAGGGCTTTTTGTTGTGTTTGTTTGTTTGTTTGTTTTTTAAAATTATGTTCCGTGTAATGCTGCTTTTTAAAATATAAATTGTGTCATAACATTGCTACTTTTCAAGCGGCTAAGTATCTGTATCTAAATCAAAGGATGCACTGCCAAAGGAGAAACCAGTCAATAAATTGGCCTCACAATCAAATCTGACTCAGGTTAAAGCAAAGTTAGTTTGATGGATTCAGCTGAAACCTAGTAAATAGCAGCCTACATAATTAAGCTGCTCTACCTTCATGCAGTCTCCCTGGAAGCTTACGGGCATCTCTAAGGCACAAGAGTGACAATCAGTAGCTAAGCCGAGGAAATGAACAGGCAATATTGCCCACCCAGACGTCATTCCTTACCCCCCATTACCATTGTCTCACCTCTCAGAAGGATTAGCAAAATTTGTCTTCGATTCTTTGACGGGACTGCAACATCCTTCTCTAATTTAGGAATGGATTCTGGGTCTGAAAATCAAATAACTGATATTATTCAATGGGCAAAAAATCAACACTGAAACTTGGTCCTTTTCTCTCTTTCTCATTTATGCAAGATTATGAGCCTATTGTCTATGAAGTCTCAGCCTTCAGCAGCACATTTGGAGGGTGTTTTTAAACAGATGACAGGAAGAAATAAAATAGAAAAGTGGGACAAAATGAAGTCTTGTAGTCCTCACAAACACATTGCTTTTTTTTTCCAGGGGCTAGGAAAGAGAGTCATGAATTCTTTGATGAGGCCAAAAGAAATTGGCATTGAAGCTGACATGGGTTTGCACCATATTCTTGTTATTAATTAGTTGTAATCAGCAAACTATTTCTCGAAGTAGCTCAGCTTTCCATACCTCCTTTTCATTCTTGACTGATATTTTTCTAGTTGCTCAGCAAGAATGAAAAATGCAAGACTTGAGTTTCTTTTCAGTGTTTTACTTCCAAAAAAGAAGTTTTCAAAAGTTGAAAATATATGAAAATTGGCTTAATTTATTCATTAGGAAAAAAAAAACCAAACTAAATTAATTTCCAGGAAGTTAATGCAAAGTTTCTAATTTACTTTGAGGAGTCATCATCATTTCTTGATTATTTTTGGTTCTTTGGTGACCCAGGGAAATTGTCTTTCACTATGACAAAGCTTCTTTTTCTGTAAAAAATGGTAATAATAATTACCTGCTTCACAGCAGTGTGGTAAGATTTACTTAATTAGTGTTTTCAGAGTGCTTTGAGATCCTAGGATGGAAGATGCAATAGAAATGCAAAGTATTATTATTATTCAGAGTTAACAACCAAATTTCAACCATTTGCACTTATCCATCTTAACAGCATGTACTCAAGGGAAGAAAACACATAACTTGTCAGCAGACAGTCCTCTTAATGTGGGTTATAAAACCACCTTCTTGATTACCATCTGGAGTAACATTCACAAGTGAGGGATAGCAGATGTGTGCGCATGGAGAGATGCATCCCCCTTCCCCAATCCATTGGACACATCAGTGTTGCCATACTGTATCCATCCAGCCCAGTATTGTGCCTCTGACACCAGCCAGCTCGTGATGCATAAGGGCAAACCAGAGCTACTCTTGCCTTTCCCTTCATCTCCTCAGGAAAAAAAAAAAAGCAACAAACAACACAAACAAACTCCCCTTTCCTCCTTCCACTTCCCTCTTTCATAATAACAATGCAGCAGCCAACTGTGCAAAGCTCAACAGTGAATGAAAATGTCTTCCTGACCCCTGTGTGCAATTAGTTTCCTCCCAGGAGCATGAGATTTGATTATTTTTGCCGTTATCTTCGCTTGTACAGCCACAAGTGTTATTATCTCTTCTCCATTTTTCAGATAGGCTTTTTTTTTTTTTTCCCCTTGAAGATTAGCCTGAACCTTCCAGAGTCCTTGCAGCGAGGTGCCCTGCAGTGCCCCACGGGGATGTGCTGCCTCCATAGCAGGAAGCAGCACCAGTCTGCAGTTGGCTTTTGCATCCCTTCTGGCCCCTCAGACCTCTCCAGAGGCCTGCAGGGCAGGGGTGGGGATCCCTACAAGGATGAGGAGGCAGAGGAGCTTGGTGAATGATGTGCAGAAGAGAAATTTACTGGGATTTAATGTTAAGAAGTGGGTGGCTTGACTTAATTTAATTCTGCCCAGATTCTGCTGCCATCCTGCCCCTTTTTAGAGGATGAGGTTGTGGGCACACAGAAAGAGCAGTTCTGCAACTCTCACCTGTGCAAAGCCAGCGCTGAGCATGTGTGATTTAGTGGCATACAAAATGCATAGTCCTGGTGCTATTTTATTTGTGTGCTTTGGGTGGGAATAAATTGAAAGGAATCCTGCCCTCAGGACAGAAACATCAGCCCTCCCAAGCACCACACAGCATGCTGAAGGATCCACCCAAAAAAGGATCCAGCCTGGGTGGAGAACAGGCACACTTGGCTGCTAAGGATGGCATGGGTTGCTCTGTCAGAAAGGCTTGTGCAATATTACCTAGAAGTTCAGGTCTAGCACGGGAATTCCCAGAGGTGCTGCATCCAAGATGCCATCATATCCATGGCTGCTCTCTCTGCCACTGTGTGTTTTATGGGCAGGTGAGGCCAATAAAACACCTCCCACTTTTAAGGGGTGATTGTCTGCTGACGCTGGTGGGCTTCAGATCAAACCCCCGCTCTAAGTCAGGTGCTGACATTTTCAGACTAAGGGGTTGAGAGTGCTGGAATACTTAACCAAGTGCCAAAGAACTGCTGTAAGAAAAACACTAACAAAATATTTATTAAATGAGCCACTTCCTTATTTTACTTTCAAATTCTGTTAAAGAGGAAAAGATTTATAGATGACAGAAAACAATATTAAAGCCACTCAAATGCACAGAATCCCCTGGATCCCCAGGATGCTGCTCAGGGTAGTGACAGGCTATTTTAAGTCAGTGAACCTGCTTTGTTGCAATGGTCTCAAAAAGCAGGAGAAAAGCCTGTTTTGGCTGAGCGAGTCTGTTTGTGCTACCACGTGGCATTTTTGGTGGTGAGCCAGGGTTCAAAGGAGCACGGTGCATCTATCAGTGCCATAGTTAATCCTATCATTAGAAGATATAAGCAGCCTTCTCCCACATTAGCAATGTTTACCTCACATTGCTCTAGCATTCATTTTCACTAATATGGTACAAAAGTGTAATGATGTATAAGTGTTTTTTAATGTTAAGTAAGTGAATACAGGTGGGTAATTTACCACTGGCTCTATACAGACTGGAGCTGGCATTTCAGAAGGAAGACTCTGGACTCATTCTTCTTTGTTTTTAATATATATTTCCTTTTATTTTTGCAGTGTCTGCTGCTACTGTTCAGAGTTTATGCCACTAAGTCAAAGCCATAAGTGCCAATTATTTTGGAGCCAGCAGAATGAAATGTTTGTTTAGAAAGCTTTCAATTAGCCATAGGATAAGTAGGTTTCATGTGGAAGCAGGTATTCTTTACTTGTATCTCTGTTAAGAAGGAATATTTTAGTTTTTGTAAATGACCTAGGAACTAGTGTGCGCTTCTGGGGCATGATCTCTCATGGAAGGATAAACCCTTAAATGGACCAGTGGTTTTTGCGTTGTAAGATGGAGGATGCAGAGGTTTCACACCGAATTTATCAGTTATCCCATTTTTACTTTCATGACAGAGTACATTCTTGTTCATTCATTCCTATTAATATACTAATGCTCAGAAACTCAAATGAAAGACTCACTTCATGAAAAAAAAAAATTAAAAATTAAAACATGGACAGAGAGAGTTTGGATCAGCAACCCACCCATCCACGTCTGGATGGTTCCCTACATAATGAATGGACAGGGGCTCAGGAAGCAGCAAAGCCAACGGGTTTTGTGGGGTCGCACAGGTCAGACCCCACAGGGAGACCTGAGCCTGTGCAGTTTCTCACGTGCAGGATCGGGCATCATTTCCACTTCAAGGGAGTTCTGACTCCCAAGCTGGATTATTTCTTTTTCTTTTTATTTTTCCTTGCCTCGGTTCCTTTTTTTAGAATTCCTTTCTTTGAAACGTTTTCCTCAGTAGTAATTGCTGCTAAAATTTCACAGAACATTTGCAAAAGTGACAGCCTAATTCTAGAAAATTTCAAACATATAAAAAGCATTTGTATGGAATTTTGGTGCTGAAAAGCTTGGTTGGTGAAGTTTTGCTCACTGAAGTTAGCTAGGTAATTTTTGCAAATCAGAGGACTTAAATTTGAGTATGCTCTGCTTCCATGAATTTTCTTGCTATATTTGGCATAACTGGAGGAAAAATTGTATATCAGAGATTCTGTTTTAAGGCACCAGATGGGGATTTCAAAGACCTTAGAAGCAGCATTGAAAGTATTTACTTAAGATTTAGAAATTTTCAGTGAAAGCCCTATTAAAAAAAAGTATCTGGTAGCTTAAAACATTTTTTCACGTTTGCTCTTGCACTACGTCAGGGTGCTAATTAGCTCTTGGTGTGGCAAAAAAAATTATGTAATTTTACAGAATCTCCCTGTTTTGTATTTGAAAAAGATGTTTCCAGGTGGGCTTCTGCTCCATGGAGATCAGAGGAGTCCACCCTTGAGGGGCTTCATGCAGCCTTCTCCAGGGAAACCGGTGTGCCCACAGCAACTGTGTGCACATCTGCTCCGGAGAGCTCACCAGCGAAAAGGCCAACAAAACCTGCCATGTGTGAACACAACCAGGGATACTCAGAGCATCTCTCCTTCTGGGATAGGGAAAAGGATGCACAGCTCCATGAAGCTGGCAGGGGCTACAGGTTTTCATTAGCTGGTGATGCTGTGCATGGAGCTATCCAGGGATGAGGACTGCCGTCCTTGCTCCCAGCCCACTTAAAGCTCCATTCCACTCCCAGCCCTCTCCTTCCTTTCCTTCGGGCTGTAGCCTTTCTTTGTTATTTTCCTCTGGGGCTGCAATTTTTCCCGGCTAGCTGCAGACAGTATATAAAACACATTTTACTAAAGTTCTTCCAACAAAAACTTCATTGAAACAACTTTTAAAGTTGTGAAAAAAATAACAGGAAATTCACACTTAGGCCCTTGAGGATGAAACATGACATATGTCTTCCAACACATAGGCACAATGGGGTGCGCTATAAAAGTAAATAAGAATCACACCATGGTGCCTAGCTGTTGGAGGACATGCCTTTTGCCATTAAGTTATCATTTCCTTACTTTTTTTGTCCAAACTCCCATGTACTTTTAATTGTTGGCTCCAGCGACTAAATTAATCTTCTTTCTTTTATTTTAATAAAGCAATGTGTGTGACCTGCCTTAAGGTTAGAGACTAAAAATTAGCACAAGCATTAACATTTAATATACCAACCAAAATGAAGATTTACATTGCAAACGGATAGGCAGTCTAAATTTAGGCTGCTCACAAAATGAGGCTATACACAAATGTATTTCATTAATTATATATGTCTAGGAGAACTTAAATACAGCCAACATTTATGCACAGTGAGTACATGTGCCAAAAATGTTATAGTCTTGCAGAGGTGAGTGCAGTTTTAATTTGCATGTGCAGTGTGTTTTTTCAATAAAAGAGGGAAAACTCCCTATAATCTGTCCATGCTTTCATTTTCCATTTAAAATATTGGCAAAAACATCTTGGTAGTAATGATCTTCACTATTAATATCCAGGATGCATTTCATTCATTTGAAAGCCTCCCTTGTGAAATATTAGCACCCATTTTGAATCTTTTCATTCTCCAAAATGATCAGCTCTGGGGATTTCCTTCCCTTTGGGAGTTCTGGTGTGTTTTTAAGGCCAAGTCATTCCTCATAACATGGCAGAGAGGTAGAAACACCATTAACTATCATTGGGTTGCTCTCCCACATGACAATATCACATTACTTATTACTGGAATGCACTTGTGAATTCTGTTTTAAGAGGCCCATTTACAGATGAAAGTGTGCACCCCAAGAGCCTCAGGCTTCTGCAGGAGAGCCAGCCCTGGTGTAACAAGAGACTTCCTCCTGGCTCTGCAGAGATCCGCTGCATCTTGCCATTCCTGCAAAACCTGAATCCTTAAATGCCCTGTATTTTTACCCTGTAGTGGAACAGCAGCTTGCCCTTGAGCTAAACAGTGGATGACCATGGCTCTCAGTGGATGGTTTCTTCACATTTCTACCTGACAATGCCAATTTCACATTGGAAGGGGTTAGCTGCTGAACCAGTGACCTGTTGCTGCTTCTGGGGTACTCATCTTGTGTGCTGAGTTGGGGGTAGGTGTGCTGCATTTGTGACCCATCTGATTTCCATGCATGGGTCTGATCTGCAGAGGGACATACCCTTTCCCTCAGCTGGGAATTCAGGTCTAAAAAGGAAGATAACTGACAACCTCAGCTAAAGGGGAACATAAATATACCTGTAAATTGTGAAGTAAACAGCTGCGGAGTGATTAAAAACTAAGTAAAGCTGAACCATTTATTCTGTCTTTAAAGCTGTTTGCTGCAAGCATCCTGCAAAGTGACAGATTTTTTCTGCTATATAACAAACATAAAATGAAAGGAGTCTTTCTTACTTCATGACAGCTTAAAAGTCCTGTGCTTTTTTCCCCCTCATACTCTGGAGTGGTGTCACTTCAGGAGAATGGCTGTGCCAGGAGGGACCAGCATGTGAGAGGGTCCCATCTCCTCTCGAATGACACACAGCATTACAGAGATGAGATTGGCCCTTCAGCAAAGGAAACTGGAAGTTAAATACTGACAATGAAAAATTGTCAGGTCAGGTGTCTCACAGAAAAGAATGTTTTGCAGAAGTCCAAAATGAGGGATGCCCAGGATAGCATGGACGAACTGTGCTTCCAATGATGAACACAAGCTCCTGAAAACCACCCTACTCATCAATACTGCCCCTGGGGCAGTGTCTGCTATAAGCAGCAGTTCACAGTCTGGCCCTGAATAACAATTGTAAATATACTTCCTGCATAACCAAAGAAAGTCCTAACACCCTTTCTAGTTTATGTACCATATACAGAGGAACCAGAGCCCTCACCAATGAAATATTATGGGTCAGAAGAAAGTTGCCCATCAAAACTGAATAATACTAGACACAATATTTACCACAGAGAGTCTGAGAGATGTTTATCTATATCGAGCATTCTTTCTAGTAAGAGCTCTTTCTAACCATTTCTCAGAAATTATGTGAGAAGCAAATACTTACAGACCTGGTCCTTCACCTCTCAGGTTAGTGCAAAACACTGTCCACCAAGGGAGCAAGAGCCATCTTCTGTCTTTAGAGGATGGGAGCATTTCCTCACAGGAAAAGAATGATGCACTGCCTTGTACTTAGGCTGTCAGAAGAAATCAGGAGCCATTAGATAAGGAAGGAAACCTTCCTCTCCACCCCTGCAAGAGCCACACAGATCCAGACACTAGGGCTGAGCAGCATCTGCTTATCATTTTGGCCAACTCCATAGTAGCTTTCACGTGGTATCTGCAAAGGAAATTAGCATGTCTAATGTAGTGACTAGACTGCTAAAGAAGAGGAGTTTGCTGTACTTATGTGAGGCTGTTTCTTGGGAAAGAAATAAGCAGAGCAGATGAAACTTCAGCAGGAGAATCATGGGACATGAAGGGTCCTTTCTGAAACGACTTGGAAGCCAAGACACTGGGATCCAATCGTTGACATTTCTATCTTAGTGCTAGCAGATGCACAGCAGAGCTTGGTTTGACAAAAGGATGAGCATGAGATAAAGTAATGGGAAACTGTCCAAAGGAATTTGAAGAGGCATTTGGGGCTGGAGTGACATGACACTTTCTATTTACAAGGAGTTTTGATCAGAATCCTGTCGGAATCAGACTTCAGGGCTGACGTTTGAAAAAGTTTGGAATTCCACTTTAAAGTTTTGATTCAAATCAGCTCCGGGTCTGAACAAGAACACATCATGAACTTTTACTCAGATAAACTGATGAGTTTCACGTAGAATCTGCAGTGCTGCATACTTCCAACATTTATTATTCATAATAAATTAATATAATTAATTTCTTCTTTTCTTATCTATCATACTATCTCTTCAACTTGGGGCAGCTTTCTGATTGATAGATAAAGCTTCAACCCTCCCCTTCAAGCTTCTCCTTAAGACAAACTTCCACTGAGTTAAGCAATAACAAGCTGGGAAAATAGGTAGGTAAGGGGAATAATCAAGATATATAACTGGACCTCCTGCAAAGCTTTTTGCATCTACAGCTGAGAACAAATACACTGTATACTTGTCTCACAGACTTTCACGCATTACTCGTCTGCCTATATTGTTATCAGCTAACTCAGTGACACAGAATTTTCTGCTCTTCTGTAGCAGCTGGGTGTAAGGACTGTATGAGAAGCACAGCACTTGCACAGCACAGCAGCCTGTCAGAGGTAACTCAAAGTGAGATGAGTCCCACTGAATGGAAGAGCTGGGTCCCTGACAGGATGGGAAGAAGGAGTCTTTGGTAGTTCATCCTTCAGGAGTAGCATGAAGAGCTGAATATGCTTCTGGGCCAGAATAAGCTTCTGCTGCTTTTCTTGCAGGTGTGCCACGGAAAGGACTTTACTGCAATGACTGCCCACAGACTTCTTAAAGTCAGCTGCTTCACAAGGCAATCCCTTCTCACTCAGCCTCAGCCTAAATTGTTTATGCCAGGAGAAGAGGATGGGTCTCCCTATTTTTATCACCTTCTCATGCTCCTGTGGCACTGGGGTTGCTTCTTCATGCCCTTGCTGGAACCGCAGAAGTTCAACAGCTGCGTCTCTGCTGGGTGCTTTCTCAGAGCTGATCAGTCACTTCACTCCACTGGCCTCTCCTTCCCACCCCTCTGCCTGGCTTCAGAGCTATCAGGTAGCTCCTGCCTCTGTGCTGTTCACAGACTCTCTTTCTCTCATCTCAGTATTTTATCTCTTTCTGTGGGAGGCAGCTGGTTATGACGAGCCCCTGCTGCTCTTTTGTCACCCAGAGCTGGATTTTCTAGGGCACATCTCTGATCTCAAGTTGTTTGTGGGTGAAAGAATTGGTCATGCTGGATATTTGGCTTTTCTCCCAAGAAGACATACCTTCCCTGGGATCTTTTGCTAAAGAATTAGCAATTTTTACATCAACCTGCTGGTCTTATATTTTGAATCATTGACCAGCTGCCCAGAGGACCTGTTGTTCTTCAGGTGGAGTGGGATGAGCACAGCAGCCCCAGCCACTCTGACTGCATCCCAAGCATAGTAAGGTAGCATTATGTCTGCTTCTCGAAACTGTAGAATAAATAAGAAATAGGGAAATGATATTGACCTCAGAGTTAATGTCCCTTCCATGAACTGAATCTCTTGGTTTATAACTCTGTACACAGCTTGTTGCTATAAATATCTCAGTGATCCAGTATGAAAACAACATACATAAAGAGACGTGAGGAGTTTGTCTTCCTTGGAGCTCATCAAGGAAGTGTGATTTACAGCAAGACCAGCATTGTTATACATTTAAAGCAGGCAGTCTTTGTAGTCAGCAACCTGTGAGGGTAAAATACAAGTGCTGCCTCAATATTCTCTCCAGTACCAGCATGCAGGCTGCAGCCCCAGCACACTCAGCAGGGACAGCGAGCACTAGAGGAGGAAGGGAAGCACAGGATTGCTGTGTCTGTCCTTGGACTGTGTTCCCCATGCCTTCTGTGTTCTCTTCTTTAGTCCCTGAGAATTGCTTGAAGTTTAGGAGGGAGGGATTGATACGGCCGCAATGACAGCTGTGTGTGCTGGGTATTAAAGCATTTGTTATCATAGATACTTCAGGTTTTGTTGCTACCATAAGTGCACTTGCAAAAAGAGTTATTGATGTTTACAGGCAAGGCCTAGCATATAGAGTTTTAGGTCACTGATGGTCTTCTATATTAGAAGACATAAAGGACAATTTTGAATAATGACAAAATATAACACTTTCATTCCATTTTCAGCTCTGCTAATTGCCTATAATGTGGTAAAAGTCTCTGATAGCAGTCTCTCAATTGCGTACAGATATTCATTTTGGTTTTTGGGAGCTGCTCAGTGAAAAGATCTGTCTTCACGGGCACCCTTTGGAGAAACCTTGTAACTTCACTGTTGCCTTAGTTTGTATTTGGACATCAAGCTAAGAAGATTAAACTATGCACAGATTGCAACTCTGCACACATTTAAGGCTAGAAAAATAATCACTGACTCATTAAAAAGCTTAATGCAACTCCATGAAGAGTAGAATTGGAGCGTATTGTTTCTTTCTAGAGTTCCTTTCTGAGCTCCCATGCAGATAAACCAATTTGCTCTCACACTGGAGGACAGGTGAAAATTTGTTCTTGCCTGTAGCAGCTGGATGTGAGCTCTGTATTAGGAGCTCTGTATTAAAAATGCTCACACAGCAGTGCTAATCTTTGGGGGAGGTTTCAGATAGGGCTGGGTAGACAAACTACAGAAAAGTAATATAAAGGGAAGAGCAATCACCTAGAAATTTCTGTTTAACACTTTCAGAGTGCTGGATAGCCATAAAGGTCACATTCTAAAGGAGGAACATTCCCTGTGGAGGAAAGACCTAATCTCCCAGGGTAAGGACACTGGGAACTGCACAGTCATGCACCCAGAGGGAGCCTGGAGCAGGACAGGAGGCCAAGGGAAACCTGTCTCCCCCGGCAAGGATGCTGGTACAGCAGGCAGCTGCATCATTCTTGCCTAAGACCATCTGATGTAGTAATGGCAACAGTCGCACTTAAAACACTGTCTCTTCAAACACTCTCATTCGTTATCTTGTCCTCTGGACTCTTTTTATTTAGATCTATTGAGAAAAATGAAGAAAAAGCATTAAACATTTAAAATCTGCTGAGTTGTGGGGGATAATACCACCACTAAATCACATATTCCTTTTTCTCTCTCACCTGTGTTTTCCTTGCCTAATTTGACTGTAGGTATCTTTGCAGCAAGTCCCATCTGCTAATCTGTGTTCACATTTCCTTGTAAAAACCATCCTTTTTGTCCACTGAAACTTAGACATTTCCTTTACTATACCCAGCTAGGAATGGAAAAAAGAAAGACCTGTTCACACAACTTTTTGTCTTATTAGCATCACACAGGAATTTTGCCAGATCAAAGAACATTCAATCTTCTTCCTTCAATTTTTTAGTCTGTCTCAGTACAGGTGCTGCAATGTGAGCAGACATCAGTGGGACACAGTGGGAACTTAAAGATGAGAGGCTGGAAAGAGTAACTCTATCTTGGCAGAGAAGGTCTGAGGGAGTCTTTGTACCCTCAGATACTCCAGGAAAAGTGTGATTCATCCCACCTGACTGTCAGCACTTATGTTTTAGACACTCGCCTCTCTCTGTGTAGGCACTCTTTGGAGATAAAGGAAGGAAGTAGGCATTTTCTCCTAAGATTTAGATTAGGTGTTTGGAGGAAATTATTTACTCAGAGGGTGGTGAGACACCGGAACAGGTTGTCAGGAGAAGTTGTGGACACTGTTCCTGGAAGTGTTCAAGGCCTGGATGGAGAGGGACCTGGGCAACCTGGTCAACTGGGTGGCATCCCTGCCCATGGCAGGGGGGTTGGAACTAGATGATCTTTAAGGTCTCTTCCAGCCCAACCCATTCAATTCTCTTATGACTTGAACAGTACCTCTGGTTTTGACTTTACTTTGGGACTGCACTTGGGATTATTTCTTTTTTTTTTT
>VZDJ01007755.1:14984436-15311927 GCA_008694505.1 Cyanoderma ruficeps | reverse complement strand
ACTGTATGCACCAGTTCCTGTATGGTTTGGAAAAACATGTGTTGTGGGAGGTAAGGCTTTGGAAGATAAACCATTATATCAATCTATATGTCCACTGTGAAGATGCTACAGATGTGACTGTGCAATAAGTGATCCTGTTAATAAAGAGAAGGTTTATTCCTGCTGACATGGAATCCATATGGTACATGAATATGATGCCAGTGAAATCCACAGGACACAAGGAAATCTGATTAACTGCTAAACACAACAGCCTAGAAGAGAAGCAAAAAGAGCTTCCCAATCCATGAAGCATCCATATCTCAGCATTGTTCATTACAGCAATGACTTCCTGATGTTGCACAGACTTTTATGACACCCATAATCTCTTTTCCTTACTCCATGGCAAGTTATAGTTGTTGGATTTCTGATATTATATCTATAATCTTCCAGATTATATATATCTATAATCTTTTTTTTTAAGGTGATGAAAAAAATTCTTTCTGCCTGAGTGATGTAGATGTTCTGTTGATCCTTCTGGATGCGCTGTTGATTGCAGGGGTGAGTGCCTGCTCTTGGAAAAGGCTGGACAAAATGCCACAGTTAATTCCTTTGATGTTTCAAGTTCCTGATGTTCCTAGCTACTGGAAGAGAGGACAGATACCAACCAAATATTGCCTTCATGGTCCAGCATAAACATTGTGACAGGCAGTGCTCACACCAGGAAAAAGCCTCAGGCTATGAACAGCAGGAAAGGGATAAATAATCATGCAATGTCTGAATGTGTCAACTCCCAGAAGGGGAAGAAAATAGCAATGATTGCAGAGTCTAAGGGTATGGAGCTGCCCAGTGGAGAGAAGGCTGTCTACCAACAGGCTGTTGACAGATTTGGAGACTCAATTATCACACATGGCAGAAGAAAGAAACTCAACATTTGCAGTTATGCTATTAGACTGATGACCAATTATATCCCAGCTGGATTGTTTAACAGCTGGAAGATATTTCCAACAACACTGATAAGTCATGATATTAGGCAGAAGAAGTATGACCAAGTGCTGGCAACGTGCAGTCCAAAGTATTTTGACATCGGTGGGAAATATGCATTGCTGAAGAGAAACCAATAAACATGAGCCATTATCACTTGACTATTTTTATACAATGTGTTGGGGGAAAGGGGAAGGAGGTCACCTACTGCTGGGTCACTGGTAGAGCAATGGTTTAATCGCAGCATAGCACCAAAATGCAATTGAGGGAGAAGGCATGGTCCAAGCCAGCATTATAGCAGCTGATAGGCACATATTTATCAGACCACAGCAGCCTGAGGGCAACATGAAATTAGATCCTCAAGGGGAGTCCTTGGAAAATGCAAAAACACAAGTCATTGACTCTGGTTGAGCTTCTGTAGAAAGAAGCAGCAACACCACAAAGAAGCTTCTGTACAGCCACTAAGATTAGTAGAGCACAAATCAGCAGCCCTAGGGTGATGCAGACAAAATGGAAGAAGTTATTGGGAAAAAGTCCCTCTCCACTACCCCCTGTTGATAATAATGCCTGAGATATCAGAGGTCAAAGTGTTACCATTGGTGCAGTTAGAAGCTCTGGCACACTCTTGAAGAAAGGAGAGAAATATTATCCATTCACCTACCTGACCAGCTTTTGTTCACTTTTTGGCAACAGGCAAATGGATCTAGAGCACTTCAATAGGAACTGCACAGAAGAGGTTGTAAAAGAGTTGAGTTTGAAGGAGGCTCCAGGAAATCAGTATATGTCTATGTGACTGTAATGTTAACAGAAATTTCTTCATGTTCATTTTAGATGTCTTAGTCAAAAATATGCTTCATCATACAAATGTGAACCTTTTAACAACAGTGTTAGCAACAGGCAATACAAGGGACAGGCTAACCTAAGAGGTTATATGTTCTATGGATGTAAACATTTTTCTGACTTCCAATATACATGCTGCCAAAGTGTGGCATGTGGTAGAGATAACAGGTTACACACTATTGGCTCTCTCCCTTTTTCTCAGCTGCTGGATTTCATTAAAAGATGGCTAAAATGCATTAATTACTTCCTTAATATTCCTGTAATTGCTATTGCTTTGCCACAGGGAGGATACATGATAGGAAGTAGAAGAGGAGGTGATCTTTTCAGATGGAAGAATAGGAAGGGAAGTGTTCATCAGTCAGTCCTATTAAGATGTGATCCCAGATGATAAAGGAGTTTAAGGACCCCTGCTGTTTTAGCACATCTCTGTGTTTTCATTATTGTAGCTAGAGAATGAACTGTCAGGCTCGCAGAGAGACTGCTTTGTCGCTGAGCTAGTCCCTTGATTTGACGAGTTTTATAGCTTTGTAACATTGCTGATTTCAGCAGAGCTGTCCTTAGTTTCCACCACTATAAAGGAAGGGGGACTTTGCCACCCCGTTTTTATGGAAACCGTTGCCCAGTAATACCTTCCAATGCTGATTTTTTTTTTTTCACAAGGTGAAGACATAAAGCTGTCGTAACATAGGAGGCAATAACCTTCCTGTGGCTTCAGCTGTCAACATCAAATGTTCTGTCTGTGATCACAACTTTGTACTTCTCCAGTTGTTCCAGGAGGAGTTCCCTTGCTCCTGACTAGGAGCAGGCTGGACTGTATAGGCACCTGCCAAAGAGGTCAGTGTGTGCTGCTCACACTGCTGTCTCCTGACCTTTACCAGAGTGGTGCAGCCTTCTCGCTCGGTATATCATGCTGCAGGTGGGTTGCAGAAGCTGCAGTCCTGAGGTGGGTTGTGGAGTCCTTCAGCCACTGAGTGTAATCTCTGTATACAATGGTTTGGTTGGTTCTGTCTCCTCCTCAACGACCTTGGCCTTGTGGTTCCTTCACCTTCGGTGTGTCTCCACTGGCTTCAGGTCAATGCCCCTACCTGCCCTTTGCCCCTTCCCCAGACCCTCTACTTAAGGGGAGACAGGGGTGGGGTTCTCTCTCTCGGCTCTTGGCCTTGGCTGTCTTTGCCTTCTCCTCCCTCCCCGGCTTGGGGTGGGGGGGAGAAATAAGATGGACACTCATGCTTAACAAAAGAGACTTGTCTCACCTGTTTCCCTGCCGGTGGCTGTAACCTCCCTGGACACGATGAACACTGTTGTCACACGATACAGCAGTCTTTTCAAAATTCATCCTTAGCCTTGTGTCTTGAAGTAGAACCTGGATGAACCAGTTCACAAAAGTCTGAAAGGTCTCCAGCTGGCCCACAAGTGATTATTATAGTTATAAGGTGCTTTTACTGGAAGGTGATGCTAACAGAATTTTACTAAACAAAAAACCACTGTCTATTTGGAGACTGTTTATTAAATACATATAAATAGACATATTTCAGAACCACAGCAGTTTTGAAAATTCTGCCTCATTGTTATTGTTTTGTTTTGTTTGTACTTCTTTCAATACTAATATTTACAAACACTGCACATCATTCCCAGCACATTATTCTTACTATGTGTGTACAGAGACCAACACAATAATGGGCTTTCTTCTTGTTGAGAAATACTGTGCACAACTTAGCAAAAAACAAACCTAAGGCAAATAATAATACCAGTAATTGCGTGCCCACAATCAGATAATTCTTTGGGGTTTGGGTTTTTTTTTGTTTTGTAATCAATTAGGTTGGAAAAGACCTCTGAGATCATTAAGTCCATCCTATGACAGAACACCACCAATGAGACCGTGGCACTGAGTGCTATATCCATGCTTCCTTAAAAACTTCCAGGAGCAGTGACTCCACCATCTCCCTGGGCAGTCCATTCCAATATCTAATTTGTGAAGAAGTTCCTCCTAATTCCTCCTAAACTTTACCTGACACAGTTTAAGACAATAATTTGGTTCCACTTGTGACACTTAGCTCAGACACTGGACTTTATGCTGTGGCTTCGGAAGAATCAGGGAAGGGCTCTTAGTGCAGAGGACTATCCCAAGAAGCTGGCATCTCTTCCTGGTGTTAAGGTTTTGAAAGGAAAGGAGTGACCTTGAAGAGGACCCCAAGCTGCCACCTGATTCTCACAAGTGAAAACAGGATACCTTTTGAAGATTTTCACTGTCACTCATTTTAATATCTAGGTATGGTTTGATTCACTTCCAAATCAAACAGAATAGTAATATTCTCGAAATTAATAAATGTGAGAGTGAAGGATGTTACTTGACAAAATCCTGTGCATACCTATTGCATGGCATAAATAATACATTGTGATAATTAATAATGATAAATAATAAATAATGCAGTCAGTTGCAGCACTGGGGACTGTGAATAGACCTACATTTATAAAAGTTGAAATTCTAAGCTAAAAGGATAATGTTTCAAGCACTAAGCTGCAACATTTTGTATTATGGTACAATTGCATGTGCCCTTAGAACTAGAGGCACAAAAAGAGAGGACTGATGCAGCTCACAGAACATTTCAAAATTTGTCTTTACATAAAACATATTTAATATTTACCATCCTATACTATTCATAAAAGCATTGTATTGCCTCTTTTCTTTCACTGAACTCACTTGTCAGTCCTGTATATTAGCCCCTGTTCTAATAGGAAATGGGAGAACTGATTGACAGTTCATTGAACCAGATACTTCTTAAGGGAAAAATTGAAGAGGTTAATTATAATATCTCTTACTGCTTTAGTATTTCAGTGAGCCACAGTGTAAATATAACGTAAGCCTAGAATGGAAACCAATATTTTCCTGACACCTCCCCAAGCAGGCACTCTAGATTTTATGATGCTGAAGAGTCAGAGAATTCCAAACCTATTCCTCTGTATAGCAAAACAGGGACTTTCAAACAGAAAAATAAATTTGTTGGCTTTAACAATATATATTTTTGGTTAACTTAGCAGTTTCAAAAGTCCCTGCTTTCCCATGAATTCAAATGGGAGCTGCATTCACTGAGTTCTGCTCTGCTGCAGACTGTCGTGCTGGCAATCTGTAAGTCATTTATTTATTATTTTTCACTGTAAGTGCAGCACCTTTTTCAGTGATTTGATTTTTTAGTCAATTATATATAGTGGTTAGAATGGCTGTTGTATTCCACTGCTACTTCATTTAAAGATACATTGCTTGGGCCTCCATTCAGCCAAGTACTTGGGCAGGTACCCAACTTAAAGTGCAGCACCATCAACACTGAGGTATCTGTTTTAAATTAGGCACTCTAGCTGAACCAGGGCCTTAATTAGGCAAGCATAGTTTTAAGGACTCCTTTGCTTTTTGAGGCATAACCCACTGTCATCATTGGAAAGTTTGCTTGAGTGCAGACTTTGTATTTCCAAGGCATAGATCTCCCCAGTGATGGTGTTTTATCATGTGTTTTTATCACTCCATGCCTAATGTCCTTTCCCTGCACAAGAAGGAGAGAAATGAAAAGAAAAATGCAGAGACAGGAAGGTGGCAATTTAGGGACTCTGTGTCAGTGTGACAGGCATCCTAAAGGAGAAAAAAGAAAAACATTTAGGAAGTTCTGTGCAGCCACTGCTCAAATACAAGACCACTCCACTGCAGGTAAGAAATGAGAAATTTTGAGGGCTACTGAGCACTGACTCTTCACAGTGGATCAACGTTCAAAGTTATTTAGCACAGGTGTTTCTGTAATAGTGGCACACTGATAAAATTTCTTGTTTACTGGCCCTCAAGCACCTCTCTCCCACCTGTGCAGTGCTCTGGTATTAGTATGCTGAGGCTGTAATGAAAACCTTATCATCAGCTAGGCTGTGTCAAACCCTGCTTTTTCCTCGTGTTGTGCATGCTTCCCTCCTCCTCTGGGCATTGGTCTGTGCATCTGCAGCTTGTACACAGGTTTTGAAGGGATTCAGATGCCTGTTGTTGTTGATCATTGTGTATGTAGTTCTTCTACAGAGCTAGGAAGTTCTTTTTTCTACATTTGTATGGTATAAACTCCTCTATTCTATCCCAGCTCCAAGGATACCAGGTGAGGAGGGAGCGGATGCATGTCGTACAGGAGAGAAAGAGGAGGAACTGATGCTCTGGGCAGATTTCTGCACAGGCTGGGAACCTGGGCTGTTTGCAGAGAAGAGAAGCTCAAATTTCTTTTCCTTTCATGCGGCAGTTGACACGGCATTCCTTGGTCTTTGACCCAAGGTCTCTGATATTCCTTTGCACCGACATGGGATGGGGGCGGGGTGGAGAGGGAAAGGAGCAGATAAACTGCGAGAGGGGAATGAAAGAAAGAAAAGAAAGCAAACAAGAAAGAAAGAATCAAATATGTGAGATTTTTAAAGGAAGGTCATAATTTTATGATACCTACTAATACACTAAAAAAAAGCCTACAAGTGACAGGTTACTTCACATCCAGCAAAGTTCAAATTAAATACACTTGGGGAACATTTGCCCGAGCTTCATTTTTGTCATATTAATCAATTAGACATGCTGAGAGAAAATGGTGGTTGGTACTAGTGTCACCAAGTGGACTTTCCCAGAGATTAAAGGTTTCTTGCTCACGTTCTAGCCTTGAGGAGAGGTCAGTGACTATCTCATGGATGGAGGGACAGACGTTACATATTCTCTAATGCAGGGGTGACTTGTCAAAAATTGAATCAGCCACTGTCACCCCAAACAGAAGTTCCTAGAGGGAAAAGGGCAGAGCCACTCAAGAAAGTTATACAGGAGATACCTCAGCTTTGACAGCAGCAGCGCAGTGTGTTGACAGCTCTTGAATTGGCTGGACCCTGCCTGGCCCTGCTGCTGTGTATTGAGTTCTCCCAACCCCAGTCCCCAGTGGCCTGGCTCTGTTCTTACTTCATGTAGCACCACACTGGATGTCCTACAAGCCCAGCACAGTTAATCTGCCACCCGATTCATTGCTATGTGGATACTCAAGAGCTGACTGTAATATAATAGCACTTGTATAAAACAGAATTTTATCACTTTTTCCTTTTTATAGCATGGGAGTGACATATTTGTTCCATTTCACTTAGGTATAGGATACTTAGCCTGCTGCACTCGAGTTTCTAATTCTTTCCCCATCCCTACCTATGAATCATAGGGTTTTTCACCTCTTGTTCCACTGACGCACAACGTGCAGCTGGGATCCCTCCTCATTTTCACTGCTTCGTACTTCTTGAAGAAGTGCTGCCAATGCTACTAAGCCAACACACACGTCCCACACAGATGTTGGAGCTCTTAAGACCCAAAGAGAATGTGGCTGAGAAAATTCAAGAGTGGGACATGGGAAGAGGCAATCTCTCTTCCCGTCTGTCCTAAGGAGAATAACACCAAGTACAGCAGTGTGAAATTTAAAACCAAAGGCAAAATGCAAGGAAAAAAGAAGGTACCTAGCATTTGACAGATGGACAGGACTGACAAATAGAAAGGACAGACATGGTTTAAGTACAAAAAGTGTTTGAATAAATAATATTTATTCTAACATGTCACCATCAACATATCAGCTAGACACTTTGTTGGTGGGGAGAAGAGAAAAATAAAATTTATCTTGCCATTTTTGCTTTAGTAGGGAATATGTAACAGTTGGCAGTGTAATACACTTTTTATTTTCATGAGTTATGGATGTGCATGGCCATCCCTAAAAAATTGAAATAAAAACTGTATTACACCGCCAAGTCTCATATACTATATTTATACCATACCAGAGGAGGTGTCTGCAGAGCAACTATAGATATAAACTTTTATTATATCTATAGTTTCTCATGTTATTAGTATAGTTGTGAAAATAATAGGATTTACTGAAGGTTGTTATTCCCCCTAGCATCACTGATGTGGTATGAACAATATATTGACCTTTTGGACATTTTTGAACCATTGTAATGGATTTGAAAATGTGGTCACCTGACATGAACAGCCAGAGTCCTTGTCCCCAGTCTGACAACAGGCTCGTGGTGTCTTTGTAAGGCAATATTCAGATTAGCCTCACAAAGTACACTCTGGTACTACCAACGGTGCTTCCCTTTTGTCCTTCTCAGTGTGCAGGGAACACTAACCAAACCAGCCCTTTAAATAATTGCAGAGAGGGCATGAAGGCCCCAGACTGCAGCAGACTGCAGGATGGGGTAGTGCTCCATCATGGTGCTTAGGTTCCTACAGCAGAATGACACAGAAATTTGCCACTGAAATGGGTAAAGCCATAGACCTTGTTAAGGTAGATGATTCCAGGCTTTATAGGTGGTATTCACACTTCCTGACTGATTTCTCAGCTTCTCCCCAAAGGCAAACCCATTGTCCTGTGAGGATACCTTGGCTACCTCCTTCTCCTCAGCCCCACTGATTCTAGCAGCAGCAAACATCTATTCAGTCCTGCTGAGAAGATCCTGTGGTTCTTGACACTGTGAGGTCATGGCAAAGGATCCACACAGGAGGATCCTCTGGGCACTGATCAACCCTGCTGATGGGCATGAAGATGTTAGGCAAAACCATGAAGAAAGGCAGCTGCCACAGGTGCTCACTGTAGTGCAGGCTTGCTCTGCTGTCCTGCACGCACTGTGGAAATACAGATGATATTCTCTAAAGCAAAGGGAACACTCCCATTGACAATTTGCCTTTGCTTCCTGTAGGTGCACAAAGGTACTTGCTCAAGTTTTTTGGGCTTGGAGGCACAGGAGAAGCCAGGAGCACCTGTTTACTGATGGGAAATGCCAATAGAAATCGGTCTAGAAGAGCAGCATATTTATAGCCTCACACAGCACCATATGGTGTTTGGTAGCAGAAATCATCAATTGAGACAGATGAGTAAATGTAAATTCCAGCTTAGATTTGATTTTCTTTTTTCTTTTTCTTTTACTTTTTTTTTTTCCTTTTTTTTTTTAAGCAATAATTCTATTTAATTTGCTCTCTTTGTCTCTGAGTGCTCAAGCTGACTTGGCTGTGTCTTGGCCCTTGCTTTCTGGAGAAGGCTGTAGGGACATACAGACTTAATTGTTTAAATAACTCTATATCTATTGGAAGAAGGGGAAGGGGAACCATGGAACAAAAGATATGCCTGGGGATGATGGGCTGAGAAGCTGAAGTCAAAAGGACACATAGCTCAGGCCCTTAGGACTGGAAAAGCAGCCCTTAGAAATCTGAGGTCAGTCAGGCCAGAGGCAAAACTGATTTCATTTTAATCAAGTTTAATTGTTTATATTAATACATGAATTTGCTCACAGTGATTCAACTCGGCCTTTTAGCAGACCTCTGAAGAAAATTTTTGAAAACCTCTTTTATTTTTTAATTTTTTTTGGAAAGAGTATCTCTGAGCCTATGTCTGTAAATTACCTTTGGGTTTATAAAGGGTTGCTGTGGTCCTTCGAAAATGCAGCAGTTTCCTTGCTATTAGGGCACATCCAGCTCAACCTGATTTCCAACCCTATTACCATATCCCTGTTCATCAGTTTAAAACCAGTGTAGCTCAGCTCCAGCTCTTCAGTATAAGCTCTCCAAGCTCAGTCTTCTCAGAAATGACCATGGGGCAGCAACCATGGGGTAGCAACCATGGGGCACTGCCTTTTGTGCTGGATTGTACCATCCTTGGCTGGCACACCCCTGTACCACCACAGTGCAAGTATTTAATAACTCCTCCCTACGCAATGTCCTCTAAATATACAGTCTGAGCAACCTTGCATCAATCTTTACCACCTTTCTTTGCACCTCAGATCAAGAGATACAAGATGGAGGATGAACTTGCATCCCCTGGTGGGACTGTACCTCTGGGTCAGGGCAAAAGTGTCTGAGGGTGTCGCTGCAATGATGCCTGCAATGGTCCAGGGCTTCCTTGCTGAGGAAATAGCATCCTCCAAAATCTGGGGTGCTCAATCTGCCCTGTACCCCCATCAAGCCACATGCCTAAATGCAAAGGGCACACTTTTGTTCATCTGCTAGGGTAACTGATGGCTCACCAGGAGGCCGATGTAATGATTGTAGTTTTGCTGATTTATTAAGTGCCAATGGTGTTTTAATATTGTTTGTGTTTCAGAAATAAAGATAGTCATTGCCCTGAAGGCTTACAGTCTGAAAGACGGATACACACAATACACAACTCCCTATGGATACTCGGAAGAAAGATTTTTTTTTATTAAGGAGCTACTCTGATTTAATTTGGTTCTTTAATGTGATATTGGAGCAGTGCGGGGTTGAGTGTCAGCCAGCTGAAAGCACTCCTCTACTGGGCTATAAAGACTACAAGACGAGTATCAGCATGTATCAGAGGGAGGGGACATGCAGTCCCTGTCTGACTCAATCAGAGCTTCAGGACATGAATTCCTGGTGATTTGTTTCTTGACCAGCAACCTCCATCAGCCTGCTGCTTATCAGGGACTCTCATTCATTGCCCAAGCCAGGAAAGTTAAGCTACAGGGAATGTGCTAAACTAAACTTGATGTTAAAGGACACGACAGAGAGGTGATGTGAATTTCTGCCTGTTTCACAGTGGGGTTGAAGAAAGCAGTCCATGTGGCGTGAGTAAGCAGAAGGGCTTAAGGTTTTATAGGCCCCTCATGGGTTATGAATTTGGCACCCACCTAGAGTCTCTATTTGCTCTGTGGTTGGGATTGCCAGGGTGGATGAGGTCAGTGGAAATGGACCAAAATTCACCCAGCCCCGGTGGCCCAGAGAGTGCTTACAGGCTGCTAGAGAGCAGTAATTCAGGAGGCAAAGGGGCACGGGTGGTACCTCCAAGAGGTTCTGCATTCAGGCATTTGTGCCTGTGTGTTCATCTGGATGTATGCACAGACACATGAGCCTTTGTCAGTGTAGAAGGACTGGGGGACTCACAATTTTAAGGAACTGGCAGAAACTCCTGTGGTTGTGAAGTCAGCATTGGTGAATGGTGGATTCAGGTGGGTGTCCTTCCCCAGCATTTTGGGAGGCTAACAAAATTGCCTTCTGTGGACTGTGCTTGACTTCCTCCACTGCCGTGGCCAGAACGACTCTACCACTCATTTCCTGCAATTCCACTCAGGGCCCTGAACTCCCACACGGAGCGAGCTGTGGGGGGAAATGCTAGTTCTTATTCTTTCACTTAAATCAGTGCCAAAATCAATTTTGAGAAATTGTCTCAAGGTTTCTTTCAACTCAATCTGGGTGTTTCTTTACTGCTAGAATATCACCCCATACACTGGAATCGTTATTACATCACACTAATCTAATTTAAATGCATTTTTACTGTACTTGGTTTAATGAATGTGGAATGTGTCACTATGAAATTGCACCATTAATTTGATAAATAGGACTTGAAGGTATAATTTTTTCCAGCATTGCAGACTAATGAAGCTAAAATACATATATAATAAGAAGTGTAAATAATAAATTATTCTTAGGAGCAAAAAAATTAATTAGATCTTACCACAAATTGCATCTCAATGTCAAAGTTTTTTTACACTACTGACTTTCAAACTAGTTGGAACATGACTGTGATCCTTGGAAAGTTTCTCAAGTAATTGCCCTGTGTACACATATTTGGGAATATACCTCAAGAAGCTACCTGAGTTCCTACTGGTCTCTCACATGCAGCTTTCTCATGCTCCCTGCCATCACACTGAATTTTAACAACATTTAGAACAATTCCTGTTATTATTTGTTCTAAATTTCAGCGTCCTGTTTATTCTTGAAGACTGGAGGAACCTTTTCTTTTTTTACATTTCTGACACTGAAGAGGGAGCAAAATTAGGACACACTGCATGCAAATTCTCTGCAGAGGCGACGGTGGCCCCACTGCCAGCTCGCTGCCTCTGCTGCTGCAATCAATGGGAGTTTTTGCACCGACTTCAATAGGAGAGGAGACTACTGTACAAAGCACACTACTTTTCACCAGTAATAGAAGTGTCACAGCGGTGCCATTCAGGAATGAAACCAAGTGGAGGGAAATTAAAGAGGAAACTCCAGTCTTGTGCAGTTTAGTTGCTGATAGCTCATCTCGCTCAGCCTGCTGCACCCTCAGCCGGTTACACAGTGCTGCCTGGTTTAGCATTCTTTGTCTCTTTGTCATTTCTTATTGAGCCTACAAAGAAAGGTTTTATCTCACTCCTCTGGAAAAGAAAGCGCCTAGAGATTGAAGAGATCAGGTGGCATTTCACCTCTAGTTTTCTTCATTCCCAGCTGGAGAGCTTTGAATGCTCTACACAGCCAACTATTCTCCGACTATTCTATAGCTAGATGAAGGACCATTGGCCAAAATGTCATCCTTAACCTTATTTTCTATTCCTAGTTTCTAGTTTAACAACCAACATTTTTACTTCCCGTTGTTTGATTTGCAGCCAAAATTCTGACGTGTTATCAGTTTTGTTGCCAGATAGCGCATTAAGCCTTACTAAGGGGTAAACATAATGATCTTCATTAAACCTTCTAAATGAACCCACCTCCTGCTTCTTCAGGTGGAAGAAGGCATTGACAAGGAACACTGCTGAACTGTCTTATAGCTATTTTCCCCTTGCAAGCAGAAGGAGGGAGAGATGAGTGGCAGGTTTTAAAGAAGGAAAAAAGTTAGATAAACAAGAAAGGGTTTGTGAGATTTCCTTTCTTAATGGCAGAGTTTTCCAGCAATAAATCACAATTCAGTCCATGCCATTAGTTTTGGGGGCATTATATCCCCTCATTAAAGTGCATAAACAATTATATTTATTGAAGGTAATGTACTGTGTAGTGCATTATAACGACACTCATTAACATATGTAATCATCATTTGAATGGGCTTTACTACAATGTAAACTGATAATGGCATGATTACCCACTGGGTTATTAACTTTTCAGTCCTAAGATAATAAAAGGTGATACAAGAAACAAAAAGCACATGTGCATTGCCCTTCACATGTGATTTATGTGTTTCACTGTGGAGCTATGAACACAGGTACCCATCATTGGGGAGACTGCCTCTTTATTGCACATTGTATTTGACAGAATAATAAATGCAGCTGAATGGTTCTTGGGTGGGCATCTGGGGAAAAAAAGTCCTGCCAATAAGGCAGGCACTACTTCAAACTGCAAGACCCAGCAAAGGAAATAATTTTGTCTGTCTCTCTGTCTCTCACCAGCACTCTGTGGCTTACAGATCTTCATGTGCTCTGTCAGACTCACACAGATTAGGGAAAAAAGAAAAATCCATCTTCTTTATATGTTTCTCCTCCTCCTTCTTCAGCCCACCATGCACTCCTCTCTGCCTGGGCTGTAATTGCTGTTTATGAGAAAATGAAGGGATGTACTATGCTAAGGTACTTGTGTGCTAAGGTATTCATATTATGCTAAGTGTATGCTTGTATCAAACAGATGGTTTCAGGTATTGAAATGCAGCTTAGCTGCAGTATCAGAGAATAGATTTATCAGTTTGCTGGAGCTTCTCTTCTATAAAATGCCTATTTGGAGCCATCAGAGGTATTATAAATACAGCTTATTTGTGTAATTTATCAGCCCTCTCCGGGGTTTGTCTCTGTGGAATCTTAGTGCCTTAATTTTAATGAATGAATCTGAGTTTGTTTTAGGAGGGGATGAGTTAAGAAATATTAAAATTAAAAAGACTCACGAGCAGCCATTCAAAAAAAGCACCATTTGCCAATAGACAGGGCCTTTCCAACATTAAGTGGCGTATATCTGCTAAAATGAAAAGAGATGTGTAAATCTGCAGTGCCTATGGTGAATTGAAATACATCAGCCATTGTGGTGCTAGTAAGACCTGTTTCTCCACTGAACTTTGACTTGCAGGCAAGGGACAGCAGGTATGTCAATAGCTGATACAAGTTTGCCCTGATACAGTGCCAGTGCAGAAGCACATGGAGCCAGAAACTGCAGAATTCCCATGTGGCAGAGGAACAGTCCAACAGGTCTGAGACAAACTCTTCACTGCTTATAGCACAGAGGGTGTGACAAGGACAAGGACAGTGGCGGCCAGAGCATGTCTGGGCCCAGCTGCTTTACCCACCTTCAGGACCATGTGCAACTAGGTGCACAACCTTGCAACTGTGCTAGTCAAAGTTAGCTGCCAAACAGACCTAACAAAGAAGGGATAACATTAAAAACCTCCATGCCCAGAAAAAAACCCAAACAATCAGGCCAGAACCTTGAGTTTGATGGCAGATACCACCAAGGAACACCACTGAAGAAGAGTTAATGTTGCCATTAAATAATATTCAAGTTAATATAGTCATCTCTTACCTTAGAAGTCCTTTGAAACGAAATTATTTGGAACTTCTATTAGCTTGGCATTCCTTTAAGGAGTTGTCTGTCAGTCCCTGGCCTTGAAGAGGCTAAATATCTGCACTTTCAGCTCTCCATGGATTTCTAGAAAGCTCTGGGATGGTTTATAGTTTTCCATTAGCCAAGGGTCTAATAGAGACCTGAGATCCGTTAAGTGGGAAATTCTTCTCATGGAAAGCAATATACCGTAATTCTTTGCTAAAATCTGAGCCCACACAAGAAATCTGAGCTTGTGGTGAAGACCAGGGTGCAGTAAGTTTGTTCAGGAAATTACTTCATACTGTTTGTTAGTGGGACTATTTATCCTTGACTTTTTAGACAACGGATACGATGGACTGGATTCGCTCTTGAACCAAAATAGGGCAGATGCTCATTAGATGACTGGCCCTGTGGACAGGAGCTTTAAATTACACTCTGGTATTGCAAACACCTCGTTAGTGATTTGGAAACTGCTGAGGGGCTAAGGAGAATGAGAACACCCTTCTCTACTCCGCTGACAGCAGTTTTCTGGATCGGCTGTACTCATTTAGGGAGTCACCAAGGGCTGTGAACCTTGCACAGCTCCGACCTACCCCCCAGCTTGGGCAGACTTTCTGCCACGGTAGTGCCAATAGCAGCATAAGTGAATCAAACCTATTGTTCTTTTTTGGCCAGATAACTTGACTTACTCTTATGGTTGAACTGTTCCGACAGTGTATGAAAATTCAGTGAAAAACACAAAATAAAAGAAAAGTAGTATGTGAAAATACCTTGTACCACCTAAAATTCAAAGAGTCAGTGGTTGCTTTTGTTATTACCAGTTCCAGCTGATAGCATCAATGCTTATTCCCAAAATCTTTCTTTCTTATTTCCATCTGTTCAGATTTGTGTTTTAGTTGGGAGGACATTAGAGATAAAAATAGTTTTTTGGTAGCATTTACAACAACCTGGAAGTTTAATGGTCTCTGTGTTTACTTCAAAGCATCATTCTGTATCATGGATTTTCGGACACTCCACTATTCAATATCTACTACATAAAAATAATATGTGATTTAATAGGAGAAGCTTTAAAATTAGGAAAGTAGGGAGAATTAGCATATGCCATCCAGAAGTTTGTCTGCTGTTAAGCCTTACAGTCTGTCTGGCAGTGCAGGATAGTCAACTGATTTCAAAGGTCTGACCCTCCCCAGGGCAGAGCACTCAGCCCCCCTGGAGAGGAGGAAATTCTTGGCATTGCTCTGAAGCAATTCCTGCTGCTTCCTATTCACAACAGCACTGGTAGCTCTGAGGACAGGGGAAGCAAATTTCCCAGCAGCTACTGCAGAAGTTGTGCCGAGGTGTTCGGAATGGGTGGAGGGAATCAGGAGACTCACACCTATGGTAGCACTTGTGGCACTGCCCAGATTTCAGAGCAGCACAAATACCGCATTTACTTGGCTCACCAAAGCAAAGTGTGAGCAAGCCTTTGCTGATGAGGAGGAGGTGCAAAACCTGCCTCAGACTCCATCTGCTCTCTGCCCTCAGACTATTTTGTAGTACTTTGTCACAGGGAACAGCCATTGAGGAACCTGAGGATTGTGGTAAATCCAGGGAAGACTGGAAAATGAAGGAAGGGAGGATCTCATGATAGTTTTCACTCTAAGGAGATATTTTCTTTCCCCTTGTGCTATTGTTCCTCTTGTTTTCGAAGTCTCAACACAAATCTAAGAGCTCTGCATGAAAGGTACAGTAGTCTGGGTATAATTACCACAGCTGCCACAGATGGCTCATTTTAACAAGAGACCCTAGGTAAACCTAGTTGTTTAGCCTGCAGCATAAACAACAAAATATTCTACTTAAACAAGCGGATCTGGGTCTGCAGAGGTGAAGCTCAATTCTGCCTTACTAATCTCTGTCATTAAAGAAGTGGAAAAGATGTTGGCAGGACAGGGGCCAGCTCAGGGCTCAATTTTGGTGTGTACCTGTGTGATCTCCAAGGAGGAGGATGTCTGGGTGTTGGATTGCACTTTGCCCTTTAGCTGGGATCCCCTGAGCACTGCATTTGAAGTGCAAGGCATCATTCATTCCCTGGGAAGGGAAGAATAGGAAAAGGAAGGGAAATCTTAAAATTTGTGAAATTTTCCGGTGTCATCTACTTAGTCCCTCTAACAAATCTTGTTGTAGGACAGGTACCCCAAAGATCACATCCTGTTGTACTCTACTAGTTGCCCACTCTCAGGATTGAGGTTAGTATGTTTTGTGGATGAGGAATTAGAAAGACTCCTCCTGCTTGACAAAAAAGCAGTACTCCAAATCAGGTCAAAGAAGATGGGTGTGCAGGAGACCCAGTAGAGAGGACATTAACACCTAAAACTGCTGTGAGAAAACAAGAGAGAAGAAATGATTTTTAGCTTTCTGTATCTGTTCGCATTTGTGAAGTGGAGCTCCAAATCAATACACATATTCCTTCTGAAAACTCACAAATTGGTATCTGCAGGATACCTTTATTCCTTCCAGTCCTGTATCTCCACCTGCATCAGCAAACTCTCCTCACAGAGGTCCCGCTGGCGCCAGATCATTAGCACAGAGCTACTAATCTTCCTTTGCCAAAATCTTCCACTTCTGCTCTGCCTGATCATAATGTCCTTAATGTTTCAGTCTTGTAGACCCATGTTGTAGTGACCATTTTTTTTCTCCTTCAGAAACTGTTGCCTGTGACTACGCGGTATTTCTTAGGTGCCATGCTTAGCCGAGTCCATGCTGCTGACCACCACAGGCTTTCCCCTCCGTCCTTCAGTGCTGCTGCCACAAGTGCCTACCCCGACTCCACATTTGTCATTTTACCAGCTGCTTTGGTTTCCTTGTGGATTATTAAAATACATTTCCTCAGTGATCTACAAACATAAAGATGGGCATTTCTGGCCTTAACACCAAGGTCCATAATCTCTTTCACATGTCTCGCTTTTCTCACAGGACTGCAAGTACCAACCTGGCACCTCTCAGCCTGTTTGTTCCACAAGCACATTTCCAATTCAAGAATTGTTCCACAATTCCACACAGCTCCCCATAGAAATAGACACCCCCATGCCATGTCCTCCTCCAGATCCCACCTTATCCCACATGTGCATTGTAACACCAGTGTTAAGCTCACCTTGACACCTCTGTAGGAAGCCTACAAACAGGAAATGACAGCCCACAAAGTTGTTGTGCACAAGACGAGGAATAAGCGGTCTATGTTATAGCAAGGAGCATTTGAGCTCATATTGAAGGCAAGGGAAGGGTACAGGCTAAGAGGAAGGTGCCTCAGAAGGCTGAAAAATCTCCATCAGTAGAAATCATTAGGAACAAGATGCATGCATAGATATATATTAGTGATTAAATAGTTGGAGGGGTGCCTGCTGTAGAAGAGAAGAGTGTATGGGATAATGACACAAGTCCCTTCCAATCCCATTATTTGAATTATTGTGCCTTTGAAATCTATGCAATCATGTATATTTATCTATCCCTCTCTTTTTCTTCCTACTCCTCCTTGAGCATGCTTTTTACCATTTCCTGTTCCTTGGCTTTCTTTCAATAACCTTACTACTTATTTCACCTACCCCAAGAGGGGCCTTGGTTCCTCTTGAGACTCCTGGGCATTACTCTAACAGAACCACAAAGATGTAATAACATTAAACCTTTGATTCATTCTGTATCCTAAGCTGTTGTGCTAGTGCTGCTCTGTGCCAAGGAAGAAGCTGCAGTCTTTCTTTCCTTGGTGAAGGGATTCCTGCATACACAAATTTTGGAAAACATTTGGGCAGTCCTTTGGGAAGAACAGCACTTAATAAATATAAATTATTATTATTTCAGCAACAGGAGTTGCAGAATCTTCAACTTGTCTCTCTGTTTTACGAAAATATCCAAGTGGGAAATTAGTGGGATGTAGTCACACTGGGCCATAAGAAAATTAAATTCTATTAAAATGAACTGAAATGAGATTGATCACTGTATGTTAAGGCACCACAGCCCTGCCATACTGTAACTGTCAGCAGTAAGAGAGGAGAACTCTCTCTGACTTCAACTACTCATGCTAACAGTAAAGGCAACAAAAAGCTCATTCAGCCCGATTCACTGGAGACCTCTTGAGAAATCAGCTACAGAGATCAGCTACGATCTGAGTGATTTCTTTATGTGTTTCTTTATACAACTGTTTTCTGGACTTTGCATAGCTGACCCTCATGTGACATCCGAGGCTGGAGTCTGCTCTTCTCCTTACACAGAACTGAATGGCAGGAAGAAAAGCTGTCGTGGTTTTAGATGTTCTCAGAGAACTTCAGGGACCTGAGCACCCTGGGAGTGTGGTGCCTCTGCAAGGAGCTCTGGCAAAGCTTTTGGAAGAAGCCCTGGGCATGGTTTCCAGGACTTTGGATCACAGGCAGCCCTCTCTGGGCAAATCATTGTACAACCCAGGGGCTGGTGGGCAAGAAAGGGTCAGAACACAGAGCCTGATGCTGGGTCCTGCACCACTGGGGTTGTTCGGAGTGGGGAACAGAGTGTGGAATGAGAATCAGACCTACTTGTGCTCCCTGAGAAAGAAAAATAGACCTGTTAGGGAGGTGGGGAAGAGGGTGAATTAAGGAGGCCTGAGTAGAGTCAGCTGTTGGACTGAAGCCCCTCTGTAACACCTAGATGGAAAACATGCAAAAATATACTCAGCCTTCTCAACAGACACTGCCCCTGGGTGGGGGATAGGATGTTCCCAGCCCCACAGGCAATGGGGGAGAATGGTTACCTCCAGCACAGAGCTCTCCATGTCTGCACTGAGAGCCTCCTGGGTGTGGCTGTGCCCAGCACACAGGAAACATGACTCCATGTGTCTTGGGATGGCTGCTCCGGGATCTTGCAGAAATCCGTCCACAGGGGTTGTAAGAGAAACAGAAAAGAGGAATGGGTTAAGCTGGTGTGCCTACAGGCCTCTTATCTGAGAAGGCTTTTCCTTTTTCTTTCTTTTCCTGTTCCTGTATTTTATTCACAAAGATCCGCAATGTATAATATGTATGTACACGTATATGGAAATATTAGATTTGGATAGGAAAATATGGGCTGCAGGAGCCTGTGGACAATGCTCCCTTTTTAGTTGTTATAAAAAAGAAAATAATTGTGAAAGCAGAGAGAAATCTGCAGCTGCTCCGGGCTATTCATACCATAAGAGATCCCATCAGGCTTTCTTTATTGTTGCAGTTTTGGCAAATTATTTTCTTATCACACACAACCTATTCACTTCTGTTCCTGGATAAGCACTTAGGCTCATAAAGCAGTGGGTCAGCAACAGTTTAGCATAGAGCACATGGAACTGCTGACCTTGGGGACTGCTGGTGCCTGCCCCTCCAAAAAGCAGCAACTGGAGTCAATAAAAAACTGGCCAGGCCAGTCCATTAGTGAGCCCAGCTCTGTCACTGCTCGCATGGCTTACTCGATGGCTGCGCAGCCCACTTCTCCTCCTCCTGCCATTGTGTCTCACCTTACAGAATGCAGCCATGGCTCTTTCCCCAGGAGAGTGGGATGTGTAGCTGGCTGCGTCCCTGACAAGGTGTATTTTCCTAGGGGAGGCACAAGCACCTATCTGTGTGCATATTCTCCTATATGTGCCCAAGGAATGTGTGATATAGATTAGATCAACAGCAGTGCCGCACTGTCTCCAGGCCAGGCAATGAGTTTATTGTGCCCAACACACATGTGCACTGGACAAATGCTCTGGCATCTTCAGCGTGGGCAGAGAGCATGCTGCTCCTATTATACTAGCCCATTAGGGAAGCAATTTGAAGAAAAATATTTAGCAATTTGGAAGGAAGCATGGTTCCAGAATGGCTTGTTTCTGTGTGACAGCCTGCCATGTACAGATGAAAGGGAAGGTTTGTAACAAATTTTCATTACCCGCAAATAAAAAAAAAAGCAACAGCAGGCAGAGCAAGTGCTTTCAGCCTGAGAGGTGTGGCCAGAAATCCCCCCAGGAGACCACAAAGGAGCCTCGGCAAAATAAATCAATCAATCTATCAATCACTTACACTTGCATAGCGCCCTTTATGAAAATGGCAATCAGTGCCTGACAGCCTGTCAGACTTTGGCCTTCAAGTCTTTGCCTCAAAACCAGTCATTAAGTTCACCAAAATACAAGCTACAGCTCCCTGCTCTCACTCAGCTTCCTCGCTCACCTTTCTTCCCTAAGCTGCTCTGATTTCTCCACAGAAAACACTCTTTGCTCAGAGCAGCTCTGGCCAGGGTTTGTGACACCGTACAGCAGAGGAGGGTCTGTAAACAACACACGTGTTTCAGACTTGCTTTGTTCTCACTCTCTGGTGCAGATTTGGACCCAGCATCCAGCATGGGAGCTTGTCCTGCAAGAAGCAGAGCTGTTGGAAGCAGACCACATCATTCCTGAGCACACAGTGTCTCATGCAACTCACCTTCACTTGCAAATTTCTCTTCAAAGCAGAGTTCAGAGAGCAAATAAAGTACCTTGGTGGAAAGAGCTGTCCACTAACAGACAATTTCACTTCAGAATCACAGGGAAGCCTGCCTGCTGTGAGTGTGTAGATGAAGGTAGCCCCCTAGATACAACTTCTGGGTATGTCAGTCACTTCGCTCTCTCCCGCTGAAGTGTGGCACTAACCCTTCCTCTGCTAGTCTACAGCTTCCCTCCCAAAAGAGCTAACTGAAGTCTCTTGACTAAATCCCCACACAAATAAAATTTTTCAAGTGAAAATATTTGTTTTCAGAAGCAGCACGAGAACATGAGGCTGAGGCTTGATTTTCACTGATAAAAACAGGGTTCAGGTACAGATTCTGTTTTAGAAAGTCCCTAATCTGGGAAGCTGTGGGTTTATGCTGTATAGCCTTCCACAGATGAATTTATCCTACTATGTTTGGGACCTACATATAGTTCCAGCCTTGAGATTCCCTGAGTTTCTTACCTTTGTTTATTTTATGTTTACCACCCAATATTTTCATTTGAAAAGCCTTTTTTTCTTTCATTTGGGGAAGCAATGGTCAGTAAACTCCATGTCCTCATTTGACTTCTCTGTGTTTTTATAGACTTTTGCCTTTTCCCTCCTTGATCATCTTTTTTTCCAGGCTAAAACATCCAGCTCTGTTTAGTCTTTTCCACATTTGGGAGCTGCTCCATATCTTTGATCACTTTATTTGCCCTCTTTTGCCAGTTTTATTGCTTGATTACATACCTTTTGAGACAGAAGGACAGAAAAGCATATTTATCACTTGCTTTTTATTAATTTTCCATTAATAACCTAAAATTCAGGGGTTTTTTTTCCTTCTTCTAATACAGCTAAACACTTTGAGCTAACATTTTCATAAAGCAAATCACACTGGCTTTAAGACATTTTCTTGAAAATAGCAACATCCAGTTTTGGTCTGAACCCCTTGCATGTAATCTTAGTGGTATTTTTCTCTATATATATTAGTTTACATTTATTAGCATTGAGTGTGTTCTGAAATCTATTACCTAGGTGCTCCATGATCAGTGTCATGAAGCTCTTCCATATCTCAGCACAGTGAATTTGAACATAATATTACAATATCAGTGAATGGCATCATGTTGATTTTCATTCTCTGTTTTATGAATATGATGCAATACAGAGTCTTGTCAGCCTGTCCTTGCGATTCCACAAGGAACAGGTTGCCCAGGGAAGTTGTGGATGCCTCATCCCTAGAGGTGTTCAAGCCCAGGTTGGATGGGGCTTCAAGCAGCCTGGTCTAGTGGGAGGTGTACCTGCCCATGGCATCGGGTTTGGAACTATATGATCTTCAAGGTCCCCTTCCAACCCAAACCATTTTTTGAACCTATGATAGTCACCTTTATGCTCAGAAAAAGAGTGACTGTGATACTAATTAAAAAAATTATATCCAATTCCTAAATATGCATTTTCACAGTTTTGTGTGACGCTGCACCATTTCCAGCAGCCCTCCCTTCCCCTTCAATCCCTCAGCCTGACTGAGGAGCACAACAGGTCACAAAGACAAAGAATTTGGATTTGGGAAGGGGGTGGAAAAAAAAAAAAAGAGGTAGCCATGAATATAAGCCAGAGCTTTCAGTTTTTTTGTCCATTTCTGCAGGGTTTTGTGATTTGTGTCTTGTGAATCTAATTTTCACTGCTGCACAGAAATGCTTCCACTTTGCTGGTCCCTTTCTCAAAAAAGAAGGCCAAGTGAGGATAATACGTAATGTGAGCAGCATGAGGCAGAATTAGGGTCCCCAAGATAAGCCTTTGCATTTAACACCTCTATTCATCTTCTCTCTCTGGAGATTTTGGAAACCTCCACTAATGACTTAAAATTCTATTGGGATGGATTTTTTCAAAATCTTCTTTAAGTGAAGAGAGAAGTCACTGCTTCTTAGTAGCTATCAATTAAATCTGAATTTTTCTTTTTTCCACTTAGATAATATTTTCCGATTTTATTAATTCCCTTTTCTTTCTTGCCTCTTTTGACCAATGGGTTTCGACTTCCTTTTAAGGACTTGCAGAAATCGAAATTATACAAACATTTAAACAATAGGGAAAGTTAAAGCTGTTAATTAAAAGCTTTCCTCTTATTTCTTACCTCCATTCCTGCTTGTTTTGCTAAATATTATTTAGAATAATATTATAAAGGTAGGGACATAAGCCACTGGACATACAAATTTGAATACCGTGTAAAGAACCAGTTTTCACATGTGTGTATTTGCAGTAGGTACAATACAGAGTAGGCAGTTTGGTAAGTAAAGGACAGAAAATGAAAGAGGAGAGACACGGAAAAAAGAAAAAGGTGCAAAATAACTTCAGAGCAAGTGACATAATATTTTTTATTTATCCTTTACTTCCAATTGCATTTGAAATTGCAGAGTTGCTAGAATTTAATCACTCATGTTCTCAAAATAACTGCAGGTATTTAAAGCGCTTGCTTTTCAGAGGAAGCTGACCCCTGCTTTTATCAAATTTAAATAAGCTATTTTAAAATATGTAAATTGCACTATAAAGTAGCTCTGTTGGATTTCAAGCCCTTCGTAATGTAGATGGTAACTGAATTCAGCTCTGCCTCACTTATATTAAAGCCGGCACCATGTTTGACACGGTAGATTACTGATCTTTGTTGTGGGTGTAAACACCATTAAAACATGGATCTTTGTAGCTATCTGTGTGTACTAAAGCAACATTTTTCTTCCTTCTTTTTTTTTTTAAACTTGAAAAACCACATTGTCAGAGCTTTGCTTACACTACATCCTCTGTACTTACAAAATACATGGAATAGAATACATGCAAAAATTGCTGGGCTGTGTTGAGTGAGCCAATGCACTAGGTTCTGCTTACTAGGTATAAAGCATGCCTCTGGATAATGAAGAGAAAAGAAGAAGAAAAATATTCCTGATAAGTCTTGGAAAAGCAGGAGAGTTTCATTACAGAGAATGTTTGTTCCTGGCCCAGGAACTCTACCCATGTATGTTATGAGGAAAAGGATGCAGTAGCCTTGAAAAGGATTGCCAGTGTAGCCCTGGTTTCGTGCCTGAGATGTTTTGGTTTTCTGAAATTCTTTTCCCAGAGAATTTTCTGTAAACAAGAGACATGTTTTTGTAAACTGTACCTATGTTTTCATTCCTTTTTCTAGGAGGGAATTCTTGATGTCCCTTTGGTCTGACCAATGTGATTGAAGAGGTTTGTCTTTTTGTCACCAATCAGATTAGTCTGTGTCAAATAGTATATGAGGGAGACACATCCCAAAAATAAAGGAGTCATTTTCAGCCTTCTGAAGTCGAGGTCTGTGTCGTTGTGGTGTAAAACAGCGTCAGTCACTGTCTCTGTTTTTCCGTCTACCGCTGTTGCATGCATTCCATGGCATTCTTCTCAACATACACACAATATATATGACATTTGTAAATACATGTATGTGCATATATTTGCACAGGTCAAAACACATAAATATCAATTCAAAATACACATAGTTATGTGTGGACACATATACATCATCATGTGCTGTCTGCACTGATACCGATACACTCTTCTGTATGAGGAGATAATAATAACTCTTAATAATACAAGACTATTTTAGATATTGACATTGTGTCTAGGAATAAGGTTCTGGTCCAGCAAACAGAAAGATGCTTCATCCTCAAAACATTTGCAGCCTGAATGTCAGCAATTTACTCTCAGTGAGCTAATTCCAGTGATGCCTTAAGTTTTAGCTTTCATGTTTCTCAGATTCTGTGCTGCCTAGGGGTGTAGTTCTGAGCCTCATATTAAGTGTTAGTAAGCTCTCTTCCCAGAGTAGGTAGACAGAACAAATCCTTTCCCAGATGGAGACCAAGAACAACTGTTACAAGTTTTCATGCCCAAAAGCATAAACGACGGTGGGCTGAAGACATAAAACAAGAGGGATGGGACTTCATAATCTGAAGCTGTAATTGGACAATTAAACCCCAATATGCAAATGGTCCACAACTTATAGAAGTGTGAGACCTTGTGACCAGTCGTCCATTTTGTGACCATTTTAAGTCCACCTTGGGTGTAGCCCTGGCTGGGCTCTTGTACTGTCCAAAGTGTATCCTTAAAGGCCTTTTAATCTACTTTATTCTCTAGCTCTGTCCAGTCTTTTCCAGGTCAGCCTTCCCAAGGCATCACCAGGTGCGAGTCCATGAAAGGAAAATACGTATTATTAGTATGATATCCACATCACTAGGAGATGCTGAGTTTTAAATATACCTGGCTACAGATAGTAGGAGAAATTTTTCCAAGGGAGGGAGAACACTGCCAATTTTTAACTTCTGTATTCTCTTAATGCCTTGTCCAATTTGTCTTATAACTTTATAAAAAAAATAATTTTGCCCGAAGTCTTCAACAATGTTGAAATTTCATTTCACTGAAGAGTAGAAACCAGTGGACAAAATAAAATACAAGTCTAGTTTCTATTCAAAGGTTCATGTCATGCCAAATTGGTGGAGAGACTCACGTCTTTCCACGGTATGTTTGACATTTAAGGACCGGGGAAATGATCGATTTTTCTTGCCTTTTATTTCAATTTTGAATTTAAATTTACAGTTTTAACCAAATTTACGATGAGTGCTTTTTTTTTGCTTAGGAATTCTGGTAGCTGAGCGAAACAGAGAAATCATCTTCTGACAGATGAAAATGGGAAGTTGTTGCTGGAACCATTGGGATTTCTCAAATTTTAGGAAGAAACAGACTTCAAACCTGCAAATTTTGTTACCATTTTCAGCTGTTTCATCTATTTAAATGATAAACTGCACTTCCTATGTCTGTATTTACCTCAGATGTTGATATGCCACCTTCCTACAAGATTTTTAATTATTTTTTATTATATTTTCTGCCATTTTCACTGTAATTTTATGTTTTATGTTATACTTTATCTTCAATGAACTGCCTATTAGCTTACTGCTCTATATGGAAGCTGATGCATTCAAAGATCTCCTTTGGGTCCTCCATATTGCTCTGTTCCACTGATGGTGTTTTTATTTTATTTTTTTTTTTTTACAATGACTTTTGATACGTTCTGTACATCTAATTTTTCCCGCATAACATCAGTAAAAGAGAATATAGGAGGGGGATGGTTTCCTCCAAACAGGGGGTCTCCCTCTTGGCTTTGATTTGCTTGGCAATCAGAGATTTTGTGTACAAGCTCGCGCAGCAAAAGGTGAGAAATGCAGAAGCACCGGCTTTTAACAAAAATACAGACAGCAGCAGGAAGTCTTCTCTGCCCAATTACAAGGTGATCCCAGTTCATTTTTATGGTTTGATTTTTTTTTATCACATATGTTTCCAAACACAGTCCTGATATCCTGTGGGGATGCTTTTGTAAAGAGCCAGAGCTTCTGATTTAAGGAGCTTCAAAAATAGCTCTCTGCCTCTTCTGTCTGGAAAAGAGCAGTCATGTAACAACACATTTATTCTCTTTGAAAAATAGAAGGATGTCAAAAGAAAAGTTCACAGTGAAATTAGGCTGATTTGTTTTGTGGTCCTGTGATTTTGGCTTCAGATGTAGAAGGGAAAAAACAACAGTTTGTTTAATAGGCAAAAATTACTATTAAAACAAATTCTGTGCTCAGAAAATTTCTTTGCCGAATAGGCACTGTCATCAATTATACAGGACCCCTGGAAAAATATAAATAAAAAGGCAAGCTAGATATCCATAGATGGATTTTTTTTCCCTGTAGTCAGCATACATCTCAGCCCTCACATTCAGAGAGGGAAAATCTCATTAATTTTGATATAAATGATCAGCATTTCCCACAGATTTCCTCTCTGTTGTGATGGATGCTAACTGGGAGTCTTCTAGTATCTCCCTCGCCTAGCAAGAGTGGCTTCTACTGGTGCCAGTCGGGAGGAGCTGCCATGTGGGACACAGTGAGAAGTCATCAAGGCATTCCTAGGTGTGATTTTTTTCCAGGCAGGACCACCCAGAAAAGCACTGCTCCGAGTACCAGCAGAGCTCACTCTGTAAATTTTATGCAGCTTCCTCCCACTGCATCATCTGAATAATTGCACCCTGCATATCTGCATTAATGAATTCACTCTCTAAGAAACTCACAGAGTAAATTATCCAGATGGTAAAAGAGAATGGCATGGCCATCTTCCTCCTCAGTGTGCTAAGTCAGCCCAACATGCACATAATGATGCTAACACAGGTGGGAGGTGGACACCCAGACAACGTGCGGTTCATCTTCAGCATTTCCACTCGTGTGGCAGGTATGATTGTATATCCCCTGGAGGCTTATTCCGGGCTCACAGGGATGCACTACGTAGTGCTTAATGATAGACAACTTTCTCCTAATGATGTGGCTTATGCCAATTTGTGTTTATCCAGCAACATTTCTCTTTGAAACAGGCTGGACTCCTCTGTCCCTAGGTAGCATGCCGTTCCCTCTCTCCCTCTCTCTCCTGCACACAATGTCTCAAACCACATTAGAAATAAAATACAAATCAAACCAAAACCAGAAAGCAATTTTGATGGTCCTATCTGTTGAAACTCAGACCTAGCCCAGAGTATACAGAGTCTGCTGTGCCCGGATGCCTGAAGGAAAGCCTGCTGTACTCTCAAGTGCAGCAGGGAACAGGTCATTGTGGGACCATCAGTACTCTGCAACCTCTAAAATGGGGTCAAAAGTAAATCAGAGTTCTGGTACATGCTCCACTAATGAAATTCCTCCATAATTTTTGAAGGTATACACAATTTTGTGTCACGCCTAGCAGTGGTAGGGTCAAAATTCATACTAGCTTTAGGTTCAAGCCTATAATTTCTTCAAGTTTCATCCAGGCTGCCTGTGCAATGAACATCCTAACACCACAGGTAGTGCTACCATTCCACTTATTTCCTGGAAGCCTGCCTCCATTTCAGATTCCAGACAGAAGCCAATAGGAAAATTCTAAGCATTAGCAGTGATTTTTGATGGTGCTGAAAGATTTTTAAAATGTAAAAACAAACCTAAAATCCACTCTCATGAACTCCCCATTGTTGTTTTCCTCAAACTTTCTGATTTCTTCAAAAGGCATGCCCAAGAAAACACCATAAATATCCCCATAAATAATCAACGCCTCTTTATATAAATAGTTCTAGAATATAGGAAAAAGCCATACAGAGCATAACCATTTACGATGAAGAGTTAGTGCATTTGTTAATAGAGTGCTGAATTCTTTAATTGTGCAATGCGAATTGTGAGAAATGTAGCAACCAAGCTTAATAGAAAAATACCAATTCCTTGTAAGAATTCATAATGAAAAAATAAACCAAACCAAAGAACCTCTGAAATGTCAGCTCAAAACATGGACAGTTATTCCAAAAGCCATGAAAAACCATATGCCTGGGCAGTGGTAAGCAACTAGAGAAGCTGTGCCAAATTTGGGGAAAAGAAAACTACTATTTTGGAAACGAGAAGGGCTGAAAAACAATCCAGTGTTTCAACCAGGAATTGAATGATGCTGTGTTGGGTGACCTTTTCATATGTGCTGCACTCCCCACTTCAGTCACCAGGTGGGGTGTGAAGAGCTTGTGTAGGAAATGTTATGAGTTGTTCATTGAAGGAAATGTGGAGGAAAGAGAGAAAGGCTCTGCTGCAAAGCAGTGATGGAGCTGATGCACTGGAATCTGCTATTGTTTTGAAACATACTTGTTGAGACAGCAAAGTAAACAAGTTAATTTATGCATGTATGAAGGGAGGATGGGAGCATCAATGCTTCAAATGTGCTGCATATATGAAAGGCTCATTGATTTTCTATTACCAAAAGACAGAACATGGAAAATATGGCTTCCTACAATCAAGATTTGCACTATTTTTTGTTCTTCTTATTGTTATGACATTAAATGTAATACATAGCTACACCTAAGAACTTCTGCAATTTCCATCTTACATTGTCCAAATTCCGTAAAGTTGCTGTTATCTACTCAAAAATTGAGAGATGGTGGAGAGGGAGACCTTTGTGAGGACGGGAGCATTTCTGCCTGTGTCCTGGACAACTGATCATGCACCCTCTCCACTGAATGCCCAAGCAATAACATCATGTTCTCCAACCATTATTTGGGAATGCAAACTAAAATAGAATGATTGAAACAAAAATCAGAGAAGTAAAATCAGGGCAAATAGTCCCCATGTGGAAAGGCATTGTGTAACACTTTAAAATAACTTCTAAATGATGTGAAAGCATTTGGGTTTTACTCATGGTGGATATGCCACTGTCCACCACTGTTCACTGTGATTTAATGGACTGATAATCCTGCCTCTTGCTGGGAAGGGGGTGTCTCAGTTGAATGAGAGTAATTTTTTCTCACCCTTACCTGGTACAAGATTCCAATATGCAGTCATCTCCACTGGGAGGTCAGCATTATCCAGACAGGAGAAGCAGTGATGATGAAAATATGTAGCATACAGCAGCAATATATGCCAGGACTGCATGGTATGTTATAAAAACCCTGTTTAATATGACTTTTATGATTTTTTAGATTTACATGTGCCACACTGTGTCACTGATATGGTTGGAGACAGGTAAATTCCAAGTGAAATGACCTCTGAAACCATTCTGAACCTTCTATATATTTATACCCTCACTTGGTTAACATATTTGCATAGTAAAATGCTAACCTTTTACCTTTCTGATTTGGACACCACTCCAGGTCATGCCAAAGTCTGCAGAAAATTTCAGATTTCAGGATCAATTTCACAAGCACTTGCTTTTGTTAACTGGTATCAAGACTTTATTCATCACTTCAGCTAAACTTTCACAGATGTTGGAAATCAGAGGCCCTTTATGCCAAAGTAATTCACTGTAATGCCTAATACTGGTGTGGATTTCACCTTCATCTTTATGCCTGTGAAGAAATGGTGTGAGTGCTGTTAATCTGTATACAGCTAAAGATGAAATATGAAACCTTCTTTCACCTGCAGTCACCAAAATTCTCCTACTAAAGCCAAGTCTCTTATAGGTTAGAATTACAATATGTGAATAATAACACTTAGAACTGACACAGACCTTTTTATTCTCAAAGAGCCTTAGAAACATTAACCGGCCTTTCCAGGCTCCCCAGTGAACTAGGTCAGTATGATTATTCCTGTTTTACACAGGGAGAAAGTGGGACAGAGAACCATGCCACTGGTCTGCATTGCCCTTTTCCAGGGAAATATACAGGCACAGACAGACTCAGCAGAGCATCCGCATGCATCTGTATTGCTTCCCTGCATCTCTCCTCAGAAACTCTACCACCGTGGCTTCCAGAAATAAAGTTTTCTCTCTATATCTGAGCAGTGTGAAGAAATGATGGTGTGAGCACAGGGGCAGCCTGAGCCTGGCCAGAGTCAGTGTGAGAGCCCTGGAGGGGGTGAGCTAGCACAAGTGATGGCGTGATGGTAGTAGGAGCAGACATGGAAGTTTTTGCTTCCCTGCGGTCAGTTCATGCAGCAATAGTAGAAACATTACAATGGCACAAGGGCTGATGTAGGACTCACTGACTGTATTAATGGCCATTGGTGTTGTTTCTTCTCTCCCACAAGTGCCCCACTCCCAACTCCAAAGTGCTGTGCAGCTGTGCCCCTCAGTTGAGCTGGGACATAGCTCAGTCATGCACTCAACCAGTTTGTTTACCCTCAGCTGGCAGAAGAAAACTTACCCCCAAATCATCCAGTTCTCTTCAGTTACTAGGGCTTGGCACAACTGATTCTAAATGATCCAGCTATTGATGCTTACTTAGATCATGGGAAATTTTCCCAGATTCTCGTGAATCTTCTTGGTGGGAAATTTTCTGTGCTCATCTTTTTGCTGAGGCACTCTTCAAATTTTTTCCCACAAGTGTAACTCTCCTTACCCAAATCACTCTCTCTATGTAGAATCATAGAATTATAGAAAAGCTTGGGCTAGAAGAGCCTTAAAGATCATTTGGTTTCAACACTCCTACCACAGACCTTGGGATAACCTTTCACTAGACTAGGTTGCTCAAAGCCCTACCCAACCTGGCCTTGGATACTTCCAGGGATGGGAGATTCACAGCTTATCTGGGCAACCTGTTCCATCTTGTTTCACCATCCTCACAGTAAAGAATTTCTTCCTAATATCCAGTCTAAATCTTCTCTCTTTCCGTTTAAATCCATTCCCCCTTGTTGTGTCCCTACATGTCCCTGTAAAAAGTTTCTCTCCTTCCTTTCAGGCTCTCTTCAGGTACTGGAAGGCTGCAATTAGGTCCCAAAGCCTTCTCTTCTCCAGGCTTAACAATCCCAATTCACTTAGCTTTTCCTTGTAGTAGAGGTGCTCCAGCCCTCTGACCATCCTGGGTGCCCACAAGTCATCTTACCTTATTTAACCTAGCTGGAGAAGTGAAGTCTTTCCCCTTCATCATCTTTTTGTAGCATATCTGTACCTGAGAGCTGGGTACAGGTTTTATGCATTTACACTGAACAACCCACTGCAAACAAGCACCAGTGGAACTAAGAAAGCAGACTACTAATCTGCAGTAGTCTACCCCGTCTCATATCCTTGATGCCACAGAACCAGGGCTAGGCTTCACAGTAATCCAGATTCAGTTTCCTGACATGAGGCTCTGCAGTCCATGTTGTGGGATTTTTCCTGCTGCTGTTGTGAGACAGTGCCTGGCAGGTGATGCTTTTCTTCTTTCAGGTCTCTTCTGGCAGTGGACATCCATGGTCCTGGTTACCCATGCAGAATTAAGCAGTCATTAAGGAGATATTGCACATCCAAAGTGAGTAAAAGCAGACACCAGACTTCAGCATATTAGAAGTTATTTTCTGCAAGGCTGTGCAGAACTCAGTTCAAAGCTTAGTGACAGAAAATCTCCTGGGGAGCTCTTACCTGTAAGAGCACAGACTGAAGTAACAAGCTGGGGGATAAAATACTGCGGTTATAGTGAGGAAGTTGCACACTGCTAGCTAGAAGGTGCTGTTGGTTGGCCAATATGAAGGAAGTCGAGGCTCCTAGGCTGTGCCAATACTCTGAGGTCCCCATACATCTGTTTTCTGCCCTCTTCTATAATTCATAAACAATTCGTGTTACAATGAGTGTTTTGTCATGATGCTTCAAAGGCTTTCTGGATGACCATGGATCCCACCATTATGTATGGTATCTTTCTACTGGTAGCCTAGGAAGACTGGCAACATTGGCCCATGTGAGAGCAATGGGGTGTTTCACTCCAGAGACAACCATGGAAATGTTTACTCCAAGCATTTTTGGATACATCTCCCTTTTTCCCTCTGCTACTCCAGTTATTAGCGTGAAGAAAGGTCAGAAATATTTCTTAGAAGTTGCAGATTATGTTTGCAGGAAGATGGTGAAATGGGCACTTGGGAAGCTGACAGAGGAGGGAGGTGAACATCATACCAGGAGGATGATGAGCACTATCAGCCTCCCAAGACTGCATGCCCAGTTTCTCATGGCCTTTGTGAGGCTGGGAGAGGGAACCTGCTAGGAGTGGTTTGCTGACCTGGGTGTCCCAATAGGACATGAAACTAAGATGCTTGACTCCAGTCAGAAGGCAGTAGAAATCAGAAGTTTTATTTACAACTCATTCTGCCCTTTTATAACATGCTGTGCTAAGAAAGCACATTATTAGTCCATAGGACTGACACATCTCCCATTAGCTAAGTAACAAAAATAGCAAACAACACCTGTTGTTACGGAAAAAAATATTGTTTACACAAGGTTGTTCTAAGAAAAAGGAAACTGTTGAAAAGTTTTCTTTGTGAAGAGCTACCAACACTCAGGCTCAGAAAATATCAGGTCTACACCTGGGGAACAATTTGCATGGCCAAGGAGGAGTCCCCAGTGAAGGGTTACAGCTGTGCATAATCAGAGGGACAGGGTGCACTGTATGCCCCCTCTGAATTTTATGTTGCCTCTGCAGACAGCATGTGCTTTTATATAAGGCTTCATCCAGGACTACCACACACCTCTAATTCATGTGAATGTGCAGCTTAGCGATACATGGACTTTATCAAGATTCATATGTCCATTTTATGATATTTTTTGTGGGGATTTTTACTGTACTGCATAGCTGGATTTTATTACCTTCAGTGTGTGTGTTTTATGGCAGTGATGCCAAGCATTTCAATGAATTGTGCAAGACTCAGACCCATGGATGCAAAGACATCTTCAATAATTTCATAAATAACAATAAATACACTAAACTGAATGTGGAAAATCATTATCTTTTACTGAGTGCACATACTACTACACAAAATTAATAGTTATTAAAAACCCCTGTAGTTAGACAAACAGTTGTACACCAGCAGTCATTTCCAGGGCTTAGGTGCAGCTGCAGCATGGCTATTTTTCAGTCCATTATCAGCATCTTTGATGCAGATGTCATTTTCTCAGACGTATCTTGTCTCCTTTTTTCATCAGATTGGTGTTACAGGGGAGGAAAAGGGGAAAGGGAGGGAGACTAAAAAAACGCTGAAATAATCGGAAAAAATAGTATTTTCCAAATTATTTTCTCAAAACAGGTATAAAGATGCTTTTATACCTGTTCTGGGGTTTCATTTCCATGGGTCTACCCTTGTATGAGCTTGGGAGAGTTTTATTTGCCCTGGGCTTCTGTGATGCTGCCCACCCCAGCAGAATGCTTCCGTTGTTTTTCTCCCTGTGCCAGCACTAACCCTCATGGCTGCGCACAATGCCTCCATGGAGGAAGCCTGCAGATTTGGTTGAAAACCAGTCACAGATTTCTGGTGGGCTGAGGAACAGGTAAGATATTTCCCCAGCCCTACATGTGGGATTTCCAGGCTTGCAGGGCTGGACAGTGACTCACCATCAGGGATTGCTGGGGCAGTCTGGGGAGAGGATGAGTAAGTGCCTGTGAACTGTAGTTGCTGCTGCTTGCCAAGACATGCCTTACTGGGAGCTGATAGGAACATGGAACCCGTCCCCACAAAGCTGCTCTCTTGGGGTCATCTCTCAGCCAAAGAAGAGTATCATCTTTGCCTGAAATTCCCATCTGTAGTGCAATGAACTGCAAAGGAAACTGCTCTGCAGTGGGATCCTGGGGCAGGGTGGGAAAGCTTTAACATCTTTTTTTGTTTGTTTTAAATTGAGTCCTTGTGGAGTGTGAGCCAGGTGATTTACCTTGTGGTTGGCTCCCAGTGAGGAGTGCTAATGGCACAACATGCCAGATTCCATTTTCTCTCCGTGGCCCACCAATAAAAATGTCACCAGTTGAAAACATCTCCCATTAAGCCATTTGGCACTTCTGTCTTGGGTGGAGGTAGACCTTGGCCAGCTGGCAGAAAAGGCAGCTGTAAGCAGCACAGGAGGGACAACACAAGAGCTCTGAGTGGGATGCACAACCACACAGCACATTGGGGCATGCTGGGCTGTTTAGAGAAGAAAAACAGAGCACAAAAATTTGTAAACTCCCTAGTAGGAATGCCATTTTGACCAAAATATCAGCAAGGGTGTAAAAAAGTAAAAAGAAGATTGACCAATATGACATTCCCACAGTGCTACCCAAACCATCTCATTGCTGAGTCCCCTGTATCGCTCTGTTGTCACACATCATGTGATTCTTTGTAGATATGATCCCCTCTGTGGCCTTCAGCTCCCTCTAGGTTTTGATGTGGGACTTTCAGTTCTACCTGGCTCATCTAACTGATGAGATTCTGTGTTTTAGGGAATCCAGAAGAGAATGAGTGACCCTTATCTGTCTACAAAACCTGCCAGTTTCACCAGAGGTCCTGCTGTGCTTGGGTTTACAGTGCAGCTAGTTCCCCTGGTTCTGAAGTGGGTCTCTTCTGTCCCTTTCCCTGGCCTTCCTGTGATGAAAGGTCACTTCCAGATGGGACTTCGGCTGGGTCTGCACACACTGCTTTCCTTAGAGATCAACAAACCTGAGCAAAGGAGCTTAACAAAGGAGAGGGCAAGACATCCCTGTAAATTCTAGGAACCTACAAGTAATTCCTGGGAGCTGGAAAACAAAAGGGGCAGTTGGTTGTGCTCCAGTACTCAGCATTACAGTGAGAGCAGGCCTGGTTGACCATGGAGCAGTAGAGGGTGTACAGGCAAATTAACCTGTTGCCCAGGAAGGCTGGCAATGCAGGACATCAATTTGATGCAACAGGCAGGTAAATGGCCACTGTCTTGACTCAGGGATGCAGCCACCTCTATTTGGCTCTAAGTGAACTTATGCCACTCCCCTCCAAAGTCAGTTTCATGACACAAGGAATAAGTGTAGTAGAAAACCAAGGAATCTGGCATTAAGTAATTTGAGAAAGGTCAATATGCCTTTCAGTGGCATGCCCCTGCCAATTTTATTTCTGGGGGGCAAGGGACTTTCCACCATAAGAATCAAACCTTGCTCTCCACAGGCTGCATTTCAGCGCTCCTTCAGCTTCCCAGCTTTTGAGCACCCAAGAGCTCTTCCTAGAGCTGTAAGAGACTCTTCAGGACCCAGTATTTTCTCAAACATGTCTGCTGAAGATTGGACTCTTTCTGGCCCTCACAGGGATGTGCAAACTAATGGAAAGCAGAAACTCTTCCTGTGGCAGATTTGGCCTCAGTGAACAGAGGGAGAGTACATGTGACAGGAGCAAATTCATATGGATTGTGGACTAGGAGAAGTACATACCCTGTCTATGGACAAGGCTGTGACTGCAGCTTTGCCTCTCTGGATCCATCTGTACAAGCAAGCTCTGCTTGCTGTACAGTGGGCAGAAGCACAATCCAAGGGAGAGCAGGAACTACTCTGTGTTAACTCACTCAGACATGCAAATTACTTGAAAAGGCTCTGTTCTCCTTGGGACTGACTGCCACAGAACAATGTCACTTCCCCGCCTCCAAACAAGAGGGAAGCATCGTTCACTCTTCTCAGAGAGAGTGCAGTGCCATCTCTCTTGACTATTTAGCCCCAGAGCATTTTGCCAATAAATTACAGCCTGGCCCAAAGCTTCCACAATGATGTCTCTGCCATGCGGCCTTGCTGGACCACCTCTGCGCAGATATTTCAAAATCCAAGCTCTGAGCCCTTTTCCCACCACAGCTGGCCCACATCAGCACAGGCACTTGTAAGGCAAGGATCAGGCCTTTTTTTCCTTTTTTTGCCTTGCACTTTGGAGTCTGTAGGGATTCTCTTGTCCAAAGTATTTTTTATTTCTGCTCCACCCTGCTATTTTTCCAAAGGTTGGGGTTTTTTTCCTCCTTCGAACCCATCCAGCCTTCTCCTTATCCTGAGCTTTTGTTTTCTCTGTTCACACTCCCACACTTGAGCCCAGACCTGCTGAGATACTGACTTTTGCTTTGACATTATGGTTTGCTTTTTATTTAAGAGTCTGTTATGGGTCAATGCTAGTACACCAAAGATGATAAAGGCTCTATCCTGAGATTACAGCATAGAGCTGCAATGTCCAATTGAGGTTGCGCAAAAGGCCATCAAGTTTGTGGTTTTATCTTGTTTTGCACTGGTTAAAGGGACTTTTTTCCCCCCTGTTTTGTGCAAAGTTAGCAAAGCTGCAAGTTTTCATGTACAATGTTTTTTTGCAGCTCCAGGAAGGCATTGCAATGCATTAGCTAATGCAATGCAAGTTCTTCCAAGAAGTTTGCAGGGGTCAGGTGATTAACCTGTATATTTTACAGAACATTTAAAGACACTGTGGTATGAAGCCTCATAAAATCATAAAACTACCACTCAGCTGTGAACCACGGGTTGAAGCACAATGCTAAAATATTGCTGCATTAGAAATGGGAGGAAACAGAGTGAAATTTCCCCTTCTGATCTGCACAGCTGATAAAAGCTCCATAGCACAACCTCCTACTACATTTTCCACAGCCAGGGCTCACATTGGTCCAAGTTCAGAATGTTTGCAGAAGAAAGGCGTTGTCCGGCTGTGTTTTGCCCCACTTATTTTGCCCAGATGGAAGAAGTCACACCTGTACTCAGTAGCAGAAGGCAAGTCCTTACAGCCTCTGCAAGGGCACAGGGACTGGAGCTGGGAAGGTGCTCGCAGGGTCTCCTACAGGCACAGAGGCTACATGTCCTTCTCTTCTGCCTCCTTTGACCAATGAGGAGCAAACACTACTGGAAGGACAGCTTCAGATTCTGAGCTAACTGAGCCTTTAAACCCCTCATATTCTTACCAGAAATGTCCCACAAAATTTCAGTCTTTTAAACTCTCCTCCCCGTCCAGGAGACCCCCATATATCTTCTTCCATCTGATCAGGAAATGTGTTTCCACCACAGTTTACTGGGACTTTCCCAGCACAACTGGGTTTACTTTCAGCCCCTTCATAAATCGAAATTAGCTGGTCTTATTAAAGGATAGCTCTGCTTTCCTAATAAGGAAAATGAAAACGGAAGAGACCTTATTGTATAACAAAGTCACTTTCCCCCCAAGTTCCATTTCTCAGGTAGTATCTGTCCTCCTTGAGCAGTCCCAGCCAGGCCATCATGCATGTTTCTTGGATCTTTGCTGTGGGGAAAGTCTTTGTATCACAGATTTTTCTGTGTGACGCAAATAAGTTCCAGAGAGTTTATTTGCGTCCCCTACAAAATTCACTTTCCAAGCTGACGGGAATCCAGGCAGTCTAACTCGCTCAATCACCCTTCTCAACATCACAGTCTTTGAGGGCTTTGAGCTTCCAAATGCTGCCTATGCCACACAGCTTACCAAAAGCTTAGCTGCAAGAGCTGCTGGAGGACAGTGGTGGCATGTGAAGTAAGGTGTTGGAAGCTGGGAAGTGCCGACGACACGCAAAGAGCTCCACAGCACCTACTCCCATTAGGAGCACTGTGGGATGTCATTGTGGCCAGGGAGAGTTGCCAGAAGTAGGACTGCAAGGCTCATTGCTGTGCAGTCCAGACATATGGTTGCTATCAGGAATAGGGCGGTGCAAATAATTGTTTCACTCCCTAAACTAGAAGAAAAAAAAAAAAAAAAGGGAAAAAAAAAGATTTTATTCAGATCTGACTGAACCAATCTTTTTTTCTAGCCAAACAAAAAGTAGAGAAAAGCATAATATCAAGCTGCAAGAAACATTTTAGTGCCTTTTGGGTAAGATCCAGGAAGGCAGATATTTTCCACCTGTAAATAATTCAGCAGAAGAAAAAAGTCATTGCAACTCATTTTTTCCAGCAAGACCATCAAATCAATTAAGAGAAGCTGAATAGTCCTGTAGCCCTAGAATAAAGAAGAGTAAATGTCGAGTCAGAGGAGTAACTCCCATCATTGTTCTGGCATCTTCATGTGTGTTGTGCATTCAAATAGTTTTCACCATCCCGTCAGCATAGCCAGCAGAGACTGTACTGGAAACAAGGACAGAAGTCCACCTCCAATATGTAGTTTCCAGGACTGAGTCCTGAATCATCATTCAAAATTCTTTGACCATCTTTTACCCCCAGTATTGGGTATTTAGCCACTTCCAGATGCCAGGCTGGATGGTTACACTCTCCTTATGTAATACCCTTCCTCTCCATTCCCCAATTCAAAGCTGCTCTGGATCTAACCCCAAAGCCTGTCCTTCCAGTCAGCTGAGCCAACATGAATGTGGGGCTTTTTTGGGCTCTGGTACCACCTTCCATCCCGCTCTGGCAAAACTGTATCTGGTGTGATTGGCTCATCATGGATTCAGAGAGGCAAGATGCCTATGAGGAGAAACTATATTTTATAAACTTACATATTTTCTTCTGTGGTATTCTACCACAGCTGTTAGTTTCTGGGTATCAGAAGGAATTTAATAAATTGCATTCACCATGCAGCTCTCCCCACCACCTGAAAACATATGTTTTCAGGGAAAAAAAAAAAAGTTAAGGAAAAAGCTAAAGGGTGTTCTCACCAAAAAATAGAAATACATTGAAAGAGCTGATAAGGATATATACAAAATCAGTATTCATCACAGGCAAAACTTTCTTATTTAAGTGTGGTGAGTAATATACAAAGTATGAGGTATGAACTGCACCAAGTATGAAAATGCACATTTGATTTTTTGCCTATTGACTTATTTTTTAAAGTAAAAGACCAAGGAATAGTGTTGAAAAGAAAGCCTTGATATTATTGACTTGTAAATAAAAAGGATGGTTATATCAGTAGAGCTCAGGAATCTCATGTAAATAAATACCTTTTGTAATAATGCAGACACAAAAAGTCCAGATTTCTAGAAAGCCTATAAAGAATGAACAGAGAGTCCCTAGATATGCCCATTAAGATGCAGTGGAGACAGTATGATACAAAGGACCAGTAGAAATTGAACCCATTACCTGTAGATCCAAAGCATATTAGACATATTTCCCTAATATTGCAAGCTTTGAAATAAAGTTACTTCATTTCAAGTAGTCAGTGGTCACAGAAAGAATTTCAAAGGAACAAAGTTCAATTGTAAAAAGCCCATTTTAAACATTACTCTAAAAACTATTTCATTGCTCCTTCTGAGGGAAAAAATCCACATACAGCTTTATGTTCAGGCTGTCGAGCTTTTTTTCAAGGCAGACCTCAAGGGGAAAAATTGTTTTCACTCTTAAAGGATTCTGGTTTTTTTCTGGCCTCACCACCTCTAACCCAAGGAAGAGAAAAATCATTATTGCTACTTTGCTGGATATTGAGAGAATGGAAGAATGGAAAGATCCACTGTGCAACACTCTTTCCCTCACAAACTGTTGAGAATCCATGACTTCCATGGCTGACTGGGGTCATTGGCCAGCAGCACAGGGGAAGAAAGAAAAAGAGCCAAATAGAGACTGCTGTTTCTCCATTTGTTTCTGTAGCTACAAACCCCATTCCTTTCTCTGTTTTGTGATGTTATTCATTTATATGGCACATAACAGGAGTTTTCTTTGGGGTTTGTTGCTTAGTTTTTTCCTTTTTTTAAGGTCTCGTCTTTAAACATCAGGAGCTCTTGTCCTTTGAGACAAATCCTGTACCACTGGACCCACTGACTATTTTGTCACTGAGGAAGAAAAACTTTATGGGAGCCAGGCTAAGATCCAAAGCAAAATAGCAAAGGCTGACAAAGGAAAGCAAGCGAGAAAGAAAGTGCAAGGGTTAAAAAAAATAAAACTAATGCGAGTTGTATTATGTGGTGAGTGAATCATATGGATTATGGACCAAGGACTACATAATTAAACATGTAAGGTATCAAGGTAAAGTACCAGAATACATAAAGAGGATAATTTCTTTAGTCAGCAAATGGGCAATAACAGGAAAGAATTTTTGTCTTGGGATAGTGAGCAGTTGTATAAACATATGATGCAAAGGCTTTTTCAAATAGACATAACATTGCCATATGTTCCATCAAAAAACTGCAGAGGGACTTGGGAAAATCAGAATGATTTAAGAGGGACTATACACATTTCTGCCACCACTTGGTTAGCTGAACACAGGCAGCCAAAGGTAAGGAGTGCCGTTAAACAAGGGCATGTTAAGAGACCAGAGTGTGCCCCAGAGATGCTCGCACTGAGATAATGAAAGCTCTCAAATGTCACCACAGAACTGAGGCTCTCCTTAAAAAGTGGCAGAGAGATGGTGCTTTCTCTAGGTGCTGGGAGCTGACATTGCATATGGGATAGCTCTTCCCAGTGGACTCAAGAAGACCATTAAAGTGGCTGGCTATGATTGGAATTATAGCTACTGCAGCAGCTGAGACACACTGAGCTGCAAACTGATTTGCAGAAAAGAGCTGTGACAGGTTAAAGGTCCAGGGAACAAATGTATTGTGTTTGCTGAATTTTGACATATAAGCAAAAACAAAGGAGACGTTCGAAAGGATACACTTGCGCTTTTTATTTTCTCTAGAAGCTTGCATTTTGTCATTAACAAAAGGAGATGCCTGTGTGGTGCCCTACAGCCAGGGGAAATGCTGCTATGCAGCCCCTTGAGGGCAAGATACTCCCAGACACCTGTTCTCAGGGAGCAGGAACGAAGGATCCCAGTGCCCTCGCTCTCTGAAGCAGCTCCAGTGTGGCTAGAGGGTGATATCAAAATGGTTTGGTTTAAATCAAGACCTGGCTTTGGATATTTCCTCTCAGGTACAGAGCCCTGTAAACAGTTTATCCATTATCTAAAACCTGTGCCCTCTGATAGATTCTTCTCTAACAGGTGTGAAGATACAGCTTCCAAAATCCCTGAGACTAATTTCATGTTTCAGAGGGACTATTAAAATAAAAAAGAGAAAATTCAGGAGCTTCTTCATCTTCTGACCATATATTCTGCCTGTAAAGACCAGTCTAGTTAACAGGTGGCACTGACAGATCATGATCCAAACAGCTGCAAGAGAAACAGTCTGGAGCACTGGAAATAGTTACCCATTTGGGGAATGGTTTTTTCCCCCCTATATTGAAACATTAATTGATTCTTTTATATTCAGAAGCTATTTTCACTTATCCCAGACACTTAACAGAAAAATAAAAAAGAAATAATGAGGATTTTTGATGTAAAAACACATATAGCCATAAAACAGGTTGATTAACTTGTAGACTTAAAAAAATTAATGTCCAATGGAAGGAACTGCTGACTGGTTAAATTAAATCTACTTATTACAGCACTACAACAGAAACTAAATTAATTTTGAGCTTCAGAATGAAAATTTTATTTTTAATTTTTGTGGTTTGTGGAGTTGGAGGAACTGGATACTTGGGAAATTAAAAGTCTTCTATTTATCATAGGCTAGAGTACAGCCAGTCATAATACAGGTTTTTCTCTTAGTGCAAAATCTCTTGGCAGTTAAAATAGACGAGCTGTCATGAATTCTAGTTCAGATATAACATTTTCATGATAGTGTAAACTTGCAAATAAGAACTTATCTCAGATGTAAACACTTTTAGCCAACATTACAGGAAAACCTACAAGTCGTCCTAAAGTTACAGATACTTATAAATGTTCCTTGAAGAGTAGATTTGTTCTTCAGCTAGAAAGCTGATCAGATCATTACCATGTCACTTCCAGCATCTATATGTAGACAATAAAAAAAATCTGACCTTTGGAGACTGCAAACATTAAGGACAAAGGAAGTTTATTTGGTTATAAACCCATGAAATATCAGATTTCTTTCTCCATAATTTCTTGACATTTTAAGTGAGAAAATAAGCTTTATGTAGCATATCCATTCATCAAAGAGTGATGGAAGGTTACATGAAGCTATGACAGATGATTTGTCTATAGGAATAAGTTCCATCTTCCACTTTCACTTAGAGCAGCCCATGGTCACCTCAGTGAGGGAAGGGAGGTGAGTCAACATGGTATAATGTCCATGGGTAATCAAAAACCAAAGCGAATGAACAAAAAAATCCCAAAACTTCAACCCAAACCCTCAAACTTATCCCAAATAAAGTGAGTAAGCAAAAAAACAACAACAAAAAAAATAAAATAAAAGAAGAAAAAAAGTCAACATAAAATACAGGATCAGACAAGAAGATAGCTCTCCAAGAGAACTGCAAAGACCTAAACTATTTCTAATTAGTTTGCTCTTTCTTACCTTCTCTCTGGGTTGAATTAGAGCCTTTGTAGATTTTAATATTTTGTCTTCAAGGCATTTCTTTTGTTATTGAGGTGTTATAATGTTTATAAGGTTGCAGTGTTGCAGGGCTGTGTGGAGAGGATGCCCCGTGGACTCTATAGGCGCATAGCCCCCATGATCAAGGAGCCCTTCTGACTCCTGTGCATAACAATCATTCACCTCCACTGACTCCCCCAAGCAAAACAGAGGCTTTTCTGTAACACTGCCTCTGAACCTTCAATAGATATTTTTCCACCATTAATATTTTAAGAGGTCCTGCAAACCCCTGAATGTACAGCCTAAGAAGAGGCCAGCATCCCCTTTCCTCCCCTATGAGACCCTGAAAGGAAGGTACCTGTTACACCTGTTGCAAACACTGTTAGTTAAATACCACCACAGCAAAGGAGATGTGGTTAGATCGCTTCTTATTTAATGCTTAGTGTTCTGCTGGCAGTACCAAAGGCACTGCTGAGTGACAGCTACAGCTTGTCATTTAAATACTTGCATGGGGATTAGAGTGAGGTCAGGTACTTCCTTCCGCGGTGATCGCGTAATATTAAAAACTTTCGGTCACTATCTAATCAGGGATGGATCCAGACCTGTGACTGACAGATTTTTAATTGCTAGTCTCCTAAGTCATACAGTTCTCTCTCACTGGGAGGTGTTACCTTCAGCTTTTACTATGATGGAAAAGGGCAAATTCTGCACTGTTAAAATAAATCTTTTGATGCAGATATCTAAAGTGTTGCTTTGTCTCTTTGGCTTGGGGTGACTCTTTTTTACAGAAAGAATGAAGAGGATAAAAATATTGAAATAATATATTTTCCAAAAAGAAAGAAAAATAGAAGTATATCTATGTGGGTGTACATCTTTCTTTGAAATCATACTGTTCTCTCTTGTTTTACTGCAAAAATAAAGAACATAAGAATGCAGGAGAAGTCTATCATGCCTCACCTCTTTTGCTTTCCAGTTTCTATTTGCTCCTTTATTTTCCATACTTTAAAATCTCATTTAACATTCTCTTGAGAAGGAGAGCACAAGATTACAATCTAACGATTGTAATGAGAATGGGTTACGTTTGTGCCATTTCCCATTTTCATTACAATCTTTGTGGCAAGAGTAATGTAACAGAATTTTTAATGTCTTATATATTGCATGAACTTTTTTTTTTTCAGCAAGCTCCTGCTACATTTCAGTGGATGATACTGTTGCAGAACATTGCAACTTTGATCTTTTTATAGCTTGCATTACGATCACATTGGCAATTTCACCCACTTCCCCAAAGTGGAAAATATTTTGATATACAGCTTGCTGCTACAAAAGCCAGTCATCTACACATACTGTACATACCTAGAAAATTGTTTTCCCCAAAATCCCAGCTGTGGCTGAGTACAAGATACTGACATCACCAAAGATGTGTGTTTCTCTGAGTGGTACTACGGGAATTGTAGATTGCAGAATCTGAGCAGTAGAATAGAGCAGTTTGTTTCTTGAAAGGTAGATGAACAGCTCTTGGAGAGAAGTGTGTTTCATGTGTATGGCATGGCACTGATTTTCCAGAGTGTATAAACCTTTCTATAAAGCTTCTCATAGTGATCAACAGCTAAGGAAAAGATAAGTGGATGGACCAGGACAAATTTTCAATTAAAAAGGGATCAGAATGAATTTGGCAAGAGAACCAGTGGTTTAAGCTATGCTACAGAAGCAGCAGGCACCACCTAGCAGTTTGCCTGGATTTGTTAATGCAAATGGTTAACATGAGTGACTCTTAACACAAGAGCTAACTAGGGGAAAAGAGGTGTTGGAATAGCTAGCTCTAGGGCAACATCCCTGAGGAGATCTGCACAAACCTTGTGTGACCACAGAGGCTTCAGAGGGAAAGGCATCTACAGCTAACGGGGAGATCTTCCTCAAATTCCTTGCCTACCTTTATGGGGCAAAAAGAGGATGATGGCATTGACAAAAAGCTGAGAAATCCTCAGGCTTTTGTATCATGGAAGGCTGGAGTGTCACAACAGCCTCAGAATGAGTGGGGTGGTGAAGACCATGCTCCAGGTCCACCAAAGACAGCAAGCACAGGGGTATTAGCACTGATTTGACTGGGTATGGGTGGCTCTACCCTTCAGTGACTGGAAACACTTCCCTTTTAGAAAATGCAGCCTGATTTAAAAAAAACCCAGAAAACATAAGGGAGATGATTTGGCTTGCATTTGAGCGTAAACTTTACCTTTGGCCAGTACTATAGATTGTATTGACATATACATCTTGTCGATTAATACAGACTAATGATACTGAACTTTTAAAAAGAATAAATTCTGAGAGTAGCACCTCCTTCCAGTATCAGAAGAGAAGACAATGTCAGCATATCTTTGAGACAGCCTGCATCTGGCAGATTGGTGCTCCTGCTTAAGAAGCTTTATTTCCTTGATGCATAGGGTAGAATCTGGCATCCTTTAGATCTTTAAATAATGCCTATGGAGATATTCACAGCACGGCAAGTCAATGGGTGAGGGAGAATGACATTCTCATTATGATAACATTCAACAGACAACTTTCAGATTTTGAAATTTCTGGACAAAGCCATTCATGAAAAGATGCACAAGGTTAGATTTCATGCTTTACCCACAGGAGTTGAGTTTTAACCCTGCCTCTTGTCTGTTCAGCTTCTGTTGTGCATGATATAAGCTGGGCACATCTACACTGAGGCTAGAATTTTTTTCCCTTTGAGTCTAAATTTAACACTGCAGACCCTCAGGATAAAACCAGTTGAGCCCTTTGGAGGAAAAACGTTCATCCTCTTTATCAGAGTGGCTTTCCCGGTGGCTTTCACTTCAGCGAGAAGAGTGTCTGGGATAATTGCTCTTTCCACAGAGGATCAATACTGTGTAATTAATCAAGATGAAATCATTCTTTGCACTTCTCCAGGTTTCATCCTTGAGACGTATGCTCAGATTCACTGGCTCCTGGAGAGAGCAATGCTCTCCTACTGCACTACCCCAAGACACCCTAGGGGCAAAAACATCACAATCCAGCTGTCCAGAGTCTAGCCTGACATATCTTAATAGATGAAAAGAGACAAGAAGGCCCAGATGCCTCTTTATTAGGACTGTCCTCTCTGCAGAGACAACAAGCCCTCAAAATCTACCACAGTCAGCGTAACGTTGGCATCAAGGGACACTTATTCCCTCTCAGGAAACTTGCCACCAAACTTGCAGTGATTACAAAGCAGAAGCATGCACTTTAGAAGTACACCTAGCAGAGCCCCAGGTCACAGTGAGAATAATTCAGCTAACATTTCTACAGTTTGCAGAGTTTGCTTAGCTGTGATTGATCACATAAATCACACATTCCTGTTTAATTTCTGTTACGGGGCAAGCATATTTTAAATTCACTGCCTTGTATGAAACAATACAGGAAGTCATTTTAAAAGTACATTTTCTATGAAGAATAAAAATATGAACATTTAATATTAAAGTAATTTTCATCTCTGCCAGGTCACTTCTTTTTTTTTCCAAATTTCAAATTGCCAGAGGGGAAAAAGAAATGAAAAGACTATTGAATCAGTTCTAATGGACTGAAGACAAAATGAAACATTTCAAGCAGTTCATTTGACCTGGAAACATTCTCCTTTTAGTATAAATACTTTTATGTTTCATCCTAATTTGGGCTAAAAAGGCTGGATTTTCCCACATACTCCAATCATCTCCTCTTACGTTTAAGATTCCTCCTGCCTGTTGGGCTCTTTATTTCTCTCTATTAAGCACAATCAAGACAAAATGACTCCTAAAAAGATTGCTGAGCATTCTGGTATCACCGAAATTAAGTAACTGGTGAAGACAATTATAAATAATACATACAATTGTGTTTATTACAGAAAGATATTAAAAGAATGACTGGAATTTTCCATTGGTTTGGATAAGCAATGAAGACATTTTAGTAGACTTGAGCTGAGAAACAGCATTGGCTCAAGTGATTGTACTTTGATTCAGTTTACATTAAATGGAAGAACAAATAAAAGTAAGGCTGGAACTAATGTTCTCCATTTCAAAAGAGCATGGACTAAGTGCTCTGAGCTCGGAGGGCTCCAGCCACCAAAGTCAACACACTGTGTGTCTCTGCAATGGGATGGGAAAGAGGCTGGAGGATTCTTCAAATCACTGGTGCTTACAAGATCTCAAAGCTGTATTCCAAGCAGGAGGAAAAAACCCAATCATCTATGGACCTGCAGAATAAAGAGCCACTTAAAGAGCCTTTAGTTCAAACTTCAGTAAGAGTAATGACACTGAAAGGAAGTGCAAAGGGAAGATATATAATGGGAACGAGGTTCCATTACATTGGAAACAGCAGCAAAATAATCTAAAAGCTTAATTGTATGGAAATAAGATTTTACTAACTGGAAACAACAGAAAAAAAAAATCTAAGACCTTAATTGTTTCCAGTTGTGAGGACTTGGATAGTCTCTTTCAGAATTCAGACAGAACTGGAACATGAAACTACAGGAACTTGCAGGTATTCATGATGAGCCCGTCTACTCACGGGATTAGAAAATAGTAAAGGCAGTATCTGCAGTTAAGTGAGAGAAGAAAAGAGATCTCACAATTGCAAGTTAGTCTGATCTCAAATGTCTGAAGGCTTAGGAACAAATTTTGAAAGAAAGAAGTAATTTAAGTCATTGGGATAAACTGGGAATGGACTAAAATATTACCAAAGGGTTTGGGTTTGCTAATGGTAGGTTGTTTTATCCTAACTTGATAGGATTTTTAAGAGATAAAAGATTTTTTTAGACAAAGGAAACATGGTAGATATAATTTATCTGAGCTCCAGCAGAGCATTTAATAAGGTGTCAAAAGAGAAATAATTTTTTTAGCTAGAGACAATAGGGATGCATGAAGGAAATATTGTGTGGGAGCTTGCTCAAATGAAGATGACCACTGGCAGTACTGCAAAAAGAACTGAAGGAGAGACATGAACTTTCTTCATATTCAGTTTTGAGATATTCTACTTTGTCTCTTTCCTGGTAACTTGCATATAAATAGAGAGAGCCATTATTTCTGGGACCCTGATTGGGATACTAATTGTCCACAGCTAAAAGAAAGTGTTAATACAGAAGAGGATGAGGGCAGTAGACAGAAAGAGATGCATTATAGGAATAGAATAAAATAAAAGCTCATTTTTTGAGGGACTGTTACCACAGCTGCTGTAAAAAGAGCTCTCGTTGGTAGAAAATTACTGAGATGAGTTAAGGTAGTACAGGAGCTAAAGAGAGCATGGATGACTCTAAGATGCCAAAGAGGGCCACCCTTGCAAAGGCAGAATCCAGCCCATGCCAGGCAAGGTAGTCCCAGCAGTAAGAGGAAAGTCTGAAGATAACTGCATGAAACAGTACTGCAACAAGATCTGAAGTACTCTCTACTCCTTTGGCTACCCACATTCGAAGACCAGAAGTTCAAACTGAAATTCATTTAGAGAACAGTGCTGAGATGCTTGGGAAACAGGCTGTTAGCTGTGGTAAAGAGGCTGGAGCTTGGCATATTCAGCCAGCAAAATGAAATCTTGAAGGCGTATAGAACTGCCCTATCTCGGATAAACAGCTTGTAAATACTTGCTGTAGGAGAAAAAATAAGGCATCCATTGAGCAAGAACAACTGGATAGAAACCAGCCTCCCATAAATTTAGAAAATTTAGAAATTAAAAAAAATGGGGGGGAAAGGGTTTCTAACGGAATAGCGACATTCCAAATGGAAGAACGGGATCAACACATCAAGCTAATGGTTCCTTTTGACAACAGGGGTTGGTCTCCATATGACAGGATTTATATGACATGGTACCTGAACAGCATGGTGTTTTCTAACCCTCTGCCAGACCAATATTCCCATTCCGAGCTACGTTTTGAATCAGAAGTATTTCCCTCTCCTCCAGAAAAAGATTGCACTTCTGCATATACACAGTCATACAACCTATAATGTGACTGAGACTGAGAAACAAACAGCAGGAATTCACCCAGGCAGTGTGGGACAAGGTCACTGTGAAGGGCAGAGAGGAGATTTCAGAGATGGCAGTTGGAGGGGACATTGGCTGAAGTGGTGTTTACCATTATTATCTTCTCTGCTCATGAGTCCTTAGCACTACAAGGATTAAAATGTAAGTTGTGGATGGCCCTGTGAAAGGCTGTTGAAATAAAGAACCCTAACCCATTATTAATGGCATTATTTTCCCTTGAAAGCACAAATACATTGTTTTTTCAAGTGCTAAGGATTAAATAGCCTGAAATGCAGGCAAAAATTACATTTGATGTTGTGAGAATTGGAAACATTGATAAAATATGTTGGTTAGAAGACAGGAGGAGAAAATAGATGTAACAGAGAATTGACAAAACAGCTTAGAAACAATCTTGCTATTAGCAGGGAGGAAAGAAGTGGTAATAAAATTGGGAAGCCAATTAGTTAGGGAAAGGGCACAAAAATGCTATAGGAGAAAGAAAGGATAAACAGGGAGAAAAAAGCAGTAAATGAGATACTACAGTATTACAGCAACATTCAAGGTAACTGCTATGAAATACCTAGTCAAATCCCACGGGCTCTCATGTGGAACCTGATGAGGACCTGTCAGAGGTGAATGGAGTCAGTGGAGGCTTCCCAGTAACTCAGCTGTGCCCCTTCTTGCTGCTAGTGGTTTCATCTGAGATGCCAGGCTGGCAGCTGAGCTGCAGGTACAAATACACTGATGATGCTGATGCTACACAGGACAGTTGCCTTCAGCAGAGAGGCAGGACAGGTAGCTGGGGAGGAAGAGGGAGACAAAGCGAGAGAGATGTTAAAATTCTGAAGCAAGATGCCCTAAAGGTTATGCAGGAGCACCTCTGGTGAACACACCAGAAATCAGGGAGCTGGAGCATTGCCATGAGAACAAGGGAGAAAAAGGATTTTGGAAGCTTCACAGAGGGTGAAGTAAACAAGCAGTCAGCTATGACAGAGAGCCGAAGCAATGAAAAGGCATAATAATATATAATGTTATTTCAAAACAACAGATGGGAATAGGGAATTGATAGTGAAGCGATTAATACTAGCAATGAAAGAACTAAACACCTTTAAAATGCACAGTTTTAATAAGAGCCAAGCCAAAGACTCACAGCAATTCATAAATTAACAAAGAATAACATATACAGTGGCAAGAAGGGAGAAAGAGCAAAATGAACCCAAAGATATGCCAAGTGCCTGGTGATGGAAAGGAGGATGACTTTGAAGGGTAAGACTGAGCTTCAGAGTAAGACTTGTAAGTACAATATGAGAGCTGTGTCTCCCAACCTGGTCAGCAGCTGGGAAGCCCCTTTAACACCATGGGAAAGAAATAAAAACCTTCACCACTGCCCCAGTTGCACCCAGTCTCCTCCAGCAGCACTGGCTCCCTAGACCTGCAGGAGAGCCTCAGATACCAGGCTGGTGTTATGTGGGAGCTGTTCTGTGCTAGAACATTGCCAGTGCATTCCTCTGAGCTCTCTCTCACCTGGGACTTGGGGATGCTCAGGTCCCATTTGCAACCTGAGAAAACTGGCATCCCACCCTCACCCCAGCAAAGCAGCATGAACCAGGGACAGGGCCCCATGGGCCAAGTTTTAGGCTCTGCTTTGGTCCTTTAAAATGGAGTTTCTTATGGAGGCTATGGAGCTCTTCAAGGCTTTGACTCCTCCATAGCTTCTTAGCAGTCATTTTTCCTCACCTGCAAGTTTTAGACCAAATTTACATTTGTGTTCCAGTGGCTAGTGTTGACATTATAAACAGCACAAACAAACTCACTGATTCTGTATACAAATTTGCCCATGGGTGTGCACTTTATATAACTCAATACTTGTAACACAATCTATATAACTATGAGGGAGCTGACTGAAGGGAGGCAACTACAAAGGCAAGAAAGAGAGAGGGCTGGAGTTGTATGTTTCTCCTGGTGAAGCTGTGGGTGTATAACCAGTATCACTCATTTTGGAAAACTCAGCTACAGAAAATTCTGTGTACAATTGCCAGTGAACGTCCAGCAAAGAAACAAAGATGCAGAAGATTAGAACTGATAGATATTGACAGTGTCTTATTAGAAAACCTAAGGATAAAGGGTATTCATTACAGGCAAATTAAGGATTTGAAGCTACCATTTCTCAGCAGATCTACAGCCACTGCCCTTTTATTTCCTAGGCACCCTTAAGTGCAAAGAAAAAGATTGATATAAACCACCACTGCCAGTTAGTGCAACTTCTAACTGGTTGAACTGTGCCTGGACTGGGATACCTGGTTATCAGGATGCTAAACTGAGGTGTTTTCCAGCAGTCCAGGGGAAAGGTTGGGTCAGATTTGTTCTGGTTTTCCTTTTTGATTGTTGCTTCCAGTTAGATAGCAAATTCTTCATCAGGTTGCCAAGATTTTCAATATGACAAGAGTCATTTTGTGGTTTTGCTTGTTGGATATGATTTTAAATTGCTGTAATGGAACCATTTGAGAAAACAATAGGGAGAAATTAAAAATATGTATTTAAAACAGAATTAAAAATGAAAGGAACAGATGTGTACCATGCATGACACAGGAACTTTCAAATGCAAAGGAAATGCATATATTAAAATGAAAGACTAAGTAGTACATATACATCAGCATTTTCCATTCTTTTTTTCTTTATACATGTGTTTTAGATATACATAAATTATTTTTCCTTTTGTTTTATCCCTTTTAAAAAATCTGAATATTCTCTTTAAGAACCAGAAGAGGATGAAAGATTGCATTTGGCAGGTCTCTTTTGTGCTATAATTTGTTTCTTTGTGGAAATGCAGCAAAGGGTGACTTTTATTATGTGTTAGGTAAGAATCTGCATGGAGCAACTTCCAGCTGTTGACCATGCGATTAGGCCGTTAAAGTGCAAAAATCGCTGTTTACAAATACCCATAATTACTATAATTTTCATGCAAAATCTACACTTACCTAAAACCAGACCACATGCCAGTTCTTTCCTGGCCAAAATGGCTATTTCTTTCTGTCTTGAAGTCTCAGTCACATATTGAAAAAAAAAATCTGCAGAATAGAATATATTTTGACTGCAGAAATAGATTTTGCATGAATAGACTCCTGAGGCATCCAACAGTTTCAATAATGTTTTCTTTTCCAGGGGAGCAAAAAATATTTTTCCTTGATAGCATTTATTTTATATTCACTGCACTGGAATTACTTTTTCAAAATTCTGCCAGCAAAGACTTATCGTATGTGGGTGCCATTGCTGTAACATAAAGATAAGGATGGAGGCTTATTCCACTCATAAGCTCATGAGTCTGTAAATTGGAACTATCCTTCATAGTACAATGCATTTTACCAGTCCAAATATTTTTCTTAAAGACAAGACAGGAGGTTTTTCTTGGAAGTATTTTCCTTCAGTGACTTAAGGAAGCATATTCATGGACTACTTATGAGAGGAAATACACAAACAATGGGACACCACTGCTTTCTCTGGATGGGGGAAGAGTCTGCATTATTCCAGCACCTTCAGAATCAGTCATTTTAGCAGTTGCCCTAAACAGGAAAAATGTTGTCTGGGGAGTGGCAGGTAAGGTAAGATAGATCCAAGGACCTCAATGGACAGAGCCGTATACTAATTTGATGATCCAGCTGCAAATAAATGGCTCCACTTATTTCAAAGATGAGACAGGTGACATATCTGGATCTGAATTTGGATTAAATCATCAGAAATGTTCAGGCCTGTGATTTTGTTGCTGGCCAAATGGCTATGATTATTACAGCCAAACGTGACAATACAATGACATTTTACCTAGGGGCAGGAATGCAGGGGAGACTAAAATGAGAACTGACTCAAGCCTTCACCAGGAAATTGAATCTAACCCTTTTTGAAGTTAAACATTTTGATATAAAATTTTTCATCATATGGCTGACCTGCATAAAACGACTGAATTCCCTGTGCACTGCGAATGCTTTGTGTGCTGCAGTTAAATAGTTCTAGAGATGGGAACCAGATTAACTTTGAAATTTCCATCCTGCCCTCACAAACAGCAGCTCGGCTCCTCTCATGGCAGCAGAAGTTTGCTACCAGCTTGTGATATTTTGATCATGGTCCTGCCTAGATCTACTAGGAGAAAATATAATGATATAGTTGTGAGAGCCCTAGTGGTTGGCCAATGCTGGATCCCTCTCAATGCCATTAGTGATGAGGCTCAAACAATAGCAGCCGCGCTGGGGAATTGAAGGGAAGAAAAGGCTGGTGATGTCAAGACCAGTCTGGTTCTCTTCAAGCCATTGTGCTGTGTGTTGCAATATTAAATCTCTCATACATTAAGGGCTAAATTATGGGCTTCTCAGAAGTCTTTGACCAGTGAGGGACAGCGCATTGTTCCACAGATTTCTGGCCAAAAGGGAACTATGAATTGTCCAGTCTGATTTTTCTCCCATTTAATCATTAAGAAGCCACCATGTTCCATCCATTCTTGCATTGGCCCAAAGATGTTGGATAGACAAAAATATTTCAACCTTTCAAAGACTCACTGCCGGAACAGCATGAAGCCTCTGCAGCTGCTGGGGCAGCTGTGCCTACACCATCTCTACTGGAGGGAAATGTCCAGCTGATGAGTCTCATCAATTCATGGTTGATCTCTCTTAAAACTGGACTGGAGGTACCAAGCCTCTTCTATTTCCTGTGGGTTCTCGTACCAGTTCCTGTGGTGTGTCCTTATGTGCTTACATCTACAGCATGGCAGGCTATGTTCTGATGCAGAGCAGAGGTGTTCCCTGCCCACAATCATGTAACATCCTGCATGCAAAACTCAGGCCTTTTTTGGCCATCCAACAATCAGCTGTCGTACACCAGGAGGACAAACCGGCACAGCAGTATTTGCCTTCCCAAAGAAGTCACACTGCTGCTCCTACAAGCCTTGATATCGAATTAAGTCTATTGTTGTAGGTCTGGACCACCAAACCACCAGATCTGCCTCAAAGAGCTTTCAGCAGACATAGGCAATGGAGAGAAGAGATGACAAACCAGTGGGGAAGCCCAAGGTCATAGTGAGATGATAATGATAGATGTAATAAGCAGTAGTAACAACACACAAACTATCATGCCACTGCCCTTTTTTAGCTTAGATTTGAACCCTTGGGCTTTGCTAATTATAATGACACAGTAAAAACTGAAAGGGGAAATTACCCACAAAAAAAAGGGCTGTTAACCACTTCATCTCTACAGCCATACTGCATATTTTGTGCTTTGCTCTAATTGTTCAGTAGAGGCTCCATTAAAGTCAGTGGAAAGTCAGGATATCCCTAATGGATTATGTTGTAGTAAAGTAGTTTAAATTTAATCTAGGGTTGGATTTAACACATTTAAAAGAGAGCAAATTCACTGTTCAGTCTAACAGCCCAGTCAATACTTGAGGCTGATGGTTCTTACTCTGGCACTGCATTTTTACATTCTGACAGAAGGCAGAAATTATGTCCATGATCATCCCATCATTAGTGGCTCCACTTGCTTTTTCCCAAACACACAAAAAAAGCCAGATGCCCTGAGCTCAAACAACAGCCATGGGATTTTGGTGCTTCTTTGAAATTTCCATATATATGTTCAGCAAAAGGTAGAACAACAAACCAGAAACACAATTTGTGGAATATTATATTTGAACATGGAGTTGGAAGAGCTATTCCCTAGCAACAGCAGCTCCAAAACACTAACTGATGCAAAAAATAAAACAGTTCAGTTCTATCAAAACTTTTTGCTTCCACTGCCCTAACCAGAAGGCCATTTCTGAATGCCACTGCTGTGAATACATAATGCAGAAACAGCCTTCTCTTTAACACTGACCAGCAGGAGGGGTGCTAGGGAGAGATCAGGAACTGGTGAAAACTGGTCAAAAATTCGGAAGAGTCCCTAAGTCTTGCCCGCAGAGGAAAAATTTGGACAGATTGAGAATGGGTCTGTGAATTTCCCTCTTTCTCCATCAAGACCCCTTTCCCCAGAAACGGCTGAGAATCCTGTTGCTTCTTTCTCCACCCACTTGCACACTGCCTTTTCCTGTGAGGACCCTACAAAGACATGGTGTGTGGCCCAAGCCATTGCTCCCGCTGCAAACCAGCCACTGCCTCCTCAGACAAGGAGGCAGCCTGCTGCCCTAGGCCTGTGCCTGAAGATTGCCCAGGCTCCTGCCATCTGCTTCTGCTTTTCCAGACAAAATACGCTGTTTCTGGGTTTCCCATAATAGGATAGGCTCCCCACCCCCACTCCCCCCAGTCATTCTGGCAGATCTTTTTTCCTCTGGTTCCAACTCCAGATCGCTTCTCCTTACAAGTATTTCCGAGAGCTCCTTCATGCCCCGAGCAGCCACAGGCCTGATATGCCCTGAAACCACCTTCAGTTTCTCACCAGCCCCACCACACTGGTGAGATGTGCTGCCTCCCCTTTGCCCATGCTCTGAGCAACGCATGCTGTGATCCAGAAGCTGTTTGACGGCGGGAGTGTTACAGTATTCCTGAATTAACACGCTCTGCCTCCCAGTGGGCCTTATTAGCTGAGGCACAAACCTCACTAACACGGCTGTATGGTTTCTGTCCCAGAGAAGGTTTGTATCTGGCCAGTTTGCAGTATCCATCCACCTGCCCCCTCCATATAGATACACATAGTACTGCTGTGATTAAACAGGATATCTTGTCTCTTGCCTTTTCGACACTCTGGCTGATTATCTTACAGAAAAAGAGGGAACTCTTAGAGCCTGAGGTGTATAACCCTGTGTACCACATATGTAGTAAGCATGCACTACACGCCAGAGAACTCTACCCCACTTTAATGTTTGGCTCGGCCTGTATATCACTGTTTCAGCAGCTACACAGTTAGTCAGACAAGAAATTTATTTTTTTTACAGAAAACCCTGTCATTTGTGTGCCGCCATCCCCAAAACCCAGTTCAGAACTACCATGTGGGATCCAGACACTTCCCCCCAATGTCATGGCAGCGGCGCTGCTGACTCCAAGGTATGAACCACACATGGCTGTGCAACAAAGCCTCAAAAATTATGCCATAGCCTGGAAATTATGCCAGGTATTTCAAATCTCAGCCCCATCAGATCCTGCTTCATAGCCCTTCAGTTGTGTGTTCAGCAGAGGCAAAAAAATACCTGTGCTCTTGATGTGCATACCTTTCCTGTGGCCGTGCCGTGCCTGCACTTAAGCACTTCTGTATCGTTTGAGTTAACGTTACCTGAGTTAAGGTTCTCCCTCCCACTACTTAGATATGGTCTAAGTGGCTGAAAATATCCATGAAATGGAGATATACCTCTTCATTTAAAACCAGAACCTTTCTCATGGTTACATTAACACCCAGGCTACTGTGGACACCTGAGACATCCTTGATCCTAAGCAGTGCAGCCTGAAGAGCCCGCTAGTCAATAAAATAAAATACTCATTCTCTTTAATTAACATATGAAATAAACACAATCTGTGACACCTAGTGTGCAGCAGCAATTAAGAGGCATTGCTTAGTTAAACCTCCTAATACCTCATTTAAATATGCAATTAAGGGATAATTGCCTTCAATCAATAAAAAAATTGAAATATTTTGCAGGGACCTCAATTATTTTTTTGTGAAGCTTTCTGCTTTGTACTCAGTCTGGCCTAAGTCTTCAAGTCTTATACCACTTGTTAAAGAAACATTATTCTTTACAGGATTGCATTGATTTATGGCTTTTATTCATCCTACCAGCATCATATGAGCCTGATGCTAGCACTAAGCCCATACAAAGCATTTATTTTTGTGTAATCAATGACTTCTATTTGATTCAAGCTATCCATTTTACGTTCTCCATGGATCATCTCCCCTTTCTGGTCCACACAGACCAAGAGCATCTGTTTGAGTAGGTCTTTACACACGGAGCTTCCTCACAGTCACCTTAACAAATATTTTGTAATGCAATTGTTTTCTCCTTTTTCAGTATCTTCTTGCAAACAAGCAGTACTTCACTTGTGCACAAGTGCTAGCAATTCAAACCGTATATCCAGCCCCGCTCCCTGCCTACACACAAATCAATCCCTAGTAAAATGAGACAGATCTATGAATCAAGCAAGGAACAAAGTCAACCATTGCCTTCCCTCTCAAGGCACGAAATTAGCAATGCAAATATATATGCTCATCTAAGAGCTCCTTGAGTGCACTCCATCATGGCACCTCATACCATCATCAGCCACAGAACAATCAGAATACAGGGGGAAATATTTTCATGCTCAATAATTGAATTATGTGGTTGAAGAGACAAGACCTGTGCAAGTAAGTGAGATGGGGAAAAAAAAAAGAAGGAAATAAATTCTGACAGGCATTTACAGGCATCTAATGAGCACCCAAGAAAGCAACATACTACACTGACAGGGAAACCTTGGTGCAGACTAGGATTCATACTATTTTACATGTTTATGCTACTAACATCCCATTATCTGAACTTGTGGCAATCACTGTTGAAGTCAAAACCCCCCTCTGGACTATTCCTGTCATGGGGAAAGGTCAATGAGAAAGTATTGCTTGGATTTAATAAAAAAGTGTTCAAAATTGATCTGTTGTGCAATTGTCGTTAAATCATTTCACTTCTCCAGATGTCTCTCCCACCATACCAGATCTTTGAGCCAGAAAGACTTGTTGAGTTGGCATCAAACAAGGGTCACATCCTTGTTACAGCTTGTCACTTATCTAAGTGATAAAGCTTAGCTTGGGCTTAATATTGTCCTTCATTAACACAATGGACCAAACAAAACAAAGCTAGATGTTGCTGCAGTCTCTGTAAGGTGCACACATTCTCTGCTGGAAATGTTTGGTGGCATTCAGAGGTTTTAGGCTTTGCAATTGTGACATCAGTTGAGCTATATGGGTGCCACCTCCAGATAAAAAGCACTGCATAACGTAAACCAAAGAACACGGATGAAGTTTTTTAGCCAGATTTTGATACACAGAGTCTTGCACAAGTACGACATTAATTTGTGTTTCCTTTCCTCTTTCTCCCATTATTACAATATGTTGTTACTGATTTTTTCATTGTTATCTACCCACTACAGTGAAATACATGCATATATACATGGTAAATTCAGAGATTATGTATATAGGCATAAAGATGATGCAAAGACACTACTTAACAAGGAGAGGAACTCCCCAATTGCAAGAATTATTAGGAAGACCTGGAAATCATCTAAGGAATCATGAACTTTGACCTCCATCACTTCTGGAACCCCTATTATTTCTTTTGTCTGATTCATTCAGAGGTCTACTCCGTCTAGAGAGCAGGTGATTGCTAGATTTAGTCAGGTGATTGCTTCTGTTCCAGGAAAGTATTTTCAAGATTATCAACTGATTTGCTTGAGAAACAAATACTTTGCTCTCTTCTAGTCTCTACACAATGGCTGCCATCAGGCATCCACTGTTGTTTTTAGACTCTTATAAGGACAAATGTTCTGTGAAGAACCAATCATTCTGTGTTAGATGATCCACAAAGAACCAGGATACTGAAATTATTAGTCTTCAGAACATGACATGTCATGAGATGAGTAAAAGAAGGTCTCTTTGATGTCATAGTACTTGTTAGTGTGGCTTTTCTTGGTGTTCTAGCCATTTCTCATTTCATCTAGCTCTCGAAGGCTCATAGGCTGTGAGCCCTTTCTATTTTTGCAAACATGTTTAAGTTTCTAATAATTGTGAATATGAGTCTGCAGCTGTAAGTCTTTATAAAAAGGTTTTTATCAAGAGATGCTTCCAAATAACATTTGTAAACCAAGCAGAAAGCTTTGCTAAATATTAGACAAGAACTGAACATTAAGATGCATACAACACTTGCCCCTTCTTTGGTCTGTTCTTGTCTTTATATTGTCCGGTTGGTTGTGTGGAGGTTTACTGTAAACTTCAGAAAGCAACTTCAAGAGCCCTGGGAGAAGATAACCGAGTGCAGCCTGAAATTGCTGCTCCCCCACATGGATTCACTCATTTGTCCATGCCTGAACATGGGGGAAACACAGGTTTAGTCCTCTTGAGTTCAGATCCTTGCTGTTGAGACTGGAATGGGATATGAACTGTACTTATCTTCTGTGATTTCAGATATGGACACATTCCTGTAATAAACCCAAGAGGGATCTTTGCTCTCTATGAATGTAACACACACACCAGGCACCACTGAAGAGTCATCATATGGCTCCACTGCTATCCCAGGTTTAACTCAGGGCAAGCTTGACCAGGAGGGATCATCATCCAGTTGCCAATTAAGTGAATGGAGCCAGTTCCCCAGGGGAGCAATGAAGCCATATAGGATTACTGCAGTTACATTATGATGATGATGATGATGGCAACCAAGCCCTGAAGAATCTCATTCATTTCATTATAAGGTCACAGAGTAAAAAATCAGCTGCTCTCATTTGCACCTGTCAACCCCAATGAAGGGAGGAGAGTGGAGTGGGTATAACCGAGAGCAAAATTATCCTACAATGCATAAACATTATCCTGTGTTATTTGCACACAGCTTTTCGTGTGTGGATTGATACATCAGCAGGGTAAATGATGCACCAGTTGAGACTCTGACAGAGGTAGAAAAACGTGTATTTTTGCTCTATCTGCCATCAGTTTACATCAAAAGTAAATTGACTGACCCGAAATCAAACCAGTTTTCAGGAGTTAACCTACAAAATGTAATTATGTGGCTCATCTCTCCAGTAACTCTCCAGGAAGATGTAGTAGCCTCAGAAAAACTGTTTTCCATGTGGTTCTGAATTTTCACAGAGAATCAAAACAAACAACACTCTGAATATAGTAATAAAATATTGCTTGAAAATAATAAAACTGGCTATCACAGTGGAATTCAAATGTACTATCACTTCATTACAACACCAACTTTGATTGTTACAACATGAGCCTAGTCCTTTCAACAGACATGGGACAAGAAATAGTTCCTGGTCCAGAAAGCCATAAGCCTTCCCTCAGGGATGTGCTACATCTGCCAGCCCTGGTGGATGTCTTGGACACCATGGGGCACCAAAAACAGCATTTGAAACTACTGATTTGGCAACTGAATTCAGTCCTCATGGTGGGACATATCTTAAGTAACAGTAAAAATATGATGTCTATTCAAGGTTAGTTTTCATGGAAAAGCTAAATAAGACTGCAGTAGGAACCCCAGGGCACGTGGAGTGAGCTCACAGAGGAGACTGACTTACAGAATTGGTCTTTTGTTCAGGTCTGAAAGCATGGCTAGATTAGATGATTTAATGCCATAAACCCTTTGGCAAGATCCATTAATCCAATGTCCGGGCCAAATTGTGTTTGTACTTTAAAGCCAATTTGTGTTCAAAATCATTTGAATTAATTGCTCTTCTTTTTTTAAATTGTTGTGTGGTATTTCTGTGCTCTTTCAAGAAGTTTTCCATCGCAACTCAAGGAATATGAGACTATTCTCCCATGTCAGTATTCTTACCATACCTCCTTCCATAGTAACTTAGCTTCTCTTTCTGAGAAAAACATTCTGTGAGAATGAGGAATTAAAATAGGCTGAGGGATATTTTTTTTCCTTTTAAAGTGAATCACAACAACTCCTTTCTCAGTCTGACACCACTAATGACACTAAAGCATAGGGATGATGCTTTGTATGTTGAATGTACAGGGAGAGGCCTTTGAAGCAAATAATCTGCTTTGGTCCCCAGCTATGATTGGGAAGCCTGACACATCCCTGGTGCATAGCATAGTGGCAGGAAATAGCTCCTAAAGGGCCACAGATTTGCTGTTTAATTTTTTTAATTACCGCTTATTTAGGAAACATAAATACTTTTACAAATCATTACCATGTAAGTATGAACCATGCACTATTTTTAATTGAAAAATGAAGCTAGCACTTTTCCACTGAAAGGAACATTGTGAGAGACATAAAGCCACTCTTTCATAAGGCCTTGGAAGGACAAATACCTTCATCACCTCAGATGCCTTCATTCAGGGGTTTTATTTGTCCTGACAGGCAATGCTGTTTGCAGTTCAGGAAATCCTGAGCTGTGGTAAATGGTGTTTGAATCTAAAGCAAATTAGAGACATGGTTTAGTGGTGGACTTGGCAGTGCTGGGTTAATAGTTAGACTCAATGATCCTAGAGCTTTTTCCAACCTAAAAAATTCTATGATTCTATGATTCTGCTGGGCTTGTCTTCACCAGGAGAAAGCAGACCCATTGTTCAGGAAACAAACGCTGCCCTAGCACTTATGCACCTCCTCAGAGACTTGCTGCCTCTGTGTGAGAGGAGTTGATAGTAGTTGTTATTAAGATACAGCTGGGTTTGGAGCCTTCCAAGGTGAACACCTCAAAGAGATTAGGCAGCTAGTATTAGAATTTTGCATGAAAGTATGGGTGTTTTTCTTAAGAGCTATGTACAGTTGAAACAATCGACTCTCCTCCACCCTGGGGTGGTGGTGTTTTTTTGGGTGGGCTTTTTGAAGCCATTTTCCCCTTTGGTTTTCAGGGGTTTTTTTCCTTTTAATTTCACTTTTTGCCATTTGCATTCAGCTTAACTGATTGGAAAAGAATAATAAGAATGCTGGAGGACCTAAAACCCTGAGGAAGCCCAAGCTGTATGTTAAGTTGGTGCCTACCAGCAGCTTCATCTCAATTAGTCCAATTTTTGAATGTTTTGTTTGTTTTTTCTTATTCACTAGCAAGCTAAAAAAAACAAAACAACTGTGAATAGTAACAACAAAAGAAGAACTTCAGCTCATGATTTATCTTTAAAGAGTGGCTCCATTTTCAATTGAACCACAATTCTGTTAAAACATCACAGCCATGTCCAGACTGCCCCACAAGCTCTTAGTTTAGGAAGTCCTAAGTGAAGTAGGGTAAAACAGGATAAAGGAAGTTATCTCCAGGACCATTCCCTACCATCACCAGGGCCATTGTCTGGAAGGCTGCTCCTTCAAACTGATGGACTTCCTTGAAAGGCAGGGAGGTTTTCCCATGTCAGCTCTTCCAGAAGTCCCTGTCCTACATGAGAAGATCCTGAGAGAGCCGTGCTGTCCCCTTGGCCTTGCTGCACAACATGACTTCAGGAAAGATGGCAGATCTCAAGGCTTTTGTGTCCCCGCAGTGCAGGACCTCAGAGGGTGACATTCAACCTCCTCCCTGCAAGGACTACTCTGTAGATCTCCCATTTGCCTTTGCATGGTCTTTGCTGTTACTAAACCTGCTTTTGCCTGCGCAGTGCCTCGAAGGAGAACCATCATCAGAAAGGACAAGGTGTGCACTCCACTGCCACAGAGGACAGGGCTCATGCTGAGCTGCCAGCAGGGCCCTACATAAGCTCACCTACATGGTGAGCATCACCCAGCTCCAGCTGGGGACTCAGCAGGCACTCTGCTCTTCTGCCTCTGTATAAAGCATGTCCCACACACTACAAGAGCAAGGCTGGCAGCTGGTAAGCACAATCACAGCCTCAATAGCTGCATCATCTCCGAGTACTCATCTAAAACATGTAGAAAAGCTTTCCCTAAAGAGTTCTCATGTATGAAAATGGCAAGTACTGACTGCAGAAAGAGTTTGACAAGGCAGATGTTTTAGCTCTTCCATTGATCCAGAAGTGATTCTTCTAAGAGAGAGGAAATACAACGCAAACCACTTTGTTGTGGAGTCAGACAAGCCCCTAACTTGTAGCACACCTGAAAAGTGTGAATAGAGATGGGAAAGCATTAATCCAGTTGGGGGTCCACAGCTGTGCTGTACATTTACTATCCTGAGCAAAACATCCACCACAAAGGCTGCTTCTCGCTTTGTCTCTCTCTATCCTCTATCCAACTGAAAGAAATTCATTCAGGGCTACCCAGATGTTGCTTTCACTGCTCCAGCCACCACCATCCTCCTCCCCCAGCCCCAAATTAATGCTCCTCCTAAACCTGTTATCTTCTGTGAATTCTGTCATTTCCAATGAGTCTTGTGCTGTAATTTAAAAGATAACTCACTCCTGTTTCCAGCGTTTTAATGCATTTTATTTTTTTCTACAAGCAATATACGTGTGTAATTAATAAACAATTTAGTATGTTGAGGAACCTAGGAACTTGGCAAATGTTCTGGGGATATGAAATCTCAGGAAAAGCAGCACATTATAAGAAATAGTAAGTAATTACTTATGTAAGCTTTTCTTTTTAAATTCTAAGAACATTAGCTACTAATTACCTACTAATTACCAGTACTTCAGCAGGTGTTTGCACTTAACTGTAGGCTAAAGCCCCTGTGAAAAACAAACCCCTCACGCTCCCTCTCAAGATTAAAGCTGAATCCCACTGGACTCCATAATACAGCATAGGTGCAGCAGAGCTGTTTACATGCCAGTCCTTTAACCACTTGGCCGCTTAAGGTGAAAACAGCCTCCAGTTTATTTCCCTTGTATTTTCTGCCAGAGCCAAGGTGATTTGCTAGAATGAGTAACTCAAGAGGTAATGAACAAAATCTAACAGTTAAAAGTAAACTATGATTAAGACTTCATCCTCATCTCCACATTTATCTCACTTCTGTAGTGACCTGGCAGAGGAACACTCTATTTCTGACCATGAATATTGCTGGCTGAACAAGGTGAGAATAAAGGCTTATCTATGAAAAGTTCCCTGAGTTTAAAAAAAAAAGACACAGAGCCCTCAGCTGGTGCAAAATGATTTCGTTTCACCAGTGTTGATGCCCAAGTCAATACCTCATGCCACTTAAGGGACTGGCCTGCACTTCAGATCCAATCTGTTCATGACTCTTTTGAAAGATTAATTCATACAGGTAAATTTTACTAAAAATAAAATCTAGGCAATGAATTTCAAATTTATAAGTGTAGGTTCAAGTTCATATCCTTGACTGCTTAAAATTCAGAATTTTCATTTACCTAGTTATCAAAACACACTTTACTATCAATAGAAGGAATATATCAGATAGAGGAAGTCAAGGTAGAGAGTGAAAAAGATAAGAGGTGCCTTCAGCAACCTGTCACAATGCTCAGGTTGCACCTTCTGCAGGGCACCTTAGGGACAGATGAAGGGATTGAGAGGGACACCTTGGGGCAATACTTTTCCTAAGACTGTTCACAGATTGATAATTCCAATAATGCTGTTAATACCTTTTTGCTTTTTACCCTCGCTGAGTAAAGATCTATTCAAACTATATGGTTGCTTATTTCACTTCTGCAATTACTTTTTTTCCCTGCAAATAAGGTTCAAAGGTAAGCAGTGGAAGCAGTTCAGACCATCACCATTTTTCCATGGATACTAGTTAAGCTACAAATCCCCTCTAGATCCATTTTTCACTGAGGTAGTAGTGACTTTGCTGTGAAGTATTTCAGTGAGATAGTAGTGAGGAAGTAGTGACTTTGCTGTGAAGTATTAGCAGCAGTAGAGATGCTCATGCCTACAGCTGGGAGCTAAGTTTTTTGAACAGCACACCTCTATTAAAACAATAGGAACTGCAGGAAACTAGAAACAGTTGAAAACCTGACCATTTCATTCAGGTGCTTAAAGGGGACTTTCTGGCTTCTGGTGTATTTTAAGACTTGAGCCCCACAACTGAGAAATTAAAAGCTGCTTCGACATATGAATGAACCAAATGAGACCATGAGGCTTCTGAGAAAATTATAGAGCTCAACCTTGGTGCCTTCCATCTGAGCCTCTCAAAACAACATACAAAAATTAACAAAATAGCATGCCTGGGAGCTAAGTCATTGATCTTTCACCAATCAACAAGCTGAGGCTTTGCACAGCAAAATGCCCATATGCCATTTTAAAAGAGGATTTAAATGTCATTTGTTCTTCCTGTAAAAATACTTTTTACTCGTTTCTTTTCCTCTGCTGCAGGTCTATGGTAAGATTCCCAGAGGACCTGAAGAGTGGAAAGAGTACCAGTGCTCTGGTCACTAGGCTGATCCAAGGTGCTGAGTGAGGCTGTTCCAGTCCTGAGGAAGGACTCCTGTGCCTGGAATCTGGTCTGTTTCTGAATGTCGTCCCAGGTGATCCAATAAAAGCCATTGCTTCTCTCTATATAGGCTTAACTGCACCAAATGCTGAAATGACACAAATGTAGCTGCTCATCATATCCGTTTAAAAGACAGCACCATTCACGTCCCCAGATGAGGACCTTACCAAAAATCATTATGAAAAAGAGAGAACTAAGAACAAGGAATATTCTGGACAGAGCTATCTGACTCACTGTTGCTCCCAAAAGGTGAGCTGGAAGGCATCCCTGCTCTGCTGGAGTACCGTGAGACTGCATCCCTGGTGGGTGAGGTCACTGCCCTGTCGACCGTGCTGCCAAGCCCGGCTCCCAGCATCCTGCAGCCCAAAAACGGATGGAAGCACTGGGGAAAGGGGAAGCGGGTGAGGTGAAAACGTGACCTGTCAGAAATGAGTTGCCCAGCTGGCCCATTAGTCGCTCCTTAGGTGCTGGGCACTGGGGATGCAGAGGGAAATACTGATGATGCCAGCAAGAAGCAAAGGAGTGCCTAAAGCATCCTGAATTTCATGGTTGCATTTGTTTAAGTCACAAAGGTTTTTGCTGGGTTTTTTAACCTATTTTTCCCCATTTTCACTGTCTTCCAGGCAGTTCCCTTAGGTGGGATTTCACAGTCCCAGCAGCACCACGATGAAGTCAAGGCTGGAACACTTTTTCCTGCATGCGCCACAGGTACTATGGATGCCGTGGCCCACTGACATAATTTCAGGGGATACAGAGGCAAACCGAGGAGAGGGTTTTTCTCTTCTATTCTCTTCTCTTTACTTTAGTTTCAAAGAGGAGAGGAAAAAATGCAGAGACAGGATTTTAGCCCTTCATTTTATAATGTAATTGAAATGCCAAGAGACTGAAAAAATTCAATGTTGATGAAGAAACGGATGTTAGTGCAATGAAGAATAGCTCTGTCTTTGTCAGTCTGCAGTCTTTTATGTGTCACAGGCTGTCACTTTCTATTGCATTTCAACTGACTAATTACCCCAGTTTATTAAAAGTGAATATGAATTCACATTTTTTACTTTGCCATGTTCCAAGTGTTAGTGTTATCAGGAGCTATTACTGAATGATAGATCCCACAGTTCTAGGCTTCCTCATGTGGGCAAGTACAGATCAAATCTACCTCAATATCAATGAAAACCAGATATATTCATTTAAGGGGGAAATATATACTCTGTGCAGCACATGTTCACATCCAAGCATTAATCACCCTGGTGTGTCCCACATGGCTCAGTATATTATTAGAACCTCACTCACAGAGCAGAAGAGTGTCTGTAAGTGATGATGTTGGAAGGGTTGGACTTGAATTAAATGTACTCATCGCTTCCTAATGGGGAGGTATTTTCTGACAGCTGTAATGAAAACTGCTGCTCATCAAAAGGTACTCTGTGTCCTAGCTCACAAATTCAACCTCAGCTGCAAGTTGCACATTTAAATTTCAAAGTTTTTATCTCTAGCCGCACTGGAGTGCACTTATAAGTGCGGTGGAAGGGTCAAATTAGATGAAATCAAAGCCCTGCTTCTACTGAAGAGGCAATTTTAAGCTTTTGCAATTGGAGATGTGTGTTGTTATGGGCTTAAAAGACCTCATCGTCAAAAATAAGGATTTCTAGAACATGATAACTATCACTTTGATCTGTTCAACTCAGATCCAGCAGTAACTACAATGTTTGAAATTTCCCATTCTGTATAAAATAACACACTCAGATAAACAGGTGCATATTTTACAATAGTTCTAGTACAGTTTGGTACCCCATTTATTATTGCTAGTTCTTCACACCTTCCCCTACCTTTACGAGTGAGTGATCAGATTTCTTGTGAGGACATTTGCACCATCTTTGGAGGAGCTGCATGCTGGTATAAGCTTTATGTGTATTGGCAGTAATAATCAATAAGAGGAACAACAATAACTTGGGAAGTTACATCGATATGAAGTCCTGGGAAAGAATGGTGATTCAGGTCTTGAAGGGAAATGCCATTTTGCCTGAAAGCAAAGCACACGTAGTCAACAGGAAAAGGGAGAGGGTTTCATTCTTCTAGTGTTTTCCTAGTGGATACTCATTGTTTATAACAAAATGCAACTATTGTATATTTTCCTATGTTTTGAGATATTTACTATTTCACATGCTAAACAAAATGTTCCTTCATTAGAACATAACATAGTTGGAGGGAAAAAATATCACATGACTGGCTGCAGTGGCACGACTGTCATCTTCTATATTTACAAAAATAAAGCAGAAGTGTATTTTTTAAACATGCCTACCTAAAGAGAAGCAGTGGGACATGCACTCGCATTGCCTGGACTCCAAGCAGGTCAGCTTCATGAGCTAGCTGTAATGTGAAAGCTGTAAGGCTTTTCTCTAGTGTTTTCAAGTCCTCTGGGCATGATGAATTTTGTATAGGATATTTAAAGGACTGGCTGAAGTGATCTCATCCTAGATTTGTGCCCAGGCTGATGCTGACGGCCATGAACAGAAGATACCCCCTGGAGCATCCAGCATGTTCCCAGAGAAGAGCAACTCTCTACCTCTCAGCTCAAGGCTGGAGTGGGATCAGTCTGGCTGTACCCATAGGTTAAGACAAAGCTTTGACTTTGGTCTGCACCAGGGAGGTGCATTTCAGGTGGGGAATGCTGATCCTGGATGACTCAGACCCTGCATTGAGTTGGATTTACGAGGAAGGAGGCATCTCTCCCTTCCAGTGGGGAAGATAGGAGAGGTGCCTGTATCCATGGGTGTCTTTGGTGGTAAGCCAGGGAGCTTCAGGGAAAGGAGACAGGAGGGCCCGAGGACACAGTGTGTGAGGACACCTCTAATACAAAGAGACAGGCTACCTAGAGCAGGGAGCAGCACCAACAGTGGAGAAGGAAACAGCTTCCTCACAGGTAGGGATGCAGTTGGCTCCCTCCTGAGGCAGATGTGGAAATCAAGAACAGGCACATTATCCAGGGAAGAAATAATATTTAAATCCTAGTGCTAAGGAAAAATCATCTACCTGACCCCCAGTATGAGATTTGCAGCCAGCCCTCCTCCAAAATAAGGAATAGTGGAGAAAGTTCATGACCCTCTTCTGATGGGAAGAGAGGAGGTTTGCTGTTTGCTGTATCAGGGAAGCAGGTGTGGGGAGGAAGAGGTGCTGCCTGCCATAGCCTGAGATACGGCTGGAAGGTGTTCAGGTTTCCCTGCTGCACTGGCTCCATGCCGTTGATCCAGCAAAATGCTAACCTAGTTAGAAGAGCTTCAAACTAGGATTGAGGAGGGGTTGACTAGGAAAAAAAATAGCACAAACAAGAGCAGCCTGATGGGGACTTAAAATTTCAGTGATTTTGGTATTCAAATAGGTTCACAGGAGAGACATGGGGTGTAATGAATCAGTCCACTGAATACTTTAGAAGTCTGTATACTAATGGAAGAAATATTTGGGATAAACAGGTGGAGCTGGAAGTCTTAATACAAGATCAAAATTATGACTTAATTGGTGTAACAGAACCTTGGTGGGATAATTGGCATGACTTGAATAGTAATATGAAAGGAAGAGCAGGCAAGGAGAAAACAGGAGAGGTGTTCACTCAGTTTGGCTCTATTTACTTGCTAGAAGCCTGGCATGTAGAGAAGACTAAAACCATCTGAAAATTTTATAGGTAATAATTATGGAGGAAAAGACCTCAAGTACTTACATGGTGGCTTGGCCACAGCAACTGGCCATGGAACTGACCAAGAGAGAGCAGCTTTCAGTGGTAGCAAAGGGGCTTTGACAGTGCTTGAAAGTCCTTGCAATAGCAGACAGGCTGACCAGCATGTGCACAGAGGGAAGAAGCCATGCTCAGATACTATGGATTGAGTATGAAAGATTACCAGGAGCATGTAAGGACACAACAAGAAAAGCTGGAACACAGACTGAACCACTATAAGGCAGCAGCACCAAGGGTAGGAAAAAATCATTCTTCATGTGCGTGGAGAGTAAGAGGTAAGCCAAGAGCAGTGTCAGCTAAACAATCATGAGGCAAAAAAGTTGCAAAAAGGATGCAGAGAAGCCCTGTATGTGAACCCTATTGGGTTCATTCATCCTCATCAGTTGCAAGGTTAGTTGTGAGCATGCAGTTGGCATGATTAAAATCAGAGACAAAAAAAAAGGGCAAGAATAGGTAAAGGATATTCATTTAACTTCATTTTTTAAAAAAATCCTTTCTGTCTGATGAATTTTGTATGGGATACTTAGAGGACTGTCTGAAGCTCTTTCAGATTCATTAGTAGTCATCCTGGGAACCTGTGGAGAAGGAATGAAGAACTAGATAGCTAGAAAAGCACAATATTGTGCTTTTTTTTAAGCAAAAGGGGGAATTGAGTTACTGAAGAAGTCAAATTAACTACAATCCTCGGAAAAATTCTGTAAGAAGTAAAGCATCTGGAAATCAATATTTATGTATCATACTATGTCAAATGAGCCTTATTTTCTTTCCTGCCTGTGTAATGGGCCTTGTGGGTAATGGGATTCTGTAGATGATACGCACCTTGACTTCAGCAAGGTTTTGACACTCTTCTACCTGATAGAAGAGATTATGGGGAAGATAGAGATTTTTTTGCATCGCAATTACAGTGGTTTATGATCAAAACAAAAGTATTTATCATGAAATCTTGGAAAGGTCTGCCTCAGCGCAGTGCAATGACTGACATGGCAAGTGGCAGTTAAGTCTTCAGTGCAATTTTTACCAAAATCCTATTTTTTCTACCACAAATTAATCTTCTGTCTCTTTTCAGAACTGATGTATTGGCTGAAATGCTGTGTATAGCCTTGGGTAGGGACTGGGTAAGTAACTTTGAAAAAGAAAAAAAAGCAACATAGAGGAGGAAAGGGATGAGCAAAAGGTGACTTTGGAAGAAAGATTTTAGAATCTGGTATTGCTTAATCTAAAGGAGAAGAGGCTGAGAATGGGTTTAACACCAGTCCTCAGATATGTAAAAGGTTATTACAGGGCACAAGAATACTCTGCCACATCTGTGGTGAACGAGTTGAATAATAGAAACATTATTGACTTTAGGAATCCTTTCTAACCTGTACTATAATGAAATGGGAGAAACTGCTCATTGAGGTTGCAGAATTTCTTTCAGTAGAGATCTTAAGTCCTTGTCGGAGGTGGGATAAACAGGGCAAGATGCCACAGAGTTACAAAGACAGAGGAGTAGAATAAGAACTTCCTAAGATCTTTTTCTGACTTTTCCATTTTTGTTTATTTCAGGTTTTCAGCTATAGGAGAGCATAATGCTCTAGTTATCTTCACTTTTGCTCCTGCAAAAGTCTTCACTTGTACCTCAGAATTTTAAAGAGTTTATGAGGTTGAATTTAAAGTCATATTTACAGAGAGGTAGCACCTAAGCAGCTTGGGCATGAACCAGCCTCAGGTGTTGTTAAATGTGCAAATCCAACAGCCCATTCCAGCAATGTACAACAGCCACCACTTTATCATGCTTAGGAGCTGCAAAAGTCCCCTCTGAAGCCCACCTACAATTCTTCCCCAGCAACATTTCCTTCTTTTATCTATCATAGCAATCTTCTATCTCTCTCATTAGAAGAGCTTCAAAAAAGCTCTGTGTAGTGTTTTTAGCAATAGTACAGATTTCTAGGGCGGCTTTGAATGTAGTAGTCAGATCTCTTTTCATGCAGTTAAAATATGATGCACACAAGGTAATCCACTTTCTTTAAAACATTTGGTGAGAGGGAACATGGTCTTGACCATGGCAGCATTAGAATGAGCCATGGGAGAGCAAGGCCTGATGGTGAACTACTTGTGTGGCACTGTGCACTCATACTTCCCAACTGAGCTGCAAGACCTGCAGGACTAGCAGCACTGCCTCATCCCATAGAGTAGTTCTGAGAATAAATACATGAGGTGCCTAAATATAGTAGTAACTGGGGTGCTATGTGCCCCTGAGGTGGATTTGCTGGTGCAGATGCAAGAGGGCAGTTTTGATTTCCATTCCTTCAAAATTTTGTATTTGGCTTGTTGACTATTTGACCTGCGTAGGAGCAGAAGGGGATGCAGTGGTGTCACAGAGGCCCACACTTCTCATTGCAAGATGGATTCAGTCCTTGATTAGCCAAAAGTTCTTGATCTTGTACTTATCTTTGAGCAGCTGGAGGGTCCCAAGGCCCCTTGTGCAAAGTACTTATGTAGAAGTGATGAAATCCCGCTCTGTTGGTAGCAACAGAACTTACATCCTGGGCTCACTCAGCTTCCATCCCATTCATCTTAGGGATGTGCAAATACATGCTTGAGTGCTCCACTGAATCATGATGATTCTGCTGAAGGAATTGCATGGAGAATCAATGGGCATGTTCCTTGTTCTCAGGCCATTGCCATCTCAAAGGATTCCTGCCCTTAGAGCACTCCAGCTGCCCAGTCCCTACCTCCGCTGGAGCACAGTGTTTCTCCAGACCTTTCAGTAGGGCTGTATGAGCTCTCCCTAACCTGACTCACTAATACCCAGCTGTTCTAGCAAAGATCTAGTTCAGTCAGTTAACATGGCTCCTTTGGACCCACACAAGCCAGGTGGAGTTGCAGGAGCAGCTCTGCTGGTAAAACCTAGAGGGCAGTAACTTCCAGCTAACAATGCAGGGCATGTTGGAGCAGGGATTGGGCAGTGCCCAGTACATCTGTAACCACAAGGAAATGTGGCCATGGCCACTCAGGTTTGCCTGAATTCCTTTGGTGAATAGCTGTCTTAGAAATGGAAAATTACTCTTTTTTTGAGTATTCCTTTGTAGAAATCTCTTCTAAAACTGAGAAGCATGCAACTCATTTAATTTTACATTTTAATATTAACTCATTTAATATTTAACATTTGGCACTGCCACGAGAGAAGTGTTACTACATCTCTCTCCCAAGGTATTGGCTAAATGTATGTACATTCCTCTGAGAAAGTTTCTGCTCTATCAAATGAACACTGCAGTTTATCTCAGAGTGTTCTTCTTTGGTCTTCTGACTGTGTTGAGCACATATATTTTACAGTGTGTGCACCAGCAGTGCGCTTACTAGAGCTGTCTAGAATTGAATAGAAAACAGCTAAGTTATTTCCTAGGCTTCAGGTCCACAACAGAGTTAAGAAAATGCTTCTAACATTCAAAAAATGAATATATCTTGAGATGTCTTCAGAGATTCTTTTTTCTGGAGAAGAACTCTCACTGAGCACTGAGCCTTAGACTGTATCAAAACCTGTGTGAACATCACATGTTGTGTCATGAAACCCTCCCAGGAGAACATAAACATTTGGGCAAACCTGCAACAGGGGAAGGGCCTTAACATTTTCAGTCCACCCTTCAATTGATTATGGATGTTTCTCACCTTGAGTATAGGTGTGACTTGTTTGGGTCCTGTGCCTCCTGAATTCACTCTGGAATAGCAATTATTGGGCAAAGAAGGACCTGGGAACAGTCAAAGCTCATTCAGAAGCAAAGTGTTTCAGAGGCCATGTTTTTATTACTCTGTCAAAACCTGCAGTTACACAAACATTTTACTTCATATAAGCAACTCATTCTTCTTTCTACCCCTGCTTCTTCCTCCCTCTTTCTTGAATCTGTTTGCAGGTCCTGTGAGGTGACCTGAGTTAAAAACAACTCTTCAATACTCTGCTGAATGTGGCTGAGCCAAATGCCCATGAAAGCAGAGACTGATATGATTATCTTAATAAAAGGTGCTTGAGAACATAAAACCAGATTGAGTTAAAATATCTGAAAAATCCTTCACTTGCATGCAGTTTTCTGTCAAAAGGAAAATATTTTGTGGAAGCATATCAGTTTTGGCAAAAATTAGGTTGGAAGAAGGAGAAGTGGAGAGAAAGAGAGAGACAGACCATGTCTCTACATATCCAAGTAACAGAATAAAGCCATCCCAAATCCCAAGTGAATGTCCTCAAAACAAAATAATGCCTCATCTGACTTGAGGGCACTCACAAAAATAGTTAAAAGACTCATTTTCAGTCCTACCAAATAAAAAATAAATTTGAAGTTTTTACATTTTTCATTAAATAATGGTTCCCCAACCCTCTATAAGAGGTACAGTAGAAAGACGTGGAACACTACTCAGAAAAATTCTTCAGGGTTTATTCACCTTCTGTGAACAGGTTTATTCTTGTCAACTCCAGAAATCTTTGGTCCAGTCCAAAACACCCCTAACACGATCAGTTGTGTTTCAGTGGTAGGAGACACATAAGACAAACTAGTTGTGAAGGTATTGTTATTTCAGCATGAACCTTTTGTGTCCAATAGGTATCAGTATGCAGAAGTTTTACAGATTTTTTTATTTCTTATTGTTGTGGGACTCATTAGCCAATGTTTAATCAGCTACCTGTAAAAACATGCACAGACTTGTGTAATATTTGAATACACAGTAAGTACACAGCAGCTGATGCATCTGAAGACATTTTGGGAACTCCTTGTATTTATAGGATATTTTGACTTAAAGCTGTATTTTCTATTGTACTGAGCTAAAAAAACTGAAGGACCATAATTAACACCTGGGATAGCAGAAGCTGGTGTGTCATGAGTAACATGGGGAGACAGCAGCTAAACGAAGTGCACTAACTTACAAAAGCTCTTGAACAGGCATGAAAGGAGTCATCTGATGATACCAATCATTTGCCAATATATTTTGTAGTTACACGTTTTATTGTTGTTTGGGGGGGCTTTTCTGAATTATTTAGCAGTTATTAATATTTTATTAAATCTTGTCTTTCTTACTTGCATTCTTGTTGCCATTTCCAAGAACTGAGCAGCTTTCCTATGGAAAAACTGCATAGAAGAAATCAATTCCGTAAAGTTTCTTTCACATACCCTCCTACCTGGAGATTTTAACTTTCAGTATTTCCTTGACTTTCCTAAATAATTAGGAAACATATTTATTTATTTTAAATTCTGGCATTGGCTTTCAGAAACCTGGACCATTTTTTTCCTTTTCCTGACAATCCTATTGCCTGCTTTCTAAGTCCATTTCTTATCCTCTTTACTCTGTGTTTCTGTCACAATTTTACAGTTAGCCATTTAAAAATATATAATTAAAGTGCCAAAGCACCTGCTAGCCTCATGCATATGCATGAAATAGAATTATGTCCGCTCCGGGACACTGGTGTTGTGACTCTGGGGAAATGGCTAAGTAACCATGACAACGTGTCTCCACCACATCTTATTTCCAGTGATAAAAGCATGATTTACCCTATTAAACAAACCATATTACAACTTGCCCACAGCAAGTGGTGTCAGCTTTCCAGTGGAGGCACCAGGTCAGGAGGGAAAGCAGACCAGGCCCATCCATCCATCCAAGCCTCCCCCTCAGTGACACTGCTTCATGGTTACATTGATGGTGAAAGGCAGGATGAGACGCATGTACAGTATTTTGCATTTCCATCTTGATAGGTGAGATGAAACGAGGGGAGACAATGCAGTATTCATCAGCTGCAGGCACCAGCCCAATCCCCAGTACAGCAGTGATGGACGGTGCAGGAGAACCCAAGGGTAGGGCGCAAAGATTGGCGGAACCAACACACAATGATTCAGATGTTTAAATTAGATAATTTCTGTATCTTCTTTCCTGCCAGTTTGCCAAGGCTGCCAACACTTAGTGAATGCCAGGGAAGGCTACCAGAAGTGGTTTGTCAAAGGCTGCTGCCAGAATACAACGTTAAATGATTTTTTATAAGCTTGACTATGCTACTGATTAGACTTTATCTTACTTAAAGTGATTTTTAAAATCAAGTACACTCTTCATTATATATTTTTGATTTACACCTTGCCTTATTAGGGAAGGCACCTTGCTATTACATTATCTATAATAATTTTATAGGGAAACTCTCCTCATTCAATGTTGTCTACTAGCATAATACAATATTTGTTTTATTAGCACTTTGAAGAAGCATTTAAATCAGCCAAACTAATAATTTAAATATTTTAAATATTGCCTTGAAAGTGTTTGCATTAACACTCTTCTATCCATCACATACTTAAAGAAAAGTATAAACCTTAATTTGAGTTCTTAATCACTTGAGGGCACAATTTGATTAAGAACAATAAACAGAGAGGTGAAGAAATTAAAACCACAAAAGTCTCAGAGAGAAAACAAAACTGGTGTTTAAAGGTCAAGTACATAGATGTAATTAGTTCTACTTACATGAAGAATTGCAATTAGCTTTATGAATTGCATTTTGAAATTGCCGGGTCTTGTGAATCCTGGGGGTTTCTTGAAACATCAACTGTTAGAAGCATGTGATTAGATCAGACTCACAGCTAAGAATGAAAAAAAGCTAAATCATGATCAGTCCAAACAACTGCAAAGTGAGGCTGAAAGTACTATCTGGGCTTACCAAAAGGTAACTAGCAAATAATAACCCAGTATTCATCAGATTATTTGCAACCTGGCTCATGATCTTTAAGTTCTCGGAACTGATCTTTTTCCAATTCCGAACAAAACAAGTCTAAGAACAGGGATTCTGCATTACCCTTGAAGGGTAGATTACTTTCTTTTTTAAAAACAGCAAACATGGAGAAGGTGTTGGTTATTCTATCAAGTTCTTGCAAGACCCTGACGGCTGTTCCCAAAAAGCTCAAACCCAATGGAAATCCGACTTCTGCTAGAACATGTATTCATGCAACAAAAGTCAGTGTTTCGACTTTAGGGCCTCTTCCAGTGACTTGAATGCTGAATGGTACAAAAAGATTTGACAAATACTGTTGAGTTTCCAGGTATCTCAATCCTGTTACTGTTCTGGGCTTCCCAAGCAGCAAGTTAACCAGGAAGCACAGTTCACATTTCGTGCAAGGTTCTCCAGTTGCCTCTGGATACCTGTTTAAAAGGCATTGCAGATCTACCCTGTTTCTGCTGTTGTATGGGAAACCTGTAGTAGAGGTAGCAGAGTACCCAGATTAGTTGTTTGGGCTTCTGGACTGAGCAGATCTGTCAGAGCACTGGGTTTGTTGCTCTAGCTCTGATTGGTTTGGTTTTTTGTGTGTTTGTGCAACGTTACAGTCTCCTTCCCATTCAGAAACAGGCCGTGTTATGTGCGGAAGCCTGAGCAAGAGAGAAGGAACTTGAAGTCAAATTTTATACTACTGCTCAGGACCCCAACTTGAGTAGTGACTTTGGGCAAGTAACTTGCAGCAAACTCCGCTGGAGAGTGTCTGGGGCTTTACGGAATACAATAGAGAAATAAAAGGGGAAAACACTGCATCTCAGCTTTCCTGTCTGTAACATGGGACTAATACTTACCAACCGACCCACCTCACAAGGGAGATGCAATAATTAATTAGCTAATGTTCCTACAGCACTTTAACTCTGTAAAGTGTAAAATAAATGTTAAGCATTATTGGCACTTAGATTCTACAGTGATTGGTGCCCTACAATTCCCTAAGCCAGACAGCTAGTTATTGCTGCTCAGAGCAACAGTAGCTTACAATGCATCCTGCATTATCAGCTGGTTTCTGGATGGTTACGTGCCAGTGTGCCTGTACATACACCCTCCCACATATGCCAGATGCCACACAGGGGAATTCTGAGGTCCAGGATGTGACTACACATCACGGACAGGGGACTCCACAGCACTTCTGTAACTGGGCAGTCCCTGTTTGCTGAGGTTTTATTTCCTCTTCTCTGAAGCAGGTTATTAGGTTATATCCAGTACCTGCAACCCACTCTCCTGCTGTATAAACAGTATTTCATCTGATTTTGTCAGTTGACTCATCATTATCACTGAAAGTATCCAGGATTTCAATAAATTCAATGTCAACTAAACTAATTGGTAAACTGTGTAGAGCAATTTGAGCGAAATAAAGAGCTTTGTCCTTTTTCATTTTGTTGCTATATACTTCTTAGCTAAATTTTATTTCAGTGAACAAGAAGATGGCAGCTTCTAAAATTATGTCTGAGAGATGGATATGTAGGTAATATTGTTTAATATTAACTGCTGCTACATGAGTTCATGAATTCCCATCAGTAGCAGTTTTTATGGAGTTCCTTATGCTAAAGTCTCTTTCAACAAAGCTAGCGGAAAGAGCCTGGTTTGCAGCTCGGCAGTTCAAGAAAGAATTGCAGCTTTGCCCTCTCAGTCATAGCCTGAGAGATCGGTATTGAAGTCTCTGCATTTACACTATATACAATTACAGGATTTTATTTCAGGTTAGATTCAGCCTGGTCCTCTGGGTTAAACTTCCTTATCATGCCTGAGTTTCAAAGCCATTCAAAGCACCAGTCAGCTATCTGTAGCCTCGTGACTTCATCTGGGTTTTGAGGGCATCTAATATGAACCAGGAGGAGAGTTTCTTATTTAGTTTGCTCTTGAAGAAATCCAAAGCCACACTGTGAATCAAACCAGTAGATGGTAAAAGAAGAATTAAATGAAGGATGGTAAAATGAAAATTCTGTAAATATCCAATTACTTTCAAACAAAACACTGGTGAGATGCAGCCTCAGCCCATATGGTACTATTTCTGCTGACTTTTTAGGAGGCCATGTGGACAATAAGCAACCAAGCAACCCCAGACCACCAAGTCAGAGTTAAAGAGTACATATCCTGGTGCAAACACCATTTGATTCCTTTACACTTTCTTGTACTGTTTCCCTAAGCATCCCCTATTTGGCTTTGTCAACCAAAGGTTCCTGGGCTAGAGACATTCAGTTTTCATTCATGTGTAAGTACATTCATGTACTTATACGGTGTTCTGCTAGATCCAGCAATATGAAGAGGATTCAGATATTGATACTCACACATTGCAGATAATTCCAGCACTCTACCACTCTACTATGGGATATTGTACACAATGTCATTAACTAATAGCATGCATGGAAATTGTGATTGGCATCCATAAGGACTGGAGAAACCTGGCTGGAAAATCAGAGTCCTAAATTTGACATTGGGTCCTCGGAGCTATATTTCATATTGAGACTCTACCATAATAAATACTTAAAAGCTCATAAAATTTTGTCATGATGGAGGTGAAAAACATCTCATTTATGTATTATTAATGTATACTCATTCCACTTGTTAATTTAATTAGTGAACTCGATAAAATTGTCTCTTTTTGTGATCTTCCAATGAAAGCAAGAAAATGTACTTTGTGTAAGACTAGCTGGTTGCCACCAACACTGTAACACTTCAATTCTGAGTTCCTGAGCGTGAATGACTTAATTTGGTCTGTTTGTTTGGTACTCAACCACTGAATAACACCTAGTGCAAAAAAATCCAAAAATATAAAATGTTTTTATGCTGGAGTGAAAATCAATTACTCAGTGATTTTCTTTTTTTTTTTTCTTTGTTTCAGATGAATAGATCTCTTCAAAAACTTTGTGAGCTTTAAGGCATGTCATAAGCAATTTCGGTTCTTGTTTTGCCACTGCCCAAGGAGAGGATGCTTGAAAGTCGATACTATCTCTTTGCAAAACCCTTCCCCGCATCAAAATCTATGATACTGATCTTTGCAAGTTTCTCTCAGAAACTGTCAGTAATCTGAGTACATCTCTATTGCAGTTTTCTTGAACTTTGGGGTTAATATTAATGTATGAACTTGTAGCATAAGGAAATGCCACACAAGACTATACATATATTTTTGTATTCTCCTTTTTTATAAATCCCTGAATTAATATCTGACATATTTCTTGGTTTGTAAAGAATCTCACTTTGTCACTCAATTCAGGATATTTTAAAACCATTCTAAGTTTTTGCTTGTTTGTTTGTTTTTCTTCTTCCCTATTTAGCAAAAGCCTTTGTTTTCTCTCTTCAGAAATCAAAGAAATATGATAAGGAAGAAACTGTATATGTGTTCTATATGCTTTAAGTGCTGGTGTTGTTTAGATAGTTTAAATGGGAGATGAACAGAGTTTCTTTAAGAAAGACAAGAACTTTATCAGGTATCCTGTATTCAAAAAATTTACCGGGAGATAACTGAAACCAGAAAAATGCATAAATATTAATGGGAACATATTCTCTTCTTCCCATCCATTTATGCCCCCCTTTACAATTTAATTGTCAACACAAAGTATTTAAAGTAATTAGAGATTTTTATTACTAATTTATGTCTGTAAATCAAAACTGGGCAATTTTAAAGTCTATTACATCCAAATGAATGTAAGAACTCAGCACAGTGAGTGACTTGGTGACATTTTCCAGTGCAAAGCTGCCCTGCTTTAACTGTAAACAATAAAAACACATACAGAAACTAAACAGTGAGTGCATCATTTATTCTTATTTTTTATGCTTCAATTCCAAAGTTGTTGGATTGCATCACTAAGGAATAAACATGGTAATATGTTAATGTGACTTAGCTTCAGGGAAATTAAAACTGGATATAAAGCAACCTTGGAAGGGCACTCTGGTCATAGGTTTTGGTGGCCCTCATTCTGTAGGAATATGAACAACTGCTTATTTTAATCTCCATTTGATGACCATTGATGTTAAGAAGACAAACTTTTGAGAGCTGCTGAAAGCATCCTGGCAAGTGCCCCATACTGTGCTGGGGTTGTCTGCTCCTCTCTGACACCTCCACGCCCCCACAGCACACGTGCATAGCCTGGTGGCCTGGATGGGCCCTTGATACCAGGTGGCACATAGCCCTCACACTCCTTTGTCACCTGCTCCTAGCACTGTAACAGGAGCACGGATGGATATTGTGATGGGGAGCATGACATGAGATCACAGCAATTCAGCCTTCCTATCAAAAGCTTAAGGGAAAGATTTCCTGACACAGCTACATGAAGAAATCCACTTGCTGAAGCCTCACTTTAAACAGGCATTCCTAGTCCATGGAGCTCAGCACTTCACAGCCTTGAGCAGCCCTTGGATCAGCAAAATGCTTGACCAGGTTCTACAGGCCACTGTCAGGAGTCTGGGGGTTGTCTCCTGACCTTTGCACAGTTGCATCCTGGCAGTTGCTTTGGCAACTGTCCTTGAGGAGCCATGGCAGTCCTAAGGGACAAATGCTGAAATCCTGCCCAATCTCCCACACACCTAATCCAGACAAGTCCTCTGTGAATGAAATGAAAATTCTGATTGAGGAAGAACAAGGAGAATGTCCTGGGGTGACTTTATGATGGTTGTATCCCCAATTTTCTGTTCTGTTTATGCTGGCTATTAAGTTCTGCACCTTTAAGACTGGTTCCAAAAGTGAAGGAGGAGAAAAAGGACAAAGTTTGTTTTCAGAAACTGCATTTGCTCCCACCTGTTCCAGCTCACAGACTATTGTCTGCAGCATGGACAGAGGGAGAGAGCTCTCCTTTGTTTTTAGTTAGCTTTTAGCTAGCTGAGGCAGAGAAGTTCCCCAGACTGTGGCTTTTCTTTTTCTTGGAACTGATCAGCCCTGCTCTGGACTGAAAACCCAGAAAAACCCAGGAGCTCACTCCTGTGGCCCACCAGAGTCCAGGATGTGGCATTTTCCAGCACAGGAGGGACTAATAAGAGACTGAGTGAGCCAAGCTACACCCCACGACAAGGACCCTCTGAATTTGCCATCTCTTCAGAACAATGAGAGGTTCCTTTGTTTAATATTGCCATGTCTGTGAATACTTTGCTTGTTAAATAAATAGTTTTTTCCACCTTTCTCAAAGGAGATTTATGTCTCCTGAACTGGTGGGAGGACGGGCCGCTTGAATTTTCTTTCTAGAGGGACCCCTTCACAGGTTTCCTCCCAAATTTGTCCCAAACCAGGACAGGAAGGAACTTTTCACTAAGTAAAACACTGAAAACAAATTTGAAGAGAGAGATTATATTACATTAATATCAGGTACTGAAGGTATAGACTAGCTTAGAGACAAATAAGGGCTTCTCAAGGCAGTTACTTTGTATTTACAGAATGTTTCTCATTCTAGAAATTGAAAGCATTGTAACTTAATAGAGAGCCCTGCAAAGAAAGATCTGTTTTTTCCAGAACTAAAGGAAATCATATGTACCTACTTATTAAGAATTACAGAAACAGAGAATGATTTAGGACTGGAGGCTTTTTTTCCCTTCTTTTCTGGCACTGCCTGGTGAAATTAGGGGCAGGCAAAATGTAACTTCCCAAATTGGAATTCATCCAGGACACATCTCTTACTCATTTTTTGTGCTGCATCAAGAAAAGTGACCAGGCTGCTTCAATACTTTGCAATAAAATGTGTTCTAACATTTATAATAAATCATTTTGCAACAATAGAAACATAGTTGTGTTTGCACCACATTGCTTCTCATTTCTCATCTAAAATCTCAGTACCCTAAGTTTAACACATCTCCTTTTTCTTATGCAGAGTTTGGCCAAGATTAGAATTCTAGTGAAATCTAGAAAAAATCTCCATGACTTAGTGATCTTTGGCTAACAGAGTAATTCCATCTGATACCAATATTTCATAGATATTGAAAACATAGATCATTTATTTTGGTGACTTTTGCAGAGATTCCATTCTAAGGACCTAGCAGATAATAAACAATAATTTCTTTATGTTAGTTACAAAACAAGTTTCACAGTTGAACATACATCAAAGTCAGTTGCTGAGGGTATTATATATAATATGCTAAATCTGTAACAGATGGGCTATACAAGAGGCTGAAAAAGTGCTTGATTAGAGCTGTGCCTCTATTGCTCTACAAAACTTCCAGATGCCATCATGTTGTTAATAATCTGGGGATCTCTCTTCACCATATTGGACCTGCTTGTCAGCTCTGCCCAATTAGCAAGGATAGCTCCAAGGTATGAGCACAATTCCTAGGGCGGTGATTTTCAACATTTTTCAATTTGTGGACCCTTAAGGATTTATCACTGGAGATGTGGATCTCTGTGCAGCAAATGAAAACCTATTGGCAATGGGCATGCTGGTTTTGCTTACCCTTCCTTGTCCCCAAAGTAGGAGTGCTGGGACCCACAGGAGTCTGCAAACACACCAGACTGAAAAAGACTGTCTTAGGATAACATGTTTCTCATAAAGAGGCTTATGTTTTTTTTGGGTCTTCATAGCTGAGACTTGAAATTTTCTGTCACATGAGAGAAGTCATTAGTCCTAAAAAATCAAGGCATGTAAAGAAAGCCAAGGAAGCCCTCTCAAAAATGTTTGGGAATAATATGCTCCAGTAATAATTTGTGGTGGTTTATTTTTTGCTTGACCACAGGAAACTTATAGCTTCATTTAATATTTTGAAAACATTTTTAGAATGTTCATGTATTGAAAGTGGAATAAATACCAGTACCTCAGCAGAACTGCCATTTAAATCAAATTAACTTTACTAATTAGGGGGAAAAAAGAAGCCATCTCAGTACAGGAATAATTTGTGCTTATAGAACTTCACACTTCAGGTGATATACTCTGCCTGAGAGATAGCTAAGGAAGCAATATACCCATCAAAAGGGGAAATCAACCCTGGCTACTAAATTTTTCAATTCACAAAGATTTTTTTAAAAATACCCAATTTGCCCAGAGGACTTTTCAGTCTTCAGATGAAACTGAAGTCATTATATTCAAATGAGTGAGTATATAGCGTTAGCCAGTGACACTGAAATGATTTCTTGTTGGGTAGCTGAAAATAATGGATGGAAATATGCTTGTCATAACACAGTACCTGAGCAGTTGCATTTAATTCACTTTTGCCAAGACTCTCAAGCTGCTTCTCTTTTTGACAGCTGAGACTGTGCAGTGGTTTATCTACTGGCAGAAGAAAACTTTATAGCATCAGAAGATAAAGAAAAAGCCATGGAACTTGGATGCAACCTCTGTCACCTTGCCATATCACAGGTAGACTCACATCTGCCAGGAGCTCTTCAGCCCTCTTCTCCCTCAGGGGTACCACATGCAGTCTGCAGCTGGTTGGCAATGCACTGTGACCTGCCAGGGCGTGGTGTTGGGTGGTGGAGGCAGGTGGAGGCAGGGAGAGGCAGGGAGAGGCAGGGAGAGGCAGTTCCTTCTGCACATTTTCTGGAGGCACAGGAGCGGTTAGAGGAAAGCACACATCTGTGTGAGCCTTGGTATCAGTGCTTGGGCCTTTATGGGTTTTATGGCTGCATGATAGCATAATGACGCTGTAAATCATGCATAAAGGTCCTCTGGAGAATTTACCTTATGTAAGGAATTTCTCAGGCTGGGTAAAGACACTTCCATCAGGCTTTGGCATACGCAACAGGAGAAAACAGACGGAACAGCGTGACTGGTAAGCCTTGGCCGATGGCTGTTGTTGTTCAAATGAGTCCTCGGGAATGAGGGCTCAGTTAGAGCGGTGCAGAGCCAGTCTCAAGATGAATTCTTGCCAAGGATCTCCAGTAGCCTAAGAATATGGTGCAGAGGCAGCTTAGAGTGATTATTAACTTCTCTCCATTCTGCCCTTGGTTGTTGTGCTGAGTCCAGGAAAAGGAGAAAGGAGAATTACAAAATCTCTTCTTCCATACATGCAAGCTAATAATGATTTGTCCAGGAGGTTAAACAGTGCAGGAAATTGTGATCAATATTGGATGGTTGTACCTTAAAAGTGCAAAGGCCATTTGTGCATTCTGGCCTGCCATGGAGGGGACTACAACACCATCAATAATTGATTAATAAACTATGCTTCTTATTCCCAAATGCTACAGGAAGTAAATGCAAACTAAAGCTAAATGCTAGGTAGTAAAAAATTTCTTTCTTTAGCTTGCACTTATTCTTTCTAAAATGCGGCTGACTTTTCTTTGAATTCTGAGGTTCTGCCTACATTACCTGGACATATTAGCCACTCTTAATAAAACTATGCCCCTGGTAAGGATGCTCACGTGACTTCAGGCTGCGCTGTCTCTGCAGATTATCCATGCCATCTGACCATGGCAGGAAGAGGACACTAGAGCATCCCACAGCAGCACTTCCAGCAAATACAACCTTCCTACCGACACCCCATTACAGGCTGTATTTCTACTCCTTGTGCCAGTTACCAAACATTTCATCAGCATGTCTCTAGTAAGTTTCTGGGTTTGACTTTTGATATTAATACATCATGCCAACAAAATTTATCCCTCTTTTTTTTTTCTTTTTTTTTTTTTTTNTTTTTTTACAGAAGTGGTTCTTGATCTTGGCATAGATTTGCAGCTAATGATGCTTTCTTGAGGGAGAGAAACAGAGTAGAGGTTTGGTTACTTACTGTGCCATCCATCATTTTGATAGTGAGAACTGGCCTAAGTCTTCCTTCTTCAAGACATTAATTTTCCACCTGCCCTTCTTTGCTCAGAGCAGGCCCAATCCTGCTCTTTTGGAAATCAATGGCAAAAATCCCACTAATTTCAGTGGATTAGTTCCAGTATCTCAATTTACATGTGATTAACAGTAATTTCGTCTACTTAGTGCTAAAAAATTCATAATCAAATTTACAATAAGCTGTGCACTGATTTTCTAGGGATCCCAGCTTATTTCATAGGCTTCTAATTTCAGTGTTTAATCACTTTTTGGTTCTAGCCCAATATGCATCAATTGACCATGGAATATGTTCCTAGAATCTCCCCACCAAGTTGCTGGTTTTGTAGCTGATGGGACACTAATTTGCAGGATTTCTTTAATACTGAAATGCTAGAGTAGTTCTGCTTGTCAGACAGACAGATACTCCAAACACTTACTAGACTGAAAGCCTATTTATACTTTATTTACATTAGTTGATGTGAATGGGCCATGCTGTTCAAAGCTACATGATGAGTCCTAGGACCACGGGACAAATGTGAAGCCTGAATTTCAAAAGCATGGAGTTGTCCTTGCAAAGAAGATACCTGCCTAAACTGAGAGGAGATTTCTATGAGTTAATCTAAACCCATCCATCTGGAATGGCCATGCTGCCTCTTGAGTCACCCTATTTCAAACAGTTATCAGTCAACCACGGATGATCCCTCCAAGAGGGTCCCATTTCCAGTCAAAATAGATCCTGAAATCCATAAACAAGAAGCCACACAGACCTGTCTTGGTCTTGCAAGATGCCCAGCACACCTGAGTGCTTGTGCCGTGAGCCATTTCTTCACAATCTTCCTGGTAGTGGAGGATTAACAGCACTTCAAAGGGTAAAATCACCAGGGGGTGATTTAAAAAAGATGTGACTGAGTCTGGTGCTCATTAAAATGAGGGACTAATTGCAGTGGTTCAACTCCAATCAGGAGTGCCGGAGCAGGTGTTGTGTGTGCTTCCCCAGGCAGCTCAGGCAATGCACCTGCACAAAAACTGCCATCCTGGTCTTGCTCTCCCTGGATTTATTCTGTGAGAAAGATTGCTATCAAATGTTTGGCATCCTTTAGGGTAGGCTCTTCCGAGAGCCTTTTCAGAAACAGACATCCATTGTCCTACAACCAACTTGTATTGCTCCAAATATCATTTGGACATAAGTTTCCATAAGTGAAAGGCTACTGCATAAGGATGAGAAGTGAGCTGTATCATCAAAGGCCTGTTGGTGTTAACATGTCAGAGTCTGAAGGACCTAGACTCTCACATCAATTTTGGCATTTTGGCATTTTGGCCTTCCCAAGCCTAACCAGTCCCTGCTTTCCCAGCACTATTCTCTGCTGGTGGCCTTCAGAGCTGCCATTTCCAAGATGCACCATTGAAACAGCAAGAAACTTTCCAAGTTGCCTTTTTTTTTTCTCCTACATATGCTTGCCTGGCTAAATACATTATTTGATACTTATTCTTTAATTTATGATAGTGAAAAAGCTATACCAAGCCCTGCATATCTGAGCTCATTGCTGTGACTCTTTCTGATCGCTTTATCAAATGGAACCCTTTCTTTGAGCTGTTAGCTAAATGTTGCGTGAAGTTCTGAGAACAAATTGTGCTGCTTTGGGACATTAACTTCACATTAATTTGGCTAATCACTTCTACTTGATAGAAGTTTGTTTGAAAAACAGGACACTTCAGCTGCAGTGAAATCTGCATGAAGAGTCATGTAGTAACAGCCTTCCTCTCCAGAGTCAAAGATGAAAATGCACAGAAAGAGTGCTTCTGTGGGTGGCTCTGCATAACAGAATGGAGATCCGGATCAGGAGGAATTAGAAAAAAATTATCCAACAGAAAGGAATTAAAGCTTCAGCTAGGCTCAGCCCTTGTTAGCATGTTTTATTCTGCCCACGGACAAAAACATGTGCAGCATTGCCAAATTTTTTAATCAATTCCACAGCAGTTGTTGTCTGTTTTCTTGCACCCCAGCCCCTGAAGTCAATAGATTTGTGTGAGATCTCTCCCTTCCTCTCTTCCTTCCTCCTGTCCAGCAATCTGTAATGCTATCGGGAAAAGCCCTGGAGACCCTGGCCCCTGGTGGTTCCAGAACCATAAGGCACAAAGAATATGCTGGTTTTAATATCCTGTGACTTTACTGCTAATCTCATGATTAATGAATGTTCAATATGTAATTTCTGAGTATTGAGTGTGAGTCCCCTGTCCTGGCAAAAAAAATGGTGGGCAGGGTCACCAAGAGCTGGGAAGGCGATATCCAGCAGCTGCAGACCTGAGCACATGTTGAGCACCACTTCCAGTCAATCCCCCACCCATCACACAGGAGAGGCAAGTGTGATTGGAAGGACTGGTTGAGCTGTATCTGTGTATGCAACCAGTTATCTACCATGCTGCAACCAGTTATCTACCATGCTTCACCTTCCACGCTTACCCAGACAGCCATGATGATAGGAGACACCATCCAGTGGGAGACAGCTGTAAGCATGAAGAAGAAATGTACTGCTGCACCCAGAGCTTTCAGCCTGCAGAAGGAACAGTTCCCCAAAAGGCACGAGAACAGCAGATGATACCACCTTGCTCTACTCCCCCTGGTCAGCACAAGGAAAAGGCAACATTTCTGCTGAGGTAATCCCCCTGAATTCCTGTTCCCATGCTTAGCTCTCATGCTTGATAAACATATTTCTTAATAGGAAAGATGCTATATGCTATGGCACATGTACCTCAGGGAGGAAAGGTGAGAGCCTTTGGCCAAACCCAATAGGTAATTATCTAAGGAACTCCACTAACTAGAAACAACTGGGACAGTCTGAAATCTCAAGTAAAAAAAGAAAAACAAGGGGCTTTCTGGAACTGACTCCATCTTAGAAGGCAGCCAAAGCACTACAGTGGGCTCAGCTGGCAGCAAAAAAATCCTTCCCCCTCAGGATGTGAGGGGCAGACAGTGTTCCCTGCTCTCTGCTCTGTGATGGCAGGTATAAGGTTAGCCAGAGAGGAGCTGCAGCAAATGTAGATGGAACTTTGGAGACTAGACCACAAGAGAACTGAGCCAAGGTCAAAACATTTTCAGCAGTGTGGGGCATGGGAGAAATTCAGCTTCAATATGTTTTGATTTTACTCAGGGCACTTTCAAGGTCTGCAATACAGAACTTCAACCACCACTCCAGGGGTTTGGCACTTTGCCTTTTTTCTGATAGTACCTACTTGCTGAATAGACTAGACACTGCTGTCATGTTTAGGAAAGGTCTGTGGGTCTCCATCCATTTTCCACTGGTTTCTCTTGCAGATCACAGAGGGTTGCCAGTTATGACTCGTCCTCAGAAATATGCTTTTCCCTCATGCAACACGCTTTCCTTCAAAAAGCCTCTACTTGCAACTGAACCTGATTTAGCAGTCCTCCTGCAGAGAGACAAGCAGGCTTCTCCTGCTACCAAGCTTGGAGCCAACCAGCCCAGGCTACTGCTTGAAGCAGGAGCCTGCATTCAGAGCACAGCCAATGATAGCAGCATCTACAGAGTATCATCCAGCATCTTTTAGAAGTGCCAGGGCAAGGCTCAGGGTTGTGATTAGCATATGCTAATGACTGATTATAATATGTAAATGACACACTGGGTCAGAACTGCACGCCCATTCAAACTAATGAACTGTGCACTTTTTTATAAGTGGCACCAGTAATTGGGCGCATCATTTTTCTGTTGCTGCTAGGCAGAGAATAAGGAAGCCATCTGTAACGACAGGCCAATGTTTGCAGCAATCCCGTTGAGAAGTAAAGGCAAGGACTGCTAATTTCCAAGTGTCCAGCAGGGAACCAGTACACATGCCTCCAGTCACCATCGTCACAATCCTTAGTATCTGAGCATGTAATTATATGGTCATATTTTTAGAAGAGATCAGCATTAAAGATAACTGTTGAAGACTCCTGGCCAGAGCAGCATGCAGAGATCTATTTGAGCACCTACTGCCTAAAGTGCAGAACACCTGGGTTTTGAAAATGCAGTTGTATGTGACCTTGCTGTAATGAAGAAAATATTAATATCTCATTTGTGGGGTCTGCTCTTCCCTCTCAAAAATAAATTCTCGTGTAAGGCTACACCACTCTCTCTGAAGTAGCAAGAACATAGTTTAATATCAGAATGGATAGACTGTGAATCTTGCCAAAACTGATTTATTTCAACCCTCAATATTTACTTATTCTCTCTATTAATTAAAATTCTTACTCAGGATCTGTATCAAGAATAAATTAGTAAACAGAGTGACTCAAATATGAGGGGTTTTTTTTTAAAAAATCAGATACATTTTACAAAGGGATATGATTATTCTTTTATCCTAATTTTAGATATGAAAACAAAGAACTGAAACAATTTGTGTTAAATGTCACATAGTAGACAGTCACCAGAGCTTGCAATGGAATGGAAATTGCCTGTGTGTGTATCTCTCCTGCAGATATTGCCCACAATAGCAGTAGAAGTATGGTGGAGTGACGTGATCAGACTCCAAAGCTGACGGTGTACAAGGCAGATCTTTATACACCTCAGGTTCAGGGCAGTATCAATGCAAATTCCAGATGGAAGCCCAAACTGGTAACTCCCCACAGCTTTGCACTGTGCTACATGGACTTATTTATTCAGCTTTTTGGTGGTTCACGAATTCCTGCAGCAGGTTCTGGGTTTTGGTGTAGACAAATCTCATCCTAATTAAGGCATCCCATTGTTGTCACTTTTGCAATTAGCTCTTCCATGCAGTGATTTTCAGACTCTCCTGATTTGTTCTCTCTGTTGTTCAAACTACATATTTATATAAAGTCATTTATATAAAGTCCAGTCTTCGCTCTTTTTAATTTTTTCCATGCTGGGGTGACATTTTAGGGACACAAGAATGCCATAATGCCTTTTCTATTATAACTAATTTAGAAAGCTCATTAAAAACATCTATTAATCCTAATTCATCTGCTCACATAGTCATTCTGACAGTGAAGGTATTTCCCTTCTGACAATTTTATTAAGTGCGAGGAAGATATCAGCTCTGAGTTTCACTGCTTCTAAGTCATCCTAGAACACAGGATGTGAACATCATCTTCAATAGCCTCATGCTTATTTGACTCAGATTGGTTGCTCAGAGGCCCCTTGTGGGTGGAAAGGTCAATAATGAGGCATGAGGGGAAAAAAAGGGATATTTTGACAAAACTGACCTAGTATAGCAGTCCCAGAAAAACTCCATCAGAGGATATCTAGCAGGCTTTTGGGTAACCAGCAGTGAAAGGAAAGGGCAGCAAATTAACAGTTGTGATTTACTAAGTGAAAAGGCAGTCCTGTATCAGTGGGAAAACCCAGCAAATTTGATAGCAATATGCAGACGGCAGTGTTAAAATCTTTGCATATGGCTCTCACTTTTGATGTCAATAGAAATATCAAAGAGAACACGATTGGGCCAGGGACACCCTATTCAGTATCTCTGGACACACGTTCTCAGTATAACATTACATGAAACATCTCATGTTCCCAAAATCTAAATACATAATTTGTGACTGATTATATGTGTTTGCAGCTGGCAGTGAAGAGTGATATATTGTTAATGTCTTTCTGTAAATGTTGGATGAATAGCTATCAAAAGTCTACAGTCTATATTGGCATTCATATAGCATAGTCTAAAAATACTTCAGTCTCTCTCACTAACTCACTCTCTCACTACCCTCAAAAACTAGAGGTTTTACTATTTTTCACATCATTTGAATTTTTATTACATCTAAATAATAAAATGCATTATTAGGATCAATCTAAATCCATGGTATTTGCAGTTTTAGGATTTTCTCCACAGATTTGGCTCTGCTCTCCAGAATCTAAGCCTTCCCTTTTCAGAACTGAACTTTCTCTTCCATTTCTGGTTGCAAAGGTATCTTGGCAAGATTTAAATGCTGTACCTCTCCAATATATGGCTTAGTGCTGAGCAGAGATGGATTGAATTCAAATTTTCAAGCCACATTCCATTTATAAAATGAAGTCTAATAAAAAAATCTAAAAAAAAGCTCATTTGGCTGCAGATAGGGTAGTCATGCTAGCAATTATGTTTCAAACTCTTTATAACATTTGTAAGGCTTATTTAAAATAAAATTAATAGAAAATGAATGTGATAGATGCATTATTTTCCAGTTGCAATGAATTTGAATAATATGTAATAATGTATCTAAAAATAATTGCTGCTCTTAATCATAGGTTTTGCTTCAGTGCTATCTGCTTAAATGACCCTAAGTCATAGAGTACTTTTTAGTGTTTCTTCCCATTTCTTAAAAATTGAATTGCTCTTGCTAAATGAGTGGTGCCTGTCTCTATTCTCTCCCCACAGACCACAGAGGATGAGAAAGGAAATAATATCTTGCTTCTGTTTCAGAACATTTAGCTAGCTTTAGCAATCTTCTTGACTATCTACCTGGGAAATGCCCTGGTCAGAGAGGCTGTGCTGAACCTGACTGGGTGTAAGATCCATGTAAAACTTGGAAATGGTGTCCCAGTCATTCAGTTCACCAAGAGCAGCTTGGGAGATGCAGGGAACCACCTCCCCAGGATCAAAACTCCCTGCCACCTCTCCAGCAGGGACCAGAGAAGCACAGTCAATTATTCAGTACCATCACAGGGTCATCAGCCCCTGGCCACACATCTCACTAATCTGTCATTGTTCAGAGAGAGTATCTCTAGTGCAAACAAGATGAAATCTTTTTGCTTCTTGGAGAAAGAAATTTGTTGCCACAATGTGCCTTCCTGAGTGACCCATCTGTGGGTTCTGCCTGTGCTTCTTATTCTGCCTGGGGGTCCCAGCAGTTGGCGCGAAGTCAGTGACTGGCAGTGAGTGGAAAACCACTGCAGCCCCCAGGCCTTTGGCTTCCAGCCCCACATCTCATCTGAGTCCTGCAGTATCCAGTGCAAGCAGTGACAGCTAGAGAAGACAACATTACCATCTATTTTGATAAAATACAGAAGTTGACATTTTGCAGGGTATCTCAAGGACAGAAGGGAGCAACATTCTCTGTTCATTCTCTGTTCAGACATCAAATGTATGGAGACATCCCATCTCACAGATGCAGCTCAGCCAAGTGATACGGAGCCAGATGCCATGACAGGCAGGTGTCACACACCAAAAGAAAGAGGACCAAAGCTCCCATGGACTTCTCGATAGCTCACACCTGAGAAGAACCCTGGAGGCAAAAGGCATGATTTCTCTAAGGACAATACAGTCCTAAAGCATAATAGGACAGCTTAAAGATTCTTAACACATGAGGTTGGGTATTGGTAGCAATTCAGCCATGTCAGCAGAGAGCCTTCTTCTGACAAACCTACCCTAAGTGTCATAATCCAGGGGATTTGTCTATCCTTCACGGTGTCTACTAGAAGTAAAGTGCAACCGCTTCTCCACGAACACTCCATCAGGGTTCACCCACCTTTCAAAGTCCCAAGTCACCTGACATCTTCAGGCAGATGTCTGCTTATAGCCAGGGGTTTTCAAGTTGCCTTACAATCTTTTAAAAATCTTTGTCTTACAACATGTACTATGGTCTGTGTGAAGTGTAGACCTGAATTTGGGTTCTCCATTTGGGAAGAGAGAGAAGCCAGAGGTTCAATCGCCATGCTCCAGAGCTTTGGAGCTTGTCTTGCAAGAAGCTACACCTGGGACCTTCAGGAAGGCAGTCCCAAAAGATCCATGTAAAGCCTGGAGGCCTGGCAGAACCTATTCATCCATACTGTTGGCTTCATACCAGACTACTACTCTTGGCAGTAAAGTGTGCTGTGTATTTAAAAGGTGGGTTTTATTTGTTGAAAAGATTAAACATTTGTAAAATGTTTGACAAATCAAACCTTGATTCAAATAAAGATAAGATGGCAAAAGCACTGCATATATTCAATGCTTGGATGTCAAAAGGCATTTTAGTTCCAGAAATACTCCACACCCTACTGGTTTTCCTTGCAGAAGTTTCCAAGGACTCCTAAGTGCTCCTACAAAATGATACAAAGTGAATTGTTAACCCACACAGCTCACAAGGCAGAGCATAGGCAGTAATAAACAACCAAATAAACAGGCGAAGAATAGAAAGACAACTGGTTAAAGACAGCAGAGTTCCAGAAAACATTAATTACAGAGGTATTGATGTTCACAGCAGGCTGCCATTTCTGCCAGCCCTGTTTCTCATGACTCATGCCAGAGAACTGGGGTCAGTTTTGCCCCATATTTATCACTGATTTAGCAAGAAGTTCATATTAAAAGCATTTTGTACCATGGGCTCTGGCTTCACTTAAATGAGCGATACCAAGCAGACTTGAGACCTATTAAGTAAAAAAAACCAAACAAACAACAAACTCCCCCAAACAAACAAACAAACAAACAAACAAAAAACCCCCCACCAACCAGAGGTTTTCACTGAATAGAGTGCAAATTATCTATTCTGAATCTCAAGGAAGCTAAGCTCCTATCAGCTGGGTTTTCTGAAGTTACATTGCATGGGCCAAAACCTGAAAATCCATCAGAATACCCATATACCAGAGTACTTAGGTGGCTGGTTAAATCAATAAGCCATTTACATTTTTAACAATTACTGTAGAATGTTGGAGCACACACATTCTGCAGTAAAAACAAACTGGGGGAAAAGGTACAGAACTCCTGTTTTCTGGGAAAAGCCATAAGAGCATCCAGTTGCTCTTTCCCGGTACAGGTTTTGCAGTGTGTACTAATTCCGAGCAAATATGGTTTGGACAGGTTTGATACTGTTCATTTCTCTGTTTTATGGTATGACTCGGAGAAATAGCCAGGCAATAAATACTTTGACTAACCATGGTTCTTGCCATCCGTACAAAGTTTACTTCATTATTCCCTCTTTACTGGTTAAATCCCACCAGCTTATCCCCATCAGTCAAGGCTTATGTGAAGTAGTGATCCAGCCAGCCTCAGGCTATGTAAAGCAGTGTTTTGGCCCTGTCTGACTTTGGTCATATTGTGTTACCTGTGATATTCTCCAACCAAGAGAGAATTGCAGAGCTATTGAGAAGTGGCAGAGGGGCTCGTCCCACCACGGCAGACTGCTTCCTGAGAAGCTAGCAGTTCTAGTCAAGCTGAAAGTGAAATTTTAATATGGCCTTGGCAGCGCTCCATTGGCATGTCCCCAAATTTACACTAGTGTAACCAAGATCAGTGCCTGTGCCAGCATCTGTATTATATTAAAGATAAATTGGACAAGATGTGTTCATATCTGAACTAAACTCAGCAAATAAAAAATGAACTTAACAAAATAAAGTCAGATGGTCTGACTCATCCTCTTTTGAGAGATCCTGATAAAATATGGCTGTTCCAGAAGCTCTGATGTGATCTTAATAAAAGATGACACTGTGAAAATGGCGGGGGGGAAAGCACGGCAGGCGGGAAACTTGACAAAAAGAAGTTTTCACTGTGCCTGGATCCCAGCTCATATAAATGGAAATAGATGAGAAACCTCAGCTTCCTTCATTGACATATGCAGCATAAAATCACTGCATAGGCAAGAACACTGTGAGCATGCCCAGTAGGTAGGCACCAGACTATAATTTCTTGTTCAAAATACCAAAATGCACCAGTTTAACAGAAAGAATGAGGACATGATATAAAACAGGCATGAGCTAAAGTACAAAACAGGAGGGATGACTAGAGCCCACCTCCTCCTATTTCCAAAAAAGCTGCCTAATCATTAGCCTGGGGAGTCATGCTTTCACTTGCCTTTTCTCCTTCTCTCAGTGAATTCAAACCATTTTTCTGCACAGTGGTGCAGCTTCATGAGGAGCGGTAAAGCATTCCCAGAAAAACCTATAGTCTAATGACTAGAAGTGTGTTTGAATGCTTTCCAAAGAGGATAGAAACTGAGTGTGGATTTCCTACTTTCTAACCCCTAGGCTGATGCAAGATAGAAATGGTGATGGTTGCTGTTCTGCAAGGTTTTTAAAACACAGTGAAGAGAGTTTTACAAGGAACTTGGTCTTGCCAGGCTGCACTAGGCATGCTCTGAGAGCATCTCCAAAGCCCATCAAGGGGCTGCTGTGTCCTGTTGTTTGATCATTACTGTGAAGGAACGGGTCGGGCAGATGATTTGTTTTCATATCTTGATGGACTGAAGGGATGGTAGTTAAGAGGAAAATAATAAAAGCATAACGGTAAAGGTGGAATTATTTACCTCAGAACTACAGAAAGTACCTTTGGATGCCAGGTAAAGGAGCAGTCACAGCTCTGTAGCCATCTCCCACAGTGTCTTATTTAACTGCCTACTTTCCAAGTGTTTGGCCATATCATTTTAAGAGCAACATTCCTTCATCTGTCTTGTTTTACATAACTGTGTGTCATCTGTAGGGCTTGTGTCCTGACATCTGGGCCCATTCTGTCGCTGCAGGGGACAGTCCCTCCTGCTGCACGTCCTGGCTCCCATGGACATCAAGCCCAGGATCAGCAGCCAGAGTGAGACCACAGTGTCCATGAAATCATTCTACTCTACGGAAGCTGAGGATGCAGGCAACACACAGGAGAGGGATGCACTCTACAGATGGCCATGGGCAAGATCAGATGCAGCCAGAGAATCCAAAGGATGAGAGTCAAATGGTTTCACATGGAACTTTCTCTCCAGTGGTACTTACAGCCTTGCCAGCAAAGCCAATGTCCTTTAGGGCTTGAACCTAGGACACTGAGTGTAAGAGTGTTCCCATGTGAACTCCTGCAGCTCTTTATCAGTGAAGTCAAGGAAAGAGAGATGATAACGCAGAGAGGCATGAGAAGACCTTTGTAATGGGGTCATTAAGATCAACCTGAGAGTATATTCACAAATATCATGACAACATTGTGGATGCTAAGTGCTATCTAAAAAATGCACTTCTGTCTAAGTGCTAGTATTAGACAAGGTGCATTCTTGTCAAATACTGTTTGGTCCAGTAATTGAAAAGGATCATTAAACATTTACTGAAAGTCAAACTGGAAACACATGGATGAATGGAGCTGTACTTGAATACCCCATAGCTGTCACTGATACCACAGATTAAGTGGCAGCATGTTACAGGTTTCCAGGAGAGGAGAGACAGTCTTCACACACACACATACATGCAGCTAAAGAAGGTGACATTGAAAGAGGACACTTTTGCATGTATGATCATTCTCTGTGCTCTTGTCTTAGAGCACTGGATGTCAAGTTGCAGCAAAGCATCGATATTTGCATTTGCACTCCATTCATACAGACACACCTACAGATTTATTTCACATGAATATTTGATATGACAACAGATTTGATATCAAGTAGGCAGAGTTTGAATTATTTAATTGTTTTCCTATAGTATTTTATTTTTATTACTTAATGAATGCTGACTTTGTGATTGGAGCTGGACAACCACAGAGTGAGCCTGAACTCCAGTGTGCTCATAAGCTGACCTAATTAAGTCATAGAATCCTAGAATGGTTTGGGCTGGAAGAGACCTTGAAGATCACCTAGTTCCAGCCCCTCTGTCCTGGGCAGGGACAACTTCCACTAGATCAGGTTGCTCAAAGTTCCAGCCAAACTGGCCTCGGTTGACCTTCATGGCTTTGAGGAATTCTAGCCTCCATTAAATTCTGATGTATAATGTTTTCTCAACACAATCTTCAAGATTAACCAGACTGGCACCAAACCTACAGCTGAGCACTGAGATGGTCTCCTGGTAAAACAGACCATGGATCAGTCTCAAACCCAGGGTTAGGGTTTTTTCAAACTCCCTTCTCCCTTCCTCCCTCCTCTTATCAACCCCTTAGCTGCAGCAGACAGAACTTTTCTCAAGATTTGATGTGGCGTATTTGAGATGTGAAAACAACAGAGGAAAAATTAAAATGTTTGTGATCCATTATGCAGAAGGCACATATTCTGCATGAAAATATTATTTACTTGAGTTTTCTATTCTAAAACTTGATTTTGTATTCAAGATTTAAGGTCTCCATGGAGGTGGAAAAACACTTTGAGACTCTGAGGCTTTGAAATGCTGAATTGCCTTGTATAAGATAAAATCGATATTTGGGAAAAAAAAAGCAAAGTGGAAATTAATGTTCTTGTAATAGGTGAGTAGCTTTTACACAATTATTTCATGGTGATAGACTTGGTTTTGATGTAGCTTAATTAGCAGAATATAAATTATATATGTTTTTTTAAAGATGTGCCTATGTATATTACAAGATTTTTTTTGTTTCGTTGTGGAGCAAACCATTTGATGTGGCTCTGCAAAAAGCTCTAATACACATCAAAAAGCAATCAACAAACTCTTTGAGTACATCAAGCAGGATAATTTAGATGGTTTTTAATCAGGATTATGAAAATATAATTAGGTGGTTTCATGTTGGTTGGTGAGTGCGTAGGGAAAAGTGATTCTCCAAACAGAAAAATATGGATAACATTACCCAGGAGCCATGAAACAACCACACACACATGCATACACAAACCAAACAGAAAAGACTTCTGGCCTGCTTCTCTAGTAGATCAGCAGGTAACATGTTTAAATAGAATGTCATTTCCTCTAGGATGTCAGGAAGATTCTTATTTAACAGACAGATTACACAGAAGGAGCTTTGGAAAAATGCCCCTTTTTAATGTGCTTGAAATCATTAGTCTGCAGTTTAATAAAATAAAATCCTCTTTTCAGAATTTAGTCAATGAGCAGAAGATGCACTTTGGGTCTAATCAAACAAGAGTTTCACTGAAGGAAACAAGAGAGTGCTTTAACTACGTCTGGGCCTCTAGTACCAGAGCAAATGCCACATCTGTTTGCTGGGTATTCAGGTGAAGCCTTCTCTCTTCAACCACTGTAAATGTCTGCCATTCCTTAATTCTAAGGAATGCTGGCTAAAGACTCCTTTCTTAAGAGCTGCCACATGTAAACAACCTCACGTTTTCAGGTTCTCTTCTCATCTTCTCATTGCTCACAGCTTCCCTGTGCTTTCAGTTCTTTTTGATGCGCTGATCCCGATCTCTGTTTCCCAAAGCCTAACTTTTCTCTACAGCATTTGATTAATCCTGAACATTGTGTGACATGTACCACGATGCTTCACCCACTAATATCAAAATATCTTAAATATTTGAAGTGTTATTCTCGAGTCCTTTATTTTTATGTGCTAGCATTACATTTCTGCTTGTCTGTGAGCACTGAGCAGATGTTCTCACTATTCATAGATCTATCTCCTGGCCGGATGTAGATAATCCATAACCACACAGTACCCTCAGAACATCCCTGTCTGTACATAATCCTCACACCAATACTCCCTCTGTCACATTCTTCCCTCATCTGACTGGTTCTGGCAAAACAAAGTTACCACTGTCAGCTTGCCAATACATTAAGGAATCAGACACATTTTTTACTTTTTGCTGTAGTGAAAACTGTCTAGTTTGTCCTTCTCTTCTTTGCCTCTCCTAAATGGGTCCTATTTCTTATGCCGAAAGAGTGATTATCCCTGTAGTGATGGTTAGGGATATCTCAATAATCTCCTACCATGTCATGTGGATCCCTAACAAATACTCTCTCCACACCAAAGGCTAGATCCGTTTTTAGTGACTTAGAGGAAATGCATTTCATACTGTTATAGTGATAAAACAAATTACTTCAGATCTTTTTACACACTCTGATAACTTTTTTTAATTTAGATACATAGTTTTGATAGGAATCCTATTGAATCATATATTGGGGGGAAAAAATAGCAAGTCTGTAGATGTCTGAAAGTGGTTTGGGGTTTTTTGTCAGCTAAACATGCATTACCAGCGTGCCCTTAGAGGCTCATATGAAAGAAAATACCACCTTCAAGTCAGTCAGTCTGAAGTCAAAAGTAAAATACTTTATGTGCTGAAATAGCAATCACAAAACACGACGTAGGTGAAAGTCAGAAGTTTGCTTTTTTAAGACTAAATGGAACAGCAATTATGTCCCATTAATTTAATGGCAAAAGAGACAATAGAAGTCACTGCCCAGAGCATGGCTCAGCTCCGCGAGGCAAGAGCAAAAAGGGCAGGAGAGCAGACCCAGCAGTTCTCCTGGGTGAAGTTGTGAGTGAAACAGCTGGGGGGGTAGCAAGTCGTAGGTGGATGTGCGAGGGAATGAAAAATAATGAGAAAAGAGAAGACATTGGGAATGCCAGCTGCAGGAGTGGAATGGTGCACTGTCAGGGGACAAAACAAAAATGCAGTTCTTCTTGGCCGAATGCTCCCTAAAAAGAGACTTACACTTCCAAACATGGAACTACTTTGCTTGCTCCTGCCTTGCTGTAATAGCACTTTGCTGTAATAACAACCTCTGGAAATAAACAGGGCCTTTCCCAAAGAAATTCTGGGTTCCTATCATCCTCTTCCATTCCTAATGCAACAAAGACAGCAAGGCTCAGATTTTGGATAGCTACTTGCACCATGGGGACAAAAATACTAGTTGGCATCAAAGCCTGTGCTGCACAGATTAGATCTTCTTATCAAGAGTTAGAGAGATGAAGAACTACTGCTCTCTGCCCGGGAGGATGGGGTCCATGCCTTCCTATGTGCTGTTGTAGGCAGCATTGCTTTCTTCCCTTTGGAAGACTGCTAAAAGCTCTGGCCTGATCTGTTACTGCTGAAGTGAATGGGAGTTTTGCCATTGACTTCAAGGAGACAAGAAGGGAATTGGGCCCTCTGCTTGCAAATCCAGTTTTTATAGTCCTTTCCAGATACTAAATAAAACTGCTTGGAAGTCATTTGAATGCCAGCAAGCTGGGCCAGTTTGCCATGGATTTCAAAGATGCCCAACAATGCGATGGTTATTAGGATACAAATAAAGTGTCTTCTTCACAGTGCAATGTGCAATTTCCTTCTCAGTAAAAATATAAGCGCGCCTTATGTACAAACAATTTTAGCATTTCTGGTTTTATGCCCATCTTACTGACAAGAAACTCCCAGCTGTTATAATTTGTCTCATCCTTCTCTCTCTTGTAGAACCAGCCTTTGTTCCTTTTTGTAGTGCCAGGGACTTGCTGAGCTCCACCTGATGTGATTTGTCCAGGCATTAATAATGCATCTTCAAGATGCAAGATGCATGAATTCCTTTAGTAACAGATCTGCCGCACCGTATTGTGCCACTTCCCCGAGATGGGAGAGGCAAGAGGGCCACACAAGCATCATGCACCCGCACAGGTTATCCACCTTGGGAGCAAGGAGGGGGTCCTGTTATTACGAGGGGGTCACTACATCCTCACGACGAGGTCAGGCTGAGGATAATGAACATAACAGGAGACGTTCCTCCAGCAGGCAGGTCCTTACCCCCCATCCAAAGGATCCCTGTGGGACGACCTGAGGTGTCCACACTGACAGTGACTTTAGGAGACCTGGCAAGCAGGGGTCGAGTGCTGCCCCGCTGGCAAGTGCTGTCCCTAAACATCACCAAACCAAATCACCTTTGCCTCCGAGCGCTCGTCTCAGCTTCCCCTCCCGCTAGGACAGCATGGGTCGGGGCTCGGCACCCGGAGGATGCGTTCTATGGACGTTGCGTGCTGCGAGGGGAGGCTCGCCCTGGGCAGACACCGCACACCGCTGGTCCTCACCCCCTCCGGGGGGCCCCGGAGGGATCTGACGGCCACCTCCCGCACCAGATCGCCTCAGTGCCGCTTTCCCCGTGTGCGGGCGAATGTGTGCGTGTGTGTGTATATATACCTATACCTATATCTATATATCTCGTTTAATCGATACGATCGCTCGGAGGGCCGTGCTACCGCACCGCGGCTCGGCTCTGCCGGCGTAGCCATGGCAACGGCTCCGGCTCCCGGCGTGGGGACGTCCCGCGGCCGTGGCCCCGCCAGCACCGCCCCGGCAATGCCCGGGACCCGCCAGCACCGCCCTGGCACAGCCCAGGGACAGCTCTGGCACAGCCCTGGCACACCCCCGGCACAGCCCGGGCACTGCCCCAGGATAGCCCCGGCCTCGCCAAGCACAGCCCCGGCAATGCCCCGGCCCCGCCAGCACCGCCCTGGCACAGCTCTGGCACAGCCCTGGCACAGCCCCGGCACGGCCCCGCCCCTCCAAGCGCAGCCCCAGCACAGCCCCGGTCCCGCCGGCACAGCCTGGGGCCCGTGGCGTGGAAACGTAGTCTGTGCAGGTGCTCTTAATGTCTCCGCGTGTTTGTGTCCCCCAGGACTCGCAGGTGTTGCTGTCAGTGATCCACAAGGTTACAGACCGAAGGCCCAGCCCTGCCTTCTGCTGCTGTGTCTGTATGTGCCCACACAGAGGTACATTCTCTGCACAAAGGGGCCTGGGGCACGAACTGTCCTAGACCAATGGTGTACTGGGATGTATTAGGGAAGAGCATTGCCAGCAGGTTGAAGGAGATGATCCTGCCCCTCTACTCAGCCCTGGTGAGGCCGCGTCTGGAATGCTGTGTTCAGTTCTTGGGTCCCCAGCACAAGAGAGACACGGAGCTCCTGGGGTCCAATGGAGGGCAACAAGAGTGACTGGGGGGACTGCAGTATCTCTCTTACAAGGAGAGGCTGAGGCAGCTAGGCCTGTTCAGCCTCAAAAAGAGACAATTCATTGGGGATCTCATCAGCGTGTACAACTATCTAAAGGGAGGGTGTCAAGAAGATGTAACCAGGCTCTTCTCAGTGGTGGCAGGCAATAGGATACAAGGCAATGGGCAGAAACTGATGAACAGAGATTTCCACCTGAATATGAGGAAGGGCTTCGTTAGTGTGCGAGTGACCATGTACTGGAACAGATTGCCGAGAGAGGTTTTGGAGTCTCTCTCACTGGAGATATCCTTCACTGAAGAATCGTCTGGATGCAATCCTGTCCCATGTGCTCTAGGATGACCCTGCTTGAGCAGGAAGGTTGGACCAGATGACCCATTGCAATCCTACCCATTTGGTGATTCTGTGATGCATACATGCAAAGAACTCATTTCCAAAACAACATTTCTAGTAATGTTTTCAAGCTTCCCAGTGCATGGTAATGGTCAGACATCACTGAGAGAGGGGAGATCCTTTCCCAAAGTCCTTGACAATCGGCAGAGGAACCATAAAGCAGCTCAGTATGAATGCAGTCAACATTGACAGCCAGCCCAGTCTGCCATCTAAAAGCATTGCACAAAGTTTGCCATCAAAAGCCACTGAAGCTGGTGCAGGCAAGCCTGGCACAGCTGTTTTGGTGTGGGCTGCAGTCAGCAGTCACCTTGGCTTGATGGATGTCAGTCATGCCCCCTCTGCACACAAGCACCGTCAAGTCCGGTGGGCTGTACTTAGTGTGACACTTTCCTCTGTTTAACAGGCTTTTGAACATTTCAGGAAAAGATGTGCAGCTTCTTTTCATGTTCACAGAATCACAGAATGGGTCATGTTGGAAGACATCATAGTGGGTCACCTGGTCCAATCTCCCTGTTCAAGCAGGGTCATCCTAAGAGCACATTGCACATGCTGTGTCCAGATGGTTTTTCAGTGAGGGAGACACCACAACCTCTCTGGGCAGCCTGTTCCAGTGCACAATCATCCACACAGTAAAGACCACCGTCTGCATGCTCAGGTAGAGGTTCCTGTGCATCAGTTTCTGCCCATTGCGTGTTGTCCTATTGATTGGCACCACCACTGCCTCCACCCTTGTGACACTGACCCTTTACATACTTACCCACATTAATGTGGTTCCCCTTTCAGTCATCTCTTTTTGAGGCTGAACAGGTAATTTTTCTTTTTACATTTCTAAAATCACATTGCCATATTGTGTTTCTTTTTTTAAATAAAGGCTTTCCCCCAGGCTATCAGTTGGGAAGAATATAAAAAATTATCAAGGTGTCTCTGAGACCAGTGAGGTGCCAACAGGTAGGGGAATAATGGGAAAGATAGGAAAGGAGGACTGTCTCCTGAGGACCAGTTTTAAGGATCCAGGGAAGACAAAAATTAACCAAATCCCTCCCCTCCTTTAATTGGACAATAATTTTCCCATTTTATCCACAGTGAACTTAATGGGATTCTTTTTGATTTGAGTCAGAATATTTCTTTTGCTTTCAATAGGAGTTCGAAAGAGTTTTTGCATACACATAGTAGGAGAAAAGTTTGTACATACATTTATATTAAAAAAGACAGTGAAACAAATACTCCTGTGAATTTTGTTTCCAAAAAGCTTCCAAACTGTCTGCAGAAGTCATCTCAAAATCACTTTATATTTTTGAAGACTATGTACCTAGAGACCAGAAACAATAGACTGTGATTCTACTGATCCTTCATGTACAAACTGAATTACAGCTCACAAAAACTCTGATACACCATCCAGTCTGTAAGCAATACATAGCTAAAATATATTCAGATTAACAAGTCACAGAAGAATTTATATAGCGAATAAAATTAATAGAAATTAAAATGTAGTCGTTGATCAACCACAATTAGGAAACAGAGCTAAATTCAACAAATCAGCTGTTTGCAACTAATAGTTTTCCTAGGTCTCATGATAGATGTGGGTAAATGTTGACTTACTAATTATGACAACAGAACTGATGAGAGAGCTGAGAAACCAAAATTAACTAGTGCTTTTCCTGAATTAGTGTCAGAATCTGTTGACAGAGGTCTGGAGCATTGCTGTGAAATGTCCCGAGTTTACAGGCTGGGCTTTTTTCAATATGTGGTTTGTAAAAGTCTGCAAAATCTTGACTTTCTCTCTTGCTATAAGGAAAGAAAAAGCCATAATTTTTACTATTAAAAATTGACTGAGTCCTGGGCAACTGAAAAAGGGTTGCATGCTGCAAGGTATCAGGCAGTCTTTCTAGCTCCATCATTTACTGCATTTTGAAGAGAAGAAAGGTACGAGGCTCCTGTGAGTGGCAAGCGGGCCTTGCAGATCCTCCAACACAGCAAAGGAAAGGAAGCTTCCCAAGGAAATGGCCAAAATATTACCTGACAGATCTGGCCTTGCATCAGGCTGCGTTCAGACTCGGAAATGATCAGAGGCAGTATTACGCTCCCTACCCTCAGCTTCAAGCTTCTTAGTTTTAAGGGGATTTCTACACATGCCAAGGAATGTTTCATCAATCTGCACCACACTGGATCCACTGCAAGAATTTTGTGTAAGGAAATCTAGTTATTGTAAGTGCAAAGTACAAATTGAATGTCCCCTCTGTTCCACATGATTTTTTTCTAATTGCTTTAGGAGGCTGGAAAGGATACTACAGCTTTTGTCATGTTAATTCAATATTTTATTTGAAAAACTTTGTTGAAAGAATACTTTAAAACTGAGTGAGAGCATGGAAAGTACCTTGTGATGTTCCTGTATCACATGTATGACTAGTCAGCAGACAGACTTCCTATTGTGTCAAGACTGGAGATTTTGAGATATTTTCTTGTCATGTACTCAGGTCTTTAAAATTTTGCATGAACTGCTGTTCTAAGAACAACCCAATATGGATAAAGCTGAGAATTTTACTATGATGGGTTTTTTAAAAGATTTATTTTGACTTCAGTTTTCATTAAACTTCAGTAGCCCTAATTTATTGGCACTTCAATTAAGCAGAATGGTTTATTATTCATTACGCTTTCTTCACAAAAACATTTTACATAGCAATAATTCAGTGAAGTTCTTGCTTGTTTTGTAAAACCCTTCTGGTTTTAGTGATTTCTGATTTTTGCATTTTTCAGAGCAGGGTGAAAATGTTTTCTTCTTTCAGAAAATTTCTTCTGAATGTTGTTTTTTGTATGTAGAAATTGGAGCTCCAGGTTACACCTGGCGAACAGGACTACCACAATTTACGTCACAGGAGACATGGGGCCAGCCCTAGCTCATCCTTTCTGGTCCACACAGGGTGCTTCCTAGAATTGCCAAAATTGTCTGTTTCCTACAATTTTCTGCAATCCTTGTCATCACTATCAGATGTTCATTGAGACCTGTCAAATGTTTCTCAGACAAATGTCATGCTAAATAACCCCCTTCCTCTCTTATGGAGGACGTTTGATTAGAAGTCCTCAGCTAACAACACTGCTGCCAAAATCTGTTTCTCAGGAGTGGTGAACTCAAGGTGAAGTAGCAAAGGGACTTCGCAGAGCACTAGGTGGGGACAGTCTCACAGGAGCCCCACGGAAAACACAGCACAGCACTGCCCTTGGCCAGCAGCTCCCTGGCCAGGGAGCACAGAGTATTAGTGGGCAAGGAGAACAAGTCTCATGGGAATGGGTGAGGGAACTGGGGTTGTTTAGCTGGGAGAAAAGGAGGCTTAGATAAGACCTCATCATTCTCTACAACAGCCTGAAGGAGATTTTAGCAAGGTAGGTATCTGGCTCTTCTTCAGAGAGGTAACTGACAGGACAAGAAGAAATGGCCTCAAGTTGTGCCAGGGGGAAGTTTAGGTTGGATATCTGGAAAAAAATGCTCTCAAGCATTGGAACAGGCTGCCCAGGGAAGTGGCTGAATCACCATCTCTGGAGGTGTTTGTTTATAAGGAGAGTAGCTGTAGCACTTAAAAACACGATATGGCGGAGTTGGCAGTGCTGGGTTAATGGTTGCACTCAACCTTAGAGGTCTTTCCCAGCCCGAAAGATCCTATGATTCTATGATTTCAAGACTTCTATGTGCTGTAAATTCCCCCTTCCCTTGCACACCTATTGAAGAGTTGGATATAGCTGTTGTTCAGGCATAACCCCATGAATGCCTAGACATGAGAAGGCACAACACCTCGCCTCTGGATGTTGTGCTATTGACAGTCACGGGAATGACCGGGAGGGTAAGCACTGCTAAACTCAAACACATCAGGAGCTGGGAAGAACGCCTGATTACAGCTGCCTGCACCAGGTCCCGGCGGTAGCAGAACTGATGCATTCAGGCAAGGTGATACGGGTCACTGTTGCTGGGGTAGCGAGGGAAAGATAAGAAAGTGAGAAGAAAAGAGCATCTCTGCCTTGCTGCCCAGGCCCGTCAGGCAGATAAACCACACACATGCATGCGGCCAAGAGAGCCTGGCTGCCCCCGGTGGAGGTGGTCCCTTGAAATCTCCGAGGCAGCCCAGGCCATGGCAGAGGATCCAACCATGGAGAAAGCAGCTGGCCTTAGCAAGCAAAAAAAACCCCACACAACAACAACAAACAAACAAACAAACAAAAAAACAAGACCAAAAAAACCTCAACCAAAACAGAACAGAGCCAGAGGCAACAGCAGTGAAAGAGGCAAGGGGGAACTTCTCTAAGAGCTGTTTATTCAGAGATGCTACCACTGCCCCTTACAACCCATAACAAATACAATCCATTTTTGTAGGTATATGCTTTTTAGAGTAAAAAGTTTAATGTTTCCTTAACTGCTCTCATCTATAAATATTAGTAGGCAGACTGTCTTTTGTATATACACAATTTCATAACAATAGAGTGTATCCCAGCTTTGCAAAGCCCTAGTTATCTATTTGCCTAGGGTGAGTAATTTCTTACAAGGGACAAGAGTATTCAGACTTTCTTTCTCAACATTTACAGAGAAACAGGGAGATTTGGGGGCTGGCTGTGGTAAATGTTCAAGACTTCAAGAAACTCACAACATTTCAATGTTCTAATGATCTCCTGAAGGTTCCCCCATTATAGTTTTTTGTTGTTGTTTATTCATTTGGGGTTTACATAATTATGTAGCCTGGTATGATATAATTTTCTTTGCATCAAAGAATATCAAACTAGAGTGTGTACAAAGGAGGTAATGTTAACTGTTTCTGCTAATTATTTAGTGCTTTAACCAAGTTTTGCTGTATACTGTGCGAGGATTTTAATCACTGCACTATTAGATAAAAAGACAGTAGAGGTAATTCCCCCTTTTCTCCCCTTCCCTCTAATCTTCATCACAGATTTCAGCAGCAACATTCCACTTGGAGACTGAGCAAACCTTTTGTTTGTGGATCTTGTAAAAGACTAGACTGACACAGAAGCCAAACATTGCCAAGGTTGTTAAAGGTGTTCAGAGAACATGAACTATAGAAATCCACTATAAGGTGGATCTTTAGCACTTCCAGAGATATTCAGGAGTTTCAGAGTCACAAGTCTAAACTTGGGCACCTGCAGGTAGACTAAGACCAGTATTAGGTACCTAACCTTTTTTTTGCACCTAACCTCACAGTACATTTTAAAGGGTACAGGATACAACTCCGCAGCTTTGACCATGGCTCTGATTTAATACCTTCTTGCACACTAGAAAGCGTTTGTTCTTAGGCCAAAATTCATAATCTCTGCAATGATGGTGGTACCACTGCCATGCTTTGAACTGGTTTGCTAGAATTAAGTGTCCACTTCAGAGAAAAAAACAAGTTTTAACTGGTATTGCTGCAAATCCAATTTGTTGGTTAACTGACTCCTTGGTCCCTTCAATTGTTAAGTTGCTTGTAGAAACAATTATTCATTGTCCCTGAACTGATGTGGTGAGTGTGCCAACAGCCTTTTCAGAAGCCTCACCATCCTGCTGTCTCTAGGCTTGGATCAGCAAGACAGTCAAGCACATGCTTTCCTTCAGGTATGTACTTAGTCCCCTTAACTTGCTGCTTTCACAGCAGGTTAGAAAAGCGAAGCACATACTTAAAGGTAGGCATACACTTACCTTTCCCCTTCTTTATTACAGCACTCAGTACCAGTGAAGGACCCTAACTGTAGCCAAATTCCTGTTTCTACTAATTCTGAAAACAAGCACAAATGTTTACTTAAAATATTAATATGTTTACCATATCTTATCTTTGACATAATTGCTTTAATTAAAGGAATTTATAAAAACTAACGTTACTCCGATGTGCCCTAGCAGTAATGTGTGAGAATAATGGAATTTAGAGTGGCTGATTTATTAATCTTAAAATATCTACTTTAAGATAGGGACGGTAAAATTATAAATTGGGGAGAAATACATGTGAATATTGGGGTTTGTAATTCAGTCTTGGATGATGTGATTTAGTCTTGGGTTGATACATTATAGGTTTACACTATCTGGTTAGATTTAAACATGTTTTTTCATGTTTATAAAATAGAAAAATAAAGCATGTAATTTTACTGCTTCTGATAGAATTTTTTGAGGACTTTGTCCACTTTGACATGGATAAAATTTACCTGGAAAACATTACCAAGATCTTTAATACTATATATGTACCAATAGCAATATAATATACTTTATATTCTTATATAACCAACCCCAGTCTACTACTCTATCCCTACACACATTGCACGTGTCATTCTCTAATGTGTTTCCTTCTCTGCTCCCCAGAAAACTTCCTTCAATCTGTCTCCAGTGCCTTGCAGTCAAGTGAAGTCTTCATTGACCTCTTCATAGCCATTCTGCCCACCTTAACCTGTGAACAACTTCAGATATCCTTCCCCTAACTTTTTCTGGAAATCTCATTTTCCTTTGGCTTCTCTATCTCCTTCTAACCTCACTGGTTATTTTTATTTCCTGCCAGCATCCCTCAGTTATCTCCTCGTTGTTAAGTATATTGCAAACGCATGGAAAGAACCATCTTTGTCTTCCACATTAATACAACACTCAGTACTGGTCTGAATTCTAAGAAGTACATGTTAATGTCTGCCTCCTGTGACATAGGAACTACCTGAAGCTAAGGGTATATTTTACTTGCTAATTTGTTTAAACAATTGTTAAAGGAATGGCAATGTATTGTTTACACGTATTTGTTTCATGTCTTCTTTATGACACTGCCCTATGAAATGTGATTATGCAGCGAAATAAACAATGTCAAATCATGACTTCTTTGTAGGGAAGTCTAGTCTCTTAGACTACAAGTCTGGCATACTAGCCAAAAGCATACATAATTCAAAAGGCACTTTGAATACTGCCAGAAAAATTGTGTGAAATATTGGTGAGCTTGAAGAGAAGAAACTACGCAGAGGTTAAGTTGCATGAGAAAATCTTTTTCCCAACTATGATGCTATTAGAAAATAGATTACTTTTTTCATGTGCATATATTCACATCAGTGATGTGGTACAGCTCACAGACTAGAAGAGACCCCATGTCAAGAATGTATTTCTATCCCCACCCTTTTGGAAAAGCACACAATCAATCAATGCAAGAAATACAATTATGTACTCTGAGTAGGAATGGTAAGATGTTCAAGGTTAGTCAAGATCACTGTACAGGTCCTCTCTTTTTGATGCGGATGTTCTCCCCCAACCACCTTCACTCCTTACCACCATGCTCAGCCAGGTGAAGAACTACTAAACCAATAAGACACGAAGAGGAATGCAACTTTGCTTCAACCTTGAGTCAGCCTAAATATAACAACTGCACGCAGAAATTTAATTTGACCATTACAAATTTTGAGTTACGGAACATTTTGCTGTTGCTTATCTCTGCCCTTGCCTGGGAGTTCTGAACTGGGGTTCATAAGGTCATTAATTCTAATAGCAATGGGAAAGCAGGGGAAAAAGACACATCATGGCGTGAAACAAAAATCTGAAAAGCAGGAGTGATTTAATGTTTAAATCCAATCTCCTTTCTATTATGTTAGGGAATTTGAGATGTGCTTTTTAAATCTTATCTTCTAGGATTTTTTTTTCCACAGGAAAATTTCCCATAAATTCACAAAACGTTCTGGCACTTGGTATGGTTTTACACCCTGAGAATTTATTATTCATGAAATAGGTCTTTTGAAGTACAATTTCTAAGCACTGATGTTTTATCTTTAAGCAGTGAACATGAGCAGAGGCTTAAAGGCCCACTGACAATCACTCAGGAATAGCTCAACTGCTCATGTCTAGGCGAGGTCTTCTCCACACAGGGAACATTTTGTAAATATTAGTTACTAGAATCACAACACTAATACATGTAGTTAATAATTATCACAATGTGCCAAAACTGCACAGTTTGCTCCCTGATTACAATATTAAATTGCTATTGAGCTGTGGTATTTGCTTCAGGCAATACTACTGAGAAGCCTCCAAAGACTTTGGTTGGCCTCCCTGCCCAAGCTTGGGAAATGCATGCCTGCACAGAACGTGGAGGCAGTGCTGGGGTTTGCCAGAAAACAAACAAACCTCAGACAACAGAAGGAAAGTTTTATCAGAGCTGAAGTGTCCTTTCACTTGGGAACTGTCATCTCATGAAAGTAAAATTCACACACACGCTTGATTAGGGCTTCTGTGGCAGACCATTACCAAGAGCAAGGTGATTCAAGCTGTGTGTGGAGCCTCCTGCACAGCCAGTTTTGAAGGCTTTGTTTTAGTTGCTTTTGATGGCATCTAAAAAGCTGCTAATCCACTTCAGAAAAGTCCAGAACGTCCGCCTGACATATTTGTGTTCATCACATCAAATGTGATGAATTTGATCAGATCAGTGGGCATTTACTGCTGATACTTTTGTCAGTTGTCCTGCAGATGAAGTAGTTTGGGATGGCCAATGGGAAGCACCATTGCTGGTACCATTGTTCATCTTGGGCATGCATTCAAAATCATGATGGGTCTAAACACAAACTCTTCTCTTCAGCTTTGGGTCTTGATTCCTTATCTTTCTAAATCCATGAACCAAACTGCCCAATTTGCAGAGTCTCCATTTGAATATAAAATTCAAAAATGGTTCAATCTATCTCCTTAGATTTTGGGCATTTGGACTGATATTAACATTCAGACAGCTTAGGAAAGGGTCCAAAAGGCACAGTGATGTCTGAGCCCAGATCAGGCCATAGATTAAGGTTTCTGCTTGAGAACAGGAGTTGGAAAATGACTCTGCACTGTCGTCTAACTAGCGCTCAGTAATCTGCTGTATAAATGTAGCCCTTATTTGGTGGGAGGAGAAGGTGTGACAAATATATCAGAAGCAAAGTTTCAGACTCAGGATTTCAGACTCAGGATTCTTTGCCTGTGATCAAAGATGACTTCTTTGTGATTTTTCTAAAGTGAATGCTGTCAATTTTTAGTGAAGTTCTGATGACAGCATAGCCAGAAGGATTGCAGTTTATTAGGGTGTCAGTAGGAGTAGCCCAGGAATGTGATTTGCAGATACAGATTCCAGTCCTTGCACTTAGAAAAGGCTGTTGAAAGAGAAAATGCAGGCTTTTGACTCCTTCTATAAAGAAAAGCCAGGTGTTTGCACTTGGAAAGTGCAGGTGCAAGTTTATGTACTTGAGTTTACCAGGCCCAAGCTGAAACCATATCCCTTATGAGATCATACGCTATTGTCCAGCTTCTGCATCATTAAGGCATGCTATTCATGCAGGTTCTGGGACTTAGTCTTGAAATCACTGTGCTGAGTTTTCTAACTCATTTTTTGGTGAGCTTTATGGTTTCTTTTACAGAGCTATGTGAGTTACATGGGGCAAGACTTCCATGCACCTTCAGAAAACATATGTTAAATCGAAATAGTAGTAATATTATAGCCCCTAGAAGGAGAAACAAAGAAGAAGGGGCACATGTTTGCTGGCTGCTTGCCTGAAACCCTGCATAGGTACCTCAGATGAATTCAGTATTTCATTTCAGCATTTGAAACTTACCTCTGATGTTTCCTCAGAGAAGATCCTAGCACTACTTGTCCTTTTTTATTTATGTACTTGCTGAATTGCAGAATGTATATTTCAGGTCTCAGCTGTCAGCCTTATACCATGGGCCTCTTGTCCAGAATGAAATGTCATTCTTAAATTAAATCACAAAGGTGTTAAAAAGAAAAAGAAAAGGAAAAATTTGTCTCTAGACTGTTTTCAGGGTTCTTCTGAAGCCCAAACATAAAACCAAATTGAAAGAAACTATTGTGCCATTAAATCTATCCTGATATGAGCCTCTGTTTGTTCCCTAGTACCTATTTTATGGGACATTATAGTGCCCTATTTTAAATGTTCCAAGCAAAACTTGTATCTGTGTGTTCTTTTGGTTCATGCACCAAACTCAGAATAAGGTGGATACTGTCCTTTTCTTCTGATTCTCTCCTGCCAGGAACAGCTGAGATATTTTACAGTCTGTCAACAACCCCTCTTCATGAATAACCTGAGAAAGCAGGTAGGCTATTACACAAGTAACAAAGGCCTGCTCTCTTTCTTCCAGTTTCTTCTTCTGCGACAGCTAACACAGAAAAAGATCAAGGATTGTCGTAAAAAAACAAAAAGCAGAGAACTACCTGGTGTTATCTGTTACATTGGCAGGTTCGATTAATTATTTATGCAGTACCATGGGTAAAGCAGCAGACAGGTCAGGTTCCTGAATCTGCTGTCTGTGGGTGTTTTGCTGATGTATGTCAGCTTCGTTCTTGGTCAAATATTATGGCCCCATCTTGCTGCCAACTGTATCTGTCTTTTATTTGTGAATTTCCACCAAAGAAAAGGCATAGAGCTGGCAAGAAAACAGCTTCTCAAATAGCATATATATGTTTTGCTGATTCTGGATTGTATAATAATTTTAATCTGATCTTTCAGCTTTGATTCTAGACAAAAAGTATTGGATTTGAAACTGTCACAACTGGAATAACTGTATTTAGTATGTATAATTTCCAAGGCAGAACTAGAAATCTGAAATCTTTATAAAGGCTAAAATGAAGAGAAAGAGACAAGCTAGGGCTGGTGGTATTTTGAACCTTATATAAAAGTTGCTGGTATGGGTTTTTTTCCTAGATTTTCTTTTTTTCATCCTTTCTAATGTACCTCCCTCTTCCACTGACTTCTCACCAAATTTAGAGAATATCTCATCCATATCCTTAAAACTCTCATCCTGTATTTCATAATTACCCCTTACCACTACAAGCATGGACTCAAATGGTCCGTGACTTCTCTATCTGCTCCTCCTAGCGAAGATCTGCCATCAGTGCTGACAAGCTGCAGCAACCTCTCTGGTTACATGGAACATCTCGCTGACAAAATATCCCATCAGCCAGTAATAGTCTGAAGAGCACATCTCTCCCCAAAAGCCCTGTGTCATCACCACAAGTTGCAATGTGAAAGCCCTACCATCAGGGCATCAGTCAAAATTTATTCTCAGGCTGGCCTCACGTGTTAACTTATCACCAAACTAAACTCTTAGCTGAAAGGCTGGAGCTCATATTCACAGAGGGTGAAAATTGGTTCCACTGGGAAGGCTTCAAAGTCATTTCAGCCATTAAACTGTGGCTGGATGTATCATAAGTACAGGAGAGGTCGAGGCACTGCCTGTGAACCAGGGGACTTGGTGAAGAAGTTCCTACTGAAATTGGCAGCTCAATTTTGTGTTCTGTTTCAGTCCGACTCTGCAGCAGGAGCAAGTCGCGTTTGTACATGAGACTCATTATGCTTCCCCTGTTTAACATACCAATTACTTTCTGTATTTGCCATGTTTAGAGCAACTTCATGTCAAAAATTAATAATGCTAAATAAAGAGCTGCGCTGATGTATGCTAAAGGGGAAGCATGGCAAACTGATAGAATGTGTAATGGAAACAGAAGATGGATTTGCAACTGTGGGGATCACATCCAGATGAATTTCACAGTGTGCCATGGGAGGGTCTCACAGAGGCTCCTGTGCTCTTTAAGGCACACTTCAGACTGTCATAAGTGTATATCTTGAGAGGTCATAGCGCCTAAGCAATTTCATCTTGTAAGCAGTGCAAATATGTAGTGGTGCCAGTCAGTCCCTCTAAGAGCTTCACTCCTCCAAATGTCCTGGTTGTCTCCCCACACTAGACAGAAGTATTTGGGGAACAAGTAATTAAGTTTAGGGGACAAGGGGTTTTTGCCTTTTTTAACTGACCTTTGTACAAGCTTGGGCAACTAGAAAAACCCTGTTTCATCCCTGCTGGTCCTGAGCAAACTGTATTAGCAGTAGATCTCTGGTCTTCAAATCTCAGGAATCCACTGAGGATTTTACCCAGATTCCCCAGAGAACCTGAAAACTCCATTGTATTGACCCTTCCTTACAAATTTTGAATTCAGCATCTCTGTGGTACTGGGGCTTAAAATCCTGTCAGTCTCTAGTAGACATAGACAAGCTGTCATGCACTGAGGAATATTTACTTCCTCATGTTGATCAACACAGGTAGCAGAGTGGCCAACCTCCTAATGTGAAATAACAGTAAGAGGACTATTGATTGGGGATGTTTGAACAGTTGTCATTCATGAAGATCATAAAAGCAGTGCCAATATTTGTAATCATAACAGTTGGGAAGTTTATATTTCATTAAAAGAGAGCTTTTGCTTATGAAGACCTCAACAAGCAACTAGTATACAGGCGTGCCCTGTTATTTGTTACCTCCAGTTTCAGTGTGGCACCTGCTCTAGGCTGGTATGGGAAAGATGATGGCTTCTGAACCACTTTGCTCACAAACTGTGGTTCCTTTCTGAGGAACGGTGTGAGGGGGAAAAGGGAAAAGCTCTGACTTTGCCTACTAGCTTCAGCAGTAATGGATAGTGTTTTAATATTTTCCTGTTTTTTTGCCTCTGGAAAGCTAATCCATACCTAAGAAAACAAGTTGTTTTTACAATAAAAGCACACTCAGTGCTGAGAGCTTACCTCATGTTTGCCCTTTTGAAAAGAGAACCTTCACTAAGAAATCTGTATTTGATAGTCCATTCAGTAAAGATTTAAAAAATGCTTCATGTGCATAAACTTTCTCAGGGCCAAATCCTGAGCTCTTTGCTCACTTCTTTCTGATTTGAATTCCCATGTGCCTTAGCAGAAGTTTGCTTTTTGTAGATTTCTGCTATTTAACTGTCACTTTTTGTCCACTGCAAACTCAGCCACAGTCAGAAGGCAAAACAAAGTTCTTTCTTTACCATGCATCACCTACGTGTCATGAAATCTCTGCTAGCAAAGATGTGTGAGGATTATTGTTGTGCAAACATTATTGGTCTCCTACACAAGAAGAAATTTCACTCATGCTGACACTAAATGGGAAAAAGGAAGATATCCAGGAACACTTGTTAACAATCAGTGTGTTTACTGACTGGCCAATTAACTGATAAGGAGTAAACAGTTTTATTAATGATACAATAGAGAGGAACCAGCTCATTTGTCCTGAAAAGGGTTGGTTTTGCAGGGCTAAAAATGATAAACTTTTTAGTTCTGAACACAGGAAGAGATGGTCCACAATACACAAGACCAGATCTGCTCAGTAAGAAGGTACCATTTTTATAATACTGCTTTCAGAAAAAGACATACATCAGTCTTTACTGTTGAACAAGCTCAGTTTTTCTTACAACAGAAAGATCAAAATTACATGATAGGAAATATAAATCACCCTTTCATCCTGCTTGGACTGAATGTAGGGCTACTTGCCTCTTACTGACTATATGAAAGATAATACAAGTGCAGGAAAACCTCAGATTTCCATGCCTTCCAGAAGACCTTCTTCTCATGATGTGGTGAATGATGGGGTGTGGCTACTAGCGAAGAGAGGCTGGAGTTGTCATTACTGCAGGTAGGAAGCACGAAAATGAACACCAACTTCATGGCCAGATGTTACACCCAGCCATGGAAGGCACTTTGCAATACTTTATATGCTGACCTCCAGAAATTAAGAGTAATAAACACAACAGTTTGAATGTCTGTTTGTTTTTGCAATTAAAGCACTCTTTATTTTTCTACTCTTGAGACAGAAGGAGATCCAGCAGTGCCAGCACCTGCAGTGTAAGTTTAAGAAGTGACCAGTCTGTGGTCGTGCGCTTTTACACACCAGAGTACAACAAAGGGCTATTGGACTCTTGCACTGAGGTGCTTGCTCTGTAACACAGTCCCTGAGAGCAGTCACTCCAGGGTTTGTCTCAAATAGATGAACTAGTGTAAATCAGGAATTTTTCAATGCTACAGACCAGTTGTCTAAACAAACTTTCCAGTGAGAGACCTTCAAGGAAGTTTTTCCTCATGTCATGGTGAAAATCAGTCCATCTGTTGAGAGCGTTCATTTAGTCTAGAAGACACCATTCATGAACTATTTTAATCAGAGTAAAGACTTTTCCCTCATCCAAAGTGAATGAGGTTTTTTTTCATTATCATCTAAATCAGATCTCGGTTTAGAAAACAACACATATTTTCACAGTACTGCAAAAGCCATTTCTCTGCATGCCCTGAGTTTTAACTCTCTAAGATATGCACTATAAGATATCTATATCATAAATTATGCTACAAAACCTAGCTACTTGCTGTAATTACAGGATTCAGTTAATAGCAGTAATTTGTAACTGCTCAAAGTTATGAATAACTCAATAATTTCAGAGCAGTTCATTGCCTGGACCAGGAGGAACCTCCTTCTTTGAATCCTAATAGGTATTTTTAAAGTAATCTCATCCCTTGCCAGCAACTTAGCAAAAATGTTAGGTGGAAGGGTAGGGAGTTCATAGATTCATGTGAGAATAGCAAAGAAGCAAGTGTGTTGGGATTCCAGAAAAAAAAACAAAGATCTCATACCAAAAGTCTGGTAAACAATTTAGGGACAAATAACATTTTACATTTTATGATCAAAATCATACTATAATTTGCATGGGTCGCATCAGAAATATACAACTGATTTCATGCAAGTGAAGGTAATCAAGGAGTCTGAATCTGAAATCTGTCTCTAGCAAGTAATGTGCACCTTCCTATGTGATAATTGTACAACTTGAGGCCATCTACAAAATGCAAACAGAATAATTAATATCTCCCTCATAACATAAAATGGTGGGATGGACTAATGTTGTTTGATCTCCTTGAGTCCTCTCCTTGTAATAAGCTCTTATTTTGTATTGCATTATGCATAGTATATTCACTCACGCCTCAATGTTGCACTGTTTTCTACCAAGACGATGAAAATCCCTTTTACATGAACCCACACCACAGATTGCCAGAAGTAGCTTACATCTAACCTGAGGCCAATAGCTGCTGGGAAGTAATTAGTTGTAGTGCTGCTATAATCCCTTAGTAAATGTAAGCGCGGCTCCTATTTGTGCTGAAGGTGAAATGTTTGTGGTAACAAATGCCCTTTTCTCTGAATAAAAATGTATTTACTTTTAATCAATCAGGGACTCATTATCAACATCGTCTTCATCTCCCTAAACCTTGGCCTTCTGTGTATGATTTTAGTGTTGGGGGAGAGCGTCTGCAAGGTTATTAAGAGAATGTTGCAAAATAGCTCTAATGACCTGAATCAGCTAGGGATAGGCAGTCAGAAATTACAAGGCAGTCCTGTTATCTCCTGGTACTTCCAAGCTCTCATCAGGCCCTCCCAGACCTCAAAAGGAGAGGAGGAGGACATTATTGCTCTTCCTGTTGAAGCAGTGGACACATTCACATGTTGCATGACATGCACATGAGCACATCATGTGAAGAGCAGACCCCAAAGGAGGAGAGGTACTCTGGGGCTTTGCTACTGAGGACTGTGACCTGTGGACTTTGGAAAGCGACATGGAGAAATGGCTGCCTTAGTTTAGGGAATGGAGCTGGCTGAGGAGCTGGGGGATGGCTGGGAGAGGTCTGTGGGAGCTGAGGAGAGGCTGAACTGTGCAGTTCAGGGTCCCAGGCTGGCCGTGGGGCTGCCCATGCCTGCTGGGTTCCTGTCTTGGCAGTGCTGAGTGTGCAACAGGTCACAGCTGTGCAAAGGGATGGGGAGCTGCAATCTGGCTTATCCCCCAAGGCATGCAAATGCCCCTCTCCCCAAGAGTGCTGCCAATCCAAGGTATGCACCTGAGTAAAGGTGTCCTGGCCACAAGCAGCCCTTGAAGACCCTCTGGATGGCTGCAGCCTTCTTCCCTCCACCCACTTCTGCAGAGACATAGCATCCAGAGCAGGCCTGGAAGTCTGAGCCACAAAGTTTTGCTGCTTTTAAAATCTGAGAAGGGAACTCTGAGAACTGGTTGACACGAACTAAGGCAGTTGCTTTAGTTATTTCCAGTTTCCCCAATATGCTTTTCTTGGCCAGCCCTGGAAATAAAAGTTACAAATCTCTTATGGTATGTAACTTCCCAGCAGAGGCCCTGCTGTGTGATAAGGCAAAGGGTCTTTCCAGCATGCTTATCCAGATGTGCACAGGAACAGAGGAGAGCCCTGTGATAAAAGCACATGAATGGTGCTCCACCTCATGCACCTTCTGGGTCTTCATGTTTGGCCCCAGAAAAGCACCCACATGTAACAGGCATGTCATCAGGGATGGGAGAGTATTACAAGAAGTAAGAAGAAAATCATCGTAGCAATCCACCCCACAAAAATGAAAGGATTTTCTGAATTTGTGGCCTCTTCAGCCAGCTGTAGGATAGCCTGTTCTCTGTGTGGTTGGCTTGGCAAGTCAGTGTTGCCTCCCTGTTTTTTGGTGTCCTACTTACAGCAAGGAATGATGTGACTGATATCCCTGTATGTAAGAAAGTAGTGCTGACGTCAGGTATGGCTGCGCTACCTGGTATTGCTTTGGCAATTTGTTTTTAATTTTTTCATTAGTCGAGATTTCAGCATCGATTGTGAAATATTATGAGCAATGAGAACGGGGAAATCTTATTAGTGAGCTCACTTTAGAGAAGAGAAACTCAGAATCAGTGTCTTTTCCCTGTGGAGGTAATCTGTTATCCCTCAATATACAGACAAGTCTTCCGTAGACAAATGGAATGGCAGCGCATGGCACGCATGTGCTATGAAAGGAGCACAGAGCTATCTATGGTAGAAAGTACTTGTGCGGCAGAGGGAAATTTTGATTCTGAACACGTGTGGTTAGCATTTGATACAAAACTCCACCATGACAAACTGTGATCTGGACTCATTATTACCTGCTTCTAGGATCACTTTCTATAACATCAGCAAAGCTGAATCAAGGCAGCATATTTGACTTACAAGAATAGCTTTAGCAAAGGGTAAATTGCGATAAAAATTGTCTCCTTCCTTGTTTCTTTGTACAGTGCAGATCAAGTGATACACTCTCAGCAGTAATGCAGCCTGATCATTACTGAGCACTCTCCCTGGCATGCCTATGAGCAAACTTTCTATTGTTTCAATTAGATGATCTTGGGCATTCAGGGAATTTAATACTGATGGAGCTCAGCTCCTAAAATCCTAGAAATTAGAGCCTGAGAGAACCTAGGGAGTCATCTTGTCCATCCCCTGACAATGCAGATTATTTTCTACTGTATTTTTACTGTGATTTTTTTCCAGTCTATTTTTAATGATTCTAGCAACGGGGTTTCCATCACTTTTCCTGGGGGACTATTCCACATTCTAATAGATCTCACTGTTAGGAAAATTTTCCTGATATTCAGTCTAAATTTTCCTTTGCTCAATTTCATCCCATTACTCCTAGATATGCCCAGTAGAGGCAGGTGAAAACTGAAAGTGAGTAGGCAAACCTGACACATTATGTGTGCTCAGAGCCAATTTACAGCAGCAGGTAAAGTGATAGAGTCAATTTGCAGCATTCTGTAAGTGACAGAGAGGGTCTTAGGGCATGCACTCTCTGAAAATGGTTCTGAATCTTGATGAAAACCCCAAAGTGTAGAAAAATATCCAAAAGCTGTAATGACTTTATATTTTTTGCAACACTCAGGCTGAATACAACAAGAGTCCTCTATGAAGAGATAACAGGTAGGGCACCTTGTTTATGCTATGGCTGCCAATAAAACTTAGATTTATACAAGCATCTGAATAGCATACATTCAATTTCACCAAACACTGCAAATTGTCATTTACTTGTACATGGTAGACAGAATTAAAATCCATCTCAGAGTATTTGAGCTATTACCCACTCAATGATGAAACCCAGAGCTGAAAATTGCATTTATATTGTAAATGTTTTTGTGTAAGTAACTTTATGTCTGCATAATTTTCTGATACCCTGCTAATAAACTATCTAACAAAAGAAATTTGCTAAATCTCCTCTGCATACACACACATTGCTCTTTTTTTCTAATTTCCCTTATTTTTCCTTTTCATCTTTTTGTGCACTATTATGGGCCTTACCTCTGTTTTCTTCTCCGCTGCTGATTCATTTCCAAAGAGGCAGCCAATCCCACAAACGCTTTGTCGCCCACATCACTAAACCTTTCAGATCTTTCACCCACTTTTCTTATGGTGTATAAAGTTCATTGATGTCATCTCTTTATTCTTGGACATACCTATACCCTTTCTGCCTCATCAACTTGTATTACTAAAAACCTCTCTTGTGTCTTACTCCTTATTTATATCATTTTCTTATATCACATCTTCCTCAACACCTTTTGCTGGTGGTCCCAGAAAATCTTTCTGCATCAGCCTTCATCCAGTGTTTGTGTCTAATTGGAACTGCAACATTCTCGGGTGGGGACAGTGCCTGCCCTTATATCCATAATGAAAGATGGCAGAAAGCTTGGGAAGTCATTCCCAGTGGGGAGTGGTAAGGCCCCTGCAGCTGGAAAGGAAGATGGTTTTCACAACCTGTTGAACAGCAATCCAGCCTCCTTTGAATCTGTAAAAAGTTCAGCAGACAAAAGAAAACCAAACTACTACGTTAGTCCCGTGGTGATGTGAGGAACTCCACAGGGATATGGTCAGAGCTGTGTCCAGACACTTAGCCAGTGGCTAGGCTTGCTAAGTAGTAAAAAAACCCTTGGAAGTGGTCTACTGGTGACAAAGTAGGTACATCTGGAACAAACACAAGTCACAGGCACTGGAATTGCTGGCTGATCCACAGTCCTATGATACAAATTCTACCCTTGGGGAGGGATTCAAAAACTGGGACAGGCAAGGAAAAGAAGGGGCTTGTGTGAGACTGCAAGGAAATGCCAGTACTTATAAAATGCCACAGTGTGATGAGGGCAAGGAACAAAAGCTATGTCTGAGACTTGTGGAAAGTGGAGAGGACTGTGCAGTCCACAGGACAGGAAAAGAGGTGAGGCATTAGAAGAAAGATCAGTTTGGGGGTCGGGGATGCATGTCTGATGTCTCACTGGAACTATTGGGGTGGCATGTGTCCCTGGCAGTGACATGAATACATCAGAATCGTCAAGAGGGGTGTCATCTTTCCAGACGTTTAGCACAGCCTCAGAAACATGCTGTCCAGGGATCTGTGTGTGCAATCCTGTGGTTTTGGTCAAGAGGATGATCATCAGAATATATCACAACTGTTTCTTCTGACCTTGGATTTTGTTAATCCAAATGACCTTTTCTATTTTCCTCACTTTCCTTCTTTTTGCAGTGAGTCCAATTACTGCTCCAGATGCCACTTTTTTCTCACTTGTATTTAATCATACAAACCACTTGATCTTCACCCTGAATAATCTTTCACAGTTTTTTCATCTTTTCTTAGTTGGAACTCAAGATATGTGTTTTGAGCAAAACAAAAGAAACAACCCTCTGCATCATCATAGATCTGTTAAATTATGATGTTGTCTCTCTTTGTAGCAAACTGCTATAGCTGAGGCCAGCAGATGCATTCAGACTGGAATTATGTCAGTATCTGGGACAGCGATCCTCTCTTGTAGGGAAATCCTGCTCCAAGGATTCTGCTCTAAGAATTCACTTCTCGCCACTATCCTGTAAAGTCCTCCACATGCCTTACCCATATTGCCCTTTTGATTGTCCTTTCCCAAGGGTGAGGAAGTTGACAACACTAACACTTATAATAAGCGGTGCTCTTTATCAGAAGTTGTCCTGGTACAGAATAAGCATTAATCCTTAAATGTATTATTTAGGAACCAGAAGAAAGTGTTGATTCAACTCCATCTGTCTTCATTGTTTGTTAGGGGAGCATTCACAATCTCATCTTTGCACTCCTTTCATCGTGTTTGCCTCATTGATCCCACATTTCTCTAACTCTGCTGCTCACAGTGCTCCCTGTGACCCTTTCTTCCACTCTGTTCTTTGCCTTCTTTCATGCCATTTGAGCTATCCTTTCCCATCTCCTTCCTCCAGGTGTTGCCTTAAAACCCATGGGAGTGCTATCCTGAGATTCTCACCACTTGTGTTCCCAAGCCCTTTTTCTTCTCATCATTGATTGTAATTTGTTTTGATCTGTTAACTCACAAGCCCTTTTGGCCAACAGTCTTGACTCCTTGATTCTTTCAACAGTTGTCAGATATTTTGCCAGCTAGCTGATGAAACGCTCTGCCTACGTGGTGATAAGTAGTAAGCCTAAATTTCACTGTTGTCCTTCATTTAAGATATCTATAAAAGGAGGTTAGTGCAGGTCTCCAACTGAATATAGGACATGGAAAAATTAGGAGTGTTAGAGATAGAGAGGATTTGCTGAGATGGAGCTGTGCAGAAGAGATGGTGTACAGGGAGAAGGAAGATGCAGCCATCTGAACAGATCTAATGCACAGTTGCTCAGCATTGCTGTGCCTGTCTTAGGGAACAATCCTCTCTCCTGGGTGCTATTGTATATGGGGATCAAAATAGGCTCATATTTGGGGTTGATCTTTTAAGAGTCATGAAAAGCAAAATGCATTTCACCTCAAGCCCCACCACACAGTTGTCCATTCTACAGTATTTAGACCTCTTTCTGTTTGTCACAGGTTTCAGAACATTACACTTTGATCCTGTCTGTGACTCTGGCTAGCTATACTTACCTCCGGCTGTGACTGAAGGAAGTGTCTCCTTAAGATGTTTCTGCCTTTGGTGTGCAGATCTGCAACCTTCCCACAGGCCCCAAGGGAAGGATAATAGTGAGATTTTTTTTTTTTTTTCTTTTTCTTTTCTTTTNTTTTGGACCAGATTCTGGCAGAAAGGGCTGTGGGCCTGTGGGCAAGAAATCTGTGCATGATTAACACTTCCCCTAAAAAAGCAGAACTTCGTGCATTCTTATAAATTATCAGAATTGTATCTGAAGCATCTCCCTCATCAATTTCTAATTCTAATTGAAATAACCTGGTCAGGTCACAAGATACCTGGTGTCAACACTGGAACACCATTCAAACAGAGAAATTATGGGCTCATGTTCTTCTTGAACCAATAACAAATCTGCTCTCAGAAAATAAAACCAGCCAAAAAGAATTAAAGCAAGACCAGAAGGTGCTAAAACAAGAGTTGGAAACTTCACAAAAGGAACTTCAGCAGTATCTGGAGGTTTCCCAGAAATGACTGAAGTGATTTGCAGGCAAAGGTGAACTTTCTGTTGGAGTAATCACTACAAAATGTCCTAACAAATTGAGAAGGCCAGTCCAAATTCTTAAGGACAAAAAGGTAAAATGCAACTACACTGCCATAGCTGCTTCTAGGCAGGGAGTTACCAGCTGGGAATCCACTAGCAGGGATGAACAAGGACTCCCTGGCTAAAGTTCAGTTCCTGGAAGACATGTCTAGTCACAGACCCATCATGGTAGCCAGATATCTGGATGTTCAATTGGGCCAGTCAGAGAGCTTAGGCAAAAACATTTACTGCACTTCATCTACTTGGTTGCCAAAGTCAAAGGGTCCCATAGGAGAGGCTGGACTTTCTGAGGTCAAATTATGCAAATACCTAAAATCTTTTAGGAAAAACTCTGTTTGAGACTTATTTTACTAAGTATAACATTATGAACTGAATGAAAGCTGATGAATACAGACAAGAAGAGTTCTAGCAGCAATCCTGAATATCCATGCCCAGGGCATGGCACAGCGAGGGCTGTCAAGGATAAATTGGAGAAGGATCGATTCAAAGGTGTTCGACTGGACTTAGGCTTTTACACTAAGGTCAGTGAATGGCAGCCAAAGACACTTCCAGGGATTTCTGAAGTTTACCATGGAAATTGAGATTCTTCTCTTGCACTTGAAGACCAGATGAGGAAGCAGTTTCCAGTAACAGAGATGAAAGACAGTCACTACAAATTTTCTAAGTGCAGTTCTGTAACAGGGAAAGAGAACACAAATTTGCCTCATGTTATTAAAAATAATGAAACAAAAAATTTGGCCCAGTAAAATGAAACTGAGAATAATACTAAGTTCATTTGAAAACTGGACCTGTGAAATGAAATATGGGCAGAACCTGGAGGTTGTTCTATACCACCTCACATCGTTGCCGGGGGTGGGCAAAGGGATGGTCTTCCAGTCATGGTGGTGTGGTTGGGTGGTTGGGTATCCTCAGAGTTTTCCTTGTAGTACAATAGTGAGCAATCAGGTGTGAACTGTTTGCCTTTTGTACTCTGCTATAATATTGTTGCTGTTACTGCATTTCCTTATCTCATCACTGTTTCCAGTAAATCATTCTTATCTCAACCCATGATCTTTACCATTTGGGCTTCCAGTTCTCCTCTACAGCCCAATGCAGGGGAGGTTCAGGGAAGAAGGGAGTGAGTGAATGGCACATAGTTTGGAATGTGTTGGTGGGAACACTAAATTGGGGAATACCATTCCTGAACTACAACACCTGGGCAGACCACCATTGCTTCATCAAGAACTTCTCTTTCAGCTCAGGGAATGGATGGACATCAAACAGAACAAGCAAAACAAATGCTTGTGTAAAAGAAGCTGCACACCATTTTTATTTCAAGCTGGACAGCTAACAAAAATAATGGGAATTTTGGGGTTTTGAAGTGTAATAGAATTGATGAAATGTGAACGAATTGTAGACATTTCCTCAAATATTACATTTATTAAACCAGACAAGCAAAAAAGACTGGGGATTTGGGAGATTCAAAACAGAACCTCCTAATTGATTTCAAATGGAGAGAATATCTGGGGAATGTGAAGGTATCCAAATCTGGAAAAACAGATTCAGAAATGGGGACCTCTGTAATTTGAACAAGAAATGTGAGTAACTAAGGTAATAGATGAACTAATACTTGAGATAGAGTTTATCATACCTAGTAACAATAGGAAAAGTGTATTCCAAATGTGATCTTTGAAAGTTTCTTTTGAAGATGCAGACTAGCTGAAGCAAATCTATAAACGTGGAAAAGCTCAACCTTTCTGTAATTTTGTTTAGTTAAAAAGCGGGAAAACTTTATCATGACTTTGACTAAAATAAGCTCATTTCAGTGATCTGAGTTGAGGGAAAGGATGTAGGTCAGTTATCTCTTTCAGACCACTATGTCTAGCTATCAGCCTTTGAGATAACTTTAAGGGGTAGATAAACATGTGTTTTCACCCACAATAGGAAAAAGTGACACAGAAAAGTTTTCTTGGTGGTTTTTTTTTGAGAAACATGGGGATCGTGTAAAACCCAAGTAGACAAGACACAAGTTAATGCAAGAGGAAGAGAAAGGATACTTTTCTTTTTCACAGGGCGTTGCAAAGAAGCTTCAAGAAAGGAAATTGCTTGTCTCTGGATCTTTCTCATGTCAAGAAATCAGGATTTGGTACATTTATTTAAATATACTACATGTATGTGAATAAACATATTTTATCAAATACACAATCTCCATCACCAATTTCTCCTCCTAGTTAGAATTATATAGAAATTTGGCTACCTACTCACATCTAAAGGAGTCACAAAGCTTCCCACCTTGATGATGAGATGCAATACACTAAAGAGGATCAGTAATAACAGATAAATAATAAATAGATCCATGTTTTCTAGCAGAGAACTTAAATACAACTATCCAGGCTCAAAAGGATCTTCTACCATGTTCCCTACAAAATTCTTCCATGAGTTAATGAAAAGTTTGGTTCTCAGAAGAATAATCCAGATTTAAACACACTTTTTCTCCTAGTTGCAGTATGTAGGAAACAGCATATATTTGAGTAGGAAAAACTCACAGAAACATAAGATAAGAAGTGATGTAGAGTGACAGGATGGATATTCCTTACTGATAAGGAGAGACAAGTTTGTGAGGAGGAAAACATTAAGATCAATAATCATCCACAGTTCAAACTGAGTAGCTGAGAGGCAAATTGAACAAGCCGAGCAGCACCTGAAGTGGCCTGTTTTCTTTCCTGATGGACTGCTGAGTTTGATCTTTGTGTAAAAGTGTTGGATGATATCTACAGAATCTGAAAAAGACATCCCTGAAGTCTCACCTATTTATTCCTTTATTTTGCAGATAGTCTGTGGAGAGCAAGGTTTGATGCAGAACAGAGGATCCTTTGAGTTGTAGTGTTTACCGTGCTATCTCAAGCCCTAACTGCTTCATTCTTTGTAATTTGATTATTTGGTCACGCCCTGGAATGCAAAGTATTACTCTGATGTATTTGTATAAACCTAGGCTCTTCAAATACAGTAAGTAGCTGAATGATGTATGTTAATGACATGCTCTCAATAATTTTTATAATGCGAGATCTCAGCCCAGATTTAATGCTTAATATCCCTGGGATTCACATTGAAATTATTACACACATTATGTATTCCATTCCTTGGACTTAGAATTAATTTCAAAACAGAGCAACTCAAAACAGAGCAAAAGTGCATCCTATTTGTTTTCTTGAGGGAGTTTGCATCGGTAACAGTCTATTTATTCTGGAGTTTCTGAAGTTAGAAATACCTTTTCCCTTTGCTGTCTTTGATCTATCCTGACGAATTGTGCAGAACATTTCATTTCTGTGTCTTGTCTTAGTTATGTCATTTTCTCATTCACTTGAAAAATATTTACCGTAGTAAAATTTACCTCCTTAAATACAGGACACAGGTTGTTACAAAACAGTCTCAGGGAATCTTTGGCATAAATCTGTCTGCCAAAAATAAGCAGGAAAAAAATAGCTGCTTCTCTAGGTCTCTTATGGAAGACTGCATTGGAGAATTCATAATCTGCATTGCTTTGATCGATCATTCAATCTTTGCATTGGTGATGTTTCTAATACAGGGGCTTAGCCTCTGGAATGACTCCAAACAGGATGGAACAAAGCAGCTAAACGTGTGTTAGGTTGTGATCTGAGTACTCTCAGGCAATAAATCTTTAATTTACAAGATTGGCAAGTGTCTCAAAGTTAGAATTAAAGGAACATTTAGCATTAGTGATGTTCTCAGTGTTGTGAGGAATTGCTTTCCTAGACAATTTTTGAAAGACTGGATCTTCTTTCCAAAAATACTTCTAAGATACCCGCTAAACCACTCTTTTGTTCCCCTCCTCAAAAATCAAGCCCAAAATGCAGCAAAAAGATGTAAAAGAGGAAAGGAAGCTGAGGCTCATATTTATTATAGTTCCACCTGATGGGATGATTTGCTCTAGCCGTGTTTCTATCCATCCTCTTGTCCCTGAGCAGGTCTTTTAGCTTGAACAGTAGAGAGAGAAAACCCTGGTGTGAACTAGTCTGCTGAGGAAAGGGGAATTTTCCCTCAGGCATGAGGACAGCACCCTAGTAATGTTATTTGTGTGTGTAAGGGCAGAACAGTTTCCCACAGCAGCTGAAGGAGGATTTCAGGTTTACCTATGCAGGTAGGCTTAAGCCTCAGGTGTGCATGGTTGCTTGGACACACAGTCCTCCTAGGCTAGAGCCATAGAAGGTTCTAATTTCTCCTTCAGGCCTGCTAAACCAAAATCTATCTGGTTCCCAGCTTCCCCCTTTCTGCTTGACGTGTCCCCATGCACAGGTGAGCATCACACAGTTGGGATGCTGAAACAGTCCCACCTATTTCACAAAAAGTGCCATCAGGCTCCTCAAAACACCTTATCCTCTCCACCTCTGATGAATGCTCCAGCAAGTATTCCCTTAACAGCTCCAGCATCATACCAGGCAGAGCAAGTGGGGGAAATAACACCTCTTCTCATCTATAGACTCCATGAAGTTTTCATTTAAGTAGAGCAGGAACTGAAACATCCCAAGTGAGTGTCCTAATCCCCCTGCCTTGCCTCCAAACTTGCTCTCCCTGGCTATTTAATTCTCTCTTACAAAATTGAGCTGCTTCACTGGTGACAAATTGGGAACAATCCCCTGCAGTCCCAGGCCTGTTAGTTATGGTATTCCCCCATGAGATACAAGCTTGAAGCTTTTTCCAGTAGAGAAGTGAACTAAGGTCTCCTACAGCCACTGAAATACTTCTCCTAACCATGAAATGAGGCACATCTCCGAAGAACTGTGTTCCTGCCAATGTGCCTTTCCATATGCAATTACCTTCTCCCCCTGCTCTGCTTTGGGATGGGGAAGAAGTGGGAATTTGGCCCTGTATGAAAGATTATTAGCTTCTTTCTCAGCAAGGGAAAGGACAGGGACATACAATAAGAATATTAATTTTAATGAGAAACTCAGACTGGCAAGAGAACTTTATTGGCAGAAGTGAAATTAGCTTTTCTACATAAACAGTTAGTGGTGTCAAGGGACTAGTCATTCATTGCCCAGAAGGAAAAAAACAAAATAAAACAAAACACAAGAGTCTTTAAGGGTCCTTACTCTCAAGAATGCTCTTCACTGTTTAATACAGAGAGGATTTGCTTTGTACTTCAGAAAAAATCAAGTATGAAAGATATCATCCCTTTCCAGCATTTTGAAGCAGTAAATATCCAAATGGAACAAAGTACTTCAGGCTTCTCTCTTGACCCTTCGCCTTCTTCCATGCAGACACATGCTCACGTGCTCTACATATTTATTTTTTAAAGGCATTTCCCAAATTAGAAGATGAGTTAAGTGTAAAAATCTTCATGTTCATAAACCCATCCAGACCCATTTCTGCCTTGGTCCACTCTTGGAAGACCCACTTTTCCTTGTCCTGATTTCCTCTTTCGCCCTCCCTCTTGCCACCCTGATCATGGAAAACCAACTGTTAAGGCTGGACTGCCCTTTTTCCTCTTTTCCCCTTTCCAGCTTCCCTAAGCTAGGAGGAAAGGAAGGAGCACCAGGGGATCAAGGCCCCCCATTAGGTGACAGATCATGTGGGGACCAACTAGTGAGAGTCCCAAACCAGTGGCTGCTGCTTGCCACTTGTACCACACATGTTAAGATAACCTCTGTACTGCCAGGGCAAAAGCCAGCTGTGTAGCCTAGGCAGGAGTTTTCTCCTGTTTGTGTTCGCTGGTAGGGTGGGATTTAACCCACAGAGTAAGAAATCATGAAATAATTACAGATTATACACTATACAGCTTCCCAAAAGGAAGGTTTTTTCTTGCTCCCACCTGATATTGTGGGGAAAAATAACAATTTATATTGGGAGAACAAGAATGCAGCCAGCCTGCAGCAAAGGGTGCTATTTAGTAGAAGTGATCCTATTTTATACTTGAGAGTAGAGCCAAAAGGAGAATAGTTACTAAGGTTTATTTCTTCACAGAAACTGGACACATCTGATAACTGGTTTTTGGGGTTTTTTTACCCTAGCACAGTAGGAGGCAAATGCATGCAGATGCTCTAATATTTCCACTTCTGTACTGTCCAGCCATGACCACTACTTTGCCTTTATCAGAGGACAGCAAAGCCAGGATGGTGAGGGCATACAGGGTGAAGCTACTGCTGGCAAGAGGTAAAAGAAAAAACAGCTAAATAGTCACTCCTAGAACCTGCAGCTGTTGCCTGACTTCTCTAGGTTCCAAGTAGTAGCAAGATTGATAAGTTCCTCTTTTGAGGGGTTTCCCTTTATTACATCCCAAAACCTTGCTCTAGTTTCTCCCTTCAGGGCCAGAGCATCCAGGCAGACACATCTGGGAGCTTTGCCTCTGCCTCTGTGCTGCCTGCATGCATGGAGGGAGACTCGTCTATGCCAACCAAAAAATGCCTGTGCATCTATTGACTAATCAGAACACAACTTGTCAAAGAAAAATTATTGTTTATGCATCAACATTCACTTTGAGGTTTTTTATCCTGAAGATAAACAGTAAATCTTGTTTACATCCAGCTGCCACGTCCGGGTAATTCTGAACACATTCAATTTATGTATAACTTCATTCATCCTTTTTCTCATCTTGAAAATAGGATAAAAATCTGTCTCAGAATATATTCTGCTATAATTAAACAAATACAGTCAAGATTCAGAGCCATCTGTATTTCATACCATACTTCATAATGTCTCAATATCACAAACTCCAAGGAGTAACACTATACATTAATGGGAACATGTGTCGTATCTACTTGCTCTTTATGACTTACAGGCTATCTATATTATCCCCATGTCTCCAAATCTCTGAAAACAAGTGTAAATAGTAATTCTTATTAACTGCAGAGACACCTGCACTGATATGGACAAATCTGGTCAACAGCAGGTTCCCCTGCTGTTTTACTAAGCCTGCAACATGCTCCTGTCTCTGGCAGATGCTCCTGTGTTGTATTAAGTCTAAGCAGATATCAACTTTATGCACTTTTTGAAATTCCTTTCAGGAACCACTGTCCTTCTGGCTACCAAGGGCTTTTTGCTGGAACAAAGCAATGAAGAGATCAGGGAGGTACCAGGAGACTAAATTTTGGTCCTGAAAATTATTGGCAGTTTTTGTAATCTTCTCATATCCCTTCTGCTAGGAATTAAAAGCAGCGAGAAGGGTAGGTTTACTGGGGAAGTCTTGTAAAATAAACAAACATTACCAGTCTAAGCATCCACCCATTAAATACCAGTCAAATTACCAGTTTAAGCACCTAGGATTGCTAAATACCTTTCTTGAGCACACTAATAGGTAATACTTCTCTTCTTGAAAGCTCTGAGTATTTGTATGAAGCAAGAACAGCATTAAGGAAAAAAGTAACATAACATCAGCCTGGGAAAATACAGCAATAAACAAACCCAAATGAATCATAAGTGGAACACTCTCCACAGTGGATTTTGACTGTTCTTGCAGCTCATGGAAACACGGCGCTGAAGGGATCCCTTGGATCATTTAGTGCAAAGCTGGGTGGGGATAAACAACAATTTAACGTCATTCTTTTCTTAAAATGAAGAAGCAATATCGTAACAATTTCTAGCGCCCTGTCCCATGTTTTTTTCGACCAGACCATACTGCTGGTTGTTTGCCTAGTGTGAGCCCTGCAGGGAGATATGTCCCTTGCAGAGCCAAGGTGCTGCTGGGCAGCAGAGTCAGAGGCAGTGCAGGTCTGCATGAGGCATTGCTCCTTGTGACTCAGCTCCATGTCCCCAGAGCTTTCATTTGTTTTCAAAGTCTTGAGGCTATTAGAACAGTATCAAACATGAAGGGCCAGAATCTTAATAAGAGTCTGAAAGGCCTCAAAAATTTACTGGCTTCCATTGCAATGGGCCATTTTTCTTCTTGTTGTGTTTCTTGGAAGAAGAAAGAACTGGGTTTGCGAGGCTTTTTTAAACCTTTTGTCCCCAGAGATACAGAAGGGGAGCAGCACACCACAGACTGAGGTACCTGAGCAGTTTCACCCATAAAGTCACATCTCTGTCTGTGTGACCCAGCTTGGGACTCTGGGACTTTGGCACAGACTCCCACAGAGGGGTGTTTCTGCCCCAAAATCACTGTGATAAAATCACTGTGTGGTATTTCCAAGTAAATGTAGCTGAGTAAGGAAAGGGAAGAGTAGCTTGTAAAATTATGTCGAGCTTTCCTTTGTTCAGAAGCAAGAACAGATCCAATATAGATATGTAAACTAGTTACTTCTTATGTCTTAAATAGAAATACAGGTATCATATATACTAAACCAGAGTCCAAAAGTGGCAGGCCAGCACGGCAATTAGGAGCACACAGAAAAACTAATACAAGCAGTGAAATTAAAAGGCAGAATTGTTGGAATTGTTAATTGTATGGTAATTGGAAGTCAAAGCAAGGACTATTTAAAAATCCAGGTTGTCTACTAGGAGTTCACAGACCAACAGCACGTCAACAAAAATTAGGAAAGGAGTCCACATTTTAATTGTAAATGGGATACTAATCAGCAGCAGCTCAGTTTCCCAAGTGTCAGTCAGAGGTGGTTGCTTGACATTTTACATTTTACTTTTTCCTTTAACAAAAGCTCACCAATGGCCTGTATAGGGGAAAGTTCTTAGTAACTGGTAACTACTACATGTTTAACTACACAGCAGAAGGATCTACCTAGATAAATCTCCAAAGCCCCACATATAAATGTCTACATCCTAATTATGTAATTAGGGATGTGAGTATGTACAAAATGTCTGCAGCAAACAGTTGCACAGTGGCAGAGAAGTCAGCACTTCATGTAACTATTGCTACTCATTTTTTCTGCACTCCAGCTTTGCTGCAAGACAAGCCAGAGTGCTGTTCTTCGTTGTATTTCTTGGGAAACATTGGAGAGTTAAACACCAGGGCTAATATGGGTAATTCTCTGAGAGGCAGATATTAACAGTTCCCTGATCCCTTTCTTATCTACACACAGGGAATGTACAGCCCATTTTGCTGGGGTCACACATAGGAGTCTTCACTTATTCCTTGGGATGACACCTAGGGCACACCAAGAGCATCTCCCTGGAGACTTAGACCAAAGTATGTACGACATTCTCAATATGAGTATCCTCATTTTCAGCTGAGAAATTTAGCTCAGAGAAGTTTCAACCAGATGAAGGTTATCTACAAATTGAGGTAATTTCACAAGGCAAACTCCCCACTGTAGCTGAGATGAATTTGTCTCATCCCACCACAGCTAAGTGCACAACTACCTCCTAGCATCAAGTATTTCTCTTCTGTGTGCAGGGATGACAGAAACATAATTTGCAGAGGCCTCATCCTTTTAAAGTAATTTTCTGCTATTTTGTCCATTAGCAATGGGAGAAAACCTGGCCATTGCTGAATGACAGATAGGCAATTAATGCAATCACTTCTTCTTTGTTGCTGGTCCCTAAGACTCCTGAACTCCTCAGCAGTTGAGGATTAGTACAACAACCTCAGTCACTGTTATTGACTCAAAAACTTTGTAGGACCATGTGCTTGGGCATGTAGGGTTTCTGTTCTCTGAGGCATTCTGGTCATCATCAGGTTGCATTTGGCAAGCAATACGGATAATGATAACAATCCTTAGAGTCCAAAGTTTCACCAAAACATACAGCTCCCAAAGGCTCCAATCCTGAGTGATGTATTTCTACTAATGATTTTACCACAAAATATTTTAATAGCTACAGAGCTTTTTCTAAGATGACTTTACAGGTTGTCTCTTGTACAGGCTGGGCTAGGCACTTGGGACAGGTTTTCAGGAAGGGTTTATCAAGAATCATTCATTCATTCATTTCCAATTTTCTGTGTAAAGACATCTGGCCATGTGTGTACCATTATCCTATACCCATTACATGGAATGTAGGTGTCATCTTCATGTCCCTGTTTATATTCATTATTCACAGACTTCTTTGAACACAGGATTTTGTTCCCTGTGAAGGTTTGGAGAAGGACTAGCTCTTCATACAAATGGCTGAATTCATGTGTTAACGTGGGTGTCTATGCACAGCAAAATGTTCATTAACAAGGCCTATCTACTACAAATCATTCATTCCTCTGTTTCAAGTGTACCCAGCCAAGAGGGTTCAGCGACTGCTTACTAGCTCAACACCAATAATTCGTAGTAGAAGGGAACAACTTGTGAAGACCTCCCCCAAACCGCAAACATCCTCTTACAATAACACCTAACACAGCTAAGCCCTTGTCCCTCATAGTAGTTGCCACCATCCTAGTGCTGCCTCAGAAGAAATCTGTGTTGTCTCACCAGCAGGCAGAAAACAGACAAAAAGTCTTGCTCCTGAAGCAACTGGTTCAAAATGCCAGAGGGAACCAGTGGGCACCATTTTTCTTCTAACTAAGGGGTTAGAAGAATAAATACTTCTAGTTTGCTCTCCCATGTACATTTTCATTGAGGGATGCACAAAGGAGTGCATATGTATTCAAAGAACAAGGTGCCGTTTTCATACTGAAAGGACTGAAGCCAAAATGGAAGATTTCATCTGCCATAGTGCAGACAACCCTGCATCTCCAAAATCAAATTAATGGGAATTGCTCTGCTATCAGAACATTTGTTCCTAAAGCATCTGTCTAGGAATGCACATATTGGCTCTGATCTCTACTTTTTTGCTTCCCGTTCTGAAATCTTGTCTGAAGTATAATCCTGTAAATTGACTTCAAGGTCAAGGCATAAAACTTAGTGAGCAGATAGTGCAAAATCCTGAAACAAACACCAAAGAATGCAGGAGTGCCAATGCAAAAATAGCAATAAAGAGCATTTAAGTGTCTCACATAAATAGCTAATATAAGCCTGATGACATCCTCTTCAGCAGCAATGCACCTCAGGCCATGCCTTTGCAAACAATTAGGTGCAATGAAACTTTGCAGGCACATTTGTCGGGAGTGCAGTAGGATCTTGAGCCACACAGGGAACATGATGCATATAAATACAGGCCAAAACTGTTTACTGCCTGCATAAAATCAGATCAGAGAGCAAGAGAAACAAAATGTGGTTAAGAGACAGCTGAAAATTGGTTTGGACACCTCTCTATATAGTATACAAACTTAATGCCACCTGTTTGTTCAGTAGCAAGCAGAATCCATGGGTTTGTTTAAAAGGTGACTTTCAAAAATATTTAGCAGGAGGTGTCGTGGAGCAACACCTTAAATCTCCCAGAGTTACTGTCTTGTCTGTGTGAGGATGTTGTGTGGCCTCCACGGTCTTCCAGAGTGGCAAATACTTCCCAGGATGCTCAGGGAGAGCTGACACACTGAACTAATCTTTAATTTATTGATGTACTACTTCACTGAGAGATGTACTATATCAATAAATGGCTTTAGTTAAGAAGCTAAGGTCTAAGAAGCAGTGGTAGGTGCTCACAAAAGTACATCAAAGCGTACAGAAAATAAAATCAAGAGCATGTGGGAGAAAATTGATGTCTAGGAAGGACAGAAAGAACAAACAAACACTGAAAACTTTTAAGTAGGAGTTTTGTAGAAGACAGTATTGTTGGCCATCTTGAGCATTTATACATTTTTCTCGTTTCTACATTCTTCCCATTTTTTCAGCAGGCTATGAACAGATTATTAGGGACTAAATAGCAACAGTCACCAGTAAAAAAAATTAATTGCCTTATGATGAAATACGAAATCACTGTCCCACCAAGGGCAATTTGGCTGGGTAACTGGTAGATATTTTGCAATGATAAGCCCGAAATCACTCAATCTGCTACTGCAGTGAGCAGCACATGTAGTCTTGTTGGGCTTGATGGTAAGCTCAGAATAGAGGAATAGGAGTAAAAGCAAGTCTGAGTTCACTCAACAAAAGACACAGTATTTATGGCCTTTTTCCTTTAACTTTTATCTTTTGATTTTTTTTTTTTAACAATGGAAAAAATGGGAAAAGTAGTATATCCACCAGAACTGCAGAAGTGGAGTACCTCTCTGCAGCTGGTGTCTCTGTATACGTCTGGTTTTTTACCATCTTCTGCACATGGGAGTGTTAAATGGTCTCCCCTTGCCCAGTCCATGGAGGAGGTGCATTGTCCTGTGCCCCATTTCCAATCCCACCCCACTGGTTTGTGCTAGCTGGCTGGATCCCTCAGCCCACTCACACCCTTCTCTGCATTACCCCAAAGGATGTGCAGCTGGCACTGGACATGGGAGGAGGCAGCTTCCCTTCACACAACACACTGCAGGTGAACATGTGAACCCAAGAAAAGCCATCTGGTCTGTATTTAGCAAGGCTTGTTGTGGTGGAATGAGGGGTAATGGTTTGAAACTAAACGAGGATGAACTTAGATTAGAAATGAGGAAGAAGGTTTTTACAATGAGCGTCATAAAACACTGGGACGGGTTGCCCAGAGAGGTGGTGGATACCCTGTCCCTGGAAATATTCAAGGTCAGGTTGCATGGAGCTTTGAGCCACCTGATCTAGTTGAAGATGTCCTGCTCATGGTAGGGAAGTTGAACTAGATGGTCTTTAAAGGTCCCTTCTCAAATTATTCTGTGATTCTATGATCTGTGGTGCAGAGAAAAGGATCCCCCTCTTCTAAAGGTTTTTATAAAATTGTTCCTTAAAGCAACATCTGAAGGTAAAATGCTGTTCTTATTGGCTTTGCTTTTTGAAAAGCTGCTGGAGATAAAGGAAGAAGCTGTTTCAATTGAAGAGATGGGCCAGGATACTTGAGGAAGACATTGGTCCTTGCTCCTGGATACAACTATTCAGAAAAATGGAACTGCTGTCCCACCATGGGAAAATACCATGCTACAACCTTGACACATTCCAGCAGAAAACAACTGTTTTTTCACATTTCCCTTCTAGAACTGGGGAATTTTCTCAAAAACACTGTGTTTTCTGTCACCTCAGTTTCCCACCAGGATTCCCCTGCACCACCCTTAAGTTCTTGGGAGCCCCAAACAGGACAGGGAATTTGTGTTGCAGATGCAAAGAGCTAAAAACAGATAAAAAGGAGCCTGATCCTGCCACCTAACAGTGGCATTGCTGGAGAAGATGTACAACCAAAAGCTGCAGTCCTGGTTTTACTTCTGTTGCTCCTACTTTTTGGGCGGTCATGTGCCACTGAGTCCTGTAGTGGTGTGTTTTGGGGTTTTGCCAGTTTTTTGTATGCATCTGTTTGCTTTGTATTGTTTTACAATGGATTTCCCCATGCACCCCATGTTTTACCCCATTATTGTTTACCCCAGTTATCATTATTAATCAATCATCACCTATGTGACACCTGGGTCCTATCTGTCACTTCGAGGCCTCACTTTTTTTCCAGAAAGTTCTGGTGGAGGCTTCAAGTGGTTGGCAGGCAGGGTCCAGGTGCCCCTTCCCCCTTTGTTTCTTGACTTGTTCGATGGATTGTCACTTGGGTTCAGGGTCACTCCCTTCCCGTTCTGGATTGGTTCCAAGCTGTAACCTCCCCACTTCCCCACCCCCAGATTTAAGGGGAGAACCAGTGAGTTCGGGGGGCTTTGGCAGGCTGAGACTTGGGTGAAGGGAAGTTGTGTAGCTTCAATAAAATCCAGTTGAATTTTCCTACTGGAGTTCCATTCCTTTGTTTCTCACATTGTTCACGCTGCTGCTGAGACAAGGACCCACAGGATCAGAACTGTATTCCAGAGTACAGGACCGTACCTGCCTGCGGCACCGGTGCTAGCGCTGGCCAGGAGGCGCAGGCGAAAGTCCCGAGAGAAGCACCACACCATCGCAGAGTCCCACCCCAGAAATTAACCTAACTGAGCTGCAGGACCTGCTTATGCCCTTGTACCAGACATATCCTTGTTTTCCATGACCCCTGTTTCAGTGTGTGGATGAACTGGGGTAGTCCCTGGACAGACAATGAGCCTGATCCGTGATGAAATTTTCGATTCAAAATAAAAACCAAAAAGCCATGAAAATAGTGGTGCCTATTCTGCTGTTGCTGCTTCCCTTCCCTACTTCATTGTTCTCTTGAAAGCTTTTCCAGTTCTCCATTTCTCACTTGAGCTTTTCCTCTGACATGGCCCTTTCCCTGCAGCCTATTGCATCTGGAGGATGCTCAGTGGTCTCTTCTGGCCCTGCCGCAGCTTCAGCTCTTTCCCTGCAGCTCCTTTTTTCCTTCAGAAGAGCTAAGACAAGTGCTAGCTAAGGAAGCAAGGCATATCTCTGCTAACAGCTGCTCCTTAAAAATTTGCAAAATCCATAAATGCTGGGAAGATTGTTCATCCAGGGGTTAAAGCTTCAGAGAACACTCTGGCCCCAGCCCTTTCCTCTCTGATGGGTTCTTCAACTCGAGTGGAGCTGTTGAACAGTCCTTTACTACATTCTTTTCTATGCCAGACACATCTCCTCAGATGCAAATCACTTATGCCCCAATGCACTGTTTTACATTCAGGAATGCCACGGCACTCATTTTTTGCAGATTTTACTTGTGCACAGCCTGTATTCATGTTGCAAAGCCATTCAACATATAGCTCTTAATGTCACAGGCATCTCCTAACATTTTAGGCAGGACATCCAGGTCAGCCCTGGAGATGTTTTGGCAGGTGTCTGGCCATGGAGGTCTTTGCTGTCCTGAGCTTTCAGACACCTTTCAATATCACTGCTCCAGCTTTTGCTTTAAATCAACCCAATAGTTACCAATTGTCTACAATATCTTTGCAGTTTCAAAGCTTCCTCTTGAATTTCATACTCGGGCAGAGCTGCCAGTGAAAACAATGAGCTGTTCGCCTGAGTAATGAGCATAAAATTAGAGCTGAGGTCAGTAAAAATTATTGCAGGAGAAAGGTTGCAATAGCTGAGCCTATGCAGCACTCCTGTTAGCTCCCTGTTGAAAGACTAAAACTTTCATTCTGTGAATCTTTTTTATAAACCCCCCTAGCTTCCAATTTTCTCTATAAAACAACCATGGATTTAATTTGGCTTTTAAAGAACAGAAGGAGAGGAAACACCCTGTACCTGATCTGCATCTGAAAAGTAAAGAGGGAATTTTACATAAAACAGAGCAAGTCAGAACTTTTTTATTTCAGTCTTTATTGGGGCTCTGATTTTGCGTCAGAGAGCATTTCATAGAATCTCATATTCTGCTGGTTTTGTTTCCCAGTGATATGCTTTTAATCCTCGGCTTTGCCAGTAGTCAATTGCTTCTCCTGTCCCTTGCTGCCCACCTCTGCCTTGCTGTCAGTATTTCTGGCTGACTCTATTCACAGCCCTCCCTTGCTAAGCTCCATGTCTGCGCTGAGATTTCTCCCTACAGCCATGAAGCCAAAAGCCTTAATATAACCTGGAAACCAAGAAAAGTCAGTGGCAAGAGACTGAATGGAAGGAGGGAAAAAAGCGCTAAATGTGTGCACTGAGCACTCAATATGTATTTATTGTGGGAACTAGAAATATACAGAGTAGAAACTAACCTGAAAACATGAAACAAGTGTGTGTGTGTGTGTATGTGTAGGGGGGTGTGGGTTTAAATCCATATATTTATTTTTATGATGTGAAATCTATTACCCCTATAAACCATTAGTAAGGTGGGTTAGGTTAAAGGTTCTTAAATTTTTGTTCTGAAGAGTAAACTGTGTCTGTCTTGATTTTTCAGGATTGTGTGCAGCTGACTGCAAAACTGGTATTTCTGTCAGAAACTTGACAGAAACTAAACCTGAAAAATGAGGGTAACACACTTCTACTTAGAGGATTTAAAGCTATTACTTTTTTTTTTCTTTTTCATAGAATCTCTTTACCATACCCAAAATTGGCTAGGGGAAAAGATCACTGTTATTCAGCATCTAAATTAAAGGCTGATAAATCTGATTGTTCTGAAGTGTTCTCCTTTAGCCCGCCAAGGTGATCTCCAGAAAAAATGAGTAAGACATTTATTCTTGTCCTTATGTATCAAGTGGAATGAAAGAAAAGTGTGAAAACCTAGAAATTCGCGTTTATTATTTCATTATGCCTATGCTTTATACAACCCTTTTTTCCCTTCTTTCAAGGCACATTCCAGGATGCCACTTGCATGACTTTTAAGAAAGACCACATAAAAATGTCAGAGTACTTTGACGAAAAGCCTAGAGACAAGTAGCACAGTCTTCCTCTCACTTTAATGGGATTAAAAATGACAATAATGGTTCATTATCATGATTTTGAAAAATCTCCAGAAGAAGCACACAATCTAAGGAAGAGAGGATGCCATGCTCACTTTCAAGATCCTTGAAAGTACTCTGCTGGAAGTTGGTGGACATTTGACTTGAAGGTCTTTTAAAATTTCAGACTTGTTTGGCTCAATTCATTCATTCAATCTCAGCTTTGTTATGGAGTGGCTTTGGTCAAACAGAAATAGCATTATTTAGTGAATAAAGCAGATTCAGCCTAAAATCTTTTTTAGCTCTCTTGGTGGTTCTCAATATTCAACTGGAAGTCTGTAAAGCAAAGCTTTCCCCTTGTCCTTTCAAAGCCACCAGGAAAAACAGCCAAGACGACCAAAGGACATATGCAAGAAGAAGGGAGCAAAATTCTATTAAAGACTTCATTAATGATATATAATAATATTTTCTTGTGAAGGCAGATTAATCTTAAATTCCTTCCCGGAGGAGCCCAGTTCTGAAGAATGCTGAGAACACTTAGGTGTCTTCATTAAAAAATGCAAAGGGCTGTGTGTAAGTTCCTCACTGTAGTGAGTTTTCTTAAGGAGTGAAAGAGAATTGAAACTGTTTTCCAGAAGACAGTTATTCAATATGTCTCATGCTAACAGTTTGCTATTCCAGAGAAAGTCTTTGGAGAAAAGAGTGGAGGCAAAAAGACCAACACAGAGGCACCAGCAGCAACAGGCTCCTTATGTCTAGCTGACAGTTTTGGCAAAGGAGAAGACCAACTGGGGTTAGATGTCATCAGCTATTTTAGGGGATTTGTGTGTTTATTTATGACATTTTTGCATTTTGAAAGGGGAAAATCGGGCTGCTGCTCTATTGACGGCAGTGTGCACTTTTTCAAAAGTCTTGGCAAATTTTAATACCCACGACCCAACCTAACAATTAATAGGAGCTGCATGCATAAATTCCAATTCCCCATTCAGATTCCTCTTCCTTCCCACAAGAAATGTGATTGCTGAGAGGTAAGTATTTTCTTTCCAGGGAACAGAAAAGAAATCGCCTGACCTCCTGGCTGACTGGCATTGCCTGACCTCTCATTGACCTTGCTGCAATTGCATACCCACAGCTTAGACAAAAAAAGCCACCTTTCAAAACAGGCCACTTAAACACTGTGCTTGGGGAAGATGATGGGAAAAAGAACCACTACCTGTTCAGTTTTAACATTTTAATAATTTGACAAAACAGACAGTGAGGAGAGACAAAGTTCTGGAAATGCCTTGGGTAAGGTTTTTTCTCCATTACCAACGTCTTTTCTCTTGCTCTTTCACGAGTTTGTCATCCAACTATTCCAAAAGTCATAAAAAACCCAAGAAAATCGAAGAGCTCCTTAGCTGCTGTCTATTTGATCACTTTCAGAAAGTGCAGACAAAACTCTTAAGATCAGTAGTTAATATTTTTTCATAATGAAGTTTCAAAAAACTCCTGCCTTTAGGAAGCATCTGTACAGGTGGGCCACACAGACCAAGCTCTGCAAAACTCAAATTGCTTTGGATCTCCTTTGTCCACTGGAGTTCCATCAGGACTAATTTAGTTCTCTGGATCTTGATGTTTCTTTTCCTCTCTTTCATTGGTAATTGACTGGTGCTCCCGAGTTGTCTGTTTTTAAACACCTTTTCCAGAGAAGGCAATACAAAGCAATAGGGTCTTGCAGTACCTTTGCTGAGTTTCCCCACACTCTGTTCCCAGCTCCACAGGCCATCTTTCCCTGGGTGGCCAGGGACCAAGTGAGACAAGTGCACAGGGTATGGGGGTGCCCAGGAAATAGTTTCTATAGCAACAGCAACTACATTATAGCATTTTGAAATTTCTTCCTACTCATCAGGCTTTAAGATTTCAAACATTGTGAAGACTCTGATCAGGCAAATGCTATTTCCTCATAGTGGTTTCTGATTTGTTCTCATCAAAACCAGTTTTGTGTTGAGGGGAATTCTGCTTGGGATATTTAAAAGAAGATGCGGCAAAACAGAAATAAATAAGCAGCCAGGAACAATGCTTACTGTCCAGGGAGGAGTGAGGCAGGGTGATCTGTTAGATATAGGCCACCTTTAGGATCTCTGATTCAGCTGTATTTTACTCTTTAAAACCTCATGTTATATGCAAGTGCCCTATTCTGTAGCCTGAGTCTTTGGAGAAGAGAGAGTTCATGCAACTTAATGTTCTATGTTTCCTTGCCATTAATTCTTACTTAAATGAATGCTTAGTAGCTATGCTGTGTGACAGACTAATAAACACAAAATAATACAAAAATGAGTATTTTATGTGGCATGTTCCTCCTTCAAAATCTTGCAGATGTTTGGGTCCCAGTGATACTTCTTAGAGGATGGAGTTTGCAACTGCTATAATTAAGCAATATAGTGCTGTTAAGTCACTCGAGAGGAAATTAGGAACTAAACTGGTGCTGTGTGCCGAGGAAGCCAAAATTGTGAGCTGAGATCTTAATTCAGAGCATGAAAGTCTGCCTCTTTTTTCTAGTTTACTTTAAAAGAGGCATTATTCCTATTATACACCGTCAGAAGATGTAAAAAGTGAGTTAAATCTGTATTCAATGTTTATTTTACATGTAAATTGGGATCTTGGAGTGTGGGAAAAATATGGGATTTGTCGCCAGTGCTTTCTGTTTTGCTAGTACTGTATTAGTTTTTAATGGGAAGGAGAAATGTGCTGATTTGGAGGCTTTCCAGGGGTTTGGCAGTATTCCACTGCATCAGCGCTAAGTAAAGAAGATGTTATTCTTTCTTGTTACAATAAGAACTGGGTAAAGGCAGTGTCACTTCTCTGAGCTCCACCTACGGAGAGGCAGCGAGACCAAAACAACCCCAGTGTGAGACAGGGAAATGCTCCGTGGTAGGAATGAACTCCCAGTAACCTGTCTGGGACAGCCTTGGGCACATCGGCTTCTGCTGCCAATGGCCCAATGGGGTCAGGACTGTTGCATCTCATGGAGGAAACAACTGTCTCCCAGACAGCACTGGAGGGTCAGAGTGGGGATAATCCACAGTCACAAGAGCCTCACAGAGGACCTGTTAGCTCATATGGAAGTTTACAAAGCAGAGGAGAGCTCTCCTGGTTGCTTTCTACAATGGGGATTTTAGGACACGCAAGGTGACCCATTTGAATACAGCTCAGTCTGGGCACTAGCTTCTGCTTCCTACCAGCAGATCCACGTCTCTGCCAGATTGCCATCTTCTTGGTGATCTGCTCTGTGCATCCTCACAAGGACTGTTGTTTTGTCTTTGGCAGCCTAAAGGCAACTTTCAACTGGATTCTTGACTTTGAAGCCCTGATGGTCCCCCAAAGTACCACAGCATTTGTCTGTCTTGAAGAAATCTTTGTAGACTCTGAACTTGTCAAAAGTATTATCCTTCCTCTCCCCTTTTCAGGTGATGTGCTTTTACTCAGCTGCATATAGAAGGACCAGCAAGATATTGGTGTACATTTTCAATTTAGTTCTTGGACTGATCTTTCTGCCCCTAAATTGCCACTTCAACAAATTGCTCTTCTCACTGGTCCTGACACACGTCTCTCCTGATCTTGCACTAGGCTGGGGTTTGGCAGCTTTCATGGATGCCATTATTTATTCTTCCTCTGGTTTCCAGGCCCATAGACACTCTTCATTCCTCTCTACTTACCTACCTTGCCTGGACAAAATTTAAGTGAAGGGAATCTCTCTCGTTGCATACAAGCAAACAAATAATTCTACCATAGTCTAAGTGATCCCAAAGCCTTGCTGCTCTCTCACAAGGCCACTCATGAACATGTCAAAAGATGCCATCGAGGTGCCTCTTCCCTGTCACACCAAGGTAAAAATCTTCTGAGGTCAGATTTCAAGCTTGGTCTCTCTGGAGCAAGCTGTTAACTGCATTGCACCAGGAATGTCCAGCCACGACAAACATCACCCTATTTTGTACACCTTTGTGCAAAAACAGAAAAAATAAAATAAGAGGGAGTCCTCTTCTACAGGGCTGGCAAGAAAAGTCTTATACAGTGGTTGAAGCCACAGAGTAACCAGGTAAAGTTTATTCTGCCTTGTTTTTCCTCAGTGATAGGCAGGACTCTCATTTTGATGTGCTACAGTGGCATAGCACATTCAGTGATAGTAATCATGCCACTTTGGTAGTCAGAAAAGAAAGGAGAGGCTTCAGAAGGGGAGGGAGAGGACCTGAACCTATCTGCAGAAGGTATTCCTGTGGGGTCCCTCTGCAGTCCTCCAGATGCCTTCATCTTACCCCAAAAGATGCTGCCCCTGCTCACGGGTGCACAAGTCCTCTCTGGTCTTCAGAGGTACCAGGAAATGAGCTCAGCTCAGACCCATAGCTTTTCACTTGTTTTACTGAAAGACAAATCTTACCATGTGTGACTGGAGAGCAAGTCTGGCAGTGCTGGGAATGAGTCTTTTTCCCAACCCTTGCCTCCTGGCAGGATGTGGTAATTTCTTCAGAAGGAAAAAAGTCTTTGAGGGTTATATATATGGTATGGCAAGATAAAAAATATCCCTTTATTTGGTAAAGTCAAATTTATCATGACAGTTATTAGAATGCCAGACACTGCTCAAAGAGTTTTGAAAGGTGAAAATCAGCTTTGTCTCATACCAAGTCTCTGCATAACAGGGAAAAAAACCCCCTTGTTTGTCAGCTGCTTCCTTGATGATGTTCAATAAGGATACACAGGGCTGTTTTTATTTTCACTTGGCAATTTCTGTGTTGCTATGACTTCACTAATCTCCAGTCCATAAATCATTTGAGTAAACAACACACCAACAAGCTCAAATCCAGAGGAAATTTCTCCAAGGCAAGTCTTTATTCATCTTTCTATTTTAAAGGGAGAACTCAAGAGATTCCGCCTACATGGGATGTCACCATGAGAAAAGGCTCCTGACATTCCTGAGGTTTAGCTTTAAAGCATATCATTAAGTGTAGGTATTAAAGTGAATAGAGAATAGTACAGTATGGCCAGCTGAATATTTTTCTCTCTCTGAGTTCTGCTCCCTCTTGACCCTTACATGAGGATCCTTCTGTTGACTAGAGGGTCTCTGCTTCTCCTCCCACTTCAAAACCCTTCCTCCTAGCAACAGAAAAACTATCGATGTGTGGAGGCTTTCAAGACAGCCCATAGCTGCACTCCCTTGAATGTCAAAAGGGGTTGGTCTCACAGCTACAAATCAAACATCATTTTATTTAATAATATATTTCGTGGAGGTCTGTGTCTCGTCTGAATTGTTTAGTTGCACTTCTACCTTTTGAGTTCTCTCTGTAGCTGCAAACCAGTGCAAATAACGTGGGTAGTGGGGAGATGTGCATTGGCTTTATAACACAACTTAAAATATAATCCCTCAGGGAAAAAACACTTTATAGGAATCAGAGGCAGAAAAAACAGCATGCAGAGATGCACTTACATGAACAGGTAGTCAGCCTGTCTAAGTCTCTGCTGCCTTGTATCTTGTCATTAACACAGTGTAGAATGAGTTCAAAACACAAGGAAAACAGTGAAAGACCTAGAAAGCAATATTCCCACCACTGCCCACTTTGTGCAGATGTTAGTAGCCACACAGTGTGAAAAGCACAAACAGATGGTGTACCCACAGTTTCCTTCATGAGGGGGGATACAAAACAAGATAACTCCGGGATACAATCAGAGCTTTTAGAATGTCTTTTGCAGGCTGTGAATAAAGATTTCACTTGTCAGCCTCTGGGAACTCCTTGCCCGGACAGATTAATGTTGCCATGAACTGGCTAGAAAAGGATGCCATGAGTGCCTTGCCATCATCTTCTGCTGAGTGAATTCTACAGTCCTTTGTAATCACAGTATTTTCATACTAGCTGACACACAAATTGACAGGAGAATGACCTGATGTGATCCATGCCTAGGTATGAGTTAGATCTACTGTGTGATGACAGTAAGAAACTCAATTCCGTTGGCAACTAGTTTGCCTCTCTGTAAAATAGGGCTATTATTTTTCTCATAGTAATGAACAAGCTTAAGGATTTCATGACACTGTATTTCCTTTCTGCTCACAGAGATTAAATAACTTTTATTTCTAGAGTAGATACTCTGGTCCTTTACTTTCACCCTCAGTCCTTTCAGTAGAAATATGGCTGTGCACAATCATGTCAGAATCTGTGTTTTCTTTCTGATCACGAGCTTGCCTAATCCTCTTCCTTAAAACTATCTATACTGAATTTTCCAGTATGTCAAGAATTTTTCCTAGCTGTTTTTTTGCCTCTTTGCTGCCACAGGAGACAGATGTCGAGAAAATATTTGAGAGGTTTTGTTTTCTCCTCATCTGCCTGCATGTGTGACTCAATTTCCTTCATTCTCTGGCTCTTGGCTCTCTTCAGCATTGCTCCAAGTTCACCACTCAGGGGCCATAGAGGCTTTCTGGCCTGTCAGTTTTTGAGAGAGTTTGCTCTGGCATATCCTTGTGAGAGTCTTCAATAACAGTAAGAAATCCCCAGTGCAGAGCAATTTAAAGGATGGTAAGAAGGGAGAGACCTGCATCACAGAAGTCCTGGCACAGAAAGGAAAGTCCCAAGACACAAATCTCTTTTCTATTCCTCTTAGGCATATTTCCTCTTTGCTTCCACTTCCCTTCTTTCACATGAGATGATCTGCCAGAAAATATTTCTTCAACTATCTTCAAATGTTCATCTTCTTTTGTTCATCCCAAGGGCAAACTCAGTCCCTGTTTTATTATCACCTTTTTTCTTTTCTTTTCTTTTTTTATTTTATTTTATTTTATTTTTTTGCCACAGAGCCAGCATAGAGCAATCTCCCAACAAAAGCACTACCTTTTCATCTAAAGTTGTCAAAGTGTTTTACAAAGGTGAGTGGGCGATGAGGGTCCCCTCTGCCCAGCACACAATGGGATGTATCCAAGATCACACTCAACTTGTAATTCCTCATCCCTGTCCCACCAGGAAACTCTACTAAATCCATACATTAAGCAAGCACAAACAGGAGATCTAGGTAGAAAGGTGGAACCTGCCTGGGCAGACTGTTGCAGAAAGTCCTCTAGAAAAAAAAAAAAACAACAACCCAATGGTTATTCAGGAAGAGAAGTTCTCTCTAACAAATGCGAAACTGCCCAGAATGAGTTGTTCATTCTTACTTTTAGAAAGAAATTACATTGATTTTTTTTCCCTTCTTCATGCCATTTTCTTATTTCTCTGAAGACTCTCAGTAGCATCACCTATTTCTCTATGGGGAGTCTTTATTTGTGGATGCTTTATGCAGCTGTGCTGTGCTACATGCATCACTAAAGCAGGAGAAATTAGATTATCAATGAAAATCAGCTGAGTATTATCATTTCTTTCTGATGTTCTCTCCCCTTTTCTTTGAAATGTTTTCCCTGCAAGCTCCTCTTATTCTTCTGCCTCCCTCAATCCTCTGTCTCCCTCCCACCAAAAAATCCACAACAAAAACCAGCTTATTACCTAAAACAATGGTCAGACATATAAAATCAATTTTTTTTTAATCTAAGTGAGACGCTATTCTTCTTCCCAATAGCTTTCTACTGGGTGGAATTTTATTTCACTGAAAATTTTCAAGCATCACAAGTACAGTTAATAAATCCTATACTGATCTGCTGAAGTTTTTAAGTTAAAATACATCTGAGAGATGTATTTTAATACATCAATCTTCAAAGATTGAAGATTCATCAACCTTCAAAGAAGAATAACAAAACAAACATAAACCAAACTAATCTATTCCTTTTTAATATTAAAGAAAAAGGAATGATGGTAAATTACAATTTATGTAAAGACGATTTTACAACAGAAGTTTGCAAAAATTTCAAAGCCATTTTTAGTGAAAATTCTCAATGAAAAAAACAACCTTTTGGTCAATTAGTCAATTAGAATGACTGCTGCCAGTGTGTACAAGTGAAAAAGTACAAGTAATATATGTGTATGTCTGAGTCTTAAACATCATTTGTATTTCCACTTGCTGATCCCAGGCAGCCAGAGCAGGGAGACAGTGGGCAAAGGAAAGTCTGGACCCCATCCCAGTCCCAGGGCTGTGAGGGGGAGGGACAGTGGAGACCAAAAAAGAAAATGTTGCGCTGGGCAATTAATTACCAGTTTTTAAAATAAACCAAATGTTGTATAATCACCAGCTAATTTAGATATTTGTGCAGTTGATTGAAAATATGCAAAGAAAGCAGCATTATTGAAAATTATTTTTAAATGTTTGGAATTTATTAGAGTCGACTATGGAAAAGAGATAATTAAGGATGCTAAATATAATTAATGTGTTGAGTTATAAAAAGCACTGCTTAGGTTAGGGGTTTTCCAGCAGTTAGAGAGATGGCTGACACTGTAATGACAACTTTACATTTAAATATGTTTGTGGTTCACATAAATATGTATTGAAAAATAATTGCTCAGTTGGTGTATAAAGAATATACCACCATCTTCATACACAAGAACCCTTACACACGAGAAAGTACAGGGGAGAGACAAGGCTGTGGTAGGGAAAAAAGTCCAAACTGCTGCATTATATGGATTTCCCTTTTCTTCAGCATGTGCAGATTCCCCACTTGAGCAGGTAAGGTGAGGTGTTAATTTCTGGGGGTGTTAAATGTTGGGGATTAAATAAAGTTGATTCACGAACAGTGCAAAACAGGGTGAGATCAGTTAAAGAAAACAAAAGCACATTTCGCTGGTTTGTTTTCTAATAATCTAAGACTGCAGCCTTTTCACTTTGATTCTCCTGAGGGAATCCAACTCATGATTTTTGATTCCTCAAGGTTTACAGCCCTAGGGGTAGGGAGGCATCCTCTAGCAAGAGGGGGTCCAGTGTAAGGGCAGGTCAAAGCAAGATGGCAAAAGCCTCCCTGCAAAGAGGTGAGTTCTGTTCCTGTGTCTGCCATTGTAAAGAATGTTTGGGTTTCCTATTTTCTGTCAATTTTACCTGTGCATTCAAACCCCAGTATAACCAAAGCAGAAAGCTGGAACACAGGGATATGGAGGAAGTGGGACTCTGGCAGAAATCCATCTGACACCCCACAATGAGTAGAATTTTGCTGCCATTTCTTACTAGGCTGTGAAACTGCTCCCTCCCTCTCCCTGCTCTCTAAGAGCCTCAGAAAAATTATTTGCTGAGGTGTCAGCAAATGTGGAGCTGAGGCTGGAGAGCTCAGTGTCACCTGTCTTCTTTAGATGTCATTTTCCCTGCAAACAGGGTCTCTCAAGGAGATAGACAGTGCTTACCTGTCTTTCTGTGTACTAGGAGAGTCATGAAAGGAAAACATATCCATAAAAGATTGTTACTACTAATGGAAGATAATACTATGGAAAGGAAGAAAGAAGATAAAACTCCCAGATACATGTTACCTAGTTTTAGAGCTTTAATGGGAAAGAAGAGACCTCCTGAGGGGTTCATTTTACTCAGATTATTCTCCAGTTGCAGTTGCATTTTTTAGGGTCCTGGTGTTTAGCAGAGAATAATCCTTTTTGACAGTGTTGACAGTGTTTCTCCCACTAGAATCTAATGAGATTCTGCTTGTGGGAATAAAACACACAGAACCAAGGGGTGGCCTCTCAAGAGGCCAGCTCTTGGATTGCTCCTAAGATACCCGGGGAGCAGCAAGCAGTGCTGAAGCCCAGGGTGTGAGGACAGCAGAGCGAGCAGCTGCCAGCCCTGACCACGGCCTCCTTTCACCTGCCAGCTCCCCAGGACCCAGAAGCACTTTGAAGGCCCCACTTTCCCATGTGGCATTCCATGAGCAGAAGACCATTGCCCCACGCTGCTCTTCCCCAGAGGGTTGTGTGGTGGGATTTCTGCAGGGCCAGAGCCAAGCTCTGCTTGGGGGCTGTCATCCCCCTGAGAGCAACACCAGCAGCCCTCCCTGGGGAAGGACACGGGACCTGAAAGTGCAAACCTCAAATTTCATGCTCTTCTTTATCCCACAGAAGTGAGGAGGAGCATCTGCATTGAGGGGAGAGCAAATGGGCACTGGCAGGACCCCACGTGCCACCCACATGTACACACACACATACACACACAAAACTGCTGTTTTTTCTCAGGTCAAAAACTTGTGGTTTTTGCAGGCAAGTGGGGGGATTGAGCTCAGCTGTGTTTTCTGTACTGCCCTAGCTTTGCTTTTCATCCTGATCTCTGCTATGGTGTTACCTGTTTCCTCTCCCACATCTGATCAGACTAAAAATAAGCCGTAAAAAATCACAATGACTCCAGCCGGGAACAAAATAAGTTATTGTACCTTTCTGGAGCAGCTGTTCCCCTCTGCCTGCAAACCCCAGCTGGCAACTGAGCCTCACACAGCCCCTCGCTCACTTCTCCCTGTGGGATGGGAGAAGACATTTGGGAGAGTAAAAGTGAGAAAACTCATCAGTTGTGATAAAAGCAGTTCAAAAGGTAAAGCGAAAGCCACACACAAGCAAAGCAAAAGAAGGAATTAATTCACCACTTCCCAGGGGCAGGCAGGTGTTCAGCCATCCCCAAGATAGCTGGGATCCATCACACCTAACAGTAACTTGGGAAGACAAACTCCATCACTCTGAACATCCTCCTTTTCTGCTTCTTGACATCCCCTCTCCCAGCTTCTATTGCTCAGAATGATCCCATATCATCATGGCTGGGATACCCTTCTGGTCAGCTGGGGCCAGCAGTCCTGGCTGTGTCCCCTCCCAGCTCCTTCTGCACCCCCAGCTTCCTCACTGGAGGGGTGATATGAGGAGCAGAAAAAGCCTTGATTTTGTGTAAGCACAGCTCAGGAATGGCTAAAACACCCGTGAACTATCAACACTGTTTACAGCACAAGTCCAAGCCATAGCCCCTTACCAGCTAATGTGAAGAAAATTAACTCTACCCCATCCAAAACCATCACAGGAATTCATCAGGCTGAAATGAAAACCTTGGAAGGTGGGGAGGGGAGCTGCCATGAAACTCAATACCAAAGGGATGTGACAGAAGGTCACACAGACATGCCTGCACCCTGGGTAGGGCTGGGGGTAGCTGGGTCTTGAATTGATAGATGTCCTGGGGTTTTTAAACCTGCCCAGCTCCATCCTAGATAGGTCTCAGACATACACCCTTGCCTTCCTAATTAAGGGAGAAGTCACAAGCAAGGCAGAGTCAATCTTTCAGTAGAAGTTTCCCTCTTCTGCAGTTGTTTCTGTCAAAAGAATGATTAGGTTGACTATAAATGATATTAATGTTGTCCTTAAAAAGTCATAAGGAAATCTGCTGTAAGTCAGCCTGCTGTTCCCCTGGAATACAGAAATGTGCCTGTTTGTTTCCCAAACAGTCATTTGCTGCAGAGAAACAGAGTAAGTGATTGAAAGAGTGAGAGAGTTGGGAAGCACTACTGGAGCAGCATAGCCAGGGCTTTCCTGCAGCCCCATGTTCAATATCAGAGTACACTAGGTGGTTCTTGGATTTGTTGTTGTTATGGAGCTGGTGAGGTTTAGAAGAGTCACAACAAAATTTTCATTTTAGAAGTTATTTTGTTCCCATATCGTATTAGCTGTATTTCCCTTTTGTCACTGTCATTTACAAGAATATTGACATATAAAGCAATGTTTGTTTTGTTAAGCTCATTTTCTCTTCCTACCTACTTCCCCTCTGAAATCATGAGGTGAACTATTTGCAGAAACAATATATTTGATAAATAAACTCCTTTTCCTTTTCACAAATTATCTGGGAATAGACATTGATTTTTTTATTACTTTGTTCATTATCTAAAGCATTTGTCAAATTCTTTCCAATAAAATTCCAAACCATGCATTGCTGTCACAGCTATCGTTAACAATTTGACTTAGTGATTTACTTTCTGGAGCTGGATCTTGAATAATTCTTCATGTCATTTCCAAATCCCAAAGACACTGTTAATTTGCTTTGCAGGAGCATCTTCTAGTTCCTGCCATGCATCAGGATGACACTGTGCTAGGTGCTGCATAAAAGATCAAAGAAATTCTTATTCCAGCACCCAGTCTAAGTCTAGAAACAGCTGGATATTAGCAGGAAAGCCAGAACACGGCAACAGGTGATGATGGACACTGGTGCAGAATGCAAGCAGTTGTCATACATTTTGTAGGCATTACAGCAAAGAAGAGTCTGTCTAAGCAGACACTGAAAAAAACAATGAGGTGTTTTACATAAATACTGGAATTATTTTGGTTTATTCATTGATCTGATAGTTATGCCCCCCTATATTATTTAATGCTGCTTGAGTTCTTCCCAGACATTGCAGGCTAGCTGCAGGAATAACTTTGTTATCAAAACGTCTAGAGAAACAGATTTGTATAGATATTTGTAACCTCCATCAATATTTCTTGTAATTACATTTTCAGAGAGTAAAGAGATCACAAGCACCATCAGAGCAAATATAAGAAAATGTACTTTGTCAACTTTTAGTTTAAAAGTCAATTTCCTAAGTTCAATCAGGAAACATTCTCATTTTAACTGTAGTTTTCTTGTCTGAAAAGGGAAGAGTTTGCAAAAAGAGACAGAGAAAAGACTCCACACACAAAGAATTTTCCCCATAATTTTTCAAGAGAAGCTTGCAGTTCTTTAAAACTAATAATCATCATTTCAATATATAAAATCAAGCTTAAGCAGAATCAGGCAAGAGCATATCATATGTGACTGCTGGGATTATATAATGGGAAAGTTCTCATTGATTTTTATAAAGCGTTGGATCCGAGAGATTTTAAAATTAGGCACGAGGCTGACCCAGTTTGGGTGGAAAAAGCTCACAGAATCCCAGGGAAGAGCACAGCCCAGGGAGAAGTCTCAGGAGGTACAGTTATTTTTAACCTTCTGGACCTGCAAGACAAAGAATGAATTCTGAAAACTCTGGGTAGATAAGAGGTATTTAGTTTTGAAATTTTAGAATCCTCTACCCCCTCCCCTAGATCCTGACCCTAGTAGAAAACTTGTAGAGCAAACTTTTTTTATTAAAAAAAAATTGGTATGGACTGAAGCTGGCATTTCACTCCTCCCTCCACAAGCATGGAAGACAAAAGTAAAACATTTTCTAGGATGTGATTCAAGGAAAGAACAGAATATGCAAGGTTAGACCACCAAAAGAGAAAGGAGTCTTGGTTTAGCTGAAATCAAGAAAGTTAAATTTATAAACAAACATGGCAAAGATAAACTACTGAATAAAAAGATGAACTTACTCTCAGAATTAACATTTGAATATTGGTCTAAAAAATGCTGCAGTTTCCCAGCGATTAAGTGTGCCCCATTAGATGATTCAAACAAAAATTGACCTGGAAAAGTATTCTTTTGAAATAGTAATTGAATTTTCTTTCAACATGTAAGAAGGTTTCAGCCCTTCTTATAAATATGAAGGGACCATTATCTGAATAGGCTCTATTATAAATGCTGAACAGCATTTCAGGTACAAATTTATTTGCAGTGCAGTGATGTTAAACAGGCATTTGTGTTTTGAATCAGGTGAGGATGAGATGCTTGTGTTGGTACCTGATCTTATCATACCAGTGCACATATTTTCAGTTGCTCTGAAATGGGAAGAGGACTGAGTAGACTTTTTTTTTAAACAATTTAGTTATATGGTGCTACCTATATGCTTCTGGATTGAAATTCCCACCACAGTTTCGGCCTCATTTTACCATATGGGAAGGTAAACTAGGGCTTTGACTCACTCCTCTTCTCTTATCCCTAAGAACAGGATGTACAAACAGAAGCAGAACAAGGATAGATACCTTGGTCTAATTTCCAAAGACCCTTCTAAAACCTGGGGCACAAATTGGTGTGGGAAGCCCCCAGTGAAACAGAGGTGCCCAGACTTGCTGCTGTATGACTTCTGCAGCATCTCTCACAGTCCTTTAAGAGATGCTTTTATTAGCCAGCAAGGAAATTTTACAGTAGGGGACTTTGGAGGAGTTTTGCCCAGAGAGAGCCAGGAGAACCTCTCTGGACACAAAGTGATCATTTCTACTCCTGCCCATTCTGGGATCTTCCCCAGTCAACCCCAGGATGCCAGGCCCTGTGCAGGACAGGACAGGCAGCTCCAGCCTTGCAAACCACAAGGCTCCAGCCCCAGTTGTTTGCCGCTGGCACTTGGGGAGCAGCAGCAGCTCAGCAATGGGCAGCTTTGGGAAGTCCTGTCTGGGTTATCCCCTGTGTCTGCTGTCTCTTATTCTTGCCATTCTGTGCCTATCAGGTGTCCCAGGACAGTACTGCTGGAACTAGCTTGTGGGATTTATCTTGTTGTTTTGGTTTGGGTTTTTTCAAGGTTTGATTTTTCTGTTCAAGCCAGAAGAAATTCCAGATCATGTCCAAGTCCTGGCACAAATGTGAAGGCAAGGCACTGCAGTACTGGCAGAAGGTGGCAGTGCCTTAACTGGTACTGCCAATGAGGACACGGGCAATTTCTCACATGGAAATCACTGGACTCACAGCCACATTTTGTTAGCAGACCTGAACGTTTCTCATTCATTGCAAACTGGTTTTGTTTGAGTCCTACTTCTGATTTTCAGTGGAAGAAAAATAATTCTAAGTCACTGCTTTAGAAATTAAGTTTTAGGGGTTTTTTTACATAACCCTAGCTCTTGCACGATTTTCCCTTTTTTATCTACAAATGTTAGTGTTGTCACCTTAGCCCAAAAGTCAGCATTGCAGTCCTGCCCTGTTGATCCTCAGCCATCTGCTGAAAGACACAACACAAAGCACACAACTGCAGAAAGGAGCTTGGACAAACTTCATTCTAAGGCAAAGACTCCGGTTTAATTGATCTACAACTTGACATTCAGTTCCTGCAACTGAATAGAAAAAAGGCCTTTATAACCTATTAAAAACCCAGGGATGATTTTAGTTGTTTTTTTTTCTTGTTGGAGAAATCAGTCTTTCAGAATAGCCTGGGAGCTGCAAATAAAAGAGAACTTTGCTATGTTTATTTAGAGAACCTAACCCCTTGGAGCCAGCATTTTCACTAATGCATTTTACATTAGCGGGCTGCATCAGGAAATCCTGACTTTCGGTGCCAGGGGGGTAATTAATATCAGATCATGTTTGCAAAATGGTTGTGTTTATGTGGGAATGAGGACTGAACTCTAACTGGCAGGGTTTGAAGTACTCAACTTTTGCTATGAAGCTTCCATAACTTGCTAGGATGGGATGTTGAAATTAAAGGACTAGGTGTTGGTAACTTGGTAGAGCTATGCTGCTGAGGAGAGCTGCAGCCTTTAGGATTCTGTTTAGAAACCTTTGAGGGGAGTCTGAAGAGTCTAAGAGTGTGAGGAGATTAGAGGTAACAGAAAAATAGTTTTGCTCCTGTGGTCTCAGATGTCCCAGGAAGTGCCAAAATATGCATATTAGGATTGTCATTTCTCATTATATCCCACCTCCAAAATCCAAATTGCTCCCAAATCCCTGTGCTTACTAGATAAGGAGTATCTGTAGGTGGTACAAATGCATTTTATCAGCAGACCTCAGAAGCTGTTACTTGCTTTTGTGCACACATCACCCAGCAATGTCCAAAACAGGTGTGGGTCAATTAAATAACTTGGAAGCCCAGTTTCTCCTGAGCTCCTCTTGCAGGGGATCTACAGTGCCACTCCAATGTTCTCCACTCTAGGATGTGCAGTTCCCCCTGCACTTGGCATCCAGACGCTCACTTCGTCCTCCAGAGAAGGAGGAAGCATACAAGATCTTCTTTACCTCCTCTTCCTCCCAACTCAAAACCAGGGTATTTAGGGAATGGGAATTCTACTCATGATGGTGATTCAGCCTCCTTCCCTAGCACGGGCACTGTCTGCAGCTCCAGCTGGGACATCTCCAGTTCAGCTGAAGAGGATGATGGAAGGATATCCTGAGCAGCATTACGTTCTTAGTATCAAAAAGAGAAAAAACTACAGAAGATGGTTTGAGTAACCTGATCTAGTGGAAGGTGTGCCTGACCATGGTACAGGGCTGGAACTATATGACCTTTAAGATTCCTTCCAACCCAAGCTATTCTTTGATTCTAAGATGGTGCCTAAGAACAGCCTCTTTAGTAAAGACATTGGGTTCTCACCTCCCCAAAAATCACAGTTTCTTAGCACCAGTTAGGAAACTTGGAATAAAGCTTCCTAAGGTTGAAAATCACTCATGAATACAGGACCCACTGAATCATAACATTACGAACTGGGGTAGGCAAAGTTTAAAATTAAAGGATGTTTTCTGAAGTTGAAAAGAGGAAGAGTGCAACTGAATAACAGCACTAACTAATGTTCCAAATGGGTTTTATCTGCTGGTTTCCCAGCATCCATTTCCATGGGATGTGGCAGCTGGCAGGTTCTCTGCAAGACCATTTATTTACTCTCTCCCTGTCTCTCCTTTGCTGGAAGTTCATGACTCCCTCAGCGCTGGTGGGGATTAAAAGTAAAGGTGTAATCTATGTTAGAACTAATATATGTTTTGTACTCTAATGAGCCAATATACTATTATGGATCTTGTGGTCAGCTCACTGTGTTTGATAAATATGATCAATAGATGTTATTCCCCTCTGAGATGCCTCCACCATCATCTTTCCATACTCACCTCTTGCCAGTAGTCATTTGGGGATAATTATCCCCACCAAAATCCTACCTCTAATGTGCCCACTGTCTTTCCTTCTGTCATAAATTGGTCTGATAAGATAACAAATCTGAACTCTACTGCTATTATTGCTGTTATTTTACTAGTTCCTTGATCCTAGAATAGGGCTAGCAATCTTCATGGCAACAATAGTAAAATTCTATGTACCTAATGAATTTCTCCTCATCTGGTATTTGTGTAACTGATAATTCCTACCTAAGTCTAGGAACAATGTCCTAAGCTTGAATACTCTTCAGCAACACTGTCTACAGCTTTTGTTCTCTGAGAAGTAATGGACCACCTCTATTTTTTTTACCAGTATCTCTCAATAATTATAGTTAATTTTGTTGCTTGCCTTGATTTTATTTTAATGTGTTCTGTTATTTTAAGCCTATTCCTAACAAGAACCTTCAGTGCACTTTCTCCTTTGTTTGAAGGCACTGATGAGCTCTTGATCCTCCACATTGGGATAGTTTGTACATCTACCATAGTGTAATTTTCTTTAAGGACTTGCCAGCTCTTCTGAACTCCTTTTTTAGCTTTCTTTTTTTCCTCCATTAAGGTTTCCTATGGTAAAATCTCACCACAATGACTGCGTTTGTCTCTTCCAACTTGTTGCCATGCATTCTCAATCCTTCCATGCCTCAGAGAAAATGTACTGCCTCATTCACTGACAAAGTGCCTTATTCACTGACAGAGCATTTCCTCTCTTCAATCTGAAAAAAAGATGTGTATATGTAAATGTCCAAAACCAGTAAGTAAATAAATAAATAAATAGAACTGTGTTTCTTTATGCCTGTGTAGCTATAGCTTCAATCATACACGTATGGATCTTCCTGTATATTCCTGCACTTACTGCATTTACACACAAACATCTGGAGTTTTAAGCTTATCTATTCAATATCCTCATTCTTGTTCATCCTCTGGTGTTATAATATAAATCACCTCATTCTATAAAATCTTTGGTTCCTGACACTTTGTTTCTGGGCACTGACATCTTTGTTGGGGACTGACTATGCATGAGGACCTGCAGTGCTGTGTCCAGGCTTGTCCCACCCTCATCAAAGGAATTGATGAAGTGGAGCAAATTCAGTGGAAGGCTCCCAGGCTGGAGCACTTGCTGTTTGAGAGAAGGTAGTGGGCAGGATCTGAACCAGGCTTTGATCAGGTTGGACTAGAGAGCTCCTTAGGTCCCTTCCAATGTGTACTAGTTTATTATCTGACTTGTTGCCTTCTGAGATGCCATCACTCATCAAAGTTGTTGAAAACCATCCAATTCTCCCCTTTTCCTATCTGTATTGGCACTGGTGCTACAGACCCTCCCTTGTCCTTGCAAGTATCCTTGCAACCGTGACACAACTTATCAGAGCACACTCAGGGAGCCACTCTCCTTGGATATTTATTTATCTGGAGAAAACAGGGGCACTGGTCCCTCTCACTATCAAGATCTACTTGTGCAGAAGATGGTGGAAAGAAGGGTGTCCCAATTTGGGCCACTGAGGTCAATCAGTACATCTGTGAAAATCTAGGAATCCTCATATAAAAAGAGTAGCAAATTCTTCTTATTGATGGAGTCACAGGTGCTGACAGCGCTAGAAATTGAGGACTCAGTGCTGGGATAGGTTCCACAAAACCTTACAGATTTTTGCCAGGCAAAATTTGCCAAAGCAGATTTTGTTGTCCATCTTCCTTGCAGTAGACTTTTCCACTCCTAAGTCATCAGCCAGTGAGCAACAGAATCAAACCTCTTGGGCACCCTCTCCCTCACATGCACTGGTGCTTGAAAGATGCTGTGATCTTTTAGAAAGTCAGGGAGCAGTTCACTATAGAGATCTTCACCCAAAGGCCCTGCTTCCAAATATGATATAATGTAATGTAATGTCCACTAATTCATAGCTATCTCTTGGGCTCAGAGCCTACTCACAACGATGGAAAAGTGGTCTCAAAACACACATCACGTCACAGATACCTCTCAGCATCCACAGCAGCAATTCTGCCTTTGCATATTTGTCAGGTGTCCAGGAGAGTCTTGCCTGTCACCCTTCTAGAAGATGAGCATGGTCAAAAGGTAAGCTGTCATTGCTTACAACAACAAACAGAGGGCCACCATGGTCCCACTATGAGAAACAGCAGCAAAGGAGAGAGCTTCTTAATATTCATCTGTAATACAAACGGTCTGCACTACTGATGCCATAACATGGGGTAGCCTACAAGTTACTGAGTGATTGGGTCAACCCGTTGCAAAGACTCAACCACACACTCACCAGCAACACAGCACACTGCAGCATCCTCCTGCAATAACTCTCAGTGAAAAGCAGGCAGCCCAAAAGGTGCTTTGACCCATGAGCTCACTCTTACCAAACAGCTGATACAAGCTGGACATGCAGCCAAGTGCCAAGTGGTAACTGCTGCTGTCAGTGGTCATTTAAACAATGATAATGGGGCATAGAATCAAGAAATTCTGGACAGCCGGTCACCTCTACCGTGCTTGGCCTGCAGATCTCAGGTCTGCCACATTTTAAACTCCAGATTTCTAAACAGTCAAAAGAACTACTGAAGCAGTCAAACCAATTAGTCTCAAGTTCCTTGTCAGCAGAGTGAGTCTCAAGTAAGACTCCTGCTTTTCTACCTTCCTTTTTTACAGCCAAAGAGCCAGAAAACATGAAGCAATGTGAAATTGATGGGCAAATAATACAGGCAACATAGAACTAAGCTTCTGAGGCAATAGAGTATCAGTGCTGTCTTTACAGCAAGACCACAGCAACAGCTGTAACAAGCACCGATGAGCACAGGCTCCATTAGACATGTTAGCAGGCACACAAGGTGCTTGTAGCCGTGACAGATAGCCTCGTACTCCCCACACATCTATTTCGGTCCTAAAACCAACCTCTTGCCATCAACCAAAAACTCTGGGGGATACAACAAGAAACCTTCACGCTGCCTCAGGTCTGCCACATGCATACCTTTCCCGAGCCTGCATGGACACTGAAGCAGGCAAAAAATCCTAGGCTGGTGCCACTCCAGCAAATACTTCGTCATACTCAGATGGGCAGGATCTCTGTGCTTATGATATCAGATCATAGGCAGAACCCTTTTTACACACCACTAGGCTTCAAAAGGCATTCCATGATAGAAGGCAAACATTTTTGCCAAGCTGGAAACAGTGTTGTGAGCAGATAGATACAGTTATCTATGTGCTCAAATAAGAGCTAACTCTTAAATAATCTGCAACCTTGCTGGGGTAAATAAAAAAAAATAATAAAAAAAGAGACAGAGATTCTGACCATTAACCTTTGAGACTAACGTTGCATCAACTTGCCAAAAAACTATCTTAACAAGTAAGGCCATAATTAGCATTTAGAAAGAAACTCTTAAGAACCTGTGGCACTTGTTTACATTGTAGCCCAGTGGAAAGAAAGTCTAAAGGCTCTGGCTGAGAAAAGCTACATGTGGAAAAATGTCAATTTTTGTGACAAACGTGGCAACTTAATACCTGAGACCAAGAAATCTTGACTTGAAATTTGCTAAAAGGGTCAGGAAGTACAATTGATGGAACTTAATTTCATGAAAACAAAATGAGTGATTCTACCAAGCCTGCTCTCACAAAATGGCATCTTTCTGTAAAAGTATCTGTAATAAACCTGTGTCAAGATGCCAGAGCACTTCTGGCAACACCAACTGCAGTAGGTGATTAGAATTTATGCTGTGTAAAATTAACTTTGAGATTAAATGGAAATTATGAACCAAAATGCAAAAGCATTTATATGGCCATTCACCTACACCATTTGTTTAAGAAGTGCCAAGGCAAGTGAAAATAGTGCAGTGCCCTGAAGAGTTCACAGACCATTGGGTCTGGCTACTCCAGCAGCTTCCTTTCCAGCCCCACAGCTCTTCCCCCCAAAAACCCGAGGTATACCTATGTGAAGCCACTGACATACTGAATTACTTTCATTCCCTTTCATTTAAGACCAAGAGGTGAAGAGTTAAGAGAAAATTAGAAAACTTTATCTGTAGAAAACAGAAAAATCACTTGTAAAATCATCAGATCTCAAGCAGGGGAAAACAGACATTCCACTGGATTAGTCAGAATTTTTCCTGAAAAATTATGTCAAGCTTAAGAGAGTTGAGTGAAAGTACCCAGCCAGCATCTTGTAAGACTGAAATGTAAGTATTTAGCTATTAACATTATTTTGGAGATATATCTCACCATAGCAAANAAAAAAAATATATATATATACATACTCCCACCATTTACTGTCAGGGCACCAACAGAAAAATATATTCTACACTCTAGAATGCTGCTTATTGCATAAAACTATGAAACATGAGGTTTTAACATTCTTTCAAATTTAGCTTTTCATCTGCCTTAATTAAATCATTCACGTGAAATGAGGTTGCAGCAAAGCATGCAACCAGGCTTTTCTCCCAAGTAACAGATGATAGGACAACAGTCCTATTCTTCTCCCCTCACCAACTTACCAAATTGCACATGGGGAGTTTAGACTGGATATTTGGAAAAAGTTTCTCTTCCAAAAGGATTCTCAAGTGTTGGAACTGGCTGTTCAGTGAAGTGGTGGAGTTGGCATCCCTGGAGGTGTTTAACAGACGTGGCACTTGGGGACATGGGTTACTGGTGGACTTGGCCGTGCTGGCCTAATGATTGCACTTGTTGGTCTTAAAGGTCTTTTCCAACCTAACCAATTTTACATTATTGCACATCTATCCAATTCATTTTTTTAAATCCTACTAAACCCAGGGGACTGAGTCTGCAGTTCTGCATGCCATAAGAAACATTTTATAAATTTCAAAGGTGTTGCTTTTAATTTTGATCAGGTTGTCTGTATCCTTACAAAAATTACACTGTTATTTACTGCTGGTTTACACATACTGACAATTGAAATAGTCCCACACATTCTATATTTGTCCTTGGCCATTTGTTACTCACTTACCTTTTACCTGAGCTATCTTTTTGATGTAAGAGAGACACCAATACTGAACTGAAAAGAATTCTCATCAGTATTATGGTATTTCATTACGCATTCCATATCACAGCTTTTTGAGTATTTTGGTAGTACTGTGACTCCGGACACCCACTGAACAGAACTTTTACTGTGTTAGCTGCTGGACTACTCCTGACAGCTGAATAGCTGGGCATGAATAAAAAGGAACTATCTCAGCCAGTCCTGTATTTGTAAACATTAGTAATTTCTAGTTCTGCTATGTATGTTCCACTGCATTTCTAGTTTTAAGTCCTGCATAACTAAAGTAGCACCACTTTCACCTCATGTTGCTATTGAAATACCTATTTTCTCCAATTTGTTTTTAAGTGTTAATCAGTGATCCCTAGAGAGCTCCAGCATAACTTACTACCAATCTCCACCACTTGTGATGTTTAGCATTTATTCCTATTCTCCCTTTGCCATCTTAGCCCATTCCTAGTGCTTCACAGCCAACCTTACTTCATGCTCTACTTTTATGATAGCAGCTTCTCTGAGAACTTCAGGCTTTGTGAACATTAAGATCAATTCCATCAGACTGTGTGCTATGAGTTGTTACTACAATTCTACCAGACTGAGGGTCAGCTTTGTCTTTTTTTTTTTAATGAACATATCATTTAGCTTAGTCTTGTAGGGTTTTTTTTTTAACTTACCACTTTATCCAAGTATCTATTCATGTGATGTTTGTTTGGCTTCATTTCACCACAATTTCACTCTTATGCTTCTGTTTCATGACACAGAAATTGTTGTTCACGTAGGGAAAGCCTGCTACTTTCTTTTTGGATTTTTTCAGGGCTTCTGGCAGAACTCCACCTAGACTTGCTGAAGTAACAGTTTCTCTTAATTTTATAAATTTAAGTATTGTTTTTTTGAATCTAAAATCTGTTTTTAATCACATTGTAGTCTTTCAGCATCCTCTGTAGTGAACAGTGTAGAAATACAACAGTATTTTTGCACTGAAGTCCTTCCCCCACTAATCAGGTGCATTTTCTCAAAAAAAAATCAATTACTTTCTACATTTTAGAGTAATTTAGGTATGAAAATGGAAGTGTGTCTTTTGCAAAATGATAAACATTTAACCTGCCTACAAAGCAGCGTATTTGCTTCCTTATGGCCAACATCGTGAAGTCAATTTCAACTGAAACAGGGAGCCAGCTTCTCCCTTCTGCGAGTCATTCACAGAACAAAAAAAGAAATGAAACAGTCTGAATAGAGAAAAATACAACAGCAAAAATCATAACCCTGTGATAACTAAAAGTCACTGAATGCATTAACCCCTCCTCTTTACTCTTAACATTTTTATCACTTCTGCTCATGTATTTAATTTGCTGTGTCAGTCCCCCTCTTATTTTCTATATTCTGAATGTAAAATGCCAGTTGCAACACCTTTTTTACTAGCTTCCTGTTGGCTGGATTTTATTTAATAAGGAAGACTTACTAAAATGAACCTTGCATCTTGCCATTTCCTCCTGGTCCTGTTGTGCACTCCTGCTTCTTCTTTTGTTTAGGGAACACATATTCCTTTTTAACATATAGTTTCAGTAGAAATACTTCTGCATGGAGCTATCTCCTCTCAAGTTGTTCTTTTGGCATAGTATCAGAGGAATAAGGTAATTTTTGTCACCACCAATTAAAAAGTTTTACGAAACAGGACTGTTATAAAACAATTAAACCTTGCAAATGCAGTAGTCTCTAGGAGGGAAACCCTGGAGGAAATTCTGCTTATTAAAACTGCAATTTTAGTTTCCATTAAAAAGGAGAGTAAGACAACAGAAGATGGGTTGGCAAGACAAATTATTTCTTAATGTCAGTTGAGCCTATTTCAAATGAGATAACGTATCTACACCAGGCTGGGTTCAACACATTTTTGCCTCGTCAACTCATTTATCTAATTCAGTCATCTTGATTATAGCCTCATGGACCTTCATTTTCAGAGGAAGAATTTCTTAACAAACAACCTACACAACATGCTGATTACTGAACAGTTAATTCTAATTAACTTGGCTATGGCAAGAGAATTTTGATAAAGTCCTAGACTGCAAATAAGGTTTGGTTATTCTGGCCAAACATCTTTAAAATCAAAACCCACAGCAGAGTCTCCAGATGAGACATCAGAGTGATAGGGATCTAATTTAAAGAAACAAATGAGAAAATTAAAATCACAAATAATTTATTCTTCCGTTAGAATTGATGGAGTACAGTTTTAAATAGCAATGAAGTACACAGTGGTGGAAAATTGGCACAGAACCTACAAGCTTTTAATTTATAATAATGTTCCTCATATCTGTTCAAACCTTGATGTGTATTTTCTATTGACTTTAAGAAAACTGTTTTCCCTTTAAAAAGGATGCACAAATTGAAAATCTTGTCTTCCATATATAATGTCATACTATCAACACCAGGTTTTTTTTCCCCCCTGAACATTGATTGTGAACTGAAAAACACAAAATATTATTTTACTCCTGGATTAATTTTAAGTTTTATCATTTATAAAAGTTGCCAAGGAATCTTGAATGCATATATTTCTGAAGAACAGAAAATCCATTTATTTATCTGATACATAGTTGCAGGGCAATTTCAAAACCAATCTTTTTGTGTACTATTATTATTGATCAAGGTGTTGCCTCTCTCTCACATGCAACACTATAAGCATTAACACAGTTCAAAACAAAATTTGGCATTTGCCTCACCAACAGTTTTTATACTTGATGTTAAAAAACATCCCCTTGGTCTCATGTTAACCAATAAGAAAAATGGGCACAAACAAAAATGCCCCTGTTCTAAAGTTATTAACTCCCAGTTAGGAAAGCTGTCCTGGTTCCGGCCAGGACGGGGTTAATGTTTGCAGTAGCCAGGAGGGGACACCTCATTTTCTGGGGACCCTTGCAGGCTGTGCAGTGTGGGGTGGAACCGGGCTCTGCATGGTGAGCAATCAACCACGTGTGAAGCCTTCACCTCTTTCGTGCACCCTCTGGCACTGGCATTGTTGCCGTTGCTTTCATTTTCTTATTTCATTGCTGTTCCCAGTAAATTGTTCTCTCAAGCCGTGATCTTTACCTTTTGTGCCTCCAGCTCTCCTCTCCAGCCTGCCACAAGGGAAGGGGAGGGAGAGTGGGGAGCAAGTGAGCCGCGGTGGTTCGGAGTGTGTCAGCGGGAACACTAAAATTGGGGAATACCATTCCTAAACCACGATGAAAGTTTAGATAGGTTTTACAAAGTCCTCTAGGCTATTTTGATACATACAAATTATTCAACTAAAGGTTAAAATACACTTATACAATACAGTCCTGTTCTCCATACTCTTTTTCAAGTTCTTTGCATATTCAAGCCAAGTAAAATTAACACTTGTCATTTTCTTTGTTATTGCAATTATTAAGAAGGATTACAGCTTGCTTATGCAAAGCTCTGACAAAACTCTTGAGAAATAAAACCCAAACGTTTATCTTGTTACCCAAAAAATGTTGCAGAAAATTGTCAAACTATGTTAGAAACAATTTTTACAAAACCGCTTCACTCAGAAAAATTGGAAAGCTTAAAAAAATTCATCTTTGCACAAGACTATATTACACTGTCCTTAATTATGTTCCCATTTAGATAACTGGGATTCTCCATCTTTGTACATGAACCCATCAGTGACATAGAGTGCTCTCCATCTTTTCACTGTTAGCTTTATTGTACACAATTTCGAGACTAATACAATCAAGCATTTACCATGCCCCTACCCATTTTTAACAGTAGATTTATTATCCTGCCCAGCGAGTAGTGTACTGTCTTGCATATTCACCACATGAAAAACATAATATACAAAATATTGCTGCTGTAAAAAGTGTGCATTTCCCCTTTTCCCCTACAAAAAAAAAAATCTGTGGAAAAAATATTAAATTCCCATAACCTTCATAAACATACAAAGCTGTTCGCACCTCTCAGTCTGTAACAGTATATCTGACATACAGTTCTCAACTCACTGCAAATTGTTCTATCACAGATTTTCTGTCCAATATTGCCATCTAGAGTAGAGATGTGAAACTAGTTTCTGAGAATCTACAGTCTTTAACAATTAACCCATAAAGACTGTATACCATAAAACAGCCACGAGATTTTTCCAAAATCTAGATGGAATGGGAAGTTCTCATCTCGGGAAGATGTCCACAGTGCTGAGGAGACAATATGGCTGCTAATAGCTTTTGCCTACCGGAATGTGAGTGCTTTTTCATTGTTGATAATTTCCATATTGACCCTAAGAAAAAAAAATTCAAAATACATAATTAGACCACAAGGCATATTTTCCTGCATTTAAAGCTGTAATTGGAAGACCATCCAAATCAACTATGATATCAAAAGGTGGAAACAAATAAAAGGAAATTATATTCTGATATGAGTAACTAGTGTAGTTTCATCTCACTAAAAATACTTTGTGCTTTAATGTAGAAGTAGGACCAAAGACATGAATTTAAGGCCAGCAACCTAATTTGATCAAAAGAGTATACCTTTACATTCAACAGGCTGCTGTAAAGTTAGCAGAACATCATCAAAAAGCAAAAGATGGGGATTACTTCCCACCTAAACTTCAAAAATTATTTTAAAAAGTCAAGGTCACCTGAATTCAAAATAATTTAGGAAACTAACCATGACACAGAGGTACCTAAAATTATTAATTCATCAAGCATTACAGAATAATGGTACATGTATTTCAAAACCAAGGCACATCCTGGTAAACATGAAGAACTAGTCCACATATCCTAAGGGAGGCAATTATTCCATAGATCTGATACACAGAATTACCACCCTTACTGATATTCTTCTCTATTTCTTTTGACAGAATGTCATGTATTGCAGAGGTGGGCTGAGGTGAAAGCATCAACGCTATAAGCTTACCATGATCCTTCACCACAGGGTGCAAGCCTTGCAGAAAGAAGTACTGTGCCAGGAAGTGAACATGTTCCAAACTGATCTTGCCACCATTCCATGTAAAGTACTACCACAACAAGGCAGTTATTTTACATCTTAGGTTTATGTTGCAATGACAGTTATATTCCATTATAATATAACAATCAGTCACAAAGAAGAGTTTCACAACAGCTGCCAGATGAGAATTTAAGCAGCACAATTCCTATGGGAATGGCCAGTATGAAAGAGAGGTCATCTATAATTGAGTTTCCCAGTGGAACTGGTGACTGCACAAACTGGAGAAGCACAGCCTATCAAGAGTGTTATCCACTTCTACTGCAAGGAAAGCTGGAAAAAAATTCACAAATTTTGATTAAGTTTCCTTGACCCTATACTGGCCACAAGCAAAGAATTCTCCTCTGGCTTATTGTTTTCAGAGGAAGCTACTGGTTCAGTGCATAAACATTTTATCTGTTAAATAATTAAAAGTAACTGCATCTCTAAACTACCACGCTGAGAGTTTGTTCCTTCTTTCTTGTTTTTTTAATTTCTGTAGAAAGAAAGTCAACTGTTCTTTAAAATTGTAGGCAATTCTCACTTCCTCAGAGAAGTTTTTCTTGAAAGTTCAACTGATCTTCTACTGGCATAACAGGATTTTATTTAAACATTAGAACCTCAGCTTTATCATTTAGTTAATCTATACATTATTTATATCAAGGAAAGTAATAGTGTACATTTTAATGACATTTCTGAATGATTCATAGTGAAAAGTTTGGATTTTTGCAATTTAGTACCTTTTGCAGGAACAAAAACTGTGTCAGCCTTTAATTCTAAGACAGCTTTCTTTACATGAACTCTTCACTACAACTCCAGCCTAAAGTTTTGGTGGTAATTGTTTGTTTGTTTTAATCTTGTCTTAGCAGTGAAAGGAAGGAAGCAATTGATTTTCAGGTCACTTCTCTCCCATGTTCACTGCCTCTTTATACTGCTCAGAGAAAATGTCTGCAAAAACAGGTTTCATGTCTCCCCATAAGCTCTGCAGCTGAAGGACCTCAGCTGCACGCCTAAGGTGATTTTGCAACTGAAGATTATGATTACGATTTGTGTTTGTGGAAAATAAATTCAACCATTTCTATTGCAAAGAAGTAATGAAAAATGATCTACCATGAGATTTAGAAACTTCATCTTTCATATTAGTCACTCACCATAAGGCTATGAAACACATCAACTTAATTTTTAACGTCCAAAAATACTGCTGGGAAGGTCCCACTTTGCCAAATTGCATTAAAACTTAGCAAACTCAGGAGAGAATGACTAATCACAATTCCATACAAATGATTCTTGGTAACTCGCCAAGAAATAAACTCCACGAGAATTGTACGCACATACCTGGAAGACCATATCCTAAAATTCATTAGTTTAAATGTCCAGAATCTAAGGCTATCAAATGAGGGTGTAAGAATCCCAACTTCCTCATCAAGCAAAAGAATACCTGGTCATATCCATAAGGCCTCTGCTGTGGTGGTTGTGGTGGCCCAGGCTGCGTGGGTCTGTATCCCCCATACTGCTGTCCTTGTCCTTGTGGATAATTGGGATACTGAGGCCCTGGACCACTCTGGGAAGGGGCTGGGAATCATTAAATAGAAAAAAAAAAAAAAAAGAAAAGAGTGGTTAAAATGTTCGAAAGAAGAGAACAGGAAAATCACTGAATTTTACAGCTAACCAGGACTAAGAAATACCACCACAGTGCAATTAGGTCTATTGAGTGGCCCACTCCCTTCTCCCTGGAAAGCACCTTTGCTGCCAAGGCCTGTGCTCCACCCACAGAAACATTTACTTTTATTTATATATTTATTACTTAATATCAATGCATGTAGTTCCACATACAAGGCCACAGGACAGAGAAGAAAAGGCAAGAAATGATAAACATGAGCCCTTCCCAGGATGTAGGAAGGCAGTCTCCTGATGTATGCTGCTTCAGTTCCAGAATTTTCTAAGGCTAACAGCAGCCAGATAATCAGCAATGTTTAACATTTGGACTTTTTGAAGAGACCAGCAGTACTATGCTGCCAGAAAGTGAAGTCTCACACCACAGCAGGCAATTGTGGATGGCGTGTCAGGCAAGCAAGTTATACATGTATAAAACGTGAGATGTGACAAGCAGTAAAAGCTATTGTGAGATGGAAAAACGCACTCTCTACTCCATACTCCTTTGGTAATATTAACTTTCCAGAAAAAGGCTAGGAAAAAACCCAAAACTTGGACTCCAGTCTTTCTTGCCTGTAAAAGAAGTAGTTCTTTTGCAAATATAACTTTCTGTTACCATTCACAGGGAGTTGGCCTGTCTACTACTGGAAGCTGCACGTTACCACCATCAGGCCATGCTCCAAACAAAATTATCCCCATCCCCTCCAACACTGGGAGAGATGGTGTACTCCTGTATTTCAGTGGCACTCCCTATGAATCCTTTGCAGTGATCTGTTAGCTTTTTTAACACCACTCCTTAAAAACTGGGTCTCTGCTTTTCAAAGCTGAAGATCTGCAGCTCTTCAGAAGCGCTTTCTTTTAAACAAACCAACACTTTTTTCCCTCTTCCCTCAGAAGAAACAGATGTGTTTTAGCAACTGTGATTCAGTGCTAGAGAGGGCTAGTTTTAGCTACATTGGACATTAAGGTGACATCAGCTGGTAACTCCTTCAATAATTCTGGATCTGTAAGACAGTAAAAAGACGACCTGGAAAAGAAAAGCTCCATAAGCTATTACCATTCTCCTCAGGCCTCAAATCCCCTTGAACTATGCAGTTTCAGCTTTCCACTATGAAACAAAACCTTAAAGATTGATAATAATGACCGAGATATTGATTTATTTTTGAAAATTAGAAAGCAGTTAAATATTAAATTGAGCAAGGATACGACATCCTGAAAGTGCTGTGTTCATCTGATAAATGAACATGGGTTTATTTATTCATGGTAATTCTTTATAGCTGAATTCTAAATATTCATTGACATATTTCACAGGAAAAAATGGAACTTCAGTAACAATTTCTGCTAAAAACGAGAAACCAAAAAATGTTGTTCTGTTTTACAAATTATGTAGACTAAGTGGCTCCAAAAGATTTCCTAATCCCTTTTCTTCTAGTATTTCTTAACCTAAACTTTCAGAATAAATCAGATTTTATTTCTTTACTCACAAAGTTCAGAGCAGTGATCTACATAGACCTCCACCCCGATTTTCAGTCTGTTCCTATATTATGTTTAGTAGAATGTAGGTACAAGTATTAGTTTAGAACTACCAATTCATCCATAACCTCCAGAAGTAGAACACTTGCTAAATTTCAGTGGATCCTCTAAAAAACTTAACTCTGTCTAAACATAGCTAGATTTCATGTGAATCTAACATTTATCTACATGACAAACAAATTAGCTGCACATTTCCTCACATAAACACAATGCTGAAAGCTTTAGCATTTAAGCCTGCAAAAGAGCTCAAAGCTAAAATACATGGAATTTACGAAATTTCAGAGCTTCCTTCTTCTTTCATAAATATATATGACTTTACAGTATGCAAGCAAGTAAAACTTAAAAGAGTAGTAGCTTCAGTATGCTCTTCTGACACAAAGATTTTTAGAATTAATGCACAAAAATTACATTCTACTGCCTTAAATTTCCTTTTTGGGAAGTCTTCCTTGAACCCAGGGACTTGTGGCAGAGGATTTCTCACTCCCGCCATGTATCAGAAGGTTTGGACTACTAGTGTGAACTTACAAGGCACAGTTTCTTTAAAACTGCACTGTCAATGCTTAGGGTCATTTTTCTACTGATCAGTACAAGAATTTGAAAAGAATGATTAATGTATGTTGAATGAAGTTTTAAACCAGTTTTTAAAAGACTGTTTTAATTGGCAAATCCACAGATAAAAGAGGTTCTTTGTCATCTTTGTGAGTGCGTTCAGCTACAGAAAACAAAAAAGAGCAGAATCTTTCTGCGTCCTAAATTACAGACACCCCTTACAATGCTGTTTAGTCACCTTTGGTTTTTTGTGCAAGCACACTCTCCTAGACTGCCAACAGACCTAACTCCCAAAAGATGCTCCCTTCTACATTTTGTTGCCTCAGCCCAGTGAAATTGCAGGCACAGAGCTGTTCTGTGCAAGCCTGGCCTCTGGACACAAGCAAACAAGGATGGAGTAACACACAAGGGTCTCTCTTAGTCCCTTCTGCGAGAGCTGTCTGTGTCCTCAGGTTCTTACCATAACCCTGCTGTTGTCCTGGATAGCCTTGTTGGCCGGGATATTGCTGCTGTTGTGGTGGATAACCCTGCTGTTGGGGTGGTCCTTGATATGCATCTTGCTGCTGACCATATTGCGAGTTTCCTGTAAGATCATTGCAAGAAAGCAGAAACTCATAAAGATACCTATTTTATTATTTTTTTTTCCTTCTAAGATGCACAGCCAACAACACAAGAACAAAATGAAAATGCAATATTGATTTCAAAAACTGAACAAAACAAAGAAAACTCAAACCAAACAGAAGGAACTCGGCCAAACAAACTGCAGTTAAAGCCAATTTTGCAAAGTTGAACTGCAGCGTTTTCAGCATCTCTGCCAAACGAGCACTACATTTACTGGAACATCACAGTCATAAGATCATGACTATGCTAAATAAAATCAAAAAAAAAAAAAAAGAAGACAAAATTAAGGACAGCTACAAGAGCACAGACTAGCTACACAAGATCAGCAAGCTGTTTCCTAACGGCACTATAATTATACAAAATATATACACACACAAAAAGATATACAACTGAACCAACAAATTTATGTTAAAATAAAAATTTCCATTGAGGTAAAAAAAAAAAAAATCTCTAGAGTGTTTTAGTCATTTTACTGTTGTTAGAATGGCAAATTGTGGTTATATATTTTAGGTGTTTGCAAGAAATTATTCTGAAGGCTTCAAGTTCCCTGCCATGTCCAAGACAGCCAGCAACTAGTAGTCTACAAGAGCTTTGCATGGGTATAAGTTGTGTTGTGCAAGAATTTCTGTTCCCGTTGAGGGTGGGGGAGGAAAGGGGATGTATGTGCGTATGTGTGTGAAGGTATATAGATACCTCCTTCGTAGTAATGTTGGGAGGAATCCTCATAAGGCCTATCGTAGCCTTGTTCAGGATACGACGGTTGCTGATAACCGTAATCATTATGACCTACATCAATTCGACAAGAGACAGGAAGAAACGTTAATGGCCTCTGAGTGAAAACCCTAACAATATTTAATTTCTCAGAAAAATGAAGAATTTCAACTGGATATACATGAAAAAGAATTTGCAATTGTATTAGCCAAAGACTTATTAATATGATTTCCTTTCATATTGAATTAACATGTGACAGGGCAAAAAAAAGGCTTAATGCAGTAGTTCTAGAAACATCACAGCAAGGGATGGTCTTAACCTTCCAATAATCCTTGTTGGGGGAGTGGGGGGGAAGTACTTCATCTTTCACTCAAAAAAAAAATGAAAGCATTTAGGCCTTTCACATGTAAATAACCTGAATTAAATTAGAATGAACAAAGAAAGCAATTATCATAATTTGTCTAACACCTGTTCTGCTGATCTCCAATTCAAAAGCATATGCTAAAAGCAGTGTGAAATATAACAAATAAAGCTCAATGAAGTTATGAACCATCATCTACATTAAATTCTGTTTATAAATTACAGAAATATAACACTCTCAATGTTTTCCCTACAAACAGAATTCCTGCTTAAGGTCTTAAGAAAACGTTTCCTCTCACATTTCAGTCCTGAGCAGATTCATTACAAACAAACCTTTCTATTCAGAGACTACAGGCATCTCTGTTAAGGAACTAATACATGCAGTAAGCACCCCACCTGTTGTTGGTTTTAGCACACATATATTTCATCTTACAGATGATCAAAATATATCTCATTGCTAACTTGGTAAAGAATACATGCCAAAATTTTGTTTACATTCAAAGTGAAATAATACAACTTTGGAATAAAATTTTTAGATACAAGTGAGGAAAAGAGGAAACAGTTCTAAAACTCAGTGGTTGTGTTACCAGGTCTGCAACTGTACAATCCACCACTGACTGAATCTCAAATGCATACGTAACCATTAAAACAAGTCTTAAAATATGCTCCTTGTATTCCATGTAAGAGTAATAATGAAGTAATGATAAAGAAGACTCTTTAGAAGGAATAGATCTTAGAAGTAATCTGTGCTGCCAAAGAGCTGTTGATGCTAACATCTAACTGCCCTTACTAGAGGAAATTGCCTGTAACAATTTAGTGCTCATGTGTGTACATAAATGTTCCAAAATGAAAGCTGAATAATTACTAGTTAATGCAACTTGTAAAATAACTCTGCACATACATCTCCAGAAATTAATACATTGGTTATACAGATATGGCTTGATGTATCTTATAATCAATTTGATGGAAATTAAATTCAAGCAACTGACTTGCACCCCTTTATTTGCTATGAGTAGTTCCTTTGGCATTTACACAGTTTTGGTTTGTATACATTTTTTACACATTAACATCTACCACATTTGTTGAACTTCATAAGATACTATTAAGTTGCACACATGGTTATCGCAGTAGTCAGGAGTCAGCATCTTTGTTCTCCCAGTCTCTGCTCAGCCTGAAAACAAGTTAATTTCAACTTTTCTAACTTATAACACAATCCAATAGTCTTCAGCACTCCATATTCCAAGAGGTAGGAGGACAGATTTATGAAATTCGAAGTTTCAGTCTTGTCTTGAAAGCACTGAGGGGGCATCTAAAGAGGATTCACATTTCCAATATCCTCAGGGCAGGGACCACTTTATTCCTATATAAATGTTAAACTGAAGGCCCATACCTTGTCAACAATAACACATTTGTGCGACTTATATAAAAACTAAACACTAAGTAAAAAAAGTAGAGTATTTACAGAAAAAACCCACATCTTTTTAGCAAGTTTTTTCAGTTCAGTAAAATTTTTAATAAAAGGATATCGCCCCCTCTCTTATTGATAATAAAGATATGACTGTTTAATTCATCTCAATTATATTAGATATGCTAAGGAACTCTCCATACTTTGAGAGAAACCAATTATTTCCATTCTTTTGAAATACTAAAACTGTCAAGAATTTCAAATGGGTGTAATACAAATTACACGCTTTAAGTTGTAAATTTCACTAGTCATAGTAACTTAAACTGTAGTAATAATTCTGAATTTGGAAGGTTTGTAAATGTGAGGTATGATATCCAATTACTATTCTTGCCTTGTCCCCTAATTTTGGGCATATGACTACATTAGTATTGGGCAGGTATAGGAAATGGGAAAGTTAACATTTATGAGAGATTACCATCAGGGTAATATTGCTGGTTCATGCCTTCTGGAGGACCTTGTCCACCATGACTGTATTGGTCCCCATAATAGTCTTCCTGGCCTGAGTACTGCTGTGGTGGGCCTGAAAAACCACAACCAGTCAATACGTAAATAACTTGTTTTCTCTGTTATAAAGTCTGCTAATTTCTGATTTTAGTATGAGAAATATTTCTCAAATGTATTCCCCACCCAAATTGTTGCATTACAGACAACATATGTAATCTGGTTTAGTTAAAAAAATAAGTAAATGTATCTATCTACATATACAAACACAGTTGTTTGGCTGCACTAGACTGAGACTACATGTATCAAACTTCAGTTTTGAGCCCATTTTAGGAATATTTGTATAACAAACTAGGGCGTTAAAAATAAAATTATTCCTTGTTGAAAAGGACTAAAAAGAAAAAAGAGAACCAATATTGTGGAACATCATTCCTTTTTTTGTAATTGAATGAATTCAGAACCAAGTAGGTATTCTGTTCCTTTTCTGTACCTATCATTTAAATTTCAAAACAGAATTCTGCATCAGCATATCTGAGATGCGTAATTTCAGAATGCATAGTCTCAGAAAGAACCAAAAGGAAAAGAAAACAAACTTGTCTTCACATTTCATGGTGATAGCAGTAATCTCTTGCTGCAAGAACCACCTTTACAAAGGGTAACAAAAAGAGTGTGCAAACAAAGTCTGTCACACCAAATGACTTGATAGAAATTTGGTGTAAGCAAGAAAGTGATGTAAAATGGTTTTAAACATGATTATCTAAAATCAGTGTAAAAATACCGAAGTGAATTCCTACCTTGCTGTGGTGGCCTGTATGGAGGAATCTGTCTCTGCCCCATCATGTGATTTCCTTGGTTAACTTGGCCCATCATTCCCATCGGTGGCTGCTGCCCCTGGTAATGCTGGCCACCTGCCTGTGGCATGTTGTATTGCTGGGAGGGAGGCTGCTGGTGCATCATTGGACCTGCAAGAGGAGAAGCAGCAAAAATGTCAAACACAAAAGTGATTTGTGATTAAACCTTTCCAAAAGAACATAGAAAGCCCAACCTTTAAAAATGCACCAAGAAAAGCTCTGTATATCCAGTGCTCTGATAAGGGTTTGTTGTTTATGGACCTATGCAAATGTAGGTGTAATGTAATTTCATTCAGTAACCAAACTACAAAACAGAAGTCAGCCTAAATACAGCTGCTTTTTACATGTTTTTTCTTCAAAATCACAGGTATTAGTTTACACATACACAAAGATAACTGAATCACTTCTATGACTTTTTGTTTTAAAAAATATTCTCCAAAAAAGCGTAGGTGAAAATCTGATGGTGAAACCTTGGTAAGTCATAGAAAAATTATTTAATATTTGTGATCTCATCAGAGCATAGTTTCAATACACACATAATTGTTGTAACATTTCATCAACAAACCACTAAGCTGTTATCACAAAATCAACAATTTCATTTAGCCTGTAAAGACAAACCACATGAACCAGATAGGTTCACAAATTACGCAACAGACATCTGCAGAAGGCCCACAGAACACAGGCTCTGCCTGACACTGAACAGTCCCAAACAAGTCTGTAACAAAAAAAAATCTTTCATACCAAGTTCCACCATGTTTCTATGAACCACAGGAAGAGACCAGGAGAGATCAAGTACTGTCCATGTTTTATCAACTGACAAAATCTGATTAAGGCTGTACTTGGAGAAATGCAAATTTCAGTAATGAAAACAGACAGTTAAAGAGCACCCCACTGACACCACACAGCAATGAAAACAATGATTACACCATTTCATTATATGAGATTGCAGGTTAGACTGATATAACATTTAACAAAGAACAGCCTCTGTGCCTCCTCTGTAGCATCACTTCAAAAAAGTTATTCCAGTATCAAAAACATGAGGAGGAAAATCTGTTGTGACAAGAAGCTAAACTTTTTTAAACAACAGATTTTTGTAATATATTAATTCAAACCACTTCACACATACTGCCCAGTCTGTAACAGTGAAACCCTAAGGTTTTCTTTCTTTTTAAAAAATAATTTATTTTATAAACTACAAAGACAACAAGAAACTAGCAGCCTCACTAAAAACTAAAACAAGCCATGACATCAAAATCAAACTAGCAGAGCCACTCCAAAGTGCCATCCCAGAAGAAAAAGGAAGATATCGCCTACTTTCTATATGCTTAGATTTTTCCATTCCATTTAGTATTTTTAAATAAGTAGGTGCTGAAGCAGAAACAGAAAGTCCTGTGAAACTACAGTATTGGAAAAATACCTAGATACAGTTAAGTGACAATGGATTTATACAGGCAAAGGACTATGTAGTCATTTAGATCCTGTCTATGCAGACTTATGAGGGAAAGTTAAGACAATAATTAATGGTATGAATTCAAAGTGCATTAGTTATATCCCATAAAACCCCTGTGTGGGATCTCTCATTGAGAAGCAAAGTGGCCTCAGCTTCATTTCCTCTAAAGATAAATACTGGCCACACTTAAGAAGATCCAGTTATGGTTCTATCCTTCAGTATGGCAAGCTTCTGTGTCCTGACTTTAAAGTTAAAAAAGGGTTAAATTCAGATGTACTTGTTCAGTTATTGGCAAAATGAATTTGCTTTTTTGATCTTCTAAATGAGTAGGTAATTTAGATTATTCCATTTCACTGTTCCTCTGTTTGGAGGTACTGAGAAACATCAGGCAGTCTTGAAAAAAAAACTAGAAACTTGTTGCTATAATATTCCTAGATCTCAAGAAAGCTTGTTAATTAACAATATTAATATTAGTCACAATACAATGTGATAAAATGTGTTGGGTCCCCATGGTGCAATGTAGAGATTTTGTGTTTGCTTTTTAAATTAGAACTTCATTAATGCTTTGTAGAGCCACAATGAGAATTCACTGCCCTGATTCAGGCTCTGTGCTGTGTTCATAACAGACGGTCTGGCTTCCTTCCAGTTTGGTTCTTCTTATTAAGAAGATACCTAAAAGAACCACCATGGTCTCTACTGCCTCATGGAACATAACCATTTTAAGCAGTAGTTTTGAGGGATGAGGGAATTTTGAATTTATTCTTCCATTTGAAAAATCAAGCCTAGGAGAAAGCTATGTTTATTCATTGTGTAATACTTAATATGACATAAAATCCCAAAACTTAATGAAAAACTTAAGACTATTAATTCATTATTTCCTTGGATATGGACAAACTTGAGAAGTGGGCCCAAGAGAACCTCACAAAGTTCAATAAGTCCAAGTGCAAGGTGCAGCACATGGGTCAAGGCAAAACCAGACATGAGTACAGAGTGGGAAACTCACTGAGAGCAGCCCTGAGAAGAACTGAAGGGTTTATATTGATGAAAAGCTGGGTCTGATCTGGCAATGTGGGTTTGCAGCCCAAAAAAACAACTGTATCCTGCGCTGCATGAAAAAACATGGCCAGGAGGTCAAGCAAGGAGATTCTGGCCCTCTGCTCTGGTGAGATCCCACCCAGAGTGCTGTATCCAGCTCTAGGGTCCAGCACAGGAAAGACACAGACCTGCTGGAGCAAATCTAGAGGACGGCCACAAGGATTTTCAAAGGGAAAGAGCACCTCTCCTCCAAGGAAACGCTGAGAGAGCATGGAGAAGAGAAAGCTCCAGGGAGACCTCATTGTGGCCCTCCAGTATTTTAAGGGGACTTTATAAAAGGGAGGGAGACAGACTTTTTATACAGGCAGATAGTGACAGGACAAGGGGCAATGGTTTTAAACTGAAACAGGGTAGGTGTAGATTGAATATTAGGAGGAAATTCTTCACTGTGAGGGTGATGAGTCACTGGAACAGGTTGCCCAAAGGAGTTGTGAATGCCTCATCCCTGGATGTGTTCAAGACCAGGATGGATGGGGCTCTGAGAAACCTGGGCTAGTTGTAGCACAGGCAGGGAAGGCGGGAATTATATGATCTTTGAGGTCCCTTCTGAGCCAAATCATTCAATGATTCTATAATGTTTTCTAATATTTGAGGCACATATTTTTACAAGTACCCTAAAACACAGCTCTTTAATCTCCAATCAGGTCACAACAAACTACATTTGGTGGAAATCATGATCTCTTCCAGACCTGGAGATAAGACTTTCATATACAAAGCTCACATAACTGTGGGCTGCAAGAGAATCTCACTGCTTTCAAAAACTCTCCACAGAAACCCTTTATTTGGTGAATTTCTAGAACTATTTAATCCAGAGAGGACAAAGTATCTTACCTGTACACAGTTCAAAATGCATCCAAAGAAATATTGTGTTAAGATTATCTCTGTAAAATATGCAAGTACAGAATTTAAATGGTCTACATTATCAACACACATTTTTGTTTAGTAGGTGTAGGCAACTTTGAGGAGTTGAGGAAAAAAATAACTTCTGCTCCAGCCATGTATCTCATGTACAGGGAAATAAGGGTATGTGGATTAAAGAAAAAATGGACTACTACCTGATCTTCTTGTAAGTACGGTGACACAGCAGCAGTCTCATGACAAGAAAGGACTTTTGGAAACTGACAACCTAGTCTCCACACAAGTAAGATGAACAGAAAGAAATAGAAATACAAACTGAAAGTAGGTCCCACATAAAGCTAACAAATCTGAGACCAGAACTGCAGAGGATGAAAGAGCTGCAGAAAGTTTAGTACTTTGAAAATGTCTCCGTAGAGTCGTCCCCTATACTGAAACCTAGGTACTGGTAGTAAATGCTATGAGAGGACAAGAATAACCGCTGACATGGTTGAACCTCTTGAAGAAGCAGAGAAGTGAGGAACCACGCTCAAAAATGACCTGGTGACTCTGCTGCTCTGACTGAAGAGCTATGGCAACAGGCGGGTATGACCAAAAAGTAGCAGTACAAGCTATTGTTTCTTCAGCCTTCCAAAGTAGGCTGGTCGTGTTGCCCAGGGGTCTGTTCTTTAGGCATTTCACAATGTGCACTGGCATGGATGAAGCAACTGGAGATCCTCAGAGATACTTAAGAGTATTAGCAAAGAACACCAAGCTAGACTTACCATGTTCAATCCCATCACAGGGTCTACTGTTACAAAAATAGCAAAATATAAATCACTGCAGCAGTCCTCAGCAAAACTTTTTTGCTGTTTTTCCACATGCTTAAAAAAAAAAAAAGCTTGCTTTTTAAATGATGGTATTAAGCTTTGTGAGAGCTTTCTTAGAAACTATAATGTAGGGTCAATTTAACTTGACAAACACTACAATTCAGATGTGCTTAGTCAAATGAACCACCATCCTAAAGGTGTTTTAACACCAGGAGCAATTTAAACATTATCTCAAAAGATTTTGAAGATACAAAACTTTTTGCTACTCCTAATGTATGATTTAGGCTGCAAATTAAAGACAGTAGACACTTCTACACACTTTATTACTGCACAAACTTCTCATCTCAAACTGAACAATAATTTCAGGTACCATTTTAAAAAAACTAGAACATAAAATGTCACAGAAAAAAATTCCTTAGTTACCAACACTGCCTTTCATGTTTTACCCTAGGAAAGAATATGAAAGCAAAAGCTCTGTGGCAGCTCTTTATATCTTTTGTTTTTTTCATGACAAAACTAGAGTGTCTTCTACAGCTAGACATCCTACACAATGCAGCTATAGCATGATGGTGTTTCAGAGGGTGGAGGAAATTTTATTTCCCTTTAATAGGCTGGATTTCAAAAAAATTGAGACTGCCCTGCTTTTTCCATAACATCTTGACTGCTGCAACCGGTCAAGGTACTGAAACCTAAGTCTCAGCTTACACAGGAGTGCACAGAAGGCAAGACATTCACAAAAGGTAGTGAAACTCAGAAATCACTTTATTCTGGTCTGCCATACCCTGAATATGTTTATATTTTAGCTAACATTGGATGCTCCTATCTTTATGTTCCTTTCTTTATGTGCACAACCAAAGAACCGGAATCTGCATCTGCCTCATCTCTACTCTTTCCATATCTTCGTATTTGCTTGTAAGTGAAAGAGCTCTGTAATGTTAATGCAATCTTTCCAAGGTTATATAAATTAAACTATCATTAAAAAACTTCAGCACCACATTTGACAACTGGTCTGCAAATGACTGAGTCAACATAATATTGTCCTGTAGGAGTCACCTGTAAACTAGTTCCCCTCCCTTACCACAGGTAACATATAATGCTAATAGCACTGACTGGGAGTTTAGCAACTTTGTGTCAAGATCTTCTAGCAAGAGAATGGAATCCCAGCAAAAGGATCTGAGAAATGAGAAAACACAGTCTCTGGGATGGCCATGCCCAGCAGAGTTTGAGATGGCCAAGCTACAACTTCCTGGTTCTTACTTGTAAAATGTATTAGTTCTACTATTAAATATTATTCCCTGAGTGTGAAAGGTTTGTTCAACACAAAAAAAGAAAGGAATTTCCATGCAAGTTTCAGGTATCAGAAAAATCACACCTACATAGCTCCTCTGAAAAGCCAAAAACTGTCAACACTTGAAATTTTTTTTCAACCTAGGAAGTTTACCATACACAACAAGAAATGCACCCAGAAGAACATAATTTTTTCCATATTCATTCAGTTTCTTCTGGTTCCTATCTTTTCCGAAAAGGTAGCCAATATTCCTTGCAGATGTCCCAGGCTGCTATATTAACTTTTCAATGAAGAAACCAGGTACTGGTTCTCTGATATCCTGTACAGAATCTTCCACTTAAAACATTCTGCTTTTTAAGTCCAAAAAGCAGTCTTTTAAACTGGACTGACTATATAAAATCAATACCATGAAAAGTTTACTTCTCATTTAAGGTATTCCTCTGTATAGCATTTTATAACTAGTACAAATCAATAGTGAGTACAGAGTGGATACAGGAAGTAAATCCAGCAAACAGGTCTGTTACTATGCATTTTATTTCTTAATTAGCACTTTTTCATTTTTTTCTTGCTAACACCATCTGGCTCACAAGGTGCATATACAGCAAGATGTTTTGGTAGCAGGTGCACATAAAGAGGTTATGCTCAAGCACCACCCAAGTGTTAGAGCAAGCCTTTCTGAGTGTTATGGTGATTTTTATCTATTATATAATAGTATCCTTTTTTCTCCCCTAGAAGTATTGACTTCATGCAGTAAATGGTAGGTATCACTCACTGAAAAACTATTTCAGTATTTCATTTCTTCCTAATAGTTCATGGGAGATGTGATGCCTAGTCAAACACTGAAGACAGAATTATTCATTTATTCATAGGTTTTCTTATGGCACCCATAAGTAATCTGTTCAAATCTTCATAACGAATACACTTTGGCAACTCTCCTGTGAAATCAGATGGTAGAGTAATTTTACCATCAGATTCATTCCTCTACAGGTGAGGAACCCACATAGGGGAAGATTAAGGTCAAAAACATCTACTAATTTTTAACAGCCAATTTGAGATGCTAAGACCTCATCTTGCAGAATATTTAGCATTATATTTAGCTAGTGCTGTTATTAACTGACAGATACAGTAGGATCTCATTTTCAGTATGGATCACTCCTATAACACAAAGAAACAAAGCATACTTAGGTGTTCACAAATGTCTCCTGACAACAACACTGAGGTTCAGAAATTTTGGTTCACTTGTGTTTCTGAAAAGTTGCACATGCGACCAGTTAAGAAATCTTTGAGTCACCATGTGTTTCTTCCCCTTCTGTTAAACTGCACTGAGTGCATTTCCTACCAGCTCACCCTTGTTTCTTCACTTAGGTGAGAAGCCTGAAGTGGCCGTGCTTGGCTGAGACCTCTGCCCAGCCAGAGTGGGACTTGTGACCTACCCCTAAATTTCTCATGGTCTCACAGATCACTCTGTTGTTCTCTGCCCAGCTGTCTTGGGAGTCAAAAGAAAGGGAAGATGCAAAAATACTTCCTCAAATTTGTCATCAAACTTCAATGTAAATGTAACAACTAAGAGTAGAAAACGGAGGAAATGTACTAAGCAGACCTGACTGGGAATCCTCTTAGCTCAAAATAACAAACATGCCCATGTTCAGACTTAACACTTCCTTTCTCACACATGTTTAGAACAACATTTTCATTTCAGAGCAAAAAGCACTTTGCATAACAGACAAGTTCCAAAGCCTTGCCCTAAAGAAAATGCACTCCTGCATTTATATATGAAGTGCTCTGTTTAGTGAGACGCTGAAACATTTTAAAGAATATAATTTTTCACCCCACTGCCCTCTAGTTCTGTGAAACCTCTGCAAAAAACAGAACCAGCCTGGAAACAGACACTTGGAATGGAAAAAGTCTCAGCAAAAGCTTGCTGTGGCCCTAATGGCAATGGTACCAGTGTTCTAACTAAAGATTTTGCTCTTGTTCTTGAACCTATAATTTGGTTAATTCTGTTTTATTCTTTATTCCCCAAAGTCACTTCAGTACCATTATTTGTTCAGAACAGAAACCTTTTAAGTTTATTTCTGCTTAGTTTCTAATGACCAATTACAAGTTTGACAGAGTACTGGATACACAACAGGGGAATATTATAAGGAAGAGTAAAGAATGCTACTTTAAGATGGAATCATCTCCTAAATTTTAGGCCAGTCACACAAAATTGTTTTCTGTAGACTGACTTACTAGACGGCTCCCTCACATACTGTTACATAACTATTGCTAACTCTGCAACTAAAAAAAGTGAACTGAGATGGCAGAGGGCTTTTTCACAGCATCTCATAATGTTCACAAAATTACTACACTGTGTATTGCCCAGAATACAGAGGTAACTTGCCAGTTTAGAGAGACAGTCACAAATATTCCTACTTATGATTTCCTCTGCTATATGCCTTTTTTTTCTTCCACTGTTATACTTTAAGAAAAATGCTATTAACATAGTGGATGCTGAAGGCCTCAGACCTCCCACTTTCTCTGCTAGTAAGAAAAGTGCAGAAACAGCTTCTCTCATCATGACTTATTTTTAGTGTCTCATTAAGTTAGTCTTTTGTCTGTTTTGCAACTTTCTGTAACCTAACAATCAAACTGATCAGTATGACCTGGTCTGCCTGTACACCTCAGGAACAGATGGTATCTACATATAAAAAAGTGAACCTTTGGTTTGTCATATGTCCTCTAGCAGGTGCTATGTACAGATCCAGTGCAGTAACAGACTTAACAAGGAAGCTGAAAATACTGATTGCTGACTTGTAAAGCACCTCTATAAGAATATGGAGTACAAATACAACTTAATAGTTTGTTGTGCTGTGACTCTAATGCAATATTTTAATTCCACAATGTCCTTGCACTTCAACAAGGACATCAAAACATCATCAGGTTATGCAACGGAAATATCTTAGATACAAAATTAGTTTTGATTTTTACTATATACACAAGGATATCTCATGAAAGCAGTAGGGAGTACTAGATTTGCTCCTGGAACTGAATTTTGCTTCTCTAAGACTAACAGACATTCCATGCTAAAACAGCATGCAGCAGAAAACAAAGACTAACTAGGTATAACAATGAGGGCCATCTGACTTTAACTTTTCAATTTAACCAAGAGATGTAAAAGCAGAGATTTCTTTTATCAACCTGAATGATAATAACATTAGCTAGAAGTGTAAAATCTGAAAAAGACAAACAGTAGTTCCAGCTTATAGCTGATGAAAGTAGATCCATTCCCAGATTCACACATAATACCTGAAAATAGTTCAGTGTCTGCAAATACACAAAAAGTCACAGACACATGGGAGAAAAGAGATGTAGAATCCTCCATACATAGGTACAGGATATTCAGTGTTCTGAGATGATCCTTCCATAAGGATCATTGAGTCCACTTAGGTAAATGGCCTGTAGAGTGACTGAAGTCACAACCTTCGTGTTCTCAGCACCACGGCCTAATCAACTGAGACAATCTCAGGGTACAAACACATTTAAAGAAGGAAATCTACAAGATAAGACCTTTAAAAAAGTCTGCACCCAAGACGTTTTCCTTTTACAGAAGCTAACAAACACCTCACTTACCTTGGTTTGGTTGCATATTCATGTTTGGTCTGGGCCCATAGTTGCCCATTGGCTGTCCCTGGCTCATTGTCATCTGATTCTGCACTGGCATGCTCTGTGACGATGGCACTGAGTGATTATAGCCACCCATGGACCCGTGGCTACTTGAAGGCATATTCATGGAACTGTTTGTCATATTGAGTTGGTTAGGTCCAGGTCCTTGCATAGGCATATGGTTGGGTCCTTCAGAAAAAAAAAAAGGGAAAAAAGTTGTACATTAAGCATCATAAAAGCAGGTGAAAAGAGTCATGCTGAATCACAAAACTAAACAAAAGTTATTAAATATAATTACATGAAAATAAATTTAGATGTAAAGTTTGTATGTGATTTCCTTACTTTAAAAATAAGAAAGTGAACAACGAAGTTCCTCTCCACTACGAAATACATTTTCTTTCTCTACAAAATATATTTTTACATCTTTCAGTAGCTAAAGCTACTGAAACAAAGGTGAATTATCATACAGCTCATCTTCCATCTGTATCACACACAAAACTAGTGTTTTTAGTACTTGCATAACACAGCCTGGGTTTCATTCTGAATGGCACAAGACCAGTGTAACAAGCAACTTGATAACTCCATCAGAGCTGCAATTGTTACAATGGCTGTAACATTTCTGTGTATTCAAACAACCCACGCTAGACAACTTTTGAAACTAACCATTATTATTATTCTTAAATGCAGGCGCATTAGCATTCACATGGTATAATTACACAGAAGCACTTTCATTGGAAAAGACCACAAAGATTGTCAAGTCCAACAACAAATTTAACACTGCCAAGTCCACCACTAAATGCTAACTTAGGCTAACTTTCATTCAAATGATTATACAGTTACCCACAGAAGAAAGAGAAGGTGACAAGCACTCCATGGATCACTGATACAACAAAGGCTTTTATGGAAAACCTGTGAGCCAAATTCATTCTTCTACAGAGCTGTTTTAATGCCCCTGTAGATAAAAATCTAACCAAAAGCTGTTCATGACAAGACAACTTCTGAGTTTATCTCCTGAGGTGGGAATGAGAACAAATCTTCGTGGTAAGACATCAAGACTCTTTTTTTTTTTTTTTTTGATACTTCAATCATGACTTTTTGGTAAGAATGACATGTAAATGGAAAGCGTTTGGTGACTTATGTTAGTAAACACATCACTTTTGCTGTGCCTACGTCAAAGAACAACCTTGGAAATCAGAGAAAGGTGTGAAAAAGGCAACAAAGAAAAAATGTCACAGACAATGTGCTGCATCTTTTCTACTTGTAAGTAAGGTGGAAAATTTCAACACAACAGAAAATCAATGCTTTTGATTTCTAATGGACCTAGCATTGCAGTGATAGCATGAAACAATGTAGAATAAAAATGGCTGAAGAACTATTTAACATTTGTGATCATATACTATATAGCCAATATTCTGCAAGTGCATTTGCAGACTACTAGAGTGGGGGATGATGACTGGAAGGACAGTCTCCAAATTATCAGTTCCACTTGTGAAGATGCAAAGGAAAAGCAACTTCTTCATACACCCAGAAGCCAAAAACATCATTTCACTTTCTATTTCCCTTCTTGCTGACAACAAAAGTTGAATTTGGATTATTCTGAATTCAACCTACTCTCAATGGGTATTTTAACAAGTATGACATTACAATACCATCTGGCCAGTTTACTCATTACCTTAGGTGGAACAGGTGAACTAGAACTAAAATTAGTAAAAGGTGGGACTGGATATAACTATGACAAGTAAAAAAAAGTAGATGAAGTGTATGGATTATGCCCATGACATGAAGACCTCATGAAAATATGTACAACCAGAGGATATGACAGACCAGGTCAACTGTAAACAAGGAAAATGCTGATATGTACAGATTTCACCAAGAAGATGATGCTGTTGCTAAACATGCCACAGTTTTTTTGTTAAGCTAGAAAACTCTAAGAGGAGGAATCTAAAAGAAACTACACTAGTAGATCTATAGGAAGGTACTGATTTGTTTACGTATTTCCCAGTGAAAATTAAAAAAGAGAAAAAAAACCACACACCCCTCTGCCTTCAGATGTAAAGAGCTCCTAAGTCCTTGGCTAATGAAAAAACTGCATTAATTTAGGGTAGCATGAAGGCAGAAGTAAGGACACAGAGAGCTGCACACAAGGTCACAGAGACAATACTAACTGACTGAAACAAAAAGATGCAGAAGAAAATTATAATAAATGAATACGCCTAGTAAAGCCAAAGTGAAGAAACAGAGCCTAAATTTAAAAATATGTTTATCCTTTTGCCCTTTTTAAGACACCTTACTGAAATAAAACTCAAACCTGTATTGTCAAGGAAAGTGTAAAAGCTGAAAAAGGTATCATACATGCAGTTCACTGTTCCTGCAAAGCAAGGTGAGCAGACTGCTGAAATGTACAAAGGCAGGTCCACCACAAACACAGGAAAAGTAATTCAGTGAATAGGATTATGCCCACAAGAATACTACAGCTGCCTACACTGCCCCTCTTCAATTTAACACTGCCTAATTCTGTAATAATGAGAACATGGAGACAGTTTAATTATGAAAAAGTGAGCTTGTCTATAACCATGAGCTCAATCATGAATGTGTTCTTAGGTAAAGCTACAGGGGAGAAAAGCTTCCTACTGTAGTGCCAAACAACTATTGCAGAGCTGCTAGAAGACTACTTTCCTAATAAAAGGAAGGAATACACAGGGTTAGTGCCAGAAAGTTAGGGCCTGGGAGTGGTTCTGTTTCCTTCTGATTAAAAGAAGACATTGCCAATGATGGATATCAGAGAGTTAGGCAAGCACACGGGAGCAAATTTTTAAAATCTGGTAATGTAAGAAGCAAAATGAGGAAGGCAAAAATCATCTCAAGAGATAACTTGAAAAAATAAAACACCTTCTCTAGAAGGCTGGTTTACACTTCATGTCTCAGGTAGCATTAACACAGGAGAAAGGACTCATAAGAAAAAGCTGTCACATGAAACGTGAGATATGTTTACTTTCTCTGGTCAAAATCTGGGGGTTTGTTAGTGAGAAGCCAGAAAACAAAGAGAAAAAGCTAAGACTAGAGGATCAAAAACCTTCCAAATGAAAAATAATAAAAATACACTTTACATATAATTTTTTTATAGATTGTCAAAACACTTAATGGAGTTTTCTTGCGTATAAGGGCAAAACAATTGATTTTCTTTTTTATATGGATAAATGAAATATGAAAAAGAGAATATGAATGAACTGTGAGTGAATTAATGAGGCATGAAGTATATATCTCCACTTTAAAGCAACTGCTTTAAACACTACACTTATACATATACACTTACAATTAGATTTGTGTTATAATGAAGTTAGCACAGTAACTATCTATCCTGAGTATAAACAGAAGTCCTTTTTCCTCTTAACCACCTGTGCACAGCACCTTACCTCCAACAAGCTGTAAACCAAGCTAAATACATTTGAGACTACATTTGCAGGAAGGAAAGAAGATTTTAAGAGAACTCGCTGGGAACACACAAACACCTGTGTTGTGGTTTACAAATGCTATTCCCCAATTTACCGTTTCCACTAAAACACTCCAAACCACACAACTTTGCTTTGCTCCCCTCTATCTCCTTTCCTGTGCTGGGCTGGAGAGGAGAACTGGAGGCACAAAAAGTAAAGATCACAAGTTGAGATAAGAACAATTTACTGGAAACAGCAATGAAATAAGAAAAAGAACAGTAACAGCAACAGTATTAATAACAGTGTACATACAAGATGCAAAGGATTCACAGGGAACTGCTCACCACGAAGAACCCCTGACAATATACTGCAGGTCAGAATAACCTCCAGGTTGTGGCCATGCCTCCTCCTAGCTACTGTAAAAATTAACCCTGCTCTGGCTGGAATCAGGACAATATGTTATTCAGGAAGGTCACCTACCAGTGCCACAACAAATGTCAGAGACCCCTACAGCTAGTCTTACCTTTCGACTTTTTACATGTGAGAAAACAACCTCAAGAAATCAGGAAGACAACACGCACCCAGCATATCTCAGTTCATCATCTCCTTCCAAACCCAGATCACCCCTACCTTGCATCACATAAACTCAGTCAAAATAACTCTTCAGACAGCAATTTTTTTCACCTAAAAACCAGAATCTGTCACAAGTACAGATAACACTCAAGCACATCACCAGCTGAAAAAGGTTTGTCATGACTGTCTTCCCTGGCAAAAGGATACAGACACACATTTGTCAGGGGATGCAATTAAGGGCCCCAGCAGCACTTCAGGTTCTGCATTAACCAGGACACAAGTACAAGAAAAACCATCCTTTGCCCTTCAGGCAACAGGACAGGTCTATAGCAGAACTTTAAAATTACTCATGCCCTGATGATCACTAGGCAGTTCTAATCCTTTTGTCAACCCTTCTGCCCATACCCAGGTCTGGGGAAGCCCCTGCTCAGGTAACACTTGAAATCCTCAGCTGGCATTTTTAAGAGCCTGCATTTTACTTTTTCCAGGCTGGTCAACTGATGTCAGTCCTGAATTCTCTCAGTTTAAGCTTAGTGACTTTACTCCTTTTATACAGACCATCTCCACAGATATTTAAGATTTTGTATCTAGTTTTTAGTACAAATGTTTATGTAAGCTAAGCGTAAATGCCCTAAAACCAGAAAGCAAATGCATACACTGCAGAAATTACTAGAAATACATCTCTCTGAAATACAGAAAGGCTCACAAGCAGGTAAACTAACACACACTCGAAAAGATAATTCAGCTATACACTTAACAAGATGATTCTGCTTCTCTTTTTCCAATGCCTACCTAGCACGCCTTTCCAATATTAGAGATGCCCTCATCCTAAGCTGTTTATCTTCACATCCTCAGAGAAAACTTCAAACTGAGAAGGAAAGAACAGACATTCAAGAAAGGGACTATGTTGGAGGAAAGGCTAAATTAAAGCTTAGTTGGAAACTGTATTTAAGTATCTGTCTAGGTGAATACCAAAACAAAGCTATTTACCTTTCACATATTTTCCTAAGAGCTCTTTCCTTATTCTACCTAATTACAAAATATGTATGTTTAAGGAGTAACTTCTCTCCCCCGTGGCTCTGCCGTGAAGTCATTACGCTCACATTGTGACTTAGTAATCCTTCTCCTTGGAAAAGATCACTATAATAACAATAATATGATTACACTTGAGGGTCAAAGAGACTGATTTTTGAGAGGCAATGCTACTCTCCATGGGAACTGATGGATCTTAGATGGATAAAGGACACCATAATCAGAATATCTCTGCCCTACTTAGGGAGCAGCATATATTGCTCCTTACACTTCCAAACGCAGACCATGACCAACAGGTATGATGAAACTAACGTCTCTGGATCTTTTATTGCACTTCTTACACATGGCCTCTGGTAGCTATTCAAGCTACTCTTTCAGAAAAGCCACCATTACCAAGTCCATTTTATCAAGACTTGCACAGAAATTAGAGACTACAGCGATTGCTATATATTTTATTATTATTATTTTTGTATTAAGTTTTGCATAGTTATTACTGTGTTTGCTGTAAGGAAGGTTATCCTTGACAGCAGTGAGAGATGAATTTTCAAAGATCCTTTGACAGTAGTTTCCTTTCTTGAAAGTACCAATACCTTGAGGAGCTTTTGTATGAAAAGTTTTTCCACACACACACACAAAAAAAAAAAAAAAAAAAAANAAAAAAAAAAAAAAAAGAAGAAGAAAAAAAAAAAATAAGGGATCCTGAACAAAAGCAATCTTGGGAATGCAATTTTAAGCTGAAAGCCATTTCACATGAAATAGGCAGTATGATTTTACAAGTGGAAATTCAGGGAAATAGCCTCTATATAAAGAAGCATGCTCTTCCATTGCCTACTCCAGTCTGATCTGACTGCTAAAGGGAATAGCTACCCCGAAGCCAGTATTGGTAGGTACAGTGTGGAATTTTATCATCCTCTTTCTCTGCTTTGTTTCTGTCTTCCCAAGTACTTTTCTTTTTATTACAAAACAGGATGGCATAGAAACTGATTTAAAATTTACACCTAGAACAATAATCTGGAGGCCATTTCTTTACAAATCCCTTACGATTCAACACATCTTCAATAATAAAGAAGACAGGAGATTAGTGGAAGCTGTATAAAAGCAATCTTTTTTTCTTTTAAACGTTTACCCAAATCAGAAACGGCCTCTTTCAGATGTATCTATTTTATTATTATCTAATTATTTAGCTACAATGATTTCACATTATCTTTTTACGGAAGGATTTGTGTTCGCTCAGCCACAGGCCAATACCTTTCCCCAGTAAGCCCTCTAAAGCCAGCTGTACTGCATGGTTTCAAACAGACTAAATTTAGCCAGTTCTGTTCATCAGAGGAATGCTGTGTGTCAGCTACATCAAAGCCCAAGGGCAGCCTGATAAACACTGAATACAGGTCACGTAGCTCTGTAGCTAACAAACTCTAAGAGAGCTTGTACTCGGGGGCATTCAAAGCAGTTTTGTCATCAACAATCTAGTATCCCTTGAGCCCCCATGTCGTTTCAGTTGCCAGGCAACGCTGGTGTTAATGTCTTAGAGGAGAAAAACTTACCAGGCATCTGGCCGTTCATCTGGTTCTGCATGTGTGGTGCAGGAGGGCCCCCACCTACCATACCATCTGAAGGCATGTTGTGCGAGCGCGGGGGTGGGGGAGGGCCGCTCTGACTCATCCCGCCCGGACCCATAGGCATATTCTGTGTGGGTGGCTGAAAGGAGACAGTTTAGTCAAACACGAGAAGCAGTTAGTCTGACAAATATATTATATGTACATATGGTACAGCGCTCGCCTATATTGTTCAACGGCGTATGAAAGAAAGCCCTGAAACACATTTCTTTCTCTATCCGATATGTTTAACTCCTCCCAACATTAATTCTGGCAAAACGTTCAACATTTTAATCGGTTTCACATGAAGTACTACATGCAGACAACATCACAGCACCTTTGAGCACCGCTTTAAAATAAAAACACAAATCAATGCCTCATTTAAAAATTACATCTGAAGAGTTATATTGCTGGAGTCACTCCCTCACACGTACACACAAAAGCTTTCAATCAATAGAGAAATAAGTCTTCACTGTAATTCTCTCACATCAACTATTTGTTGCTGTTAACAGATCTTGCACTGGGACAAAAACAGGTACGACATGAGATGAAAGCCTCTGAATGCTCATAGACCAGCAAAACATTTGCGCTTGGGTGTGGTAAAATGCTAGCGATCTCTTCCCTGCTCTCCCCCAAAGCGATGAAGGCCTAGTTCATAATTCTGTGCCAAACACCCCCTACAGACTGGAAGCACATTAGTGCTGGCCTCCAAAGGTCCAGAGACAGCTGCCTAGAAAGGATGTTTTTGGCAAATTTCCTAATGAAATTGTGAGGAAAATAACTGAATAACCTTGAGAGTTCAAAGAGGGAGAGCAAGAAAAACAATAAATCCAAGGGGGAATTTACTGGTAGGTTCTACTCATGGCAATGTAAGAAGACACAGAAACTGTGTCATAGCCAGCTTTGTCTTCCCACTAAAAACACCTGTGAGACTCTACGATCCTCCTCACATACCTTAGCCAAGCACTTTCAGGGGAGTAAAAATCATCTCAGTGAGAGCAAATTCCTGGCTCTCTGGCTTTTGAAGACACTGTCTACAGGTTATAACTATTCATTAAACACCCTCCCCATGAGAAAACCACGTGTGTGTTTTTCAATATTTCTCCTCACAGACAGAACCAAGGGGGTGAACCCTAAGCTCCTGTCTAGCCCAGTCCCTGCTAATGCCTACACTATTCATCAGGTCCATAAAGACAAAACACAATACAGCAGTAAAGAGTAAGGCTTTCCCAGTGAGTGTATGTTGGAGATGGTAACAGCAGGGTAACACACACACACATATTCACCTGCCAGGGGAGGGGAGTGAACAGTAGTAATTTATTGTCTCAACATTTCTTGAAATACCTCAAGTAGGTATTATTTTCCCTGCAATACTTTAAAAAATTCCTCAGGAAATCAGTGAAAGCTTTTTTTTTTGTTTGTTTGGGTTGTTTTTTTTTAAGCAGGAAGAAGGAAAGAGATGAAGAAAAGTATAAGCAAGCAGGCAATTTCTCTTACTAAATTCCTTTCACTCCCCCATGATGAAGAGAATGACATGTTACAGGCAAAGTTCCTTCCTCAGCCTGTAGAAGTGGCAGGAGGCAAAGAAGGTAAGAGTGAAAGGCAGCTCTACCCTCTGAACACTGTGACTGAAATTTTGCTTGTTCATTTTGCTTGTTCTTCCTCCACTAGTGAGCAACCAAGGGAAGGCTGCTTCATCTCAGTTAAGTCTTCCATCCCTTCATCTTCAAAACTCCCTATCATCCTAATTTTCTATCTAACAGACTCCCACAGAAACTACCTAAAACTGATATATAAAGAAACAAACAGAAAAGAAAACAAACAGACTATTTTGATTTTTATTTGGAAAGTATGTTCAGGAGCACTAGCAAAATCAACACACTTGCACATGAACAGTGGGGACTCAGGGCCCTGTCCTATGTCAGCCTCAGAGCAGTCCCATGCCAGCAAACTGAGAGCAAAGTCGAAACTCATCCAAGCTGAAATGTTTTTAGAATTAAAATGAACTTCTTCAATTCCAAGTATAAAACATTAGAAAGTCCAATGAAGTACTAAAGAAGATTAGCTCATACCTAGGTTTTAGCTATCCTGCATATTATATGGTGAAAACATACCCTTATCTGTGAAAAGATGGACGGAAAAAGCTTCAAGGATTATTTAGACAAAACTATATATATTCCAACTCTATCTAGTCTGAAGTTTTCGAAACAACTATCCTTCAAGAAAAACACTGTAGTAATCAAAATGACAGCGTGAGAGAGTGTAGACATTCAAGGACAGGGAAGAAAAAAGCGTTAAGGACTTTAGATACAAAAACCTGCAAGAGACTTCACAAACCACAGGGAATTAAGACAACTGAGGAAGAAACTAAGAACACTCAAAAAAATACTACCAGAAAGTAACTCATCAAGAGGAGCTTCTGGATATGAAAACAGCTCAAGGACCTGTGTGAATCCATTTCAGATTCTTGAAAATAATGCAAGAAAAAGGTGCAAGCTGCTACAAAATTTCAATCGTCCATTAAAAGAAACTACTCTTTCAGATGACTAGAGGGCAGACAAACACTGTACCTCTATTTATAAAAAAAGTGGTAGGACCAGCTCTAGGAATTATGGACTTGTGTGCCCTGTTCTCTGAGCTACAGGTAAAATGATGAAAATAATTAAATATCATAAAATTCAAGGATGATAAATCTGAGTTAGTAAAGTGTCTATACAGTAAGTCAAGACTTTCTAATTTACTAGAATTTTTTAAATATATAAATTAAACTACCTAGCTGAATAATTAATAAAAACTTCTTAACACAAGCTTTTGACAAAGTCTTTTGAAACAATACATTGTCCAGTGGCTCTGATCAGAAACTGCCCAAAGTTCAAAGAGTAGAAGAACATACAGAGGTCTCCTGAAAATATTTTAGTAAATGTCAACATGCGAAGCTACTGTGACATTACTGAAAATGTGGAAAAAAGAATAAGCAGAAGGTGCCAAGTCATGTGGATAAATACATGGCAATTACACTGAACTGTAAACCACTTTCTTCAGAAAGAGGAAGCTCCTATTGCCATTAATCCAGAAAAAAAACCTAACAAACAAAAAAATCTGACCACAATCCAGACAGTTTGGTGGGGAAAAATTCCCAAACCAAAACAAAAAAACCCAACGAAACCAACAGAAAACTCAAAATCCCATAAAATCTATTCATAATACCTGTGGTCACTTTCTGATTATTTTCCAAAGTAACATCCAAAGTGAGGCAGAATATTAAAGAAAAAAAAAGCCAATGTATCTGATACCATAATACACATTCAATTTGGGCAAAGTAATCTCAAAAGGATATTGCAAAAATAGAAGGATTCTAAAGAGAGGCAATCAGTGATTAAAAACTTTGAATGTTTACACCTGAAACAGGAAAAAGGACAGGGGTTTTTTTCTTTTTTTTTGCATATAAAAGAATATAACCTAAGAGGATATGACAGAAATGTAACTTAATGCATGACACATCCAAACAGTAGATCATCCAATTTATGGTTTAACAAGAAAGAAAACCTGAGGAGAATAGTCAGTAAATTGAGGAATAACACTGAACATACAAGACACCCCATAAATCACATAAACCTGAGGCATACATCAACACAGCACACTAGAACTAAGTTTAAATAAGATTAAGAGATAATTCCACAAGTATATATGCAATAGAAGCAATTATATAGGATCCTATATAGGAAATTTTAAAACAGCATTACAAGCCTTTTTGTCAGATCATAAACTAATCACTACCTGATAGTAATTAAAATGAAATGTCTCCTGCAGACATAATTATTCCCCAGTGGAATTCCTCCAGAGTATTTTTCTAGTGGATGCAGACAGAAGAAAACATGAAAAAAATGTTTTTAAATGGCAACTTCCTGATTTCTATTGGACTTGATCCAGACTTTTACAGATTCTAAATTTCTTCAAATTAGCTTTAATTTAAAAACCCCACGACAACAAAATAACCCCACCCAGCCACATAAACTAGATTATTTAACCTTTTTTGTTCTTGACAGAAGTTAAGAAAACTTATTATCCTCAGGAACATACATTACATATAGCAAAGACATTTTAAAATGCAAAATGATCACACAGTATTCAAAAGAAACAACCCATCCTTTGTGAAAGAAAAGCTCCCCAAAATGAACACTAGCCATTAAGCCTAGATATGAAGGGTGAATGACATCCAAACATAGATAGGTAAGCAGAACCAAAGGAAAAGCCACTTCCCTTCTTTTGCTGAATGTGTGACAAAAGGAATGAAAATTAAAATCACTGCTGATTTTATTCCAATTATGTAGTAGAAAATGTTAAATATTTTACTATTGGTAAAAAGTAAATGAAAGACTTAGAAAATGTCAGCTATAGCTTCACTTGCTAAACACTAACTTTTGGCTCATTTCCTCAAACACACAGATTACACTTATAGCTGCTATGAGCATTTAAAATTTATCAGAGCATGAAAAAAAATAATTATAAGCTATTTAGTGAAACTCTGGAAATCTGAACTGGAAAAAGACTGAAACTGACCCAACAGTTGTAATAAAAAAAAAGAGACAAGAAAAAGAAATTACATTTTATCTGACAACTTCCAGCAAACAAAGTCCTATTAAATCCAAAAGTTATTTGAAAGCATGCACTAAGGACAGCTACACTGCATTTTTTAGAGGATTTTCTTTTAAATAATAAAATAGATCAAATGCATGACGCAACAATAAAATCCCCTAGGGAGGACATGTGCACCTGAAGATCGTAAGATTTTTCCTACCACCAACAGCAGATTCAAAGATTTGTTTATAGAACATCTATTGTTATAAAACTGAGGTGGAATACCAATTCAGTCACCAAAAAAAAAAAAAAGGCAAAAACCAGAAAATACTATTAAGCACATTAAAACACAATATTGCTAATCAATACAACCAGCGACAGATATTTAAACTAGACTATCAAATTCTCTCAGAATAACAATTAAAAGCTACAGGAAATGCAAACATAAATAGCCTTCTTTTCATCCCAAGAGAAACCCAGACTCAGGATTTAAGTAATCATCTTTGTTTTCAGTTCTCAAATACCATTTTCTGCAAAGCAAAACACCCCTTCCCAGGGGGTCCTCTGCCCTGCTCATATCACATTGCTAATATCACAGGAGCTGTCCCAGTCTCAGGGAGCAGCACTCTGTTGATAGGTGGTGATGGCACCTGTGGAGTACTTACTGAGGTGTCAGACTGAGAAATAAGATCATAAAGGAATACGGTTTTGAGATTTGAAAGAGGAGAGCTTTAATTGGGTAAGAACTCTTCTTCTGCAAGGCACAAGGTATTCTAGTATTGATTGTCTTATATGAAAAAATAAAGATCCTTTATCAATTCTCAGCTAGTGTAATATTTGGGGGTAGGGAGGATTTCTACAGGAAAAGCATTTACAATCATGTCTAAATAGTGAAGTTAAATATAAATGTAATTTGTGCTCTCACTGTTGGATTACCAGTTGTGATCCTCAGAGTAAGGAATTCTAAATTTAGAAGGACAACCAGTTTATACATCTTGACTTACATCAGTATCTTCAAAAATCAGAGAAATTCTGACTTAATATTTGAACAAATGTTAAAATAGTGCATAATGCAACACTTAAACATTCTGTTTAAAGAGGAAAATTGGAATCTTAAATTGTTTCAAACTGCATGTCACTGCATAAAAATATTTCACTGTCCCAATATTCTTTAACAACATTTTAACAAACAGAATTTAACCCTAAAATATCTGATGTCCTCTTAGCAATAGCTACTCTGGTACTTAAAAAAATAAGCCCCCAAGAATTCTTTGGCTTTAGTAGAACTAAAACTTATTTAAATCAGAAATTTTAAAAACTGTATGAACTCATATTGGTTTATTATAAGGGACCATTAAGTTAACTGTGGATGTTAACTCAGGGATTACTGACTTATAGAAACTAGATGACTTCTGAGGTGCTCTATAACTCCCCCATAAAATGCAGTTTCTATCTGTCTTCAGAAGCTTTGTGTTCCACAACCTTTGACTCTTTTGCTTTTAAGATGATTTAATTTTTGGTCTGATATTTACAAGTTTTGCTTGTATTCAGTAGCTTAAGAGAAAAAAAAAATCCACCCCTGTTCTAGGTAAAAGGCTTTATGTAAATTCAACTAAAGCAGAAAGAATCCTGCAGAACCCTCACAGCAAGGCATTTGGGACAGAGCAAAACCATACAGACTCTGCACCTATGTTACCAGACTGCCTGGTATGGCTCTCAGGAAACTGCCTGCAGTTGAAAAGGTATTTATGGTGCAGATACTGCACTACAGAGAGGCAAATCACATCTTTGAGTATGAAAGAATTACACTTTAGAGCATACTCCTCATTCAAACTGCCAGCGATTTTTACTGATTTCTAAATCAGCCACAGAAGTTCAGAGGCAAAAGAAGTAGTTTTTTGTGTACAGTGCACTAGCTCCCCGTGTGGACACACCTGATTAACAATACATGCAAAGTTGCTTACAGAACTCAGACCGATCCTCCAGTTCAAAGTGGCAGCCAGTGGGCTCTGAATTCACTCCTATCATCCTAATAACTTACATTCCCATATTTATTTTTTTCTTAGTGTAGTTGCTGGGTTAAAAAAACTCCCTCCAGTGACTCTTCATTTCCAACAGCACTCTTTCAGTTGTGCCAACACAGCTTTTTCTTTTTTATAACTTATAACTTTTCATCTTAAGAAATTATTACTTTTTTTCAAAACAATTTAACATTTAATCAGAGCAATTATTCTGAAAAATCCAAGCTCCAGTAATGACTAATCGCTCCCTTGTCTCTTGACAGGAAACATTCAACCTTCCTTTTGCTCTGTTCTTTATTAATTCAGTTTACAAATAGTTGAACTTAAACAGGGCACAGACTTGTGCTCTGAAAGGCTAATGCAGAATTATGCAGCATGCTGCACATACCAGAAACAGATTTTCTGCTATGCTACCTGTCCTGATTTCTGCTGGGATGGAGTTGATTTTCTTCCCAGTAGCTGGTGCAGTGCTGGGTTTTGGATTCAGCAGAATAACATTGATAACACACTGATGTTTTAGTTGCTGCTAAGCCGTGTTTACTCTTAAACTTAGCAGCAACTAAGTCAAGGATTTTTTGGTTTCCCAGGCTCTGCCAGCAAGGTGTGCAAGAAGCCAGGTGGGAGCATGGCCGGGACAGTGGACCCAAACTGCCCAAAGGGATAATCCACACCACAGAGCATGAGACTCAGGCTGGGCACTGCTCTGTGGTTGTACTGTCTCACTTTTAATTACAATTATAGTCTTATTGTAGTACTTTATTTCCATTATTAAACTGTTCTTATCTCAACCCATAGGTTTCACCTTTTTTCTGATTCTCCTGCCCAGCCCACTGCAAGGGGAAGGAAGGTGTGTGGGGTGACCAAGCAGCTGCATGGTACTTAATTGTCAGCTGGGGTTAAACCACACCACCACCATAGCTAAAACCACCAGAAACTTTCCAAGGCATTTGGTACACAAGTGGATAAGAATCTCATTAATTTAGGATTCCTCTCATCATCAGAAACAAAGGTTTTATTTCAAAATTTTAAAGTGTGAAAACTAAGCCATATTTTTATTCCCAGGATGCAATCTTGCCTTTTTTCATGAAAAGACAAGTCAAGGTAATTCAATTTACATATATTTTTGACAACTTTTATGTTCAAAATAAAGGCTACTAAAAAAAACAGAGTTCACAGCTCAGTTCTTAAGACTCCTAATTTTTTTCTACAACCACATCACAAGTACATGACAAATCATAGATTTGAAAAATAAAGTGGTTAAAATTATATGGCAGTTTTTATTGTTTGAGTGAAACCATGCTTATACTGAAGATTCTTATTTAGCCTGCAGAGCTCCACAACACAGAACCATTAAATATCATGACTAACACTTCATGAAAGCTTGTCTTCAAGTTAATTTTTGGAAGTATTTTATTATTTTGTGTATGGGCGGTGGTTGTCTTTGGTTTTGGAGGGTTTTTTGTATTAGTTTGGTTTGTTGTGGTTTGGGTTTTTTCCTGTCTCTTAGAATGGTTGCTTTGGAAATAAACAGCATTTCAGGGCTTGTAGATATTAGGTGTTTATAAAAAGCAATCATCATCTCCTAGAGAAGTATTTTATAACTAAAGTGGCATGGACTCCTCCCTAATCTTGTGTGACAAGTTTGGAAACAGCACAAAATAAGGGATTTCACAAGTCCTACAAGAACCTTTATTTTTGAAAGAAATAGCTCAAGAAAAAAAGATTTCTTTTTTTTTTGTAATTAGAAAGTTTATTGATAACCTTTCCAATATTATGAAATTTAGAAAAACTATTTAATGCAATATCCATGTTCTTCTATGACTTGGACAAAGTAAGTTTTCTTGGAGGTCATTATACATACAGACTGTAACTTAGTACCGGAAGAAACTGACACTTTCAATATAAAAGCAAGCTCTATGTTACACAAGTGAGTAATAATCAGAAGCACTTATTTTCAACATCTTCTTGAAATATACACCAAAATCTCATGCCCTGCATGCTGACAGAATGTAGGTAAGAAAAACTGAAAAAAAAAAATCACTTTCTATACTAAAAAAAAACCCCAAAAAACCAAACAAACAACAAAAACACACACACACACGTTCCCAAATAATTCCTGCAGACATCAATATCTGCCCATTATAAAATGGAAAGTTTCCCACTACATACTAGATAAAGTGATGGTCATGGGTTGTTTCCTTAAAAATATTTGACAAAATGAAGACATATAAGAGAGGGAAGATGTCTAAGTAGAAAAGCTGCTGGTTTTTTATTCAGTAGTTTTCAATAACTTTTTAAGGGCACTAAAACACTTCAGAAAACAAAAAGTACAAGTCAAGGAGGATAAGATGCTTGTTCTGCAGTTTGAAATTCCATTTAGAATTTAGAAATGGAATCCATTTAGAATTTAGAAATGAAGGTATTGTGTGTGTGTTTAGAAACACACACACAATACCTTCACCACCACTCTAATTGCATCTTTGCTCCCTCTGGTTCAAGGACATCAATATCTTGCTGTAGCCTCCCTCAAAAGCAGCACCAGTGAAGTATCACAAGACAGCATGTGTTCCTCATGGGACAAAAGCCCTTTTTGGGAACCTAGCTTATCTCATAAGGTGATGGTAAAGAGACTCTTGACTGTGATCCAAGAAAGAGAATACCTGCCACAACTCAAAAAAGAGACAGCAAAAAGTTGCATCAACTTCACATGTAAACTTAGTCACTGCTCTTATGCAGCTGGGAAGACACCACATAACAGCCCTGCCCTTAGTAACACTGATGGTCACAGAGCCAAGAAAAAGACTGGTTGACTCAAGAACCTCACAATTTGTCTTTTAATGTGAAAAAAGGTGTCTTACCCCAAAAGTAATAATTTAATATTCTAGCAGGCATACAAGACCACAGGAGCTTTTTTAGGACACTGGATTTTCAAAGTTTTCCTTGCTCCATTCACCCAGACCCTGTTTCACTTCTTTCACCTTTCCACACTTCAGGTCCCTGTTATATAAACATTTCTCTGCTCAGCACCATTGGGTCACTACACTTTTTGTTCTCTAAGGCAACACCAGAGTTTCAGAAACTACACCAGTCATTTCATTAGAACAGTGAATTCTGAAAGACAAGGGAAAAGGCATAACAGCCGACTACAAGCATTTTTCCTAACAATATAAAGCATCAAGTGTAAGGAATATTGCTAGAGGACACAATGAAGTTCTCATAAGGTCACAGTAATTTTTGCTCCTATAAAAAATTTCAATGAACCTGGTCATTTATGTCTTTTGTCCAGTGTGAATGACATCTGAACAGAAGCATTCTTTTTCCAACCTCACTCTAACACATAATTATTACTTTTTATGAAATTCTTTAGAAGTTGTGAAATTTCTTGAGTGCATACTTATCTGATTAAAACAATAACAAGATAAAAATTATACAAAAAAGAAAACATAGTTTACTAGGGGGAAACAATCTTCCAGAAATTAATTGGATGAGACACCATCCAACTTCAGGATCTTTCCGAACTCAGGGTCTCCTAACTTCTGCGGAAAGAAACTGCAATAGCAGTATCATCAAACTGATGTATCTTAGTATTAAAAATAGTAGATGTCTACACACACACAGTCTTCCTCTGTATTTAACTGTTACCATCCACACCTTGAATTTAGTAAGACTGATCAACTGCTGATACACAAGCATGAAGAGAATCATAGCACTTCCAAGCAGCATGAGATTCATCAGCTCCTACATGGAATGCCATGACTCTGAAGGAGCTCATCTTGCATTGAAAAAAAAAAGATATGATAGCTCACATGTTCCCAAATTCTGTTAGCTAAAATATTCTAGGAAGACAGAAAGAATTTGAAGAATATTCTCCTTTAAACCCCAACAAAAATCATCTTGTCTGATTATGCTACAGATTAAGACTGAAGATGTAAATTTCATTTAGTATCTCTGAAAGAAAACCCAAGAAGCTACCTTTATTCCCTTCCTCACCTGTCCAAATGAGACTTGCTCTACCCAAACATACACTATGCTATTTTTCTCAGTACCATGGAATATTCCTGACATTGAAGACCAGAAACACACTTCTGTCCAGATCTGCAAAAGCCTTTCCCAGCCCTATCTTCACTTTAAGAAGAGAATGTCATCACATTCAACTTTAACAACGGCGCTGCCCATCAGGGACGAGGATAAGGTCAAATTCATTTCCAGTTGTCATCAGAACCAGGATATGAATTAAGCCTCCAAAAACGTATTAGTTGAGGAACACACACAGCCCTCTTAAAGGCTTCTCTCCCTCCCCCTCAGCTACAAGCACTGATTTATAAAAAGAGAAACCTCTACAGGCACAACAGGTTGGACATAATGAAGCACTGTTTCTATAGTCCTCTAGGTACCAACTTGAAAGGATGCTTCGCTAGTAGCAATGATTGGAGAACACTTCTCCAGAGACCAAAGAAAAAGTAATTCAATTTCAGTTGGTGAAAACTAGTATCTAGGAATGGCTGTTTTATAGACATTCTTTTTAGCTTCATATTACAGAAATGAATCAAGACTATATTAATTCAAGAAAAGTCTTATTACCAAAAAAACAAAGAACTTCCTTGTGTTACTCACAATGAACTCCCCAAGCTTTCTGATTAGCACAAAAAGCAAACAGATAGCAAGCTATTTTAACACTGCTGTTTCTTTTCTTACTGCTGCATAAACAATGGAAAAAGGGAAAAAACTGAGGCATCTTATAAAATTCAGAGTTCAGGAACACAGATTCAGAAAAAATTCAGACAAAAAAAAGATACTAAGTAATATCCATGTGAAGTGATGCAGTGTTTCGAGGGCCTGTGGGCTCTTATTTCTTTCATATTATCATAACCCACCTTAAAAAAAGGTTGTTTTCCAACACAGGAGAAAGGCAAAGAATTTGAAAATGACCTAGAAGGTGGAAAAGCAGAAAAAAATTTACCCAGCCTCATTCCACTGGGGCAAGAGAATAGATGATATTCTAGCGAAAAATAAAAAGATAATAAAAAAATCCAATTCCCCCACCTTTCCCTAACCTAAGAGGAAAAAGAGTACTGTTGCAGGAGTTGACTAAGAACTATTCCACTACAGTTCTCAGCTGAGGGGGGAAAAAAATGTTCTGTCTTTGAGGAAGACCAGATAGTTGAGCATTGCATATCTAATTCACAGTAAGAGTCTACAGTTAAACAAGTCAGATTTTAAGCAATACCTAAGCAGGAAGATCACTCCAAATACAGCATGAAGAGACAGCATCATGAGGCCAAGAATTTGGTCACTATCTCAAACACTTGGTTGGTTGGGTTTTGGTTTGGTTTTCTTCCCCTTCAGGAGTCCAAATGAAATACATTCCCTACTTTTACACTATTTTGTACTTACTGCTGGTAGTAGAGACTGCATGTTCTGGTTGGAGTCAGCTATAGTGGCTAAGTAGACCAAGTTTGTATGCAGCATCTGCTGGTATCTATTAAAATAAATAAAGCAAAACAAATCTTAACTCATAAATACAATAACATGAGAATTTACTCTAATTCCACAAATGTAAAGAAAGCTACTTATGTAAAACAAGACTCAAGAGACTTTACAAGAGTGCCACTACTACAAATCTTAAGCCTTTTCCCTCACACTTACCTATTACTCAGTCTTTCCCAATGTCTCCATCATATCTGTGCCTACCTTTACTACTGTCTTGCTACAAAAAAATCTAAAGTTGGGTGACACTGTTCTCATCTACTTCACTTCCTGCCTTAAACTAAATCACCAGAAGACACACAGGGAGTGTGTTTGTGCCTGGTGTAATTTCCATTACAAACACTAGAGAAAGAGAGCTGTTTATTATGCCCCCATATTCAAGATACCATAGATTCATGTGAATTGTGACCATATTTCACCAGGACCCCAAGCTTTACAAGTTTGCTACGGAATAACTTTTCTGCTAGAGAGCCACAGTCCTGATTCTCAGTATCTAGCCCACAGTCACAAAAATAACCTTGAAAGCTGGAGCACATTACAAGTACATAACTACAGGCTTGCAAACAAAAGTAGTTCCTTAAACCAAAAGCACCTATTATTTATGATTCCCTTCCTATTCCCAGACTACCAGTTCTCTTGGCAAGGGACTAAGATGTCCTATCTGTCCATATCTGTCTGATTACATGGGTGCCATCATCACTTCATGCCAGAAAAGAGTAAGGGGTAAATACTACTCCTTAACAATTCACTCCTCCTATAGTTCTCTCAGATCACTCTCCAAAGGCCCCACTAGACAGCAAGCAAATGATGGATATTTTGGCAAGCCAAACTTCTAAGACAAGCCTGTTTGTTCTTGGGCAAGTGAAAAGCAGGTAGCTTTCAGACATGCCACCAGGAAGCAGAAAGGTCTATTTTCCTATGTGATTCTGAGAACTTTTCAAACACAACTACCTCTTTCCAACAATGTAATTACAATACAGAGGAAAAAGATATTTTTATACAGTCCTTATTTTTTTGAGCATCATCATCATGACATCATCTTGCAGTAGCCAAGTTGCAACATTTGTGACAGAAGTCATATTCATAGAGCAAATAAAACCCACCCACCCCACACAAAAACTTCAAGTGTAGTATCTGTAGCAACAGGTTTCTTCACAGCACAGTTCTCCTGTAAGGCAAGCTAAGAAAATCAAGAATGATGGTCTAGATGGAAATTCACCCAGTTCACAGTAGATATGGATTAAAGTCTTACTGAGAGCATTCAGAAGTCTTTCCCTTGTTCTGATAGTCCATTATACACTGGATAAGATGGTTGTTTTCATCCAACATCTGAAACAATAAAGGAGAAGTATGAAGTAAATTTCAAACCCTTTGCAGAAAGAAACTGAAGATAAGTTCGAGTCTTGAGTAATGCTCCTCTTCTTAGTTTTAGAAAGCAACAAAAAAAATGTTATCCAGAAAGTTCTACTTCAATTATTTACAGAACACTATTTTTCTCCCATTTCCCCCCTCTGATTAGTTTTACAGGTTTTGGCTTAAGGGTTTCATAGCACTACCATCAGCAGCTACATTTGTGAAGCATCCTTTTTAAATACCTATGCTGATTCTGCACCAAGTCTCTGGAAAGTTTTGAAAGTTTTTGGCATTCCTTCATTTGATTGCTAACAAGAAATTTACTTAAAAGTCTATGTCCCAAGCGTCATTCTCCTAAAGCCTGCTTATAAATTTAATTTTAAAAGGCACTGAAATGGTTATTGATAAAAACTGAGCTGACCAGATTTGTTTACAGCAAATGCACTGGAAAGCCAGGCAATATTTACATGAAGAACCTCTAACTAAGCTGCATTTTATAAATATTTGGTATAATGGCACATTATGGTTTAAGAATGGTATTCCCCAATTCAGTGTACCCACTGAAACACCCCAAATCATGCATCCCTCTCCCCTCTGGCAGGGTGGAGGGGAGAACTGGAGGTACAAAGGGTTAAGATCACCAGTTGTGAAAGCAAAAATTTACTGGAATAGCACTGAGATAAGAAGAAAATAATAACAGCAAAAATACTAATAATGGAGGGTACAAGAGAGCAAATGATTCACATACAAGTGCTCACCACACAGAGCTCCCTACAATACCTGACCACATCACACCACACTACGTGACCTCCTCCCCCATCCCTGAAAAATGAAGTGAGGTGCTACAGAATAATCTTGGGGTCCATGCCATGGGCCCTCCTGGCTACTGCAAGAATTAATCCTGCAGCGGCCAGAACCAGGACAAATGAACACAATAAATCTATTACACTTCAGAAGTGTCCATGAAAATGAACACCTATTAATTAATTTTCTGACCAAAAAATAGTAGTTCTAAAAATCATGGGATATGGCCAATTTCACAACTTTCTACAAAAAGTTCATGAAGTCAGAGTGTTCCAAGCTCTGTAAACAGGAAAAAAACCCTCAACCTGGTCTCCTAGAGTGCATGTGCCCACACTCATCTTTCTAGCTCATGCTCTGCACTCCAAACGGGCAAGATTCAGCAGAACCGTGGCTAAACTGAGCCACCAGCTTATGGAAATGGAAAATTTACTGCCAAATGCAAAATTTTGCATCAATTTACTCCTTTGCTTTCCCTCACTGGAAAGCTAGTTTAGATCACTTTACCCAGCTGCTGAATTTCACAAAACTAGCAGAATCTTAAAACATCCCACAGATTCTCTCCTTCTTCCAAACATGGTTGAAATTAGCCATGACTAGACTTATCCTTCCACAAGGAAAGCACATCCATTCCACACTCCACAACCTTTATTTCCCTAACAAATTCTACAGGGAGGGGGAAAAAAAAAAGTAGTGACATTTGCTTTCCTACCTAATCCATCTCTACTATGAAAAGAGTATGGAGTTAGAAACCTTATGCAGTTCACTCAGGACTTCTATCCATGTAAGAATGAGCCAGCCAGCCGAGTTTTCTTAAACTCTGAACAGTAATTCACCAAAATGGACTAGAATGATCCCAGTGCAAGTATTCTGCCTGAAACTGCTGGATCTGGAAACACATTCATTAAGCACTAAACACAGACATAACTGCAGTATTTTCAGCTACTGTGTGAGCATCAGAAAATAGGCAAAGCTACAACTGCACTCTCTGAAGAGGATCACAAACCCACGGCTACGCTAGCACACAATACATGTACTAATTTTAAGTTCTGTAAGAAACACAGTGGCCATTTCCACCAGGAAAAAAAAAAAAAAGGAAAGAAAGAGATACTACCTTGGATACCAAAGTCTAACAGAGCACTTGCAAAGGAAGCTGTGAATCAAGGCTCTCCTCAGAGTATCTCCCACAGTCCTGAGGGAAGCAGCAGATTCTTAAGGCTTAGCAGACAAGTAGACCTTGAGACTGCCCATTAGGTGGTTGCATTCTTCACTACAGCCATGTAAGCCAGACCTCTTGGGGAGGAAAGGGCCGGAGGGGGGCAGGAATGCTAGGGCTAAGAGGAAAGGGAACAAGAAGAAATATAACCGTATCCTAGGTGGGGCTGGAGACAACTGCTTAATTGAGTGTTTGCTGATAGAAAACTGAAATAGTTATAAATATCTACCATCAAAAGAGAATTTAGTTTCCAGCTGAATGAAGAGACCTTCAGGGCTTCTGACAACTTACGTACATCACGAAAATTCCTCAACTTTAACACTAGGATTTTGCCAGCACACCAGCATCAAACTAATGGTTTGAATACAGCACGAGAAAAACCTAATCGTCTGTATCTATCTCCATGTGCACCTCAGCATCCTGAAGTCTCTACTGACCACCTCTGTGCAACTTTTCACCCAGTGGATATGTGTTATTCACCTACAATTCCCAAGCATTGACATCTCCTACAGTACCCTGGAGGCTCCCATTACAACTCCAGGTCCATATCGCTGCAACACCTGCTTTGGAAAGGTTCTAATTATTTAGTAAATCAGAGGCTAGCTCTATCTACCCAAAGGACTCCTCTACATAAGGAGCTGGTAGCAATCTGAAATCTGTTTGATCCACGGCCATCCACACTAATCATGGTACCGGTCTTCAGTAAAGTTTCCAAATATCACAGAGTTACCAGTGAACTTGAACATGTTCCTTTGTTGCTGTGAATTACTATAAATCCTGTACGCGTTTTTCTTTGATCGCTTTAGAGAGTTAACTTGCTCCCTCCCACAAAAGCTTAGGTGGAGTCGTCCGGAGCCGCTGTCATTGGCTCCCACCGCAATATTCTTCTTCAATCACACCTAAGCTTTAGTGGGAAGCAGCCTTAACTATCAGGTCGACCAAGTTTGGGAACTGGAGCCGCCTCCTACCCCGCAGCGTCCGGAGCCAGGCACAGGGTCTGGAACACCCCGGCTGCGGTCCCACTGTCAGGGCCCCCCCGCAGAAAGGACCTACTCGACTCCTTCACTTTCAGGCCGAGTCCTGTCGGGTTAATTCAGGCCCGCGGGGGCGATCGGGGCAGCCCAAGTGGAGGAAGAGAAATGAGTGCAGGAGAGGCCCAGGGACATGGCCCGCCTCCGCCTGGTGCCTCCCGCCGGCCCCGGGACCCTCCAACAAGTGTCCAAGCGCACAGAGAGGGGCAGCGCCCCGCCGGGCACAGCGAGTGCGGCCCGGCCGCCTCCTTTCCCCGCCGGGGCCTCGGCGCTCCGGGCCTGAGCCGCCGCCGCCGCCCCCGTTCCCCGCGCGGCAGGAAGCGGCAGCTGCAGACCCCGGAGCCGCCCGGGCCGGGCCGGGCCCGCCTCCTCGCGCCCTCCTCACCTTCTGGATGGCGGCCGGCGTGATCTCGCCCTTGCCCCGCTGCCTCGCGGCCGCGAACGCCACCGACATGTCTGGCGGGTGCCGGGAGGCTCCGCGTCCGCTCCCGCCCGTTCGCGCGCGCGCCCCGCGGGCCCAGCAGTGGCGGTGCGCGGGGGGGCGGGGGCGCGTGCCCGGTGGGACGGCCCATCCCGCCTGGGAAGGGGTTAAGGAGGACCGCCGGCTCCTCCCTGCTTTTCCCCCCGGCGAGAGGGCGCCTCGATGAGGCCGCGGCTGCCCCGCACGGCCCGGCCAGAACAACTGGACCGAGAGCCGACGGCGATCCGCTTCGAAAGTGATTCCCCCACACAACCTTGTCACACGCCTTTCTTGGCTACCCCCTTTCCCTCTGCCTCCTTGGTACGTTCCTGCCCGACGCGCCTCATAGCAGGGAAGTGGTACGGCCGGCTGGGGGGGGCGTGACAGCGCTGTGGCGCGCACGTTGCAGGGAGCACGCTGGGGCCGTGCCGGGCGGCAGTCTCTATTCTCCCCTCTTCCCAGCACGGCAGTTGGTTGCACCCGGGTGGCCCGCTCTGGCGCGGGGCGGGGCGGAGGGGGACAGGAGATGCTGGAGGGAGGTGCTGGGAGTTTGACGGAGTGTGGTCTGGGGTTTGGAGCACCTCTCATGAGGAGAGACTGTTGGTCTAGAGAAGAGTCGATTCATTAATGCACGTAAACATCTCAAAGGAGGGTGCCAAGAGAGTGGACAAGGATCAATGGCCATAAACTAAAACACAAGAAGTCTCCACTTCAACATGAGGAAGGACTTTTTTATATGGAGGGTGGCAGAGCACTGGAACAGACTGTCCTGGGCAGCTTTTCCCGATGAGCTGGGCGGCTGCGGGTTCCCTGCCGTGAGATTGAAACAGGGCAAGAAGCTCGGCTGCAACATTAAACATAAATTACAGACTCTGGAAGTGCTGAAACCAGCCTTGATTTGATTCAGTGCAGCCACTGGAGGAAATCTCGGTGTCGCCAAAGAGCCTCATGAACAAGTTTGCAAAATCTAAGACAGTTTTTGGAATAATGAAGAGTTGCAACGGGCAATTGGTACAGGGACGTTGAAAGTCCCCAACCAAAGCATTTTAAACCTGCTTTTTCCTGGGCACATCCATTTCTCAGCCTGTGTTCATTCCAGTGCCACACTGCAGGCTGTGGGTACAGAATTCCTGGCCTTTAGCCGGCTGGTGGCTGCTCTTGCAGCTGGCCGAGGTGTGTGTGCCTCCGTGGCTGGCAGGACACTGGCTACCTGGTGACAGGATACCACAGCCCACGCCACAAGGCGTGAATCTTGATCCTTACTCGCTTGCTCTGTTTCTCAGCTGTTGCTGGCGGAAGGCCCTGGCTCTTCCCTCCAGCCCCGGCTGGCCCTTTTGGTCGCAGCACACATTTACAGTGGCAACCATGGCCACCCCGTGGCTGTCCAGCTGCTTCCCAACTGGCATGCTCTCTCCTCAGACTGGGTCTAGGCTGGCTTCTGTCCCCAGCCCCATGACAATTACTCTTGCTGCCTCTGCTGTCCGAGGATGTGCTGCGACTGCCCATCACCCCCTGCTTTTTACCCTTGACAACCGGTTCCCCAGCTGCCGGAGCCAAGCTGTTGTTGCATTCCTGCAGCATCCCTCTCCCCAAGGGCTGCCACCTGAGCCTGATGCGCTCTGCTACCAGAATGACACATCTTCTGCCCTGTCTCTTCAGATTATACAGGACCAAGAGTTGATGTGATGCTAATCTGGCTTGCTTTTCTCCAGGAAATGTCTGTGGCTCAGTGCTAAGATGGAGCAATGCCAGCATGTCCATTACGTTGTGTTTCTAACCCTTTCACTCATCACTGTGGTCCATTTTTTTTTACTATTTTGGTCCAATTTTTTCTGTCTGCTACACACTTTATCATCATTATCATCATCATCACTACTATAATACTTGTAGGAAACCAAAAATAAAAACAGAAGGTTTGAAGAAACCGTAATTTTCTGAAGTTGAAATGCTTCGTGGTGATCTGTGGTTATTATTACATGGTTTTGGAGAGAACTCAGAGAGTAACTGTTGTGGTACCTGTGTGTTCAAATTGGTACTTTTTTAGTTATTACAAACAGCAGCAAAGAACCCTATGAATGAAGAATATGTGATGACCATGGCCAAATCAGTGCGTAATCAGAACCAACCATCTCCTACCCAGTTAGTAACAGAATTATGAAGAAATATATATATATTTAATCATATACTTGGTCCTGGAGAACTGATGATGTGTCTGAAAGTGTCCCAAGGCTGCAAGCATGGCAAACATCTTCCCATGAAATACACTGAACACTGGGAATGCCACAAAATGTTTTTCTTTTTCCACAAGTGTGAAGTCCACATGTCATGCTCTGATTACCCAAAGTATTTTGCACTGGGGTGTCTTGATGATCGCAGTGTTTGAGACAATGTGGGTTAAATGTCAGCCACATAAACACTGCTCTTAGGATCTGAATGTTCCATTTTGGTTTTCCACACTTTCAGGTTGGCTTTCAAGTTGAGGAAAAAAAAAATATAGGCTTGTGGGATGCCACAGGTGAGGAACCTTAAAATGAAAGGAGTAGTTTCCCATTTTATTTCCCCAAATGGTCCAAACTAAATATGTGAATTTTTTTAGCACATTCCTATTTCCATGCAAAATACAGGAGAACAGTGTTTGAAATTCAACTCTGTCAGTTTCTAGAGAGAAGATATAAGACCATTCATTCATAGTCATTAAAATTATCTCCTTTGCCTCATTTTGTCTGAGGACTAAATTAAATCCATTTTTTTGCCATTGGTGATGTTTTTTCATTGACGTTTAACATTTGGACTTTCACATTCATAAATAGCAACAGATCTAAAGAAACACTGATAAAAGGGAGTCTGAAGCTCCATTTCTTTTACCGTGCAAAGGGAAATTCACATTCAAAATCAACATTTAAATAATGGCACAGACGCATACAAGCAGGGAAATAGATAGCTACAATGGAAATGTGCCACATGTCTCAGAACACATAACCACAACAGGGTGTCTCTTTTATGACTTCCTTAATGCACTGCAATATGTCTAGATATCAAAGGACATATGGTATATTTTCCCTTTAATTGCACATTTCTTTGCTCTTGTGAGTTACTCACAACCTTAACATTATTTAATTGTAATTCAGATGCATAAATCTCAGTCATCATCAAGAGTTTCAAATGCAAAATATGTTTCAGTGAGATCTTGCTTCCACCTCTATTCCAACTTTTGTCAGTGTAGTCTTTCTTTTTTGCTGATGTGCATTTGAGTATGTCATGTTTTGGAGAGAGGAGAATTCAGACAGAAGAGGATCAGACCTTTTCTGAAAGACTTTTTCCTTTGTTTCTGACTCATATTTCTTAGTAACCTTTTTTTTTTTTTTGGCCNTTTCTTAGTAACCTTTTTTTTTTTTTTGGCCACTTCGATTACCTGAATTTCCATAGAGTCATGGACATTTCCATTCACAAGAAGGAAAATACAGAACACTGATTCATTAACATTTTCAAATGTACATTTAAAATGTAAAAAATTTAAATGTAGTATTTATGAAGCTATATATGCAAGAAAGGGACAGCAAAGAATTTTATGGTAATACCACTTGCTTAAAAACCTTCATGACTGCAGGTCTTAGTATGAAATTTAAGTATTCTTCCTATGAGCCAGGTGTTTCTTAGACAAAGCTATTAACATCTTTTTTGGTGAGAGCACCTAATTTTGTGTACTCACTCCAACTAGCAGCAACCCACCCACTTTCTTTGCTATAGTAATGATGATTATAGCTCAGAAACTACTGCTAATACATAGGACACTGGTGAATTTGAGCCTCTTTTTCAGAGTGGACTACTTTTTCATCTTGAAATTGGAAAAAAAGGGGTGTTTATGCTGGTGTTTTGTAACATCAACAATACCATCAGGTAACAGAGCAGATCCCAAGGAAGGAGGGTCTTTTGGTAGATGAAAAAGGAAGATGGCAAAAGAAAAAAATGACATTTTTGGTGTAATATTTCATTACCAACTGAACTTGGTGATCTCATAACCTTTTTTGGATTTTCTACATGCCCATTCTCTATGTTAATTCATCTTGTGGCAAAATGAATCTTGCACCTGAAGGTCTGCCTATGTAAATGGTTGATGTTCAAATCCTGTTTATTTAAAAGCCAGCAACTTGTCATCAAAATACACAACGATATCAGAGTGGGTTTTAGGGTAAATGGTGCTTTTTGCTTCCTAAAAGGGATGATGCTAGCAGCATAAATTTGTCTTGAATTTATTCTGCCAGCTTCCTGCCTGTTGTTTTTTTGGGTTTTTTTCCGAATTTTGTCATTTCTATTCTGCATTGGCTATTGTGTGGAACATTAGTAAATGGTAGCACCTGAAATGCAAGTCTGTACATTCCAGTATAAAATGAAGTACTCAAACAGCACTGCACACTACAAGGATATTAGTGGCTCTGCCATATTTCAGAGGGGCAATAACAAACCCAGAAAAAAAAATCATTGGAATGCTAAACTTTTATTCTACTTCCTGTCATTTTAGTCTGCAAATACAAATATTTAGAATAAAGAAGCTCACAGCAGGTTCAGCAGTTTGCACTAATGGGAGTAAGTGCAATATCTGCAGTGAGTAAATCTTTCCATGTCCTGATTTTATTCTTCAAAAGGGAATCTCCAGCTACTAGCAACATATGCTATAAATAAAAAATAGCAGAACATCTAATCTAAGCCTCCTTAGAGCTGAAAATTCCTCAAGTATTCTTAGAGGTTAATGTTTTAGAGTACAGAAACAAAGTGCTACAGTTCACTAACTTCTTCAGGTTTTGAATGTTGAAAGCAAAGCAGGGAAGACAAATATGAGAAGGCACTGCCAAGCCATGCACTGAACTTTCATATCTGGTAAAAGGCAACACATTGGCAGTGGAGAGTCATACTGCTCTTCTGGGGACTCTCACTTCTGCATCATCTGCATCATCTCCAGCATCTGGAGACACATGACCATGAGGGACAGAGGAGATGACTGAACAACTAGAGGGCGGTACTTCCACTTTCTCACAATTCCAACCAACTTCCTGAGGGAAAATAGAAAGTGCAAATTATGTTGAGTGCGATTTCCTTTCAGAGAATTTCATACCATGAGGTAAAGAAGACCCCCCTCATTCTGTTGGCAGTGCTCGTTTCAGTGCTGCCCAAGATGCTCTTGCCCTTTGTGGCAAGGGCACATTGCTGGCTTACAACCACCTTGTCCACCAGGACTCCAGGTACTTTTTGCAAAGTCATCCCTCAGCATGAGCTGGTGCATGGGGTTGGTTCTCCTGAGGTACAGCACTTTGCTCTCCCATTTGTTGAACTTCATATGGTTCATGTCTGACTGTTTCTTCAATCCACTGAGGTCACCCAAGAGCGATGGTGTACCAACAACTCTCACTCTTGGAACATCTGTGAACTTGCTGAGGGTCCAATTCTCTGCTGTCATCCAGGTCAGTAATGAAGAGGTAGAACAGCATTAGCCCCAGCAGTGACTCCTGAGATGTATCACTGTTGACTGGCCCCCAGCTGGACTCTATGCCTGCTGATCACAACTCTGTGAGACTGAACAGTTCAGCTAATGTTCAGTACACCTTACTGTACTCTTATTTGGTCTGTGCTCCATCAGCTTGCCTGTGAGACTGTTGTGGGAGATAATGTCTAAAGACTTAACTAAAGTTGAGACTTTAAAATATCCCCTCTCTGGTCAGACAGTATTTCTGTAGTATTCCTCCAGATTGCCTGTCCTTGCTTTCACCTCTGGTATGCTGCATTTTTATGTTTGGGTTTTGTCAGGAACTCCTTGCTTATTATGTTCATCCATGCAGAATCCTTGCATTTATGCATTCATGTTTCTTTTCAAGGAGCAAAAAGGAGGAGAAGGAAGATGCTTTGTGTGAGTATAGTCTGTAAGAAGAGAGTCCCAAGGCAGAGAAGGTCTGCTGTGAAAAACAGGAGAAAACAGAAAAAATAGTAACTATGTCGATTTCTAGTATTTATTCTAAGGATGTAGCAATGCTTTTTACCACACTTTCCATTTTATTCAGCATGAATTTTAAAGCATGCCTCTCATACAAAAAAAGATACTTTTAAAAAGTGTTATCCTATAATTGCAATATATTATTTTCCAAGCCAAATAGCAATATATCTTACTATTAAGTCAGTCTGAAAATCAAGTTAAGTTTGCTCTTGGTATCTGTAAGAAAAATTCTAAGTTAAAAGACTAAGTAGAACTCTTGCTGGTGGGAATGTGAGCCATTATAATACTTACGCCTCTTTTTTGTGTTGATTCTATAGAAACAAGAAAAGAGTTTTTTCCCTAGACTGTAACCTTCATTATTAAATACTACCAGTCTTCTAGTAATGACAAAATGCAGTTGTGTGTAATTTTCTAAATGCATTCACAGTCTAGCTATTAGTGTGTATGTATTTTTAAAGGAATAAGGTACTATTGCTCAAATCACTTCATTATGCCATTTTCTAAATGCTCTGTTCTTTCTTAGTCATTCCAAGTGGGCCTTTAATTCTGCCATCCATAATGCATCATTTTACCCTGCTGATTCAGACAGAGAGAATCATTCAGGTTGGAATAATTATCTTTTGTAGAATTCAACATTTACGTATCTGTTGAAAATAGTAAGCTTGGATTTTATTTTTCTTTGCCTTAGAATTCCTCATAGTACTTGGTCAGCATCAACTTGGAAAGTTGATTAGATACGGCCAAGGAAAATAGATTATAACCCATGAATGAAGAACTGAAGTAACTTTGCTCTCTGGAGAAAGCAAACAAAAAAACCTAAATTCATCCTAAATTATGTCAAGGAGAGCCAAGTGGAAGAGAGAGTGGCCAAATCTGGGCAAGAGAAGCAGATTAAACCTCCTATATTTATTGATATTTATTGGTTCAGACCAAATTTTTGCAAGCAAAGTAATGAATTATAAGGCTAGAACAGAGCACAAAATTTTAATGGATCGACAATGTAAGACAAAATTGTCTAAGAAAACTTTCATTTGCATAATTTAACACTGAAGTTTTATGAGTTCTGGAACAAGTAGAATTGATGGCTAAATTGCATGTGCCTGTTGGTTTGGACTTTTGAAAAGAGCAAACATTTTATATTAGAAGTATGAAATCGTAGTCTGTTATTCCTCCTAAATGACCAGCTTATGACTTTTAAAATATTATAAGTGTTCTACATTTATGTATGTAATGTTTTGCTCTGTGTGTGCTTTATATAAAAACAGTCACAGAAACTGTGTAGTTTGATGTTGGTTGTGATGTGCAAAAGCTCTGGTCTAGGTAAATGATAAGGAGAATATTTATCATAAGAAAGTTGCGTAAAAAAGGGATGAGTTTTGTAGGTATTGTACTAAAAGAGTTTTTCTCTAATGAGTGCTGGATAAGAAGATACATTTCTGCAAGGAAAAGACTACATGTGTTCCTATAAGCTCTCTTTTATGTCAATTTCTAGTGTTGGTAGGACAGCATCTTTAAAGAAGACTGACTAAGCAAGGGAGGGGTTGCTTGTGCTGTGTTTCAATCATACTTGAGATGTTCAGCTCAAAATCCTTGTTTATTTATCACTGATTCTATCATTCATTTAACTTCTTCAGTCCATTGTCAGAGCTGACACAGTGCTGGTCAGTTTTATTTTCTTTTTTCATTTATTTGCATCTTCTAAGAAAAAGAAGTGCTGAGTTTCAAAAAACTGAGAAAGCAACAAAGTTCTTATCCTCTTATCTAAGTGTTGACTCTAACATTCCTTCCATTAGCAGCCTCTCTCAGAAGTTTTTGAAGTAGCAGTCTTCACCTTTCTTTCTTTCTTTCTTTCTTTCTTTCTTTCTTTCTTTCTTTCTTTCTTTCTTTCTTTCTTTCTTTCTTTCTTNTCTCTCTCTCTCTCTCTCTTTCTCTCTTTCTCTCTTTCTCTCTTTCTTTCTGTATAAAAGGAGCTTCTCACAAATGTCTGTAGTGCATCTGCCTTCAAAACTCATCCCCACCAAAATACTTACGAAACCAGTGACAGCATTTAAGTTGCAGTCTGGCATTATCATACCAGCTAAGAAAATCTCACAGCCAGCTGTTACTAAAATCCATGTTTTTCCATCAGTCCCCTCTACACTCACTTGTGTTCCCACTCAGTCTCCTGTGCCATCACTTTTACTTGTCTGATCATGTAGTGAGATGTTTAAGGAAGCTAAATTGGCAGAAAAACAATTGCCGTTCTTTAAAAGCACCTCTCTGCCTGTTCACTTTCAGAGATTGGGAGCAGTTCAGTTTCAATATCAAAGCAAAGGAAGATGATTCATGGGGCAGAAGAGTGGAGCAGCTTCACCCTTCTTTGTCAGGAGTTAACTTTTAGAAGATTGTGGCCATGACTGCAGCTATAAACAGTGAATATACTGAGAATACTACTTACCACATTGATCTGTGCTGGCTTGCTATCTGCCTGGGCTCTCATGTCTGTAACCACTCTATTTCCTTTCTTTTCTACTTGGTTATAAGCCTGTTGTTCAGGGGCTGCCTATCTGTAGTGTATTTTTAAACCACAACTTTTGCAACTTCAAAACTTTTTTCTGTGATGTTTACCATATCTTAGAATTTTTCCTTCTTAACAGGTGTCAGACATTATTATTATTTCTAATCTGGGGAGGATGACACAGCCTCCACATAACTGTTTGCCAATGTCCTTGTGAAAAAACTTATTATTACAACATCTCCTCTGCATAACATAAATAAATATTGGGGATAAGAATAATTTATCCTTACTTAACAGGATGGAATTTGAGGGCTGGACACAGCTGTCTTTGGTATACGAAAACAAAAATGTCACCAAGCTTCAAGAGGAAAGAACTGTGAGGAGAATGTATGCACTGCTTGATCATATTTGTTTGTCTTTTGTAGGGATTTTTACCAGTTATTGCACCACAATACATTGTCTTGCAAGTATATGGTACATAGGAGACCTTTAAAACTGAATTTATGAAGACTGAATTTATGAAGATAGTTGAATAACTATGAATTTATGAAGAATATTGTGAAGATGGACACTATGGTTTGGGAGACTGGTACTAGGACACGAAGGCTTCTACACAACTGCTTTGAATATAGCTAAGGGATACTTACAGGGCCAGTAGGAATCACTTTGATTTTTCAAAATTAATGGTCTTTTTATTTTTTTAAAATCATCTTTTAGGTGTCTGTTTGCATCTCATTATTAGGAACAAGCCACTTGGATAGCAGAAGTTGCTCTTTACTAATTCCAACAGCAATAGGCAGACTGAAAAGGAAAAGAAAGACTAACCTACAGATCAAATTCATCAAAACAAATGAGGATGATATTGGAAATATTTCTAGACATTTGAAAGACAAATTGGGCTTAAATCTCTGCTGCTGTCTGCCTCCCTTGCCCCAGATGTTACCTTTTGACATGTCAATCTCATAAAAGAGACCCCTCTTCCAAATATATATAAGCCAACACTTTTGAACATTTGTCTCCACAAGGAGTCTTTTTCTTCAGATGAGGACTGAATAAAGGTAAAACTTCATGGAAGCTCAGCAGATGGTTAGCAGAACTGTCTAGAGCATACCTATCATCCCCCTGTACAGTTCCATGGGACCCCTAAACCAACTGGGTGTTGCTACCTGGCACCCCAAGGCTGTGCTCTCCCACTGTCACTTCTGTGCTGGCCTGGCTGGCTGGCAGGGGTGTGATAAACCAGGCTGGAAGCCCTGCAGGGCAGAGAGATAAGCCAGGAAAACCAGAGAAGGTTTCTTGCAGTGTCTCACCAGGCCAGGTGAGAGCCAGCGGACTCAGAAGAACAGGAAGCAATTCAAAGAGCAAAGCCACAGCACTAACTTAGATCAGTCTAAACTCTCACACATTTGTGTGTGCTGCTGGGTGGTGGCACTTCTTCCTCCTGCCTCTGCTCTGTCCTAAGCACTGTCATCTTCTCCCTGGTGCCCTTTCTGGTGTTGCTTTGGAGCCCTTGTGAGTTGACGCAGCTCATCAATCTCCCAGGAAAAAAAAAATCTTCACTTGCTTGTTGCATTGATTGTTGTGTGATTGTTAAATCCAGTTCAAGGAAAGCTGCAAGAATGTCTGTGGAAGTGGTTGGGAAGAACAGAACTGCTGTATTTTGTGGCAATCTCCATTTAGGTTATGCTATGAGGAGGTGAAACTATTCTCTTTGTGTGCTTTCAGAAGGGATGAAAACAAATTCCAGCTTGTCAAAAAGATTTAGTTTTGAGTTGGATCAACACACAGGTCTGACTTAACATTTGTAGAAATGCTCATCTTAAAATAGGGAGAGAATCAAAATATTTAGTGAGGGGCAGGAGAGAGAGTCTTTCCTTTCATAGCAGTGACCTCTTAGATTGTCTGATGCTGAACATGGAACTGCTCCCCAAGAAGGGGAGTCCAAATGATCAAAGAAATTTTCAGCTTTTTGTTGTAAACAGCTCACCAGAATGATCCAACTTAAAAAAATAATTATCTTTTACCTTTGGAAACTGCATGTTTTCACTGGCCTCACAAGCAGGAGAATTTGTGGGAGAATGGGAGAATAAAGAACTACACCAGAGAGCAAATAATTTACTAGAAAATTGGGAAGAAAGGAACTTACTCAACGGGCTTTACCATCAGGAAAGTTCTAATGTGGTACTGTGCTTTGGATTTTCCACAGTATCTTGTAATGAAGAAGAAAAATGATGTACCTCAGTAGCCCTCTCTTCTTACACACTGTTGTGCTGCTGGCAACCCCCATTTCCTGGTACTGTGGTTGGTGGGAGTGGTACAATACCAAAACCATGATGTGTGGTACACTAGGGAAGAGGGCACTTCTTATATGTGTTTTTGGAGAGGCTAAATCTATACTTAATTATGCAAGTTAACTTTCTATAAACTTAAAAACTGTTATGGCCTGAAATCTACTTAAAATTGCTATTTTTCAGAGTAAATTTACTTCTGTGTCTGGTTTTAAATTTGTCTCTGTTTTCACCTACATTGCTGTCTTAGCAGTTTTTGACTTAAAAAAAAAAGTTGCAATGGTTTCCTTCTTCTGGAATAATAATTTCTTGTTAGTTAATGAAGGACTTCTTCCTTCAGTATGATGACTTTATCATTGTGATTATGCAGACCTGACTGCTGGTGCCACAATAGTGATTTAAAGCACCACAGACTGACTCTTGAGGGTCCAGCCACAGTAGAATACATCACACACTGTGTTGCAACTTTTGCAGGTAAGCGGTTTGACACTTTTAGATTTCTGTTTAAAAGTGTCAGTCGATAGTGAGTATCATGAAGAGGTATGGAAGCTGGCTGAGGAAATCCTCTGGCTAAAGGAACAGTCCCACCTGAAAGCAGCTGGTGTTGTCCATACTTTGTACTCAATCCATCAAGTATTTACCAGTATAATTCAGTGGAGTAATTTCATAGCTGAGTTTGTGCTCAGTGGATTCTGAAAGCTCTTATGCTGCATGAGCTGATGGGATACCACTTCACTAGTGAACAGAACTGCTGAAGACCACGTTTTGTCCTCGAGACCATGCTCAAACTGGAGTCTCCTTGCTTCCAGAACAGACCAGCTGTGCCCTGGCTTCAGGTCCCCAGTATGTGGCAGAGACCATTGTAACAGTAGAGACAAGCATGCTCCAGTGTCCGATGACCTTTCTGTTCTGGCATAGTTATAGCTAAGGCAGCTGGAAGTTGCTGCACTGGATTTGTCTCCCCGATGCCCAACAGGAGTGGTGTCTACCTTCACTGCTCAATTTTAATTAGTTCTCTTTGGTAAGGCTTAGTAGGAGAAGAGGAGGGAGGAAAATAATGCATCAGTACATTTTGTAATTGCTTCCATACTTTGGTTATGAGTAAATTGGAACAATTTTTCTGTAGAATTAAAACTCCCCCAGACCTGTAAGAGTATGTGCCTTGGTGAAGGCAAAATCAAGTATCACATTGGCTTTGAGGCAAAGGACTGAAGGACATAAGGATCCTTTAAAGGCTTACATTAATTTTATGTATGTTCTATGTATTTTATTAATTTCTCTGCTTTTTTTCCACCCCTGAAATAAAAAATTCAAGGTTGAATTGTGATAATCACTTCTGTATTGACCTGTCTTTATTTCCAAGTGGGTAATTTTATTATATAAATATTTCTCATTACTGTGTTGGTACTGTAATACTAGTTTTATCAATTTGATATTTTTGCCAATTTTCTTTAACCCCTTAATATTATTGATGCTTTGAAATAGTTGCTAGAACTGGTAAGTAAGTACACACTGTGTTGTCTCTACTTGGTGGGGAAAGTTGCTTTTTGTTAATTTGCCAGGTTGTAGCCATTCTTGCTGTTACCATTATCTCCCCCACAATTCCTTCTTGCTTAGAGATTTGGGCTCTTAATTTGGAGTTTATGGACAAAAGGTAACGAGGAATCCTAATTCCTTCTTTTCTCATTTCTTAAGTATTGCATGTTTGTTTGCATGGTTTTATTTTTCCCAGGGTGAGCATAGAGTAGCAGAGTTACTTACCAATGCAAGTGGTGGTGTTTAACTTTGCAGTCTTCTACTGTTCTATACTCTAACGTAACCATCACACCTTCTTGGCTTCCTGTCCTGCTGGGACCTGCCTGTACTTGCCTCTTATTCCCTAGTTTTTGCCACAAGAGTGTAGTTAATTTGATTACTGTTTAATCTGCTTGATTCCCAAAAGAAAGAAAGCAGGGAAGCCCTTGTCCCCATCTGCTTTTCCTATCCTCTGAATATTCTTATTTTTTCACTGTAAGCAGTGCAGAACACCTTTCTTGCCATTCTTATTTTAATTTCAAGAAAATGCTAATGGATGATCCTTGTCTTCAGGACTGGTGAACATGTGTTGGCAGTTGGGCCACCAGGGATACCATTTATTAACAAAGTCATGGCACAGGTGAAAATGGTCCTAATCAGCTCTTCAGTAAACCCAGGTGATGTTTCTGCCCACCTTCTGCATATCTTCTAAATTAACAAATGCTACTGGGGTTTGGTTTTGTTTGTTTGTTTTTTAGCTTTTTTATTATATTATATTTTTTTTATTAATAAGCTTCAGGGAGGGAAAGATAATCATTGAACCACTACAAATATTTATTCTCCAGATGATGTAAGAAAAGAAAACAGAGCACTAGAAGCTAGTCTTGCACAAGACCATGTGGACAATCTTCAATTCACTAGAAGCTGATTGTGATTTAGATGCCAATGATACTGGAAAAAGTTTGGAATCCCATTTAAAAGAAACCCTGTGCATTCCTTTTTTTCCTTCTCTGATGTAAAGAAATATGTACCAAACTTTGGCAGTTCTTTCAAATGGAGCTCCTTGGCTGTTTTTGCAAAAAAACCTTGGCTAACTCAGCCACGGCATTTTCCTAAAATGCTGACTATAGACCTACATGGGTTAGTGAAATAGTCTACATCCCAACTTACTCAGAATACTTCTACCATAGACAGAATTTGAGTTTCTTCAACTGTTGCTCACAGGAGTGTATTAAAAGATTGAAGTTTTTGTGCTTTCCATAAGGTTTTGGCAAACAAGCGTTGCCAGAGAATAAAGAAAAAGACATGTGGCATAAAAATAGTTCAGAACTGCTGCTCTCAAGTATTTATGTTCTTAGATATCCTAAGATGAAGTCCTGGAACATTAGCAGAGTCTAGCTACGAGCTCCAAGAGGAAATGGTTGACCTGGCAGACAGGAAAGTTGTGCACTGCATGTTGCATAGTGACTGTGAGGGAGTCCCTTTGCAAAATGTGCATGAGCCTTTATAAGATTAATTTAAGCAGGTAAGTTCATGTGTGTTGTGGTGAGATTTGCAATTTCCTTTCTGTCATCTGCAACTGGTGGCAGTGCTAATACTGGATAAGAATTTTTGAAACAGAAATACCCTAAAGTTGCTTCAGGAGCCCAAAGGATACCATCAAATTAGCTAAGAAGTCATCCAGTACTAAGTGCATGCTCAAAGCTTCAAGAAAAGCCTGGGCCTCTTTTCTTCATGGAAATGCAAAATACTTGGTAAATATACTCATTTTAATGATTTCATTGTATGCTACACTGTGAAATCTGCTGGAAAAAACATTGAACTTGCTATAATAAGGAGAAACCGGCCATCCCAGATATGTATTAATGACTCTACAGGAAACAATTATATAAGTGCTATGCAAAATCTTCTCACAAAAATTATTCCAGGTGACACCTGTGCATACAACTTGATGTATGAAATCTCCCCTAACATCTGCTGGTACAATGTTAGGTGACTTTTGTAGTGTCTCTGTAGATTGATAGTGCTGGGAGCTATAATGGTTGCTGCTGATTTATAGTAGTGTAAGACACTGTTGGGAACATTTCATGCAGGAAGCAGTGTAGGAAGGTGTATGGCAACATGCTACTTGTGTAGCTTGTATAAGACATTATCATTGTCTTTGAAAATGATGAAAATTATAGCAGTGTTTTATCCTGTAGTGATCCTTATCACAGTGTTTCTGACATGTTGTCCCTTTGCAGCTTAATAGCTTCTGTTTCCATCACAAGTGGAAGATATAGGCTTTATAGTGTATAAAAAAATTTGCATAAAAATATTATCAGAAGGCAGTATGCTCATTTTTTGTAATAGTAACTGTAATGCTACCTCTATAAAGTGCTGCCAGAAGGTTTAAGGAAGACAAACTTTCCTCCCTGCTCAGCACTGGTGAGGCCACACCTGGAGTGCTGTACTCCCCTCTGGGCACCCCAGTACAAGAGAGCCATGGATGTACTTGAGAGAGTCCAGCAAAGGGTCCCAAGGATGATGGAAGGACTGGAGCATCTTGCCTGTGAGGAAAGGTTGAGACTGTTGGGACAGCTGAGCCTGGAGAAGAGAAGGCTCAGGGAGGTAAGTCAAGGTCTATAAATGTCTCTTCTGACAGGAGGGTGCAAAAAGGACAGCACCAGTGGTGTACAGTGACAAGACTGGAGGTAACAGGCTCAAACTGTTGGAAGTTGTGTTGAACACCAGGATTTTTTTTTTTTTTATTTTTTTTTACAATGGGGGTGATGGAGCACCAGAGGGTTTTGCCTGACTCTAGGTATTCAGCTTGAATAACAAATTTTAATGAGTGTCTACTTTGAAATTCAGTATGCATTTCCTCTCTCCCAAGGTGATAGTACAGTAAGTGAATGTGATTTCGATGTTTCGGAAACAGCACAGAAATAATAGGGGAGGGAACAATATGTAAATGCATTTTCCCAAATGTTTAAATAGGGCAAACAATTTGCTTAATGCTTTTGAAATTAGACTAATTTTTCAGTTTTAACATTTGTTTAAAGTACCCCTCTTTCCCCCTTCAAGTATGAGAACAGTATGAAGGAAGGAAGAGGAAGGGGAAAAATAAAATCTCAATCATTTTATTTATGACCAAAAGAAAAAAAGATGAATTCAGGTATACTTTGCAGGCACTTTTTGATCAAGTAAACCATTTTTTGAGTTATTCATGGAATGAAAACTAGGAAACAAGATTGCAGTTGCAGGTTCAGAAATCCTTAGCTTTCTATGCTTTTATGATCTTTGTGTATCAAGGGTGAATCAACTTATGAATTCCCAGGGGAAGACCAGCAGTTCAGCTAAAAATTATGCACCTACTTAATCTAAGATGATATGCAAGCATAGGGAGGTGGAAATTTAACACACCACTCCAGCAATAGTTTTCTACAATGTGATACTTGTGAGCATAAAGGAAAAATAGATTGGAGCATCACAGTTGGAAATACATGGAATTAATAATTTTGTTCTACTCAGATTTTTAATGCAAAAGATACTGAAATGCAAGTTACAGAAGAAGAGAAGGGGAAAATATCTAAGTCACAGAACAATTATGACAGCATAATGTTTTTGAAGCTCTAAGAGGCAGCAATTGTCCACAGTGCACAGAGTTGCTGAATGAACTTGTTTCTGCCTAAGCTGAGTTTTGAAGTTTTCCTGAAATGTGATGGAGCTAGAGTTGTGCTACTGTGATATGTTGGAGCTGTGTAAAAAGAGGCTTTTTTTTTCCCTCACACATATATTTGCCACAAAAAATTACTGACATGTTTTCCAGAAGCTGATGACTGGCGGGTTAGTGGTGGTACAGGATATGTAAAATCTGTCAGAAACTCTTTTTTCCTCCTTTTTTATTGTAATTTTTGTAAATAGGCTAATTACTGCTCAGTGGCACTATGAGTCCAGTAAAGATCTTATTTGTGTTCTGTTTTATTTACTAAGTGTTACAATACTGTACATTATTCATGAGCAATATCAATAAATAAATAAAATAGCAACGTCACTTTACATAATGCTGCATTATTATAGGCCACTGCAGCTTCAGTGATAAAACTGTTTTCTTTTAGTGAGTTTTACTGGATAGCAAGTGGTATCCAGTATAACTTCATAGTATAAATTCATCCGTAAATTCTTAACATATTAAGTCTGAGATCAGTTGGTTTTATTCTCTGTGTTCTGTTGAGAATATATTTGTGCCCAGTGGCTAAGCTTTAATACTGTGGAGCTCTTTTGTAGAGGCATTTTTACTGTACCTGTTTCCTGTTACTGTATATTTTCAGCTACTCATGGCTATTGCTTTTGTCCATTCCTCCCTTCTTTCTTCCTTAGTTCACTTAGTTTTCTGATCTTTCTTTCTCACTTAGAGCCAAACTTGTGAGGTGTGTGTGCTCTCCAGACCTTCCCACCTCACCAGGTCACTTCCAGCTGAACAAGAACCAGCGTGTGCCCAGGTGGCCAAGAAGGACAGTGGCATCCTGGCCTGTATCAGCAATAGTGTGGCCAGCAGGACCAGGGCAGTGATTGTCCCTCTGTACTGGGCACTGGTGAGGCTGCACCTCAAATCCTGTGTTTGGTTCTGGGCCCCTCAGAAGAAGGACATGGAGGTGCTGGAGCATGTCCAGAGGAAGGCAACAGAGCTGGGGAAGGGTCTAGAGCACAAGTTGTTTGGGAAATGGCTACGGGAGTTGGGGGTGTTTAGCTGGGAGGAGGCTGATGCCCTTATCACTCTCTACAACAACCTGAAAGGAGGCTGTAGCCAGGTGGGAGTTGGTCTCTTCTCCCAAGTAACAAGTGATGGGACAAGAGGAAATGGCCTCAGATTGTGCCAGGGGAAGTTTTGATTGGAGATTAGGAAAAAATCCTTCACTGAAAGAGCTGCTGAGCATTAGGACAGGCTGCCCAGGGAAGTGTTTAAGTCACAATCCCTGGGGGCATTGAAATGATCTGTATGTGGTACTGAGGGACAAGGTTTAGTGATGGACTTGGCAGTACAGGGTAATGATTGGACTTGATGATCTTGGTGGTTCTCCAACATAAATGTTTCTACAACTCTGTGATGTAGCTTAGGGTTCCTAAAATCAGCTGGCACTGCAGGTGCACAGCCAGACAGGAATTCCTCTGCTGGGACTTCACATGCCTCACCATTAGCTCCCTGTCTATTTGTAGCTCAGTATAGTCAACCAAGCTTTATGTCATATAACAGTTCAAAAGTACATACCCAATTCCTTTATTATACCTTCCTGTGGTACTTTTAAATGTTTTATAAGATTTTAAAGCCACCGGGTATTGTACCTCATGGAAAAAAGACTATGACTTATGCAAATCTGTATATACATTGTGACCTGAATATCCAAAAAAAAGAGGCACCTCCATAAAAAGATCAGTCAAGACAGAAAAAAGAGGGCAGACTGTATCTCTGATTATAAACAAATTAAAAAAAATCTACTGAAATTGCAACCAAAATGCAGGTGTGTTTACTGCTGATATTAAATAGCTTTCTGTGATTTTACTTGGTTGTTTTCATTAGTAAATAGATACACATTTACAACTTTGAATCCCATTACTTTTTGCTCATGTATTCTATTCCTGCACTTCCAACTAAGAGAATATAAAACTTTTGTAAAAAGGATCATGGACAGATTAAAACCCATTGAAGCACACTAGATAGATTTTACAGGATTATAGGAAGCTGAAACCATTGTTGTATGTGAAACTGGCTTAAATCCTAAGGACTTTAAAAGGTCCATCTTTGGATAAGTTAAGGCCTGCTGTGTGGACAGAAATTTTGGAGGGTGAGTGGCTTTATGGAGGGTGGTTTTTGTTTTAAATATGATATTTGAAAACCTCCAGAAAGCTTAGAACAGCACAGACTGATTCAATGCACACTGTGAAGGAAACAGGTTATGCAGAGCAAATTACGGGCAGTTGTCATCTAACCTAATAGCTCCTGGAAAGGAAATCTGAGCTGCTCTTCGCTGTAATACTTTTCTATGCCTGGAAGGTAAAGAAGGAACTTCTATAGAATGTCAGATGCACCCATTCATGGGTTATTTGAAGCAGTAGAACAGCTCAGTTTGCCAAGGCCAGGTGTTCATGGAAAGAACAGTTACATGGTTAGATACATCTTCAGCTGACTTTGAAAAGCAGTTACTATGCTTAGCAGTATCCCCCAGACAAGGTCTTGGGGTAAAAAAGAATGTAGACAAGAATGATGACTTAATTCAGAGTTTTTCAATGTATGGGGGTTTGTTTGGTTGTGGGGGGTTGTTTTGTTTTGGGTTTTGTGTTTGTTTGTTTGTTGGGTGGGTTGGTTGTTTTTTTTTTTTTTGATGGTGGCATTTACCCAAGAGAATAAAGATTTTTAAAACCTCAAAACTCCAGGTAATGACAAAAGTAACTTCCTTAAATGTGCTGCAACCTCTTCAGTTATGAAAATAGCTTTCAAGTTCCAGATTTTTTGTTCCTTTTTATTCTGAATGACTTTTTGTATTTCCCTTAACTTTGCCAATAAAGAGTGCGTACTGAGCCTCTATGATAACACATTTTTCCAGTCTGGGAAAAGGACTCTTCCTTTTATTTCCTGTGTACTTTCATACAATGATGGGTACCTCTGCTTCGTTTGGAGAAGACACTTACAGAACTTTAACTTTTTATTTTTATTTAAGATATGCATATTTCTAAATCTTCTGGGTATGGGTTTTTTTCCCTCTTTATTGTAATTGTGCTGTGCCTTTTCTTGTAACGCATTTCATATTGCTTCCTTTGCTTCTTGATTCATGTATTTCTTTCTCTCACTATGCTGTATTTTTTACTTCCCATTTGCACACACTGCTGTGCTTTGCAGTTCTGTTGCATGCAATTCTGTTGTCTTCAGCTGTTTCTTTTTGCCTCTTTCAGATACACTTTCACTCCTCAGCATTTACATGGGGGTCTCAGAGATTCCCTCTAAAGTTCAATGGCTGCAAGAAGATAAAAACTTGGCTTTAAGTAAGAAGCCAACTCCATTCTTCCTGAAGCCCAAGAATAATAGACATGATGCCTTGCTTTGCATTCTCTTCCCTTCTGCCATCAGTCACTGCTGGTCTTTGGTGAAACTGATGCATTCCTCTCTCCAGGTCTCTGTGCATCCTTTGGCAAAGTAGGAGGCAACTCACTGGTTGTTACTTTATGTGTGTAACACAGCTTCATATGCATAAGAAGTGATGTAATTTGGTCAGACTTGGCAGAGCTGTAAAACGTACAGAGAATGTTCCCTCCTGTGTTACCACCTCTTCTTTTTCACCATCTTCTCAGCTTGCTCTGACACTTGGAAACTGTGACCATTGCTGCTGCCACCTCTTTCGAGATTTTGGGCTGGTTTGTTCTGGAATAGAATAGGCATGGTAAGAGGTGAGCAATTTCTCTCACCTTTTTCTGTTGCTGCTTACAGCAATATAAAGCACTAACGCTGTGGAATCAAGCAAAGTTGTTACTTGAAATGGCCAAAAAGAGGAGTGTTGCCCTTTCTTGTCGATATTTCTATCCGAAAAACATAGTCGCAAGAGAAGCTTAATACAAGAGTAATTACTTTTTTCTCCTAATATCTGTTGGACTTTGAGCTTTTCGTACCACTTTAATGAACCATACAACAGGCCCTGGATTTTGTAATTGCTTATGTTGTGCTCTATTTGGGTAGTTATAAGCAGTATCTCTTAAATTTTATGCATAAAATAAAGCACATGCATTAACATGCTTCAGAATGTACTGAAATTTAACCCACTTGGCTATGATACACAACAACCTCAAAGCAGAATTACTGAAGGTCATGCTGAGTTCCCTATCACACTTGCAAAACATTTCCATTATATTCTGAAATTTGTTTTTAGAGCTGTGTTGTGTGCATTCTGTCAGGATCACACTTGCTTTACAAGGGGGACCGAGTTCCACGTCCTTCCTCAGCCTTTCTTCAAGTGGAGCCTCGGGCATGAAGGTCAAACGGGACAACTTTGTCCCCTTCATCCCTACAGGTCCGCGCTCCTTTCGCCATCTCGGCCTGTCAGCAGGTTCCCATCACGACGCGACGAACTCTCACACTTGCCTGAACTGCTTTTGTTTTGAATGGCAGCTCCAAGGGCACCTGCAGCCCAGGTACAGCCGGGGCTGGTCTGGCGCAGGTAGGCGGGCCGGAGGCCGGCACGGCGGGAGGAGCAGCTCCGGCTCTGCCGTGGCCACCCACGCGTCACCCCGTCCCGGGGCTGCGGGCGCGTCCCCCTTCGGCCGCCTGCACTCTCTCCGCCGCCGCCGACTTCAACACGACACAGGCGCTAGAACCCGCATGGCTCCATAAACACGGTCGGGCTCCAAGGGACGGGGGCCCGGGCCGGGCGCCGCCGCAGTAGGACGCGCTGGCGGCGTTGGACCGCCCTTCTTCCCTCCTCCCTCTCCTCCCTCCCGCCGCCGGCAGGGGAGGCCGGGCCGGCCGGGCCCACGTGCGCGGCGCCCGGGAGCCGGAGCAGCGGCGCTGCCATGTGTTTCCGCGGGCGAGCCGCCGGCCGGGGCTCCGCCTGAGCGCCCCCCGCCCGCGATGCTGCGGGGCGCCGCGGGGCTCTGCGCGACGCGGCCGCCCCCCGTCCCCTCGCCGCCTCCTCCTCCATGAGCACCTCGGCGGCCCCCGTCAGGCTGATGCCCGGCGGGCACCCGGAGCAGGCGGCCGCCTGCGCCCCAGCCGCGGGCTCGGCGCCCGACCGGGGCAGCCCCGCCGCCGCTGTGCCCGGCGGCCCCGCCGCCGCCCCGCCGCTGTGCCCGGCGGCCGCCCCCGCGGGGACCCCGGTGGTGCGGGCGGCCGCTCCCGGGGTCCCGCGGCCGATGGCGCCCAAGGGGCCGCCCACGGCCACCCTCCAGTTGCCGGCCAACTTGCAGCTGCCGCCAGGTGAGTGATCCCTCCCGGGCTGCCCCAGGTGTGGGCACGTCCCGTGTCGCGACTTACCCGGCGTGTCGCGGTCGTCGCTGCCCGGGGCCGGTGTGCAGGACGGAGCCCGCCGCGCTGCCCTTGCTGCTGGGGACGAGTCGTGGCGAAGGACAGGCAGGGCGGCGGGGGTGGTGGCGATGGTAGTGGCGGTGTGTGTTTCGGGATGGTTGTCTGCCCCAAACTTCTGGGAACCGGCCTGTGCGCCTGCCTTGCAGGGCACTGGCAGTGTGACTGGGCTCAGTCGGGTAGCGCTGGGGATGCTTGCAGCCTGTCTGAAGGATGGATCTGGAAATCTCTGGATGAAGGCAAGTTCTTACTTTGCTGGATATCACGAAGAGCAGGAGAAGTAACCAAAAACTCAGCGGCCAAGTTACCATAACGTATGACTTGAAAAAGAGAGCTCGAGGCTTTAGTGGAACTTGGATGAAGGAGTGTCTCGGGGAGGGGGGTGTGAGCGTGGCTTGGCGGCTGCAGAGCGGCTCCGTAACTCACGGGGCGGGTCGGGTTGCCCGCACTCACCTCCGACCGGGCGGTCCCGCGGGAATTCTTGTCACTGCCACAACCCGGCCGATGCGACTGTTCGTGGAACAAAATACTGCCGTGCCTAAAGAGGGCAGAATTGAAAGTTCATTACGTTGTTGCTCCTTGAAACGCTTTTTTTAAAAAATAAACCTGTGGGAAACATAAGGGTTCGGAGAGATACCGCCCTTACAGATGTGCTTTCTATAGCATCAGTGAAAAGATTAACGCAGGAATTGCACAGTGCTGATACAGACATCCTAATACTTTGGGTGGCAACAGAGGATTAGCCAGGGCTTCCACCTGCACTTTCTCTTAAGAGGAAGAAGGGGCAGTTGGTTCTGAACTTCCCGCTTCTCCCTGTTGGGCTCTACTTCAATTTTTTTTTAAATAAAAAAATGAATTTGCTTCCACTGGTTTTGGTTTCATTCTGTTGAGACCCCAAGATATGTAATGACTTTATTGCTATTTGATGCTATAATTATTTCCTGCCAGGACGGTTCTGTTGTTGGAGCATCTGTTGCAGTTACTTTCAGGTTGGATATTGCTGAAAAGGATGACTGGCTTTACAGTAATCCCATGTGCTGGTAGTGCATATTTGCCTCTTTTTCCTTTCCTCATTTTTTTTTAATCCAAATGTCTTTATCAAAGGCATGCACCTCCCAAGGAAATATATAATGCTAATTTTAAAAAAAAGTCTGTAGTCAGTTTCACTGTAGATTTCCCAGCACTCATGATGCTGTAATGTCTGGGTAGTCAGCAGTCAAGGATGACTCTAAATCCTTGCCAACTTTCGTCTGAAATGAGCCACGATGGAAATACATTAACTTCTTGTAGCAAGACTTCCCAGGTATCCACGGTTTGTATCTAATGTTTTTGCTTTCTGGAATGTATTGACATTCAGTTAAACACCTTTCTGTGAAGGTGGATGTTCATGTAATTTGCCTGTGGTTTGGGAACTACAAGTTAGCAAAACTTAGGGTTTTTTTGTAGTGGCTTAAGTTTGATTGCATCCAGGTATACTGTTGAATGTCATCTGACTTGTGTTGTGGAAGGAGGCAGAAGTCACAAAAATAGTATTACCCCTCAGTTGTATCAGCTTGTTTTCCTTGCCCCTGGGACAATGCAGTCTTTGTATCAGAAGTTCAGAGGTGCTGGTACTCTGCAGCATTGTAAATTAAAATAACTGTATGGACTTCAGTGCTTCAGAAGAAACTAGACATTGTCAGATTTCAAATGGATCAATGTTTCAGGGAAACTTCTCTAGGCAATTGTTGCAAGGTTATATAAAAATGCATTCCATCTTGAAAAAGTGTTAGTATTTTACCTATTTTACCTCTCTCTTCTAGGTGGATTCAATTTTTAATTAAGAATAAAAAATGCAAGATGGATAGCATTAAAGCCACAAGTGTTAACAGCATTAAAAAAAGAAAGTGGAATACACCGCCAAATTCCTAGACTTGAAAAGCTTTCATTTCAAATAAACTGCCAAATCTAGCCACGCAGGATAAAATACAGAAGGGAGAATGCACTTAGGTTTAAAATCATGGCATTCAACTTTTGTGGCACCTGTTAAGAAAAATGCATATGGAAAACATTCCTTCCCTTGAGTTTCAAAGGGAAATATTTGAGGTGGCTTGTTCTGAGGAAGGCTGGACAGCACTGCCCTTACTGGTCGTGCTGAGTTACTCATGAACTGCTGGTGGCCCGCAGTGGGCATTGCTCCCACAGCACTGCAGTCTGGGGAAGGAAAGGCACCAGTGGAGCTGTGTTTGCCTCTGTGACTTAGAGGGCATTGGAGGTTCATGGAAATTTGGGATTTACGCTGTTCTTTCTCTTCCATCTCTACCTCCCCCTTCCTCTTGCTTAGAATAAAGCCAGGAGTTTGGAAAAGCAGATGACTAGATAATGCCTGACTCCACATGTCTCTGAGCACAGATTGCCCATCTGCCAAGTGCCTCTTTTTGTCTGGTTGCCCAGGAAAGATCAATGAGCTTTACAGGTTCTCTTGGTCTTGAAGGACTCAGACTTGCTCATGAGTAACAAGGGTTTTTCATCACCTGCTTATGATTTCCTCTACAAAGTGCTGGTTTTTAGCAGAGCAGCCAGCTGCCAGAGCAGGGCTGGTGACACCTAAGGCCATCCTCCTGCGCCAGTCCATCCCAGGCTGATCACCACTGAAGGCTTTAGGACCCATTAGGACTCCAGCTAGTCAGACTTCACAGTTTGGATTTGGTCTTCTGATTGTGCATACCATCAGCTCTTAAATGGAGTGGTTGGGCTGTGTCCTCCCAAATGAAGGGGATTTGACCTATCAAAGGGATCTTTCCTCACTTGCCCTCTTTGTTATCAGGAGCAGCAAGGCTAGTAGCATTACAGAGGCTTTGCAGGTAGCAGTCTGTGTCTGCAGAGAGCAGAGGGGCATGGTGAGTGCCGTGCTGCCTCAGTCCTGAGCTCCTTGTGACCTGTGCTGATGCATACAAACCTGCAAAAGGCTCATGTTGTGGACCATCTGCTTAACAAGAAATTGTGTCCTTGCTTAACCTGAGTTTAATGGGGGGGAGAAATGGCTGGGCTGTGCTATTAAACAGGAGGAAATAATTGGGAAGGGGAAGGAGAGACAAGGGCCGTGACAAATGTGTGTAGTTCACCTTAGTGTCTTTGGGCCCCACAGTGCTTTGGAGAGGTGGAGGGTAGAAAAAGAGCATAAAAACAATGAAAAGAATGTTGTTTCTTGCTTTTGATACTTTTCTTGAACTTAGGTTTTTGTCACTTCTGTGTCTGTACTTTCTGTCTATCCCTGGCCCTGGAATGCTCATTTTAAGCAGGTGGTTGAAAGGACAATTAGTAGATAAATCTGCTTCTCTGCTGATGGGATGAAAAAAACCAGAACTGAACCACATGCCAGGGATCCTCCATTGTTACCTTCAATCTGCTTTGAGCAGGAAAACGCTTCGAAAACCTCACCTCATGCCACTGCTGCTGGCTGCAGGGCTGTGGCAGCAGCTGCCATCACTCTTCCCTGTAGCACTGGCTGCCTCTCATGTGTGTATTTCTGTTTTATGCTTTCCATTACTACTAACACCAGTGGGCCTGAGCAAGCACAGTGTCAGCAAAGAGAAGTTGCCCTGAGTGTGCTGTAATTTCACTAGTAATATGGTGCAGAGCATGGTCTCCGTGTAAGGTTTCCTTTGCACCTGACTTAGAGGGGAACAGCAGCAAGTTCAGCTTCTTGGTTTCTGTTTGCAGCTCAGTTGTCTTTGCTTGGATGTTTTGCCTTGTCTGTGGCAGGTTTTCCACTGCCTGCAGCTTATCTAGGCTGATAATGGGTAACTGCAGAAAGCACAGGCACTGTTTGTGTCAGGTGGCTGGGCTGTGTGGTGTGAAGCAGGCAGGCAGCATGTGGACTCCTGTGGGTGGGAAGGAGAGAACCGGTGTGGGTATTCCAAAACTGCAGCGGGATGGTTTGGAGCCTGGTCTTGTTGAGTTTCTCTTAATTGTCTGTAGAACCTAAGATAGGTAACCTGATGAGGTGAGGGCTGATAAACATCTGGATGCTGTTGCCTTCTGCTTTCAAAGTTGACCTAATACATCTCATGTGGAGTGGTGTGAATCTCCCTCATCATGTTCTAGTTGTTTTTCAGTGGTAAAACCATATGAAGAATTAGATATTTCCATATCTGTATCTGGTTGGTTGCTTTAGAATAGGAAAAATGAGGAAATGCTGATTTTAAACTGCTTCTTAATTTATGTTATGTTTGAGTAGGAGTAGGGTATCTGAAGATTTCTTGTTTCGACAGGCAGAAAACTGTAGAAATTCCTTTAAAGTATGCAGTTTCTTGATGCTGATAATCCCATGAAGTCTGAGCATAGTACTCATGCTTAGACCAGTAGAGGCTAAATAATCGGTGCTTGTAACTTTTTGTATCCCAGTAACATTCTCTGTGTATCAGGCTTCTGGGGATGGATTGATTCTCTGCAGACTTCTCTCTTCACATTAGGTGACACTGATCAACCTTTTTTTTTCCCTGAGGAAGGGTGAACAAAGCTTTGGCGGGCTTGAAGAACTAAGTCAAACTTGGATAGTAGTGAGGAGATGTCTTGTGCTGTAACCAGTTGAAATGTCAGCTGCACTGTAGGACTTGATTTTGCTTTCAGGACTGAGTGTGTCTAGCAAAATAATGCCTTCATATGATTAAATGCACAGCCATGTGGGAATTAAGATTGAAATCTTGGCAGAAGATGTAAAGCTAATGTCTAGATTTTCCAACGGTTTTCCAACACAGAAAAAAATTAGATGCATTCTGAATACTGAAGCACGGAAATATGATGCTCAGTAAAATTAATGTTAAATGCTGTTCAGATTTTACAGTCAGTTGGAGTGTATTGCAAAGAATTACAGCTACAGTTTGGTGAATAGTAAACTTTTTTTAATCCTTAGATGAGAGAGAACATGAGCCTGACTTGTGTTGGGTTTGCAGTATTTAAAGGACCTTTCAACTCACAGCAGTAAAAATAGCATCATCCACACACAAGTGACAGCTGGAAGAAACACTAATTATGTTTCAGTATTCTTTTTTCCAAAAATGTTGACAAAATCTAGGTAAGCTCAGGTGTTGTTATTTTGAGTAATTACTATGCCAGGGTTTTTTAAGTCATTTTAGAAAACCAGGTGTTTGTTATGCCACTTGATTGGAATCTGTGCTGTGCCTAGTGGGTAGGATTGTATTTACAGATACATGTATATGTGAGTTTTGATGTAAATTGCAACGCTTCTGATAATTATCAAAGGTGAATAATTAGTACAGCCGTAACCATTTAGACAAGAGCAAAAGGCAAATACTTTTTTTAGAATTCTCTTTGAATGAAGCTACTTTTCTGAAAACTGATGATGTCAGAAGAAAAACAGGTATAATTTGCAAAATGGAAAAGATCACCATAGATGTTCTTAAGTGCCTTACTATTCAAATTGTCAGGATTAAGGTCTGTTCTGCCACCTGGATCACCTTTAGAACAAAGTCCACTAACAGATCTTTTCCACCTGTATCTTGAGGAAATAGTCTCTGATTGCAACTGAAGTAGGGTAAAAACGGCAATAGATGGAAGATCCTTGTTGCTAATGAACAAATCTAGGGTCTGTTAAGGCTGGAGAGCTGGTGAAGCTCACTCAGTGATCTTACTGTGCTGTAAGAGCTGTGCTGTAAGAACAGATATGGTAACACTTAATTTTTCATAGCTCGTGTTTGCAGACTTCTTCCAGTGCACACTTCCAGTTTGGTGGAGGCAGAGGAGATGCTTTCATTAGTATTGGCTACTCTGAGGAGTTGCCTGGGAAATCAGAGTTCCTTGGGTGGATGTCCAGGCTAGATTCACAACTGGAAGAAACAGTCTGCCCTGGCTGGCACAGCGCCTGAAGATTTTGCCTGGCAGCTTGCCCAGTGGCAGCTCCCCCCTGGTCCCAGTAGAGCCCTGGAAGCCAGGTCCAGCTGACTGATGGGTGGTGCATTACCAGGCAGTCTCAGTGGGGCAGCCAATGCTTTCTGTTGAAGGGGATTAGTGCAGTCAGAACACCTTTATACATGGCTTGCATACTAGACACTTGACAAATATCACACAGTTCTGGTGACAGTTTCCACGGTATCTGTGTAGACAGAAGTTAATGCTTTCTATGAAGGTTTTGCTGTCCTCTGCAATAATTTTTGTTCGCTCCATCACACTTAGAGCAACGTGGTGATCAGTGTTAAAATTCAGTGTTGATCCCTGTTTACAACTGAAAAACCATCCAGCCGAGGAGTGAATTTGCACTTTCAGAAGTGGAATTCAACTTTCTTCTGGTCCCCAAGTGAGCAATGAGGAAACAAATGTCCCATTGTAAATTAATCTGAGTTAACTGACTTGATTCTCCTCTTATTTAAAGAAGATAGAGATTTAAAGAGGACTGATCTTGTCCTTTGTTAAAACACTACCCAGACACCAATAATGTTTTCAGCAACTCTTGGTTTAAAGTTAAGATTTGTGGTTCAACATTTCAGCTTCAGATTTCTCTGCAACAGCTAAATGGCTGTTCCAGAAATGCTAAGTGCAAGGTGTTGGCATACCTTCTGGTCCTTGGAAAGCCATGTGCTGTGTATATACGTGGCTGCAGTGTGTCAATCATATAACTTGCTATTTGAAGAATTTCACTCCAGTGAATACTAGGAGTACACAAGAGGATGTGCTGCAGAGACTTAATGCTTCTTTCAGTGCAGTAGGAATTGTCTTGACAGTAAGGAAGTGTCACTTTGCTCCTCTGAGCATATTTCACTGCCATCAGCTGAGTCCCCAGCAAATATTTGAAGCCCCTGTATGAGGTAATTTGGGTCCCAGAGAATGCTCAAGTCAGATCATCTTAGCTGTAGGTGATCTTAGAACTGTCTGATTACTCATATAGGAAAGCAACCAAGCCTCAAGGTGCAAAGTTGCAAACCACAAAGATGTGATGGGGAAATGCTGATGGGAAATGATCCCAGTTGCTGAAAGGTGTGGCCCAAGGACAAGAGCTAGATGTTATCACAATATCAAATAAGGTTCTGCCTTGTGGTACACAGCGTTGGCTGGGAATCCCTGATGCCTACACACAATAAAAACACCGGTTGGGGTTCAAGTGTAATAAATACACTCTGAATCCAAATAGAAACAGTAGTGCCATCTTGTAACTATGCCCAGAAAACCTACTGGTTGTTTACATCCCCTCCAACTACCAATGCAATGTGCATATTTTCTTTAGATGGTTGGTATGGACATCTGTTGCTTGTTATAAAAAAAAAAAAAAAGTTGACTACCCTTGCAACTGGTACAGTAATACTTTTGCTTAAGAGTTCTGCTATAACTGTAAAATTATGTGGATTTAAATGTATTGTCAAGGAAAGAAGGTCAACTGTATGTGCAGTTGAGGAGAACTCTCTTAATGCTGAAATGTGGGCCTGTATGCTGTGAAAGAGCATCAAAAATATGAAAGCTATGAGGGCCCAGTTGCTAGACTGCTAAACAGATATCCATCTGGACACCAAAATGCATTGATGAGCAGCTAGTCTCCAACAGCTTGGGTAAGACTGGCTGGTTGAGCAGTGTGTGAAACTTGGCTTCAGATTTTTGCAGTTTTAGCACTTTGTGTCTAGTTCCTGGAGAAAGGGAGGGAGAGGGCACATGGTTTACACTCTTGGGAAAGATGTGTGGTGTCCATTATTCCAGACTGTTTTAAAGAGTAGGATATCAGAGTCTGCTCCATCCTGCCTGGAAGAGATAGCATCATCCCTTTCCTGGCTCACCATGCTTGGAAAGCCTGTGTCTGTACTGGATATCTCAGGAGTTGGTGCCCACTGTTAGTACAGAAAGATGTTTAGCCAGGGAAAGGTTGGATTTATTGGAGGCAGCAGCCTTTGCTGGGACTGTAAACCCCTTGAGCTGTTAGTGTGTACATGGTGGTTGTTTAAAACACTGCTCACAGCAACCCAGATAGTCTGGGAAACATTAATGCTGGTGGAACTGCGCTGTCAGCTGGACAGTGAGGTCTGTAAGGAAAGCTGGTCTCTGGCTTTGAAAAGGTGAGATGTCAGACATCAGCCCTGAAAGTTGTAGGCCAGAGTCTACATGAATCTGCAGTGCAGTTTGTGCAGTTGGCAGAGATGTTGTATTTTACATAGACTGTGTTCTGTTGTAGCATGAAAGAATATGAGGATTGTGCCCTTTGAATTTTTACCCTGACATGGAAATTAATGATTTCCATATCCATGGGCAAAACAGGTGTCTTTCATTGGAATTCAAAATCTGACATTTCATTGTGACTCTGCAATATCTACATGCTAGTCACTGGTCCTGAGCCATTGCTATAAAGACCCATTAGTTTAGGAGCTTCCCTGGAACAAAGGAAAGGAGCACAGAGGATGATTTCTGAGATATGTAATTATTTAGTCTGCAAAACAAAATGTGAATGGAATTAATTGGTTGAGGGCCTGGATGTGTGGTGAGTGATTCTGGTTGCTGCAATAGCAGTGCTTGATTGTGAATTGGGCATTGCTGAATTCTTCTTACATCAGCTAGAATTGACTTCCAAAGGTTGGAATAATTTGTTGTATGGAGCAAAATGTTTAGTGGGTGTAGTGTAGATGCTGAACAACTTATCTTGATCCTATGTAGTGTAAATGACCCCTCTGCTCTGCTTATTTGGGACATATGAGAACAATCACAGGTGTTGTTCACAAGAAAAGCCTAAAAGAGGTAATCTTTGTGACTTCACAAAAGATCTGTTGTCTGAAGTCAATTGCATTTAAAAATAGAAGTTAGAGATCATTCTTAGGGGCCTGTGGTGAGGTAACTTGGTGTAGCCTCTAGAGCATTGTTGTAGCTTCATTCCTAAAACAGTGAAAAGCACAGCTAGATGTTGCCTCCAAATTGGGCTGTTATCCTTGGTTCTTCATCTCCACTACAGAAGTTTGCAGTAGACATCTAGGAAAACTCCAGTACAGAGTCAGGTTCATAGGGAGGGAGTAAGTATTTCTCCTGCATGTACTACAGACCATGATTCATCTGAAAACATTACAGCCCCATCATATTAGAAGGATTATGTAAATCATGTAAAAGTTAAGTTACTGTCTTTCACAGTATTTCATTAACACTTTGTGCCTCTTTAGCACTCTTTTTCAGCTAACCTGTGACATAATGCAGCTTGATGCAATCACTGCTGGAACAGTCTATGTCTCTAATAATGCCCCTTTTTTGGTCTGTTGTATTCAGTCCTGTAACGTATTTTTTAAAGCTTTTAAGTGACCTGTTCTGTGGGGCTCCATCAGTGGAATTGAAGAGGAAAAAACAGGCTTTTTTTACTTAAGGATGGCTTTAGAGAGAAAAACTATTCAAACCTGTTGCATGGATTAGTAGTGTTTGATATTTTATTTTCCAAATTTTCAATGATCCTAAATAGTCCTCAATAGTCAAAGAAACTTAAAACCAGTATTCCTTTTTAATTGCCACTTAGTTTCCTATTAAAACATCCCCTTTAAAGCTTGGGCTTAGCTTGAAGTAACTGCCTTAAAAGCTATCACGTTGTTTTGAATAGCTCAGCGAAAGAATGGGATTTGTTTAGGAACAGAGAGCTGACACATTACTGTTGTTTTAAAGCGTTTTTGTTGTTCAGTTACTGATTTGAGACCTGGAAGTCCCCGTTTAGCCTTGTTTTTATAATTGGGTTAAAGTGTACTTTACTAAGATGGGCAACATACCTGATGTTGGCACTCCTTGTTTTGAAATAAGCTAAATTTACCCTTCTGTGAAAGCAGCTTTTGTGGCTTGTGTTCTCTTAAAGGAGTTCGGTCTCATTGTGGTTGATTTTTGCTTGTATTTTATTTCTTCTTTCTGTATTTTTATTTCTTCTTTTCATTTCCTCACATTATTCCCTAGCCAACAGTTCGCAAGAGCTGTTTGGTTGACCAGTTGGGTTAGAAACCTTGCAATTGAAGTGTTGGCTTGGCAACTTCAGCTTCACCTGTAGTAACAGCATAAGTTGTATCTCCACTGGAGCACAAATGCCAACTGGTTCGTCTCAGGAAATTCCTGGGTGAAGTTCCCCTCAGAAGTGGTCTCAGGCTTGTCTTACATGTTGGAAGTTGCCCTTACGGTGGGATGCTTGTAGCATCCATCGGTGCTCAGTGCTGCTGGATGAAGCCCAGAGCTTCAGTTGGCAATACAGGTTTGTGTTGACAACATTGTGGTTTCCTTAACACTATTCCCTGAAATACAGCGAAGCCCATGCAGGTGGCATTGCATACAATGGCATAAATAGATTTCTGCTGTTATCTCACAGCTTCTTGCTCATGTCTCCAGTGAGGTTTTGGTGCTTTCTAGTTAAAATGCAGAGGTACATGGAAGCTGCTCCTCCTGCTAACCCGTGTTTCTTGGTTCCTGGGTTGGGTGCTAAACCAAGTTCAGAATAAGCAGGGTTTCCTTCACCAATGGTGTTGGGACAGTGAAAATTTGTAGCAGAGGGATCTCAAGTTTGCAAAATGAAATGAAATTTCATTAGAAGGCCTCTGAATTTCCATTGCTCACAGTGCCTAGGCAGAGGCTGCTCTGGGTGGTGGCTGCTGGAGCTTTGCAGGAGTGTTGCCAGGCTCTCCTCCTGAAGGCATGGTACCTGCAGCCCTGCTTCCAGGAGAAGGCAGGGCACTGGGTGTAGATCTCACTGAGACCCCTTCAGGGTAAGAAGATATAGTGTGGCTCCTTCTGTGTAGCTTGGGAGGAAACTGAGTTGGGTTTTGCTTGTCAGGTACTTCCCCTCCAGCCCTCTTCACAGGGTAGCAGCTGAAGAAAGGAGTGCAGAGAACAAATAGCTGAAACAGCTGATTGTGTTTTAACTGCCCTCGCTTCCAGTGTAGGAAAACCAAATAACTTTCCAAAGTGTGTTTTTGGCAGGACAGGCAGAATATCTAAGAACAGAAGTCTCAATTCATTGCAAAAAGGGTTGTTTTTTGTTTTTTTTAATCTGTGAGAGACGTCTGAGTCCTCCAGTGAAGCATGTAAGAAATAATCCCTGATGGTAATTGGTCACTTTGGTTTGAAAATAGGAGCAGCTTTGTAGCCCCAAAAGGATTGTGTCTTGCTCTTACTATCAAAGTGCATGAATAGTGAGAAAGGTGTTCCTATTCTCTGAAAAAATTCCAGTGAAACTATCAATGTTCTTGGAAGTGCAGCCCAAAAGAGGGCATCTCTAATGTTATGAGGATGCTTCACTGCTCTTCATTAACTACCATTGGTGCTGATATTTTGCTCAGATTGCCAATAACTTTTCTGTTTTTAAATGCAGTGCTGAGAGATGTTAGCTGGAACTTCATGCTTCAGCTGTTCAGCCTTTCTGTGTTGTTTCGTGTGTTGTCTCTTCCTTCCCCCCATTTTTGTGGAGTTGCAGTGACTGTGAGACATGATCTGTTTTCACATTTATTTTGTTAGAATTTGCCTTCTAGTGAATGTGAAAAGAGCTCTTGATAAGAAGTACTATCTTTCCCCCCCCCGCCAAGTGAAGAATGTGGATTTTTGCACTTATTTTCATTTCTGATAGTGGTGTCTTGGTAGCTGCACGAGTCTGTTTACGTGACTTTTCTATTGAGAGCCTCAAGGTTACCACCACCTGCTGTTCACTCATTTCACACTTGTGCAGCTGTATAAAGTGTATGAGACTTCAGGCACTGGTTTTGAGAGCCATGGAACCTCTTCTTCTGGCATGAGAGACCTCCTGTACCACCTCTTGGAGTCTGTGTTATTGGCTGCAGTATGGGGTTATTGCTTTTGTTTCCAGGCAGAAAGGGAGTATCAAAGTTGTGAAAAACTGTAATTAAATTGCAGCAACCAGAGGTAAAAAATAAGTGCTGTTCTCAACAGCTTTCAAAGTGTTTCAGGCAATTCATGTGTCAGTTTACTGTCCCTTTGTGACATTACATTGTAACTGCCCAGAACTGTCTCTTGTGCTTGGACAAGATGTGGCTCTTCAGTGTGTGGAACTGTAGCTCTTACAGCTGTTTCAAATTTGCCTTCAGCTTTATCTGTGCTAGTTAGCATCAGGCATCAATAGCATTAAGCCTACAGAAGCAGTAGTTAGTAGATTGTCATAATAGTGGTTTGGAGTTGTAATTTTGCCAGTGTCTTAAAGAGCTGCTGCCATGGGAAGGTTACCATGCTTTATTAAAAATTCTGCCAAATGGAACAAAGATAGGGCAATTATTGTTTGTTCCAAGGGGAGCAATTTCTTACTTTAACTTATATGCAAGTAACAGGCATTCTCATTGTTGAATGTTCCAGTCAAGGCTATGACCACTGGAGTGGCCTTAGGTAACTTCTTCTGTGGATGCTCTCACCAAGGTATTTTGGTTCAGTATGGATGTCCTTGTGTTGCCTAATCCTGTTGCTAGGGAGAAAGTTACTTTATGTTTCAGGTTACATCCTTTTTGGGATCATTGCTATCTTGCTCAAATGTAAAGGGGCTACTTTGATTTATTAATAGTTGTGGTGGTTGTTTTTGGTTTACTTTTTCTTTTTTTGGAGATGTTAATGAATTTACATATGAACACATTGTACTTGCATAAACTTTCTAGCTCTGTCACTCTTGAGGTAATTTCCTGTCAAGCGAGTAGATTGTGCTGGAAACTCACCCCATTCAGGTGGCTGGAGGGTGGGATACCTTTCCAGCAGGGTCTCCATCTCTGGTAAATGCCAACTGAAAATGGAGAACAGTAGTGCCAAACCAATCCCAGCCCTATAATCAGGTTGACTGGTATCAATGTGATTTCTGACATGCGGAAGTAGAAAATGCACTTCCGATAATTTGACTTAACAGACAAATGTAATGAGTAGTGACAAAATATCCAAGTACTTGAAAACTAACTCTTAATGCATTCCAAACCTCTAAAGGAATGGCATTATAAGTCTATATGTGCCTTCTGAAAGAGTAGAATTGTCAGTGGTGTTTTAAACCAGGCTTATAAAAGAAAAGCCTAAAATCTCCAGTAACAACACTTCTGCCATTCTGAATGTAGACCTAGAGCAGAGAGAAATGCTATTGCTAGCAAAATGTGATCAGCTTTCTCTCTTTCAGTGAAATCTGCGTAAGTATGTGGTCTGAACAAGGAAAAAAATACCCTTTTTCTAGCTGATGATAAAAAATTGTTTGCCATGAATCACTGTCTAAATAAGATGGCATGAAAAGAAAATGAGAAATCTAATATGTTTTCTATAATTCCGGTTATTCATTGATTAAATTAAATGATCCATCTGTACCTAAATATAATTATTGTCAAGTCATCAGTGGAGGAGGAGAAATCCGAGTTGTCAGATGGAGTTAACAGTGTTTTTCTGAATATACAACTGCCTTGTGCATCTGCCCTATGTAGTAAAAGCTGCTTGAGAAAGGAGGGGATCATGTAGATGCTGCTCTTGCAGTTCTCAGTTTGTGTCTGCTATGTAAATGGCAATATGGTGATGTTACAGAATTTTATACCAGGTTTTATGTTGTCTCACAATATCCTCTTATGCTTTTAGATGTGGAGGATGAAAAGCTGTTTCTAAGCATGTGGTTATAGCTTGATTTTTTTTTTTTTAAAAACCCCAAAACATACTCAACAAAACCCAACTCATGGAGCTTGTGGCTTTTTCTGTTGTATGCATTTAAACTCAGACAGAAGCAGTGTTTTAGGCTGTATTGTATGGTAGTTTTTAGACAGCTTTCAGACTAACCAGGAAGTAAAAAGACTTTCATTGCAGTCCTGTTTTATACTAGGAAAGATCTTAAGTGTGCATAGAAGATCCTGATTTCAGATACTGGATAACTTGCAAGAAAGTTTAATGCAGTCCTCCAGAAACATTGAGGTAGTCTTATTTACATGTCTGGATTCTCCTGTACCTCCTCCTTCCTTTTATTTGAAAGGTCAGTGTTAAGTGAGGGTGTTTGATGATGCTGTTTTCAGTGGGGGACTTTGCAGCAGCTGCTGTTGGAAGCAAAGGAGCTGAGACACCACAAAGGCAGGGTCCTCTGCAGCTCCCTTGAAGGATCTGACATGGTACAGACCAGACATCCAGATGGCATTTTGTATTTGTGATTGTTTTGAATCCTCTGAATTTTTCAGAGATGAGCCCTTAGGGGAGGAGGGAGGAGGCTTTGGTAGCTGTATGGTCTTTTTCCTTTTTTCTCCTCTTTCTTTTTCGTTCTTAATTCTTTCCCACTGGAATCCCACTATTTGGCTTCAAAATGCTTCAATAAAATGCTGGGTTTTAATGCTTTTGGACACACCCTTGACAGAGGGACAGCTTCAGATATCTCAGTGACGTTGATTTTCATGGGAGACCACTACCATCTTGATTGGGGAGGATGCTCTTGATACAGAACCAGGTGAGGTCATACTAATCAGGCTTCAGTTCCCACTGCAATTTTCTCTAAGCTCTGTTTTCACCTCTAAGTATGTGCCTAAATGTTCAAAAACTGAAGAGGCAGCCAAGTGTGATGCTGGTGATGAATTTTGCAAGTTGAAGAACTGCTTAAAATTAGTGTTAAAGTAATCCCAGAGTGTGCGTGTATTTTGTGTGTGTGTCTTTTTAATGTTCAGCGTATCTTTTTGACTGAAATGATGAACTGCTTTGCAATTTGCATCTTGTATGCACACAGTGTTTCAGTGTGGCCAGTGGTTAAGATTTTCTCTTGATTCTTTTCAGTCATAAGATGCATAGTAAAGCTGTTGTGCACTTAATTCTTGTATTTCTTGGCAGGTGTTCCTTGGAGTAATAAACTCAATATTACATTATCAGTGTGGTCTAGTTATTTTTTCCACAGCAATACAGGAAAGCTATAATATAACTTGATTTCTAACAATCTGAATGTGGTTGTTTTCAACAGGAACTGTTCTTATCAGAAGCAGTAATGGCCACCTAATGCTGGTATCTCAACAGGCAATAGCAGGAGCACAGAACCAGACACAAAATAAGACAAGTGTGAGACCATGTGTGCCAACCAGCACACCTGCAATCAGAATATGTGCTGTGCAGGTAACCTCTCTCATAACTTTAGTTTGACGTAGCTATATGTTATGTATTTATAACAGGGTTTACAAATAAGGCATGGGGGTTAAATATTTCTGAATGGGGTGGTGGTGTTTGGTTTTGCCCCAACAAAGGTCACTATGTGCTTTGCTTTCTTGCTTGGGAAATAACTTCTGAGCTGTTACATATGGTAGAGGTCAAATTGGTGAACTCCTCTCTGATGATGGTGATGATGATGTGAACCATTTTAAGAAAAAAATGCCAGCCAAAAGTGCCTAAATTGTTACTGCTAGTATCTAAAACCTTGTGATCCTCTGTTGGGATATTTTTCCAAAGCTGAGTAAAGCTGAGGACCTTTCCCGTGTCCCTAGGATGTTCCTCCTTCCCTGAACTCTGCTGGCTTTTTGCTTCCATCTCTTGTAGTATGGTCAGCATGCAAGAGTAAGGAGGTACATAAAAGTAACAATTTACGTATTTCTTTAACCATTTTATTCTGATTTTGCATTATCTCTAAATGTCTCTGAATTTATTATTGAATATTAAACTGGTAGACAAAGAGCTTTGTTGAGCAGTGTTTAAACTATATGGACTGTGTGAATGGTGCCTTTATTGTTACTGTAAGAGGATGTGTCTCGGTTTGTATCTGACCCCAACTTCAGTGTCTGTTTTGTCATTGACTTGTGTGGCAAGTGTTCTCTGCCCATGTGTAATTATTTTTTTATTTTTATTTTTTCAAAGAATTCTGGCACACAGTTAGTAAAGAAAATAGCAGCTGCTCCTGTGAAAACGTTATCTCAAACAACAAATGCTGTGCTTTCTACTGTTCAGACACCTGCTGTAATACAGGTACTTTGCAAGCTTTATAGTATGGTGGAATAAGTGACAGAAAGAACTGGAGAAAATATGGATGCATTCTTGTTATTTCTAACTGTAATCTGGTTTTCAGTGAGCTTGGTAACCTTTGCCCTCATTTGCCAAAACAATTTCCCAAATCTGTTTTTTTTTTTTAAAGCATAATTTAATTAAGCTTCTGTCAGTGTGTGTCAGATAATCTTATCTCCCTACAGAAGAAAGCACATGAACAATGAATAAAATAAACAGTTCAGAGAGCTATTTCCAGTTCTTTTGTACGCTGTGACAGAGCTCCTTCAATCTCTTGCTAAATCTTTTCTGGGAGATATGGTCCTGTTGGGGTTCCCTGATTCCTTAGTGGGGAAAATGGTATACCTGAGATGATGTGGAGGGGAAAATGAGCTGTCTGCACCAATCAAGCTGTTTTTCATGTGTATGATTTTTTTCCCCCTCATTATAAACTGAAGGAAGGTCATAGCTGAAGACCTGTTCTCTAATTGACTGTGGCAGATGGGTTCCACAGGTACAGCTGTAAATAGACAGTGGTTGAAAATGCCTCATTATTTTTAGATAGTATTTTTGTCTTATTTCCTGAGTCTTATTTTGCTTTTTCTAGAGAAAAATGCTGTAGTCCTCTTCCGAAGAGGCTTTTGTCACCTGCAGAGTATGAGATTTTTCCTATGTATGGTTCATCCTCCATTCTTGGGGACCGGACTTCTGGATAAGCACTTGGAATGAAAAGAAAACTACATTTTTCTGCAGATAATATGTTCTGTTGTCATAAGCTGGAGGAGAAATCATGAGGAAGACTGGCTTGTACCTATATTTTGTGACAAGAGTTTGAAGGAGACTGAGCTGTAGCAGTTGACAAAATAGTAAATGAGCAGGATCAGTCATTCAAAAAAAAAAACATGCTGGATGTATGTTCTTGACCCTGAGGGTGTTTGAAGGATTGGGGGATGTGTTTGTTGACAGTGGTAACAGTCTGACTAACAAGTTCATCCTTCTGCTGTTCTTCTGTATCAGCAAATGAACACTACTCACACTCTGTGCTCTTTTTTCACTTCCCTCTCAGTACAGATAGATAATGTTGGGGCTAATGTGGAAAAACTCAGAGGCCTCTCTTAATACATTTTCTTTTTTGCTTAGAATGGAAACAGTGTATGCTTTGTGTCTAAATACAGTAATGGATATTCCTTACTTTTATTTTGGAATACTAGCTTGCAAGCCCTGTGTTTGTGATCCCTGCATAGAGGTCTTTAGGATATAAAAACAATAGTCATCTACTTTACTACCCTTGCACTGGGGAAAAGAGATGAAGGTCATCCATCATCTGGTGGATGAAGTCGCATGCATCCTCACACTCTCATGTGGATATACACTGAGATTCATCATGCTATTAACTTCTCTTTTTTTAACTTATATCTGCCTTTGGCTTGGTTTTTCTGCACTTTAATTCAGTTTTGATGCAGTTTATTGAACTTGTGTTCTTCTGAGATATTTAAAGACATAGACATGGAGTATTTTTTGTAAGCTGGGTTTTTTTTCCCCTCACTGTAGAAACTGGAACATTTGTAATGAGCTGTAGGGATGGATTTAAACAGCAGGATGGATTTAACATCATGGATTTAAATGATGACTAGGAAAAATTAACAGAGCTGTTTTGTTTGGAGTGGCTTCCTTGAAGCCCCTCTGCTTTGCAGAGAATTGCAAAGCCTTCTGTACAGCCTCCTTGTACAATGAAGAGTAAATAGGTGCAATGTGGATACATCTTGCCATCACATGGTCACGTTGCTCCTCACCCTGTGGTGGACAACAGAAGAGTGCTGAAAAGGGAGTCAGTGCAAAAAGTTGATGGAACCATCTGGGGAAAGATGGCAGAGCCCTCCTGTCTGATTTCCTTGGCAGCAATTCATTAATCAGTCTTAAAATAACTTTCTGGTCTTAGTCTCAACCATTTTTTGAGGTCACGGGGGAGGAGTGTTGGTGTTGGAAGTATGATGTCATCACAGAAAGTGGTGGAGAGTGGAGAGGAAGTAATCCTTGGCTTGGTTGTGCATCTTCAATCTTGTTTGAAATACAACTTGGAACATGCTCTGCAAAACTCTGTAGGTACTGACTGCAGGATTATTCTCCTCATCAACAAAAATATTTCCCTTTTTTGACATTCCTGAATGTTTAAGCTTTGAGGTTAGACAAAAATACCTGCACATTGTTGTTTTCACCTGAAAAACCTGAAGCTGCAAAGCGTCTAATTAGCATCATGCTGAGACACTTTCATTTAGATGCAGAGCACTTCTTCTCTTGAAATGACTTCAAAATATGCAGGATTAATGCCATTTTTTTGTGGTGACTGTTTCTCTGTTGCTCAAAGTGAGAATGAGAATTGTCAGTAGCGAAAAGGGTTGACGGCAGTGACAGAAGTTAATTCCCGTATATTCATTTTCCTGGGAAAAGGGTCCAACAGACTTCCTGTTGTTTCCTCCCTCAGCTGATAAAGTGCTGTGCTAGTCTTGATGTGTAAGCATGCTGGAATTTGCAAGAGATCAGCTCCTGTTTTCGACTTTTAAAAGCCCAGGGCGTTGCAACTTGGCAGGTCTGCACTGTGTCCCCTTCCGTCTTCCTCCTGCCCATCTGTTTGTGGGATTCTTGTGCCCAGTTTGCCTCCCTGTGGTCTTAGAGCTGTTGAGCCTCAACCTTGGAAGAGGCAGTGGTGGTGGCAAAGATCCTGCAGAGAGCTATTAAAGTGTTACCAACAGCGGGAGCCTAAGCTAGAAAGCTTTCTGGTAGCTGCCTGCTGCTTTCATGTCAAGCTGGCAGCAACTTGGGGAGGGGAGGACACCCACCCAGAAAAAAAAATTGTAAATATATTACAAAAGTGTTACAGTTTTGCTTTAGTTTTAAGTGTTTGCTCATTAATTTTCTCTATCCTGAAAGACTGATATTCTACATGATGTCTGTCCCACTTTTGATTAGTTTTTGTTTTATCTATGGTAGGGTAAGTTAGACTCCTGTCTAACTGTCTTATGATTGATGCAATTAGCAAGTATTAGTTGTGCCTGTTTAACTAAGCTGGGATGCTTAAATGTGTTGTCAGTGAAAACCATTACATTGTGCAGACGTGAACCTAGAATTTGGACTACAAAACCAGAGTTTTCGTCCCTGTTAACAGGCATGGAGGAAAGATGACACCCAACTTTAGGTTTCAAATATTAATCTGGAGCTCTACCTGTGGGTTCCCTCTGGCTTTTCAGTTTTTAAGCTGAGAAATCTAAAGTGGTGGTTTTTTGCATGGGCAGAGTCTTTTATTCATATTGTATTTTGTTGTATCAAATAAACTGTGTTGGTTTTTTGGGTGTGGTGTGTTTGTTTGTTCTCTTTGAAATCTGAAGTAGAAATACTTCGGTTTAGTGGGTTTTAGATTTAGCCCAGTTTGCAAAGAGGGGAGGCATTTTTTCCTAAACCTTACTCTCTTGTTGCTGGAGCTTCTGAATCTGTTGGTAAATTATAATGAGCTTTTAAAAAGAGGACTCAAAATAACTGAATTTTGTGAGGGTTTCTGTCAGGGCAGATGAGAAGGAGATCCAAATTGCTGCCCACAAAGAAAAGGAAGGAAGGAAGAACTTGAGTCCATTTGCTGAGCTGGCTGCTTCTGCTGGCACTTGCATCCTTCCAAAGTGGACATGATGTCTTTTGCCTACTCTCTGTGTGATAGGAAAAGCAAGGGATGCTGCAATTGGGAGAGGAACTTCAGGGCAAGACTGGAAGATAAATAATCACTTATGGTTCTGCTTGTCTTCAGAATAGTATCACCTGGCTTAGCAGTGTCCAAAATCCATTAGTCTTAGACTGTAGGAGCCTGGCAAAGTTAATATATTGGTTTCTTCAAGACAATTTTACTTCTCTTTCTTCCTTCAAATTTGCAGGCAGTGCTTTGGTCTGGATGTACCTTTGTAATTTCTTCCTCCCACCCTTGATTTGTAAATAGAATTATGTCTGTGGCTGTCACTTACTGTATTAAATAGTCTCTCAAAGCAAATTAATTTAAACTCTAAAAACAAAGAAGAATTGTTTCTTTGTGTTTTAAATAGCAATGTGGAGGGAGGTAGCTACCTTACATGCTTAGCAGAATCCAGTATGTTTGTCACGTTGTTCCTTGGTTAAAAAGTGTTAATTTTTCTCTTCAGCCAGCAGCTGCAACAGCTAGTGTTACTACAGTTACTGCTGTAAAGCCTTTGAGTACTGGAACACCTGTAAAACTTCCAGTTACAGGACCACCTGCACAAGCTATCTCCCAAAAGGCAGTCTCTGTGAAAGCAGAGGGCACAACAGTAGCACAGACCAGCGCTTCTACAGTAAGGAAAAAAAAAGTTTTTAATTAAAAATTAACATTCTTATGTTCATCAGAGGTTGAAGAGACAGTGCAACATCTAACAGTCTTCTCTTTATTTCCACACTAGGAGATGCTAGAGAATGTGAAGAAATGCAAGAATTTTCTTGCCACGCTAATAAAATTGGCGTCTAGTGGACCTCAAGCCCCTGAGATGGGGCAGAATGTGAAGAATCTGGTGCAAAATCTACTGGTGAGACTTTTTTTTTTTCCCCCAAAACAAAATCTGTGTATCGATTTTTGACATTTACTTTATCATAGTTTTGTTTGTGTTATTTTGTAGCTTTTTTTTTTCTGACAGCTCAAGAGTTGGATTTGTGGCTGAGTACATCTTACCCTCTTACGTTAAGTCTTACATTATAAATCTTACTTTAACTGAATCCTATGCTGTGTTATTTACCCCCCTCACATTTCTCTTTTATTTTTGCACACAGGTAATTGATAGCAGGAGGAGCTGGTAGTGTTAACACAGCTTCTGGGGCTTTTTTTTCATGTTAGTGTAGTTTTGAGTCCCCAGTAGCAAGAATCTGATGTGGAGGTTGCAGTGCAGTGCTAAGTCCATACTACTGCTTTACTCCAAGACGGAACTGAGCAGTGACATTATCAATAGCTTAAAGCAGTAGGATGGAGCAAACAATGTGGTGGCTGCCAGTCCCTCTCTCTTTGCAGGTGGTTTCCGTATGGTGCTTCGTGCTGTATCCCAGCACAGCTGGGTTTTCCTGGTAACGACTTCTCCTGCCACTTCTTGTCATGGCATTTGACCGCTGCTGCTGTGTTGTTGTTCCACCGTAGCAGAAGGCTGTGTGCTGGTGGAGGGGGGTGGCTTGGCTAGTGGTACCAAAGGGCTTTTCAGTCTAGGAAGGTGTGATGTAGGCATATGTAATTTCAGAGAGCAGATTGTTTGAAGATGCAACCTTGCAAAAATTTGACTCCTTAGCCTCTGTCCCTGCTGGACTATACACCTTCCTTCTGTGGGAAAAATAGAGTTGTTCTTTCTTGTGCTTACAGTACTTTTTTTTTTTAAAGCAGTTATTAAGAGATGTTAATACATTGTTAACTGCACTCGTTTGCTTTTTGTAGTAGTTAAAAAATCTGCCGTTTGGTTTTTTGTATGATTTAAATGCAAAATAAGGTGACATTTTGTGTGTATGACAGAAATGAGTAAATTGCAGCTGGGCAGCAAAATGATCCTTAAGGCTGCATTTCATGAAGTGGGTGTCAAGCACCCTGTACGCACTGAGCCTTAGTGTGCCAAACCACTTGCATTCGTATCCGTGAGACCTCAGTGACCCATGTCTGCATCTCAGTGAGATCTAACAGGCAACAGATCAGGTGGATAAATGGGAGAGCTGCTGGAAGCTCTGTCTGCAAATACAGAATCTTTAAAATTCCTGTTCTGGTTATGTAGCAAGTTGGAACAGTTCTCCAGAGGTGAATATGGGTGAGAGGAGTATTTTCTTGGCAGAAATGGAGATTGGTGCTGCTCTTTGTGTGNAGGACATGTGTCTATACCTTCTTGGAGGAGGTAATGTTCTTGATGACTCTGGGAGGGTGAGGAAGGGCAGCAGAGTCTGGGGCTTAGCCCTGCATACCAATTAGGGGCTCAGAAGTTTGCTGCAGCTCCCTAACCCTCCCAAGCCCTTGAGTCAGGTGTTCGTGTTGGGACAGGGTGGAAAGCATTAAGAAAGGGAGCAGTACTATGCAGTTCAGAGGGCTGTTACCATGGGGGTATGCAGAAATGCTTTGATTGCTTTAGAAAGACTTTGTTAAGTGTTCTGTTTTATTATGCTGTGTATGCTTTAGTCTAGAATAATCTTACAAAAACTGCTAAATTGACATTAGTCTTCGATGCCTTTAAGTTTATTTTTATGCAGATAAGCTACCTTTACTGAAAGAAGTACTAGTAGTTGATTTAAAATACATCTCCATAATAATGAAATACTCAAAAGAGTCAATGCTGCTTATAAACTTTTTTCTATCCCTTCACTTCAGTGACTGGGTGTGAACACCTGTCCCTAAGTGTGTTAACTGCCTGGAGCTGAAGAAAGTGTAAACAGCTTGGGTAATATATGAACATTATAACATTATTCTATCCTAGCTCCTCATTTTTTTTCTTTTTTAAATAAAGCAGGAAAAAAGCATTTGAGTACTGAAACTGAACAATGCCATGATAATACAAGTTTGCATGGCCTTTTGATACGTCTTGGGTAAAAGTGGGGTGGATTCAGTTATGACTTATTATGGTAATTGTATTTTCTTCTTAGGAAGCAAAAATTGAACCAGAAGAATTTACAAAAAAGCTGTACATAGAGCTTAAGTCATCCCCACAACCATATTTAGTTCCTTTTCTCAAGGTAAGTGTTTGATTATGGATATGTAGTATTTAAAGAGAGACGGGAGGAGGACCAGAAAAGAAAAGAGTTGGGACTTTCAAATAGGTTTTTGTTCAGGTCAGTTGAAGAATGGTGCTTAGCATATCACTGTGTGACTGCTGTGCTTGGAAAGGCAATTCTTAAGGAGAAGGGGAATTTTTGAGGAGTAATTTATGCTTTGTTCTTAATGTTGTAGAGTAATTGCCCTCTAGGTGTTAGTGGAGACTAGTGTTTTGGAAGCTGTGCATCTATGCAGTAGAGCAGCTATGTTGAGATGACCTCTTACTTTCTCATCAAAATTGTAGCAATTCTGAGTTCTATCTCAGAAGTTGACAACAGTGGTGATGCACAGCTTATGCCATGTTAAAGATCAAAGAATCTGCATAAAGCTATTCATCTTCTGCTGGTCTATGTTTAGCTGGAGGCAGAAAAAATCTCAACCCCTTTCTCCAGAAAGGGTCTGACAAGACTACTGCAGCTTAGGGAAAGAATCCCAGGAACTCTACTTCCGTACAAGCAAAAAATCGTATGAAGGAAAAAATGCTTCCATGAGACTTTTAATCATATGATAGAGTGGTATTAACAAAATAAAAATTAATTATACAGCAAGCATTAAATCACAGTGAAAGCATGGAAAACTATGTTAAATTTACTAAATTTCAATGTACACCATACTTTTAGGCTTGTGTCTCGGTTTAGAAAGACAGGTGTCTGCCAGGGAAAGCTGGAGCCTCCCCTGGAATGGAGAATGTAAACCCCCTCCCTCCAAATTACTATAATTTTGAAATTAAGGGGCTTTGAGGCAAAGATATGGGAATAGGAATAACAGTTCTTTATTAGGAATATTAAAAGTAAAAATGTAGTAGTACAAAAAAGGAAACTGACAGAGTCAGAATACAGTCTGATACCCTGTTGGTCAGGGTGCTGGTAGCAGTCCAGTTAAGTCCTCCTGGGATGACAGATGTGGTTCTGTTGGAGCAGAGATGATCCTGTAGAAGGGAGTAGTTTTCCTCTGAAGGTTCTGTGGTGGTGAGATGGGTCAGGTCGTCCTCTGGGAATCCAGTGGAAACAGGCTGCTCTGGTGTTCTGACTCTCAGAGTTCTATCCAGGTAGGAATGCTTGGCTCCTCCTGCTGGGTGGAGCATCTCACAGTGGAATGATGTAATTGTATCAGTCATGCAGTGAGCCTTAATGGCCCATTAACAGAAGATATCCCTCCTGGAAGTAGGATGGGTCATGGAAGAGATAAGAACACTGCCCCACCTGGTTTTAACAGCTGGCCCATTAACAGAAGATCCCCCAGAGTTACGAGGGATGGATCATAGAAGAGATAAAACACCTCCCAAACGGGTTTCAACAGATGGCAGTAGAATACATACTTCTGGTTACGTCTTGCTTTGCAACCCAAGACAGCTTGTTAGATCTGTACATCCGTGTCGCAATTTACGACACGAAAGAATGACACGCAGCCGGGCAGGTTGAAGTAAGGCAAAGAGGAAGGCAGTTTATTATGATTTGGGGTTTTTATAGGATTTGGAATTTGGTCAAGGATTGGTAGATGAGAGGAACACTTCTCTGACCCCAGTGGTCAATTCAGAAGTCCATCACAGAAAAGTATGAAAACAATCTACTTTTGTATATGTTACATTCGTGAGAGACTCCACTAGAAGGTATGTAAACAAGATCATCAGAAGGTTCAAAATCAGGGAGACACATCCGTTATAGGCATGATGGAGAATAAAGGAAGAATAGTTAAGTAGTAAGGCTGGGACAGAGTTTTTCTGTAGTTTGCTTTTTTCTTTGGTATTTGGCAGGCCATATAACAATGCATGTGATAATGTTGGTATTGCTGTATATGGCTGGTGGTAATCTGCTCAAACGTGGGATAAATTTTTTCTTAAAGTAGCAACTTTTAAATGCCTTGCTAGCAAGTTTGCCATGAGTCTGAAAGACTGCAGTCATTTCTTCAGGACCTTAAGCTGAGATGGGAGATTCAGATTTGATATTAGAAAAAAAATTCTCTGATAGGATAGTCAGGTATTGGATTAGGTTGCCCAGAGAGGTGGTGCGGTCACCATCCCTGGAGGTGTTTAATAGGATCTGGATCTGGTGCTGGGTGATGAGATTTAGTGGTTTAGGTAGTGCTGGGCTGAGGGTTGGACTTGATGATATTAAAGGTATAAGGTCTCTTCCAACCTTGATGATTCTATGATACATAAAATTTTCCAGTTGGTCTTTTATTACCTGTTTCATTTCCTGGAGACTTCTTAAATGCCCATGCAAAAGCCAGAAAAATAAACAGCTCAGAGAATGAGCTTTCTGCATCCAGTGTGGCTCTGGCTGCAGAAGGACCAGGCTGTGAGTACAGGGTCAGCGTGACTGGCACTCGCAGAAGTGCTCAGCTGTTATAAGAAGCCATGCAATGATGTGAAGAGCTGCTACACTTGATGCAGAGAACTCAGGGCAGTTCTGCAGGGGTTAAGTAGGGTTCATCCGTGTGGATCAGACCATGACCTGTCACAGCAAAGCCTTTGTGTGTTTCTTCTGCAGCATACTGCCAGGTACTGGCATCATCTAGGTTTCTCTGGTTTGGGCAGTGTCCATACCACATAATCCTTGGCATGGTGCTCTTTCCCTGTTGCATGCTGTATTAACAAAGATATACTGTGACTTCAGAAGTGTTGTTCATGCATGCTCAGAGTTAGCTGAATGCAGTGCTGCCAATCCTTTAAAACATCTTGTATCTAGATTACCTTCTCCTGAAACACTGTAAGGATGTGTGGTTGATACACACAATTAGGTTGATCTGTAACTCTGAGCAGCTGTGACAGGACTGAGTGCCAAATGGAGGATGACTCCAGGAGCACTCCTCTAAGGTGCTAAGAGGATCAGTGCTGGCCTCGTTTGTGGGGGAAATGTTTGCAGCTTGAGTCTGGAAAGAAATGTGATACGGCTTTTTGCCAATCCACTTTTAGCTAGTGAAGTGGAATTTTAGGGAGGACTCTCTGGAGTCAGCTCTTATCTTTGAGCTGCAGGTTTTTGATGAAGTTCTGCATGTGTTTTGTTTTGTGTGTTCCAAGAGGTGGAAAAAGTACAGTGGCTTTGGCTGTGAAGCCTGCTTGATTTTCAAGTCTGCTGGATGCTTTTGGTACATAAATTGTATCAGGAGCTAAGCAGCTTTTTAAAAGAAAAAGAAGGGAATGTTAAGAAATAGATGGGCTGCAAAAGGTCCAGTTGTGCAAACAATGTGATTACTTGGAGACATGCTCCTTTTGCATGAAGTCCAAAGCAGCAGCATGGTGTTAGGAGCTCTTACAAACTTCAGCAGCTGTTAAGAGAGTAAGAAAAAATAGATGGGTTTTCAAGAGTATACAGGTAGCTGCAGAACTGATTTCCCCTGGTTCAGAGCCATAGCAGATTATAAACAGGGAGGAAAATCTGTAGAGAGTTTGAAGATTATTCTGTCCATTAACCTTCTAAAACACAGCTGTAGAAAAAATGAGATGTTGCCAGATTCCTTTGCTTTTGTTCTCTTGTTGTGGAGAAGTAGCTGGCTGAAGTTGTGTTGCTGCAGCTCTACAGACATTATTAAACTGGTATCCCCCCCTAGTGTAGATACAGCTGTATTGGTATAAAAGTGTTCTTGTCTTCCGAGCTTGTTTCTGACTTTATTGGATAATTTGTAGCTCCCTGTCAGGCTTCATGAAATAAACACAGCTGTTTGAATATAGCAGGGGTTTTTGGCAAGACAAAATTCTTGTGAGCTAATAAAGCAGTTAAAATCATCTTGCTCTGGAACATAAATTCCAAATTGAAAAATCTAAACAGAAGAGCAAAGTTATACGCGCGTTTCCCCATGGATGGGATTTACTATGTGTAGTGTAGCTGTGGTGATGGCTGACCTTTGCTCAGCTGATGTTGGTGTTTCTTGTCATCTTCACTGAACAGGATTGTCATCAATTTAAGGATGCCTGAAATTTAGGAAAACTTGTTTGCCATTTATCGTCTCATGAAAAAATTAATTGGAAAATGAGGAAGAGGATTCAGTTACAAATGTATTATTATTGTGGAAATCTCTGCTGCTACTACATCCAATGTTTTTTTATTTTTCTTTTAGAAAAGCATGCTTGCCTTACGGCAACTAATGCCTAATCCTCAGAGCTTTATCCAGCAGTGTATGGAGCAGCCAGCTCTACTCCAAGAAGTGGTATCGACTTACGCCTCAGCAGTATCAACTCCTTCGACAGCTGTGGCGACCTCGGCTGTAGCAACAACTGCTCTTCCCTCTGTAAAACCCGTGCCTGCCTCTGTACCAGTCACAGCCCCTCTGGTTGTCACACCAGTCCTTGCCAGAACGTCGGCAGCAGCTTCTCTGCAGGCCGTGAAGGCCGTTCCTGCCCCTGCAGCAGTGACAGCGTCACTTGGGCCCGTGGCTCCCGTCCTCACCACAACCGTGGTGTCGGCCGGGCTGACTGCTGTCCAGCCTGGCAAGCTGGTCTTCACCTCCACGGTGCCAGCGGCCTCTCTGCAGCCTGCAAAGCCAGTGCTGGTCTCTACTGTGGCACCTTCAGCAGCAACCCCTCTCCAGCCTCTGAAACCAGTCATTGGAACCCCAATTGGTATTAAAATCTCACAGCCCAACTCCATCGTGTCGCAGTCAGCGGGGGCTCAGCAGGTGGTTAAAGTGAAACAGCTGGTAAGATGGATTCTCTGCTTCTCTGTAACTAACCAGGCTCCTTTACTTTGACTCTTGCTGTTAAGTAAAGAGAATACCCGTTTGGACCCCTGGTTGTTTTTTCTTGTTTTTTCTTTTAATATATGAAGCTAGTCTGTCTTGAGTTCATCCATTATGTTTGTCATAGTTTAGAAATACTGAGCCCTTGCTGGAAAGGTGAATCTAAAGCCAAGCTGTCAGCTTGGTCTCTTGCAAGACCACCATTTCACCAGATTGAACATCCATCTTGAGACACAAGGGGATATGAGGTCTAACCCCCAATACACACACAGCCAGGCTAGGTTGGCACCTGGAAGAAAAGGTCAGAAACGCAAGTGTCAGAAACAGAAAGTGCTGATGGAATACTTATGTTAATTGCTCTTGGATGCCCTGTTAGGGCTGTGCCTCAGCTAGCCACCAGGGATGCCAGTCTCTCCCCTGGCAGTTCCTGCTCAGGATACTTTGCAGGCACAGGTGGTTGGATGATGTTCAGTGGTATGTTATCTGAAATGTATGAACTACCTCAAGGAGCTTTTCTGAGCTGAGTTCTGACCTCCACATTTACTAAGACATGTTAATTACGAAGTCCAAAAGTGAGTTTTTTCTATCAGGCCTCATTAGCTAACAAATTCCAGGAGGAATAGCTGTCTTATTAAAACAGTACCCTCAAAAGCAATGTGCTAATGTTTTTTATTCTTGGCACAGGTTAACTTCTTGCTAATGTTAATATTAAATACCAAGAAACTGTGGATCACAGGTATACCCAAAAGAGCAACTTTGTGAAATAAATTAGGTTTGGCTTATAGGTGTTTAAGATGCCAACTAGTATGGTATCTAGCCAGTCTACCTGTAAGTAATGTTCTCGAGTATTTTGAGAGAATTAGTCTCCCTTTGGCAGGTAAATAACTCAATGCTTGCAAAGGAATTCCTTGTAAAGATAATTTTTTGTTAAAAAGTGGGAAAACCATTAGACTTCATGGGAAACTAGATTGACTTTCCACAGGTATAGTAGGACATCTACTGTGTGAGTTTTCTTTTTGGCTTGGATATTGTGTACACTTGATTTAACAGTGTTCAGACTCCTAAAATGTTTTGTTTTTTTATTTTCCTCCCTTTCAAACGGCATATGGTAGATGTAATACAAGATTCCTGCATTCTGAATAAAGAGTTCATGCTATGGTAGCATAAGCTACCATAAGCATGGAGTTTTCACCTTTCCAGACTTGCTTAAAAAGAACAAAACACTCAACTATATGAGGTGGATGAGAAGTCCTTTTTCTGAGTGGATTTGTTAAAAAAAAAAAAAAGGCAAAATATCCTCAACCCCAAAACTCCAAAGAAGATTGCATATGCACTGACAGTCTTGGCTAGTAGTAGCTAAAGTCAAATTGGAAAAGGAGTTGGTACTCATATTGTCTTTGAGGACTAAGTTTGAAATTCCAGCCAGAAGAAAAGGAGAGTTTCTTAGGTAGCACAAGGGCAGGAGAGCAGTTTGACTACACAGCAAGTCTTATAATCCAGGGGAAAGGTTGACCATCTGTACAAATAGGCAAGGAAGCTTAGTTCCACACAAGGGAGTCAAAACACTTCTTGAATTTGATATTGGTGAACTCAAGAAATGGCTTCTGCCTCTACACTGCTGCAGTGTGACAGTCTGCTGCAATTGCTTTTCTTTGCTGTGCCTTACATATATTGAATTGCATACAAAACATGTTTTTATCCTCATTTGGGTAGATCCCAGGCACAGCGATTAAAATATTTGCTTTTCTCAGATGCGGTTGAAGGACTGAGTTGACTGCTTCACAGTGTGGCCATATCCAGAGCTTGGTGTTTGTTCAGACAACTTATTAGCATAAAGGGCAAGTTAGTAAAGTGGCTGTATCTCCTATGGCTTCCCTGATGCCTTTTCTTGAAAGGGCAAAGGGTCTATTTTCTCCCATAAGAAAACAAATCTGGACCTGCCCTCCCTGAACAGAAGAGTCCTACTGCCAGCTGAAAAAGAAAGCATATTGCCAGCTGTGCAAATCTGTGTATACAATGCTGCCAGCGATTTTTTCCCTCTTCAGCCCACAGGGATGTGTGATGCCATACATTCCCTCTGCATGCCCCTTTCTAATTTTGGCCTCTTGTGCTTGAGAGAATTTGAACTTTCACAGGCCAGCTCCATTATAATGTTGGTGGTGCTCAAGAATTCAGCACCACTGTGTTTTAATATTGAATGTGTGACTAGAGTGATGCAACATGAAACTTTCCATTTCTGTAGCATTATTATCAAAACTCTGTGTGGACACTGAGGGTACGTGTTCTTCAGGGGTGATGTTGGGATTGATTGCACTCCTGTGCTGTGAGAGTTGCACATTTTTAAGGATTTTCTCCTGTAACTTTCTTAACACCTGGTCTTCACCTCCACGGTGCCAGCGGCCTCTCTGCAGCCTGCAAAGCCAGTGCTGGTCTCTACTGTGGCACCTTCAGCAGCAACCCCTCTCCAGCCTCTGAAACCAGTCATTGGAACCCCAATTGGTATTAAAATCTCACAGCCCGACTCCATTGTGGTTGGACTCATTTAAAGGTGTTGGCTTACAAAGAAGTTTCATCTTGGAAATAAAGTTTATCTTGCTCTAGTAGTGCTTTGTCTCTTGTTAAAGCGCAATAAATGAAAATTTACATTACCAGATGCTGGCATCCATTGGCATCCGAGAAAGCTGCTGTGAGACTACAGCTTCATGTCAGGCATAACCAGCAAGGGGTTTATGGTGTAGTCCCTACAGTTACCAGTGAGATGGTAACTCACTGGAGATTATTAATGATTTAACCAAGTAGTGAAGTGTTTATGCTGTTGCAGCTGGTTGTTCTTAGTGAGTTGTTAGTGTCAAGTCCCCTCGGAGCTGAGCTTTCATGAACAATCTTCTGCTTTTTTTTTTTTTTTTTTTTNGCTTCCTTCATGAAGCAATATTGCTTGTGTGTGATGGTACCTCAACATCCCTCTGCTGATCTCCAAACTTTGTTTCATGAGTGTAAAACAGGTTCAGTGAGGCTAATCAAAGTCTCTTTCAGCCACCTGTCTCTTCATTGTCAGCTGAACGTTGTGTTGCATTTTTTTTAACTTAAGAACATTGGTAATTTTATTCTGATGTCTGTGTCAACCTGCTTAACAGGGCACAAAAGAACAGTCCCTTTTCTTTGTTATTTCTTGCTGCTAACCTGAAGAAAAGAGACAATAACTCCTTCTTACAGATATTACTGATGTTGGTAGTGCTTCGTTCTGGCATTGGATCCTTGTTGAAATTTCCAGTATTGCTGTTCTCTCCCATTGCAACTCCCAAGGACTTCCAGCATTTGTTAGTGTAGAGCTAGAATGGCAAACAGAAAATGAGCTCTACTGCCAACACATCCTTTCTGTTTCTTGGCAATGTAGCCTCCTTGGTTACTTGACTTACATCCCAGTCTCCACTTAGACCATTGTTGTAACATTGCCGTCTCTGTTCTTTTGTCTGCTATACCTCAGCCTGGAATGCTTATGTTCCCTCCTGTGCTGTTCCAGTGTTTTGCATGCTGAAGATGAAGCATCGTTCTTTCTGGTGGAAGGAGGATCTCTAGGTGTGTGTTAGTGCTAGTGCAGCCTGTGAGTAGTATGTCCAAGCTGGTTGGCTCCTCATTAATTACCTGAACTCACAAAAGACGCTGCTAATGTTATTCACAACTTGCAGTTTTGAAAGCCAGATCTTTCTGAGAGATCAAACTGAGCTTTGGGAAAAACACACAGAAGTAAAGTGTAGCATCTGTTCTGCTCCATGAGGAAGTGCTGCATATGTGACCCTTGTGTGTCCACAGTCTGTGCCTGTGTTCCTGTAGTTCTTTCCTCCTCTGCATCTTAATGCTAACTGTCTGTTAGGTTTTCAGATACCACTTTCAGGTCAGTTATTCTATTACTGCTGCGCCAAGCCTTAGTGCTACCAATACAGAGATGGTTGCAAGGGTTATCTTGACTCTTGGATACACAAAGTACCTCTTTTTGTGAATGTGTCATGCTTATGTTGATGATATTTATTAATAGAAGTTAGATGACAGGAGAGAGCCTAATTTCTGAAGTATTGTAAATGTCAATTCTTTAATTACACTTGTGCAGTCTTGCTGTACAAGCACTCTTTAGACTTTCTGAAGTAAGAATAAAAGATCTAGAGGAGAAAAATGGCTTATTGACCCTGACATTTTCTTTATGTTAGCTTTTTGCTGCTAAAAAAGTAGGATTCAGTCTGAACATGTTGACTTTATGCTTTGGTAAAGTAACATCTTTCTACTGCCTGTAATCAAGAACTTTTTAAAAGATGTATCAAAGCAGAAGCCCACATTCTACTAGCTAGGAGGTTTAGAAGCAAGATTTTTAGGGATGCTGCAATTTTATTACTTTCTTGCATTTTAATGGCTGCCCCTGAAGAGGGAGGATTAGTATTTATGGGCTGTGCCTGTAGGTCTGTGTTGTGATGACATCCTGCTGTCTGGTTTTGTTTCTTTGAAGACTCTCTTTAAACAAAACTGTGAACTGCCTTCCTTTTTCCCCTTCAGCTGTGTACTGATGCCTTTGTGTAGAGGCTCTGCTTGCTGTAGGTGTTGCTATTTAGTACTTCATGTTCCCAGTAACTGATGTGTTCAGTGTACTTTGGCTTAACACTTTGAAACTCAGCATCTCAATTTACGATTGGTGTTGCAATTCCAAATACACATCAGTAATATTATAGTGTGTACTTTTTAATTCTTAGCAGGTAAAGTATTTTGTGCAGGAGTTCAGTTATTTTGGTGTTCTCCCTTTCTGACTAGGTGTTTGTGATACCTACCTTTTTGAAGCTATTGGCAGGCAGACTCACTTTTTAGTATAGTATCCTGCTGAGCAAGACTTACATAAAGGAAAGTCTCTCAGTGTAATGGCTTGTGTGATAATTAGTGAAACTTGTCTTAATAGACTTATCAGTAGAGAATAGGGCTGAAGTGTCTGTTAGAGCTCACTGAATGAGCTTGAAGCTCACTACCACTTGTTAAGATTTTTTTGACATGAAGTTAAAAAAATATGAAGTTTTTTCTGAGCATGCTGTTAGCTTTGAACTGAAAACTAGACAAGTGTACCTGCCCAGTGGCACTTCTGGCTAAATGGAAACATTGATACTGTTTTCTTCTCTGTATTTTTAGCTCTTCTCTCTCTTGATATCGGATATTCCATTTCCAGGTAGTCCAACAACCATCGGGAACCATTGTCAAGCAAGTCTCCACACTCCCACAGCCCTCAGTGCTCACCCTACAGACACCCGCTGAGAAGAAGATGCCGCTGAATACACTTGTTCAAACCAACCAGTTTCCTGCAGGTAAAGTGCAGGAACCTCTTTCATGGAGAAGGGGGAGGACTGCTGAGGCATAGAAGTAAAGTGCAGGCTGTTGCTAGATTGTAGGGAAGCAAGAAGGTGGCTCTCTGTCGGGAGCAACCAGCTCTGTGCGTTGTTGAACATCTTTACTGTCTCGAGCTCTGATGAGAAAATTTGTGTCACATCTACTTCTGACACTTGTTAAGAGCATGTCAATCAAATATTTGTATTTGTTAAAATACTCTGACTGAGCTCCTTGCAGTGAACTTCCTCTAAGCTGATGATTTTGAGAGTTTCATAAAACCTTGTTTTTCCCTTCAACAGGTTCAGGTTGATGCACAATAAGAGTTTGTCTCAGTTAGTCTGTTTTCACTGAAACATTTCCCTGGTCATCACAGAAGGGAGGGTCTTTGCTGAGAGTGTGTGAGGCTTTGGGCCAAACAGAACTTGTAGCATGTATAGAGCGTCTGGTTTTCAGATGGACCCAGTTAGTTGTTACTGAGTTTGCAGTAGCCTTACCTAGAAGAATGAACTGACTAAACAGTTGTCTTAGCATTTTGCATTCTACTGCAGCATGTTCTTTGTTTTGTTTTAGGTTCCATTCTGAAGCAAATTACCTTGCCAAGAAATAAAATTCTGTCGCTTCAAGCATCTCCTGTTCAGAAATTGGAAATAAAAGAGAATGGAGCAACATCCTTCAGGTAAAAATGAACACTATCAGAAGTTAAGTACAGAAAGGAACAAAAGGAAGAGACAAGTATGGAGGTGGGAATGGAGCCCAAATAAAAGCAGCTTTCTTCAGAAGCTTTTTTCTGATACATGTTTTTTCATGTTACAATACTGATTGGCAATGGGTAACATTAAAACTTCTATGCAGATGTTAATTATTCTTAGTGTAAGAAAACTGTTCTGGTGAGGTTGGGTTTTGTGTCAGTTTTTCACTGATGTGTTTTCCATCCTATGAACACAATTACTAATCTAGTTATCTTGTATTAAAGTCTCTCAAGAGGATTAAAACAGATAGAACCTCTGTTTTTTGAATATAGTCTGATAGCATTGAACTGCTACTTGGACTGGCTTGTAACCTGTCTAAAGCTCCGTGCTGTGTTTCAGAATCTTTGTTAGCTCCTCTCACGAGATTGTTTCTGTGTGTATGGGTGAAAGTCTTCGACTACATCCCTAATCATGACTTCTAACATACTCTCTAGGCCTTTAGATTGCAAGAGTCCTTAAAGCTTTTAGCTCTGACAACTGATGAACTTTTCAAAAGCAGAAATTATTTTTACAGCTGTGAAGTGTGATGTTGGAGCAGAGGTACAGACTGCCATAAGCATTGTTAGTCTTACCACTTCAGGGCAAGTTTGACATTGCTCTTATGAGGAAAAAAAGCAGACATGATGACACCTCTGTCTTGTTGACTAGTTGACTTACCATCTCTTGAAAGCTGCAGCTTTGAATGCACTGGTATAGACAGCTGCTGCTGCTGTCTACAGTAACATACAATATACAGTGAACACTTAAAGACAGTGGTTGCCAGAAGTTGAAATGAAAAGCTCATGTTAAAGCAATAGTTCTGTTCGTCTGCCTCAAGGTCTTATGAAATATACTTTAGAATATAATGTGGGATGTAATTTTGGGTAGTGATGTCAAAAAAAAAAAAAAAAACCCTTCATAAATGTTGTAATTAAATAAAAAAAGCAACAAACTCATACACCAAAAAAAAAAAAATTCTGTGATCTTCCAGATGGAATATATTAGCTGTCTTTTTCACATGAAAAATTTGAGTTCTTGGAAGTCGTTCCCTGAATTGTAAATTCATAGTGTAGGAAAAGAACTGCCTTTACAATGTGATTCAATAGAGATTCTTCTTACTGCATTTGGATTGTGATCTTCAAAGTAGCATAAGTCCATGAGAATTTAGATAGGAAATCTCCAACTCACCTTAAATTTTCTTTGTAGAGTCTCTTGTCTCTGAAGAATTTGTCTTTGTGTACACACTTCGGTGTTTCTTCTATTCACTGCTCTAATTAAACTTTCTGACCTATGATCCATCAAGTGCTGATCATGTGTGAGGCAGAGAGAGGCACCATGGCCTGCTTTCAGGTTTTGTGATGAAGTTTGTTACAAGCAGAGAGTGTGTGTTGTAATAGATGTGACTGTACATGTGGCACTAATGAGAGTGCTCGTACTGTGCAGTCTCATTGCAGAGTGTCATTGAGCCTGACTCCCTCTGCCACTGTGTGACTGGGTTAGGATTTGAGGACATTCTACTCACTAAGCTGTACTTAATTAGCTGCAATTTGACCTTGTCTGCTCTTTAACAGGCTGGTTTCGGTTGCCTGGGATAGGCAGTAGAAAGAGGGGTGATTTCCTGCCCCCACAAGCAAACAAACAGAAAAAATCCCCAACAAAACACAAAGCATTCCAGCTTTCTAGGTGTTGTTTCAGCTAAGCATGGACATTGCATCATGGCATGTCAAGAGATAGTCTGTTTTTAAAAAATCAAGATTTTCGTAAGCTGATATACATGTTTCTGTAAAGTATATGCTAGACCACTCTGGAAAAATAATAAATCACATATTTAATCTTCAAATACTTGTTTTGAATTTATTCTGTTTCAATAGAGTTGTTCTCCAAAGCACATGCAACTTTCTGGCTTGGCTGGAATTGTTCTGGCCTGTGTAGTTGTCAGGGATGGTGCACAGAGGTTTGGGTTCAGTGTCTTTCCAGTCTTCCCTTTGACTCTTGAATAAAACGGAGTAAAGATAGCAGGATTCAGCAGACAAGTGCGGTCCTCAGACACCAGAGGGTGCCACAGACTCACTTTTCAGGCAACAGGCAAATTCATGGCTGTGAGGTGCAACTGCGTTGCTTGAGCTCCTTTTGCAGTGAATATCCAGTATAAATGTCAAACCTGACTTCTTGCAGTGTATTGCTCAGAACTCTTGAGTTCTGTTTTCCTACCTTGTCCTAGTAAGCTTAAGTCACTGGAGAATTATATCAGCTGGGTGAGTTTTTCCTGTTCATTTCTGAGTGTGACATGATCAAATGCAAAGAGCATCAAAGGAAGTGGTGCAGAAAAGGGGCTTTATGGAGGGATTGCTGAAAGAGAAAGCAAGTCAATATCCATCAAACACCTTCATGTACTCTCTGTAATATTTTAAATTTATCACCTTAGTAGAATGATTTCTACAGCTTACTCAAAATACGATACCTTACTTAAAATAATTGAAGTTTGTTTGAACAAAGAAAAAAGAGTAGTAAAAAGTATGAACTTACCACGGCTTTTGGAACTTCCATTAATCTTTAGTCAGCACTTTTCTAAGGAAATGTAGTAATATAATTTCTTTGTGTTAAGTAAAATAAGTCCAACAGTGTTTTCATGTATTTTGTCAAAGCTAATGACTCATTGACTTAATGCAAACTTATGTCTCACAGTGAAAAAGTTAGAATTGGTACTGAAGACCAGTACTTGTAGATATGTCTGCTGGCATATAAACTCTTGTATGCTTGTACACACTAGAGACACTGTACATGTGTACATGTAAAATTAAAATAATTTTAATTATTTCCATGACATGGAAATAATTAAAAAATAGTAACCTGGTAAAGGCAGGTTATAGAGAAGTGAAATTTCTCTATGTAGAAAAATGGATAGATGTACATTATAGAAGTTTATCTGTTCGTTGCTTGAGCATTTTGAGTACGTGGCCAGATTAAATGCAAAAATTATTTCCTGAAACTGCATGCTATGCAGTTGTACCTGGGATACAAGCATCTTTCCTGGGATTCCATAAACAGTTCCACTGGAGTAATGTCGAGTTCCAGCATCAATAGCTTGTGATGTGCATTCCTGGTGCTGGTTTGCTGATTTTGTCAGCAGATCTGTGGCAGTTGCTGTGCTTCAGTGGGATTCTTGTCTCTGCCATCAGCAAAGACTTCTCTGTAGTGGTCACTGAGAAGAGGAAACTGGAATGTACTTGTGAAGATCAGTTAGCACTCAATTATCATCCCGTGAAGCTTCATTGACACGCCTGTTGAAAGTTCAGGGTCTCTGTTAGGCTGATAGAGCCTGAGTATACACATGGAGCTGCTCAGTTGCTGTTTGAGAAGGGTTAGGGGAAGGGAAGCTGTTCTGGCACTGTTGGCTTCAGCTTTAAATTGTAGCTGTGGACATCTAACTGTTCTGACACTCCTGGGATTTAACACTTTCCTTACCATGATGGATTTGGGGCACAGGCCTGGTTGGGAAGCCACTGTCTCTAGTTAGACATAAAGAGCTGTCGCTGGTTTGAGAATCTATTTGGTCTCCTTTTCCCTGAACACACACACATAGGAACTGCTAGCAATGAGGGCACATGAATGGAAGAAGGAATAGAAGTCTGGACTCAAGGCTGGACTCCTTTTCTGGCCAGGTCTCTTGCTGGAAGTTTGCAGAGGAATTGTGCCACAGAAACATACTGAAACCCAAAGGAGAACATACATCTATAGTTTAAGAAAAATATCCTAACATTTTCTTGTGTCTTTTGGGTATTGCTTAAACTCAGCCCCAACTCATGTTCTAATAACTTTAGCTTTTACCTCTAGTCAGTCAAAGGATAGCCTCCAAGAAATATCATTTCACCTTAGAACGGCAGATTTCTGGCTAACCTCTTGTTCAAAAGTTATTGAGGCCACAGTGTTTTCTGAAGGTGAGCTTTATCAAACCTTGCCAGAGAATACTTTCCAAGAGGGGTGTGTGTGTGCTGGTTTTGTTTTCTGTGGTTTCCAAGTAAAAAGACGTTCAGAATGAGTGATTTTACTTATCTATCCTAATGCTGTGGATATCTGTTTTGGATTGGTCCTAACTCCCTGAAGCCACCGTTGTGCCTTTGTCACACTGTGAAGTAAAAATGCTTTCTTTTGATGATCTGAAGTACTTGATAATAACTTGGATTGTTTCACTGCCAAAGTAGCACAAAAACTTTTCCCATATAAGATTTATTCAGTATTTTAACTTAAATGATCTCTAAAAAAGCACATTAGGCAGAAGCACACAGGCAATTATAGCTAGTCTCTAGTCTGAGTGATGTTCACCCTCAATATGCCAGATTTGAGTTTTTATTTTCCAAAGCTGCTGCCTGAGAATCCAGCTAATGGTGTTACCAGCTAGAACTCTGGCATGGTTCTTCAGAAGGACTGGCATCTTCCCTGCTGTGTACATAAGTATGGTAGGACTGATCCAAAGTACAAGGTCTGGATTAATTCTAGTATGTAATCAAGGAGTGTTTGTATCCTGTGTTTTAAGGGAACTCGCTAAAGAAAACTGAAGATCAGGTCTGTGCTAATAAGCCTGTGCTTTAAGCTTCAGTTTGCAAGATACACATCTTGGTTAGAAAATGGTTTATAGTCCAGTAAGTCAACATTCAACTTCATTCCACACTTGGTTCTACCTGATGAATTAGTTTTAGAGCAAATTTCAGGCTGCGAGAGTGGTGGTGCAGGGTTAGGAATTGTGAGAACTTTTAATCTGGGTTTAACTCAGTCCTAGGTTTCCAAGCTGGCTCAAAATTTCAGTTTCATATAAAGGATTTGCATGCCTAGCAACTGAGGCATTAGCCAAATTAATGTTTCAGAGGCACTTTGCAGAAGTGTGAGAGATTTTTGGAGCTCCCTGTCCACACCCACACTAAACATCTATTGTATATGGTTTATGTGAATGTGGCTGCCTGTTGATAGTCGAGACTTTTTCTTTGTGTCTGTTCTGAACAAACCATGAAATGTTGGTCTCCTCTTTTGTAGAGATGAAGATGACCTAAATGATGTGACTTCTATGGCTGGGGTTAATCTCAGTGAGGAGAATGCCTGCATTTTGGCAGCAAACTCTGAGCTCATTGGTACAGTGATTCACTCCTGCTCAGATGAACCATTTCTGTCTTCGGAAGCTCTTCAGAGTAAGATCTTGAACATAGGTGAGAACAAAGCACACGTAGCAGGTACATATGGATGTAGTGTTTCCTTGCCTCTTTCCTCAGCCAGCCTCCAATCTTTGAAGAAGGACCTGGAACAATTAAGACCTGCCATCTCAATTCATATGTTTCTACCAAACAATACTGAGTTTTCGCTTCTGTTTTTAAGAAACAACTGTCCTTTAAGGTTTTCTTTACATGGAGACAGTCTGAAGCACAACCAGAAAAACAAAAGTGATGCCACTTTAACATGTGAGGAGTGAGCAACTTTCTTACTCTTAAACCTTATACAACACGTAACCAACCATAGAGGTGCTAGTGTCAAAACACTTGAGTGTTCTTTTCTATCTTGGCAGCTTCTAACCTGATCCTTTACACTGACTTCCCTAACAGTTTTTGCATTCCTCAGCCTGTTCAGGTATTTGCACTCTGTTGACTAACATTAGGAAAAGGTTTCAAACTTCCAATACACATGGAGCAGCGCTTTGTTTATGACTCCCTCCATGGCAAAAACTTTTGCTAATTTTATACAAGAGATGTCAAAGCTGTTTGTCTGTATAGTGAATAATAAAGTGGAATGTACATTGAATACCTCTGTTACAGGAAGTTTCTAGTGTCGGCATCATTTCAGCTGTTACCTTCTGGGCAAAATATTAAGTGTTGCTTAGCAATGTTGTATTTATTATGTCAGAGCAGGGAGCATGCATTTGTGTAGCAGCACACTGGCTGGTCCCACTGCTGTTGACAGCAAACTCGATGCATGTTGCTCAGCTCCTTGCTCGTGCCCTCTGCCCGGTACATGCTGTACTGGAACACTGAGTTTTACAGCTGAGCATCCAGGAAAGCATGAATGTGCAGTCACAATTCTGTCACAGTGGTTTAAACACGTGTTCACAAAGTCTTTCTGTTTCCATACACAACTGGTTCTTAGTCCAGAGTGAGCAGCTAGCCTGTGACAAGCACGTAACCTGCAAGTGCTACCTATGGGCTTGGTGCTCCTGCCCCAGTCAGCCAGATGTGTCATCTCCACCTGTATGGGGCATAGTGAATGCTGGGTTACTGGCGTCAAAGGGAAAAACATATCAGACCTGGTGCCTAGAAGATGTTCTCAAAATTCAGTAGAAGATTAATCAATCATTCGTGGGAACTGAATATAAGGAAAAAGAGCTCTGCAAAAACAGAGCATTTCTAGAATAATTTGCTGGTTGTGGGTGTAAAAACAATTCATTGAAAGATGGAAAATAGAAGCCTTGCTGTTTCATAGGTCAAATGGTAGTTGTTCCAAATTATTATTATTATTAATAATAATAATAACAGCCTTATTTTGTGTCGTAAATGCTCAATGCTTGTTTGCAAGGAAAGGAATGCCGCCATGCCTTTGAGTAGAGCAATTCACAAAGGTAACATGTCTGCTTTTCAACTGAGCCATCTTTGGATTAAGAAGTAAGAGTGTGTGTGTGTGTGTGTGTAGGGAGGTCTTGAGGTTTGGGGGGATTTTATTTTGTCTTTAAGTTGGTGTTTCAGGAATCTGATAGTCTAGTGAGAAACTGCAGAGGAAGTACTGAAAAGTGCTTGAGCAAAATGAGCTTTGCACTCAGTTAAGTTACAGGCCAGTGCTTACTGATCAAACGGGAATGCTTTGATTGTATCTGGGAAAACATTCTAGGTCCTCCCTGTCTTGTGAGATTGTCATTCATTTTCAGTTACAGTAGCGAAAGCAAATGAAATAGGTGATTAGTTTTTTTACAGTGCGCTGTTTATCCATTCTTAACACTTCACTTGGCAGTAAATACTGAAATGGGTTTTGAAGGCGTGCTATATATTGCATCATAAAGTATTACAGCTGCTGTAAATGCAGTGTAGGGCAAGGAAAAGTGCTTCTGACAGGTACAACGTATGAGGCATGTGGAAGTGCTGCCTGCCGTGCCTACCAGGGAAAAGCCGCTGCTGCCCAGGTGTCTGGATGGAGCCGCGCTGAGTGATGGATGGTGTCAACCGCGGGAAGGCTTCTCCCTAGGCAGCCTGCAGCCACGGGAAGGTCACAGAGGTGATGCCCAGCTCTGGGTGCAGGGCCAGCACAGCCTTGCCTGGAGCTGCCACCAGCCTCGGCCGCAGCTGCTGAGACGCGGGGAATCGGCGGCAGCCTGAGAGAAAAGGTTGGAGGTGGTGGCAGGATGACCCCGGCCGGGCTGGAATCGGCGCTGTCCGAGCGGCTGCCGTGGGTTGGCTGGGACTGTTTGCCCCGTGCCGGTCAGGCGAGGCAGTTTGGTGTGCCTGGAGTGCGCTGCAAAACCCGTTCCTGCTCGTCAAATAAATGTCATGAGTTGTTAACAAGCACGGTGTCAAGCGGGGCAAAATGTAATTCTGTATTTTTTTAATTACTGGAATTAACAGAATATGGCACTAATTTCTACAGCTACCTCTTCTCCCCCTCCCTGAACATGAAGCTTGATTTGTGTTCTTATTAACTTTGTCCTATAAATGACCTTGCAAGGAGAGTGGTTCTGGAGGCTAAGTGAAACAATGTCTATATTTTCTGAAGCTCCAGGCTAAGTTTTATTAATGTAATGTCTAAGATCTTTGAAGTTGTGACTTTACCAGGAAAATCATAATCTCCAAACCTTTATTCATAATGGGTATGACTTCCAGGGGGAACAGAATACCTGCTGTGCTAATTATTTCAATTATCAGCTACTACTAAAACACGTAATGGATTTTCTCTGCTTCCACAGGTAAAAGGCATGACATTATGGAACTTAACTCTGATGTTGTGAACTTGATCTCCTGTGCTACACAGGAGAGATTACGAGGGCTCCTAGAAAAACTGACTGTAATTGCTCGGCACAGAGTATCAACCCACAAGGTAAAGGAAATCATTAGCAAGTTTTGCACAAAGTTTTCCTGCTTTGCAGCCTTGAAGGTAAACCTCTTCCAAGTGTGGGCACATCACAGGCAACATTTGCATTCTCAGTACCTACCAAAGGCTGGTTTCTGCTGTGTCTAGCCCAGCATATAACTGTTCCATTTCACTTGTTGGACAGGTGCTCTTAACACCCAGGATAAGACTAGATGCATGTGTTTCTTCTCTTCCATAGCAATGGTGGCTGTTATACAAAATCTCTTACGTGGTAAATGGAAAGCTAACTTTGAATGCTCTTGATGGTAGGTTGATTTAGGGGCTTGTGTTTTCCTTATGTATTTACTGTTGGTGGAATTGCAATCAGTGTTGGCTCAGTAAAAAGCCTTGGGAAACTGAATTGATTACTTTANTTATACTTAATGAAATTTAACAAAAGCAACCAACTGATGGAATAGGAGTTATTTTTGTACTGAACACTTTTTATGGGGTTTTCAGGACTAGAGCAGCAACAGTAAAGAGGAGCAACTATTTGGAAACTTCTGAGTATTTACGGTGTTGTCTGGAGCAGCTGGAGTGTTCTGTTCCTTGCCAGAAGATGTAATAGGAAAGAAAATCAATGCAAACAAGTACAGAGTTTTGTATGAAAAAACTCCAGAAATCTGCACATGTTGTATGTTGTTTTCTCCAAAGTGGGAAGTACAATTGAGCTTGTGAGCAAAAGTGATGAGGAAGCTGAAGTCCTGAGTAACCAGCAGGACTTAGTGTCTCACAGACACCAAGAACAGAAGGAAATGTTTTTTGGACAGTAGGCTGAAAAGGGCTGGTTTCTTTCTCATTGAACTAGAGCAATAGAGAAGCAGATAGGTTTTTGTCTGATTGAATTGCCAGAAGCAATGATAAGATTATAAGATTGCAATAAGCTGGCTTTCTTTTCCTCTTTTCTCAAAAGCAAAACAAACAAAAACATCAGAAGTAACAGGCACAGTAATCTTAGAAGCACAGATACCCTCTTTTGTTAGGAAGATGGTATTACGCGACAGAGGAGTGTCCTACAGGATTACCTTTGTGAGTAATGTTATTGCGAGAGATGCTGAAAGGCTTTTAGAAATCTTAAGTTCAAGAAGAGAACACTGCAGAGTGCTGGAGTCCTGTTTTGTATTAATATAGGTATTTATACAACCCTGTATTTCGTCTGCCCTGGTGCCTAATCCCTGTTCTCTTTTCTCTCATGGCTTTTGATTGGTACCCTTGCACAATGTGGGCTACATCTATAAAATGTAAATATGAAATCTATATATAGGTAAATTCCCAGAGCCTTTCCAGGAGGGTTGGGTGGTTGCTCCATAAGGCTCTGTACTGGCCTATCTTTATTACAAAAAGGCAATAATAGGGGTAGGTGTGGTGAAACCAGAATAACTATTGCTAGGGTAGGAGTTGGTGTAAAAACACCAGTAATTCATGGGATCATACTCAGGAAACACTTTTCCCAGTTTGCTGAGCTCATTCCTAGCAGCTTTCCTCTGATAGATAGCCCTGCAGAGAGAGTGAATTGGCAGGGTAAAAGCTTCATGCTATGCCAACATGTAGACTTGTCAACTTTTATCCTTTTTCTGCTAAATTTAAGAAAAAAATTATAATTGGAAGTCACTGACTTAATTGAGATAAAACTATGATGGTGGTCTCTTTATGTGAAGTAGGAATAGCCTTTCAGATGGTTGGGAGCTGCTCTCTGTAATGCAGTTCTTGTTGCAGTGCTCGTATAGAGCCTTTGGAAGACTGTAAGGGGGAAGGGTTTTTATGTGGATTCATCCCAGCATGAAACAGCTGCCATGTTCCTGTGGTTGGAGCCCCTGAGCTCATGGCTCTGAGAGGCATGGTGTGGTGCTGAGCTATAAATGATGCTCCATGACATCTTCCCTTCATGCAGTAGCACTGAAATGCCACAACATGAAACTGCGTTATTTGTAGGGCCACAGGATGTGGGTGATAATGCTTCATCATAACAGCGCTGGCTACAAGACATGAGCAGGAGTACAATGTAATGTTCTCTGTCTCAGCAATTCCCTGCTAAATGACTGCAGAGAAGTTTATTGAGTAGGACAAAATATAACTGCAGGTGTTCCTCTTTCAAAAATTCCTGAAATAAGCTATCTTAAAACAGGTGATGAGCTGAAATACTGTTAGGGACGCACCTATTTCTTGTCCCATATAAGCTCATGGTAGTGCATTGGGGAGCTTCTGATTGAGAGACTTACGTTGCTGGTTGGCATAGGGTCATGGATTTGTCTTAAATTGGCTATTCCAAAGCGAAACACTTCTAAACTTTTGAAAAAATAATCTTCTGGTACTACAGCTTTCTTCTTTGTCCTTTTAAAAGGATTGCGGCATGGTGGTGGATTATTATAAACTGCTGCTTCAAAACAAGTTGTACTGATGTACTGAGAGTGACTCAAAAATAGCGTATGCTTTGTGGGGAGCAGTTAAAAAAACACTTAAGCAGTGGCAGAAGGGGTGCGGGGGAAATGTTGGACTTTTTTGCAGAGCCACAGGCGCTGCTTGGGAAAGTCTCTTGTGGCAGCATGTGGTGTGTTTTGAGCCACAGTTGGTAATATGTGACAATGACGTGGCTCATTGAAAAGGACCAAACCTAATACCTGAAAAGGGATTGATTTCATGCTCTGACTCAGTTGTGAAAATTCAGATTAGGGGACAACAGTGCTCCACAAGACTTCTACTTTCCTTCTGTCTTTTCACAGTACACAACTGGATGTGAGAAGAAGAGTCTGAGTATCCTTGAAAACTAAAAATTGAGTAACTGAGGTCACTGATAGTCCATATACTTAACACATAACCTTGCCTAAAATACAGCTGTAAAATACCCTGTGCTTTTTTTAGAATTGTTGTATGTCAGAGTTGTTTCATTACAGTGTGAGATTGGGGTAAGATAGAAGGAAGAGCTGCTGAAAGTACATAGTATGTTTGGCTGATAAAAGCCCCAGTATAAGTTTCTCAGGAGAAAAAACCCAAATTCACAGAGTAACAGAGAAAGAAGACAAGTGTAGGATGTGCACTAAAAAGTGGTACAGACAGGTGGCACAGACATGCCTCGACTAGAATGGGCTCCTTGTCTTGTGTTGCCTAAATGTCCTCTGGCCAATGCATGGCTCAAGAAGCCTGTCTTTGGAAGAGCAGAGTAGTAAAACCAAGCTTTTCATTGCCAGTTGACCATGTTATGGATCTTTCCTTTCTCTGCCTTTCTGAGCTAAAGTAAAATGTCAACTCAGGCTCTCCAGTGGGAGCAAGAATAGAACATAAAATAAACTCCTGATTGCTGTTCTTTAGACCAAAAGGACTTCAGCCCTGTTTCAATGCCTGTGTGTCCAGTGATTGATGGACTAATACTAATCATTAGTATTCACTGGCCCAGCTTTGTACAGGTGGCTGGACCAGATGACTTCCCTAGATTGTTACTTTTCAAGGTGAACTATCCTGGGACTTGAAAGCATTCACTGAGGCAAAAATAAGTATTCTTAAAGCTATAATAAACCATATATAATATATTTCACCTTCTTCACCTCTAAGATTCATTATAACTGGTTCCATATCACCCCTCCAATAAATAAAACATCTTCTTGGAAATACCAGGTGATGCGTGTTTCAACTTCTGCATTAAATGGCTGAAACTAGAGCACAAAGCACTAGAACTTAAAATGTCAAATTCTGATTATTTTTCTCTTCAAAGGAGAAAAGGTATTATGCCCTGATGCTTTACAATTCCTTCTTTTTTTCTAACATGTTTACTGGATATGAATTTGGTGGCTTAAAACAAAATTTCAGTCTTTAGTCTAAGGCTAGGGAAGACTTCTGTTATTGTAGTCAGTATAGACTGGATGTTGTTAATGTCAATGAAACTATTGTTCAGTAGCCTCTTACTAGTCACAGACAACTGGAAACGTGCTGCAGTGGAGAGGAGATGTATAAATGACTACCTACCACCTGAAGTTTTTTCTAAAACAGCCCACACTTTTCAGCTTTGAAAAATAATGTTGTTTTTTTCAGATTGTTCCCACCAAGTTTATTAGCTCCTGGTTGCCTATAACAAACTTCTCTTCTTTTTTCAGGGGAGTGATAAGTACATCGTTTGTAGTGACACCAGAGCACAACTGAGATTTCTTGAGAAGCTTGATCACCTAGAAAAGCAGAGAAAAGATGAAGAGGAACGTGAAATGTTGCTTCGAGCAGCCAAGGTAAGCCTCTAGGTTTCCAAGAAAGCAGTCATGTCCTCCAGATTGGCAACCATCTTCAGGTTTCTCCTACTTCTGCTTTAAACATAGTAACCAATAACCCTGTCACTGAAAATCTATAATGTAGATGACAATTGAGGCTATGCAGAAAAGAATTTAACCTATTCACATTTTTTAAAAAACCCACAAGATTTCTTTGAAATGTGTGGTGGGGTGAACACTTCTTTTGGGATTATTCCTACTGGTCAAAATGAAGTAAAAATCTATAAATGTCCTTCCTGTATCTCTTTTTGCCTCTGAAACAGAAGCTTGGTGAGATCCACCACCCTTGCAGATGTATTTGTTTTCTGTAGTCAAGTTCAGAGGGCTAGCCTTGGAGCTGGTACCACAGCATCCATGAACCCCTGATGGAGCTGTTGCTAGTATAGAGTAAGTTTCTTCTGTCTTTTCTCTCCAAAAGAAGAGGAGGGAAAAAAAACTACAACAGTAGATGTTTCTTCATCAGTCGTCGCTTGACCATCTTCTGTTTATTCTTGTCTTTTGGTTTTGTTTCAAGCTGAATTCTGGAGCCACTTGGGTGGAAACCTAATCTAGAGCTGAACGAACTGTGTTGTGCTTGCATGAATGCAACTCCCTTTCTTTCCTATACTTCCTGTCCTTTTTAAGTGTCTGATGCTGACATGAACAACATCATGCCTAGACTGGACCTGACTGACAGTATTAGCATCATTTTCTGCTTAATCTTGCCTCTGGTTAGAGCAGAGGCAGCCGGCCCAGATGAGGAGGGGTGTGCACGTATGTGCATGGAGGGGGATGGAAGCCAGTCTGGATTGAGGCATTCACCCCTGGAGCTAAATCTTTCAATCACCAGAGAAAACTGTCATTTATTAAATATTTAACAGATAGGATGGTGTTTGTAATTTCTGTTCAATCTTTTTCCTCTTCCTTTGGTAGAGCCGTTCCAATAAAGAAGATCCAGAGCAACTGCGGTTAAAGCAGAAAGCAAAAGAGGTAGGACTTTCCAGTTACCATGCTTGCCTTTGTGTGCTGAGAGAAGGTTGGCAGCCCTGTCCTGGCAATTAGGTCAGGGTTTATTTTGCTGCTGCATACCATTTGCAGAGGCCTTGGGGAAGGACAGGAACTGCCACAGGCAAGGGCAGTGCTTCAAATGAGGTCAATGAATTATGAGCTCTCTTTTTTTAACATTTTATTTTTGCAGTTTCAGTCCTGTCTCGAAACAGTCCTTTGTAAACTGCAGCAGTACACTTGGTAGGAATATAATGTGGGATTAGAAAAAAAAAAAAAAAAGAAACTTTGAGATTTAGCATCTGGGACTGTACAATAGGCTACATTTTTCCAGGGTAATTGTTCGTTTTGTAAATCTGATACTGCTTATAATTCTTTGGCTGGGAGGCGGTACTGGGATTTAGTTTTAAATGGAAAACGCCTCTGGCTTTTAATTTTCTGGGCCCAGCAGTTTTCTGTTCTGGAATGGAGCCCTTGTTTCACACAGTTCATGTTTAGCTGCAGGGGTTTTAGTTTATAGCTTAGACTGGTTAAGCTTTTACTCCCAGAGGCCTCTGCATAGCAACTGTAGAAATCAACAAATAAGTTCATTTATGTCTGCAGCCTCCTCTCAGTAGCTGACTTTTTACATTTCCCAATATCCATTTCCTGACTTTTCTAGCCTGAGAGAAAAAAGCTCCACTAATTGGAGCTTATTTTAATTGAGCCTTAATATTGGATCTCACTGGAGTTGCCCCCAGAGCTACTGGGAACAGAATGAAATGAAAGTACCTAAGGTTGAAGATGTGTGTGCGTGTGTATGTGTGTGTGAAATTTTTCACTTGACCTACAGATTCTTGTCCCTGCTGAATAAATCATCAAGCCTGTTCACATTTCTGATTAAGGATCTGACAGCAGACGATAATAAAGACAATTGAGGTGTGAGACGTGTGATACAGAGCTGAAGAAATTGGTTTCTATAGTTACTTGACTGATTTCATGCAATTTTTAAGGATCTTTGTGCTAAATGAGAGTGATTTTCTGAGCAACCTTTTTCCTTAACTGTGCCTCTTGAACTATGAAATTTGTTGTTGCTTAACATTGCTGCACTTGGCTCCTAGGTGCCAGCAGCAGCAGCAGGTTATTTATGAATGCTTTAAAGGCCCTTATTGTTTGGATTAATGTAGGGGCCCAGGCAAAACAAATGGAAATCCAGTAAAATAGTATTTGAATCAATGCTCTAGATTTGCAACATAGTAGACAAAATTTGTAAAATGAGAGAGAAGGAACTTGCTTTAATATGTATCTTTTAATTCTTTGTTTCTGCTTACCACTCTTCATTCCTGCAATCTGTGAGTACAAAGTTGCCCTAAAGCCCTTCCCAGCTTGCCTCTAGTGCCACCAGGATCAACAATCAGTGGGTGATGCTAATCTGTCTTGTTTTATAGGTGACTTTACCTCTGCATCATCTGATTGTTTCTAGATGTACTTTCTTTTAATAAAGACTGCAAAGTAATTCATTTATGCAGCTTCTTTTCTCTTGTTTTTTGACCAATAATGTGTAAGATCATGAAAAATATTCTGTGGTTTGCATATTTAGAACACAAAGAAGGTTAGGTTAGATTCATTGATATTTTTCATGAGATGTCTTTTAAAAAGTGGCATAGTGGTGTACAAAAAAAGGAGCCAACAGAGCAGAGAAGGCATCTGAGTTTAGTGTTTGGTGTTCTAGTATGTCTTGAGTTCCCCTCCTTCAGTGCATCTCATCTTGTGCCAGACTAACACAACCTGCATCACTCTTTGTCCTGCGTGTTTCTCCGTGCTATGCTGCTCCCAGAGTGAGTCTCCAACTGCTCCACCAAAAGAAGAGGAGGCAGATGTGCCTCTTGGGGCAACACAGATCTTTGTGTTGGTATTCACTTGCCCTCCGTCCTGTTGCTTTGTTGTCCAGAGAATGAGGCAGCCAGAAGCTTCTCTAAGCTTCACATGGAAAATGGGGTCGCCCACCTTCTGTGCCAGTGGTGCTTGTTCATCTGAGACCATCTTAAGATTGAGTGGAAATGAGAGCAAATGCAGCTGGAAAAAATTAAGCACTTTATTGACAGTTTGGAGAAATCTGGTCAGCACACATTTGCATTGAAAAAAATGCAAGCATGAATAGGGCTGGAATAAGAGCAAAAGAAAAATCAACAAATATCCCAAGACTAAAACTGGTGACACAGAAGCATGGTGTACAGTGGGATGAAGGCTTGAAATGGCTTATCCTTGTCTGTCTGTCTTGTCATGTTGTGGTTATAGGTTCCTACGGAACCAAACTTGGAAACTTTGATACGTCTCTCAGCTGGAATCAGATCCTTTCCAGGTCACTCCAGTCAAGTATCTGCTGGAAAGCCTGATCTGATTGTCTGCTTATAGTTCTTTAAGAATTAATATGGACCTGCCTTCCTCAAAGCTGTCTTTCATATGTTGATCATGACCCCCTGGGAGAGGGGAGAGGGTGTGGAGTAATGGCACTGTAGCATGTTCTAAAGCAAAGTTTCCCAAAACGCAGGGTGTACATCCTGACAATGAATACTTATAAATCCAGGATGTGCTGTCATCCAGTAGCTGGAAGCAACATCTTAACATTGCTGGAAGTACATCCAGAGACTCTGCAGTGGATTCTTTTATCCAAAAGGCTATACATAATTGCTGTGACCTTTTCATCCTTTTTGCATGACCTATTGCCTCAAACTTCCCCTCTGCTAAGTCATTTCCTTTCCTATATTCTTAGCCTATGTAGCTTGCCATGAATTAAGTCTGTGTTTATTTCCCTCTTTCACCTGTTTCAGCAGATTTTAATACCTATGGAAAGTGCACATTCCTTCTGAGACAGCTGCAAGGCTTGCCCCAAGCTGCTGCTTTGTGCACTCAAGAATTTTGTCCTTGCTCTCCTCACGGACCAGCTCTTTGTGCAGTGGCGTTCCTGCAGTCTGGGTAAATTACCCCTGTTTTTCATTCTGCCTTATCTGCCTCTTCAAACTGAGAGGATGCAGTCCTCCCATTGTCCCTGATGTTTTCACTATTAAACCATAAGTTTTTTTAGGTGGTTTCTGCTATTTCCTGTTCTACTTTCTACAGTGCTTTCAGTTACAAAGAAAATGTTCAGTCCATGTGATTCTTATTGCTGTATTTATAGTTTATCTGTGGCTTCATCCCCTTTCCTGAAATGAGCTTTCCTAAATTGAGTAGGTGTAGGATACTGTCAAATGTGCAAGCCAGCCATATGAACAGTTCATCCCAGAAGACCTGTAAAAATGTCAGTATTAAACAGTGTGTACTATAATTCTAAATATAAACTCTGATCCTTTGGAATCATTTACGTTGGAAAAGACCTCCAAGATCATTGAGCCCAACTGTAAAACCAGCACTGCCAAGTCTTGGACCATCACTAAACCATATCCCTAAGTGTCACATCTAAATTTTTTTTAAATTCCTGCAAGGATGGTGACTCAACTACTTCCTAGGACAGCCTGTTCAAATGCTTGACAACCTTGTTGGTGAAGGAGTTTTTCCCAATTTCTTTATACTTCTGTCCATCTTCAAAAGTGAGTGTGCTTTTGTAGTATGGCTTCAGGAAGCTTAAGGCTGAGCCTGGACAAACCTTTCAGGATGTATCTGGGCAAGATATCTGCCTGAGGTTGAGCAGGTGTACAGGTATTTTATTGAGAGCATCTTTGCTTGCTTCCACCTTTATCCCTACTCTTGTCTTGTGTCACCTTGCGGCGTCTGTCAGTGCATAAAGGGGAGCAGCTGCATCTTGAGCTAGGGGAAGGAGTGTGTGGAGCAAGCACCTGATGGAGAGCAGATTTCCCTGCTCCATTCCTTGCTCTCTCAGCAGCTCTGTTCACTTGTGACTGCACAGATTTTCCCACTCCCTTGTTCCTGCCTGCTTGACGCACTTGTGCATTTTTTGACACGGATACAAGACAGCAGTAGATGAGATGCTGAGAAAATTCAATACCTTTACTATCAGCTGACTGGGAGGAAAATGGCAAACCCTAGGGTTTTTGTAGACACAAAACAACCCCTACAGAAAACATCAAAGAGCCAGCATGATTCCAGTGCGTTCTGGGCCTTACTTAGAAATGACTGAATTTTAGTTGTTCTGTAGTATCTTCTCAACAGTTACCATCTTTTTTTCTGTTTCATATAACCTTCTAACTCCCTTATTTCCTCTCATATTCTCAGGTAAAAAGTTACTGTAGCTTGATTCTTTGCTGCTTGCCCTACCACCTCCAACTCCCATTTTCAAGCTGTTGGTTTTCTTTTTCCTCTTGTGCTGCTTCTCTATCTAGTCTTCTGGACCCAATGGTTCAAATTATTTAAGACCACTCTTGTGGCAGGGCAGAAGTTAACCATAACCTCTCAAAAATGCAAGTACAGGATGCTGCAAGCAAAACAAGACCTCATTGTGATCAGTTGGCTTTTTTTATGAGCCTTCAGTGACATCCTAAGAGCTGCTGCTTAATTACTTGATTTATATTATCTTTATTGTTCTGTAGTGTTTCTTACCTGCTTCTGCATGTTTTTGAAAAAATAAAAGCAAAATAATCAAAGAGACATAAATTTTATTAGCTGTGATGTAGCTTTACAAATCACAAAGGGCAATCATCAGAGATTTGGTGTGTTCCAGGTCTTGTAGAAAGTCAAGAATAGAAATTTCACGACATGTTAGATTATTGGGCGAGCTACAAAGTGTACCGAATGCCGGTTTGTGACACTCATGCTGGTGTTTTGAAGAAATGTAAGGAAAGAGCAGCTGAGACACTGCATCAAATACCCTAAAATCATCTGCCTGAAAGATGATAATAATTACCTTTAGTGAAAAACAGCCCCCCCACAAAACTCCATTAAACGTGTTCTTGGATTTGCAAATAGCCTTTTCTCAGTTTGTTTGAGAGACGGAGAATGGACATGTAACCAGCTGTAAGTATGGCCTCAGATTAGAAATTTGTTAATAGAGGAAACTTGAGGGCTGAAAGTACAAAAAGAGAATGAAAATGAAGATCCAGAGAGTTATCTGCCAAGAAATGTTGGGTGGATTGCATGATGAGATGGAGAAACCTGCCTGCTGATGGTCATTGAACAGTCTTCTCCTAACTGATAGCATCTGAAACAAAACCCGTGGAATACGTTGCATTGTTGTGGGGTGCTGTAGTCTGTTCCTTGTTCTTGCAGCAAAATTAGCCTAAACAGTCTCTGAAAGCACATAGAGAGGGTGATGCTGGATGCCAGGCACCCAAGAACTTCCCTGGGCGTCCAGGTAAGGCAAGCTGATGGGACTGCACAGGGGAAATCATGTTCCAAGTGTTCTAGAAAACACAGAAATGTATCAATAATGGTTAAGCAAACCAAAAAAACTGGTAAAGGAAAATACACACTCCAACACATAGGAAATTCTTACCAAGAGTGGGCAAAATAAAGAGTCAGGAAGTCACTGTGCCCTGGGTTTTTTCCTTGTGTGGAGTTAATTATATATTAGGAAATATCAACTCAAAATACCTTTTTTTTCCCTCCTACCCTCTATCGGTAGATTACTTTGTGGTTATCCTGGAAAAATGTTTGGTTGTTCTCCAGATCATTTTACTGCACCCTTTTATACAGACAAAGCACCTGGTCTTGGGGCACACAGCCATGGTAGGGCCTTTTCTGCCACTGAAACATGTATGTGGGATACTAACCTGAAAGAAATCTACAGTATTACATACAGCTCTATTTTAAGTCAGGACTGCATTTCAAACCAGTGCATGCTATTCTGCCTTTCTGCTGTTAAATCTAAATTACAACAGAGGGAAAAGTCAGTGGAAACTAATTGTATGGCTAATTAAAACAGTTTGAAAGGAAGCAATTGCAAGAAGAGAAATTGCATTATAGGCAAGAGGAGAGGATGGTAAATGTTTAAATATGCAGCCTCCAAGTGTCAGTTTTCCTCAGAGAATGTCCCCCATATGAGAAGCCTGCTATTCAGCTGCATTCAACCTGTAGGGCAGAAAATTTTGTATAGGAAAGGTAGAGGCTGGAGGCAGTAATGCTCATTGAGCTTTACGACAACCAGTGTGAGAGGCTTGGGATTGAAAGCAGATTTTAAGGTTTATTTTTCATTTTCTTCTCAAGTTCCTTAAAATGCTTAAAGGGAATGTGAAAAAAATTGCAGTTCTTTCTTTCAAAGACAATGAAGAGAGAAGTGACTGAGAGGAGTAGACAACTTTCAATGCACTAAACAGAGGACATAATGAAACCCAGTGAAACCTTGCTTGAAAAAGCTGGTCAAAAAGAGAGAATGGATACAAAAATGAGAAAAGTCATTTCAGTGGGATAAGTGGAACCACTTAAAAGGTACCTCAGTATTTAGTTCTTTAAAAATACACAGGAAAGAGCAATAACAGGCTCAGATAGGTCCTGAGGTTTCTATTTCACAGATGTGAGCTAGAAAAAGGTAGACATTGAAATCTGGTCACAGCTTCTTTGACTTACTTTGAATTTTACTATTTGTTAATTTATTGTTTAGTTTCTTTATTGTGGAAGCTGATAGCATTGGGAGCTTCTGTCTCTTTTGTATGCCTATATTCCTTTCTTTTTTTCCCCCTGCAAGTCTTATACAAATTCTTGTTCATCTACTTTAGTGCTTTTATTACTCCTGATGTACTTATTGCTGGATAGCACACATAACCCTTAGGCATACATTAAGATGTCTTCAGCCTTCCCTAGTTTCCTTTTCTGCCAGTTCTTCTGTTAGTTTAAATATTTATTTAATCTGTCCTGTACTCTATCTGCCTGTAATGTCATATGTGGAGACATCCCCACTTCTTACTGAATATTAAAGCCAGTATCTTGTACATACATTTTCAAGTCTTTCTCTTATATTAATTATAACCAAGTCCAGAATTGTGATGTTTAGCCACATCTGTCTTGCCAGAATTTCATCTGAGCTTATTTACATCTGTGGGGCTGTATTTATTTGTTATTGTATTGCTAAGACAATATTCGCTCTTTCTTTTTTTTTCTTAGGCATAAGTTCCTAGCATTCAAATGAAGAGAGATATCTTTTCTCTGCTCCTCAGATTTGTTTCCTAGTACTTTGTATATTGAAGTGCCTGCAGAAGCAGACAGTGGTATGAATTTCTCATGCCAGCACGATGCTGGCATGTTGTCTGCTGGACAAGGGCTGCCTGTCTGGCTTTTCTTTTTCTTCCTCAGTCCTGTCACTGCTCTGTGAGCCCTGGCTAAGAAAGGTGACCTCATCTCTACCTGTAGAAAAACCTTCCCTGGTGAAACCATTTTTTGAGGATCTAGAGAGTAAATGTTTAATGTACTTTGTCTTCAATGAAAGTTTATACCAAATACCCGAATCCCTGTGCTGCTGTGTATTTTGTGACCAGACACAAAGGCTTTCATTTACTCTTTTTCTAAGGTGAACTTGAATTCAGCTAGGTAACACACTGTTTTTTCCCCCACCTTTCATAATACAGCCACACTCTGCTGTACACATCATGGATTTGCTGCTGTGAATTAGTTGACTTTATTTGTAGCAGTGTATACTTTTCATCAGTTGTGTTTAAGGGATTGTTCCTCTTTAGGGAAAGCCTCAAGATTTGCCTAACTTGCATTATTGAGGCTCTGATCACGTACTCTGATCACGTTATCACATACTTCGTAACCAAAAGAGTTTAAAACCAATCTGTGCTATTGCTTTAAGTAAAAGTTTCAGCATCTTATAGCTGCAGTACTTCTTGTCTCCTCATACAACTTGAAATTTATTTTTTAATAATAAAGTGCCTCAAAAATGTCATTGGCGTAATAGTAAAAATAGATTTTGCGTATTTTCTGAAATGTGGGGTATGAGACGTAAATGAGAGAATTTCTGTGAGCAGGAAAAGAAATATTTTTCTCAGAGGATTGAGTGAAGAACGGAGAGGTCAATTTTAAAACCTTTCATTTTGTGTGATTACAGCCATGCTGCAAATGCCATTTCACTATAAGGAAGGACTTTAAAACATACCTTATTTCCTGATTTCTGCTGCAGGTCAGATTAACTAAAATGGTTATTGTGTCACCCTAGAGATTCCTGCTTGCTGCAAGACCAGACTTTAAACCCTATTTTTATTATTAAAAAGGCCAGCAGCAACAAAGACTATTTTACGAGTTCTGAGACGTTTTCATAGCAATTTGATCTCTATACACAGGTTTTTAGAACTCTCTGTACTGCAATTCTTAGCATATGTGAAATCCAGAAAGGGGGGGAAAGGAAGCATCAACATTGATTTGCCACTTGCCTGGAACCCATCCCCTCTTAAAGCCCTTCTTGGGGAAGGAATTTTCAATAGAGCATGTGTTGGGTTCTTGTGTTGTGATGAAAGAGCATCATCTTTCAGCAAATTAAGTAGGCCAGGTTGAGGGGTAGCCTGTTAGTTTGGGGGTCTGATGTCTGGTGCAGCTTCCTCCTGCTCCTCTGGAATTGCCATCACACAATTCTGTCTGCAAGGAAAAAGATGAATCTGTTGTCAAGTTTAGTATGATGCTACGATTTCACCTGGGTGTGACAGTTCTCTTTGTATCCTATTGCACTCAAGACACCAATGTTAATAAAACTGACCTCTGGAAGGGAAACCATGCAGCTACTCTATGTTATATTTTAATAAAGTGTATGCACTACTTTTACTGTCCCTTACTGCAGTGATCTTTCTTCTCTGATTTACATGCTACATAACTAGCTGTTAAAGAAAGATTTGACTCCTCATAGTCACCTCTCACTCTTTCCTAATCTTTCATTTAGGAAAATCTGGCAGTAGCTAACCAGCCAGTATCCTCGGGTATCCATTGCATTATCTGCCTGTCTTCTCCTTATCCTGTGCTTTTAACTGCTCACACAATGTTTAGACACTTAATCTGCAATTTTTATGGAACAAAACTTGATGAAAAGATGATTTTGCTGGCTTCAGCAGGGTAATTTGGATGCCTGCCCATATTGCTTAATGGGGATCTGTTGAGTCCATTATAGAAATTGAGTGTATAAATTCATTTGTCTTAATTATGTTCTCAGAAAAATCCCTGAGATGTGTAGAATGCAACAAGACTGATTTTTTTTTTCTTTTGCTCCAAACCTCTGGTGAGATTCTGTATGATTTGAAAAATCCTTTGACTAGCTAGGAGGTGGAAAATGTATTGGAGGGAGCAGATGTTGGTAATGACGTGTGATTCCAGCATTGTCTTGGGAACTGCCTGGTCGATGATGCATCAGTTCTGTTTCTAGAAAGCACATCTTTTTTACACAGTCCCCCAAGTGTCATCCTCTCTCTCCTTTGTTACCTCTTCCAGCACTCCTCCAGCAGCATTGCTCCCTCCTTCAGTGTGTCTGTGCCTGCAGCACACTTGGTCTGCTTGAGTTTCATGGGATAAATAAATGGTGATGGTGCCAAGGCACTGCCCAGTCCTCAACCAGAGCAGCATCCTGATGCTCCACCGTGAGAGCCTCAACCCACCCAGTCCCCTCCACCCCATGCTGATGCCAACCCAAAACCCTCCTGGTATTTATTTCGTAACTCTGCCTTTTGTCCTCACACTTGACCATGGCTGCCCATCAACAGCAGCTGTTAAAAGAAGAGAGGGGCTTATTTCAATGCTGCTTCAAGCCAGAGGTGTTCACCAGCCACAGTTTTTGACAAGTCTAACTGCAGTAAAGCTGGTTGGTGTGTGTTTTGTAGGGTTGAGAGAGAAGAATGTTTTCCAGTGATTCCCAGTGATGGAAGCACATGGTTAGACTAATAAAGGCTTTTGGTTTGTTTTGCTTTGTCTTAAGTTTAATGGTTTTAAAAGTCGTTATACTTTGAGTGTAATGGTGCCTAAATTTAAGCAAATCATATTTTCCCTTCTGGTTTTCTTTTTCACTGGAGCCTTTAGGAGTTTAATCTTTCCCCAGGGGGTGCTGTGTGCATGGCATGTTGCAATGCCCCTTCTCATGGCAAGAAGCCTGCGGTGTACGTGTGACCATTGTGATGACTGAAGTACACTGCTGGCAGGAAGGAGTGCTTTACTTCTGCAGGGATGCTCCAAAGCTGCCTGTAAGGAGGGGTGGCTCCAGGTGTTGGAGGTCTGGGCAGCTGAGGCTGGAATTCAGCACCTGCCTCTGCCAAAAAAATCTCAGCATTTTATTGCTGCGATTTAACGCTTATTCAAAACTTTTTATTGCTCCTGCTTAAGTAGTTTCTAAGCCTCAATCTCCCACAGTTTGCAAAGTTCCAAATTCTTTATTTATTTTCCCTTTCCCCCGTCTCTGATTAGTTGGAGTGTGTTACTGAATATAAAGAAACGAGATTCAATGTATATATGAGATTAAAGGAAAGTTTGAGATAAACATTTTATGTTACTAGGCTGCCTGGACTTAACCTCAGACAATTGCAAAATCCTAGTAGTTTTAAAGTCTATGGTTTATAAAGCATTCTTGAAAGCAATCCGGTATCTTTGAATAAAAAACAAGCTGATTGAACTGAGTGAATTTTGATAAGGTTTTAATCGTGTACACTGCACACAAAGCAAGAAGAGTGTGTGTGATAAGTGAATGATGGTATATAGCATTGAAGAAGTACTACTACAATAACAGCCTACATAAGGTGATCAAAGATGACTTGCAAATAGTGCTGTTTCCAAAACTGAAACATACAACCCCCCAAAAAACTATTCTCAACATATTTGTTAAAATCTTGCTTTCCCCGAGTCCTGCTGAAAAACCATGATCAGTTTGAGTCTTCGAGGGAACATTGTCATTTTAGGAATCTTGCCCTGAAATATTGTTTTATTTAAAGAGCCTAGTTGCTGCAGTACTCGATGTAAAGCTGCCACCATGACGATATATGAAGTAAAATAAGGCTTGTAACAACACCCACCCAGAAACCAGCTAGCCAAAAGCTCTCTTCCCAAAACACTCCCCCTGAACCCCAAAGTATTTCTTTGTTGTGGATTCATCCTTATTTAAGTGGTAGTAAGTAGGGGAGGTGCTGCAAGCTCATTTGTTATCAGCTGCACTTCTCCTCTCCAAGCAGGATCTCTGAGAGCTGAAATGCAAGGAAAATCATAGAGTGTTGCGAGCTTGGTAAGCAAGATATTGACTGGGTGAGACAGTTCAGATAATTCATTGGGTTTATGATCAGGGAGGGGAGAAGATTTGGATGCTTTCCTACCCATGGTATGGTTGTACGTTAATTTTTTTAAGATGTGCACACACATCCCTGCAGAGAATCCCCATCTGAACAATCTTCCAAGTCCTGGGAATGGGAAGGACGTGGGCTATAGAGCTGTACTAGTTGCAGGTCAGATCATCCCAGGGTTGACATCAAACCAGAGGGTTATGTTTGGAAAGCCTTCCTTCTCCACCCATGCTCCAAGCTGGACAGCTGGTGCATCTGGAAACGGTATGGTTGTATTAGCAAGGCGGCTGATCTAAGACAGTCAGTCTGTCAGCAGACTTGACTGGGTTAAGCTCCAGAGCAGCTGGTATTGATAATTATTAAATAGAATGTGTCTGTATACATTCTAATACAAGAATAAAACTATTCTTGTTTGTTTGTTTTAATCCTCTTTACTGTGGGTTTCTATCCCATCCTAAGTTTACCTAACCCAGGTGAAAGTTGTTTCTGTTTCTTAGTGTCCAACAGTTTTGGAGGTGAGTGAAAATAAATGTGCAGTGTATCTCTAACTTGCTTCAGATGTTCCTGAACATTCAAATATGTACTGGGAAAAGAAAGACTAGCAGTCAACTGGCACCATCCTGTTAAATTAGGTAGTACAGTGTTTCACAACAGCAATATTAAGTGCTGGGTTCAAGTGATAGAGGAAATTTGGTATCTTGCTTGTGCAGTCAGGAATTGAGATTTTGAAATAGGTCCCAGGTCACATAACTTGGTAACTTCAATTTTTAATACTAATCCAGCTTCATAAACCAGTTCAGACCAAGATTTTCTGTTAACCAAAACCAACAAACCTTATGAGGTCAGGAAGCAACTGCAAGGCTCCTGTTGAGGCTGCATTGATACCATAGTGTGGTCTCCATAAAAGGTGTTGTTTACACAATGCTTCCATAGGGCTCCAAGCATGAGTGAGTACTGGAATTTGTCAAAAGTGACCAGAAAGAGGGGAAAGATGCTGTGAAATGCATTGTTTCTGTAGGAGCTACAGAGCTGTCTGAAACTGTTATAAAAAGAACCTTTAACATAATGTGTATCATAATTAATGTAGATGTTTTCTTTTTAAATTAGATGCAACAGCTGGAATTAGCACAGATGCAACAAAGAGAAGCCAACCTCACAGCTTTGGCAGCCATTGGACCAAGGAAGAAAAGACCATTGGATTCATCAAATGTTGGATCTGGGCTTGAGGTACAGGCATGGCTTGCCATGACTTGCAAGTATTACATCTTCATACTGAACTACATTTATCTTTCCCTGTGGGGAGAAGTGAGAATTCTCTCACACAAAATGGTTTGTTGCATTCTGTAAGAAACCTAGTTTGTGTGTTAGGTACTTGAGAGGATTGCTTTTGGTAAATTTGATGGGTGTGTGTAATTGTCTGTTAAAGGAGACTGTGCATAAGAGTGTTGTGTGTAAGAGACTGAATGAAATGATGAGTCAGAGAAATTCCCATTTATGGTGGAGGGGTAACCAAGCTGTGGTGGCCTTCCACAGCTGTCATGGCTCCTCAGTTGAATTCACAGTGCCTGGTTTAGATGGCTTTGGAAATGGCTCTTAATTTGACATTTGACTGTGGACATTTATCCATGCACAATGCATAGGGCCTATTCTCAAATATTCTGTGAGTTCACCTTGGCTAGGTTGTTCTCCCAAAAAGCAATGAATAAGTCAGTAAAGCTAGACCATTCACTTTCTGCAATGAGCCAGATCATCTTCTATGGTTGATATTGAATACTGAGAGTGCTTTTAACAAATCTTTTCTGAGCAGATCTTTAATGTGCTGAAGAGTAACTGTTCCTGCTACCTGGGAAGCTTTTGTGGCTGCAAAAGTCCTTTCTGAGGGGACTCACAGCCTACTTCTGTTAAAAGTCATCATCTTTGCTGGAGATGGGAGAAGTCAGTGTTACTGCCAGTTTTGCCCCTCTACCATGAAGCCTCAGTATTGCTCAAGTGAAAGGCTGGTTGGACTGACATAATCACAACGAGCAGGAGCCTGGACTGTAACTCTTGTGTGGAGGCAGTGGTGGTAAAGTTGTCCTTTCTGATGAACCTTAAGTCCTTTTCATATCTGTTGTCTGGGAAGCTTAAATAGATGGTAGGATTGAAAACACTCTGTCATTTTTGCATATGGAGGATCTTGTCCTCAGTTATTTGCAGTGTAGCTGAGACTACCATCTCACTCTGCTGAGGCTGAGTGTCCTGTAGTTTTTTCTTCATCTGGGCTGTGACAAGAGGCTTCACTAAGCAGGTGAGATAGTCTTGTTTCAGTGAATTTTTAGCTTATTTTTTCCCTGACATGGATACAGAATTAGGCCTTTGAATACTCCCTGTTAACCACAAGTGAAGGGAAGCGATCTGTCTCTAAACAAGCTGCAGAAAGCAGTGTTCACAGCTTTTGAGCAGCTTTTCTTCTCTTCTTTGAAGTTTTTTAATGCACTTTTGCATGAAGCTAAATGTGTGGTTATTTTTTTTTTAATAATACCACTGGAAAAACTTGAAAAAATCAGTCTAGCACATGAACAGTTTTCCCCATCCTTTTCTCATCTTCCCCCAAGCTTCTATCGGGTAACTATTCCTGTTCTTCATAGTGGTTTTCTGTAATTATTGCCGGATTTGTTTCTGAATATTAAACAAGTCTGCCTGTTAAGTACTTTTCAGTTATTTCTCATCATCTGTGGTATGTCTGCTTTATTAAAAGCTTCATGAGATTATGCCAAGGCGAGACAGATAACAGTGTTGCTGTTGAAAGCTGGTGATCCATTATTTACTTTGCCACTTTAAAAGAATGTGGATGTGACACGCCTAAAACTGACCATAAACCTTGATAACATTCCATTGTCACAAATTTACCTGCTGTATTTTAAGCAGCTTCTCATATAGGTTGCCATACTAGACTGATTTGTAAGGGCAGTAGGTGAAATCAATTCTTACAGTGAAGCTATTTTTGTTTCTTGCATGCAAGCTCGCATTCCAGTGCCTAGTTCATAGGCTTTGTGCTACTGGAAAGCATTTCTCTGCAGACCATTTTTTTTCTATTTTGTGAAATTATGCAGTATAGCAATCCTTGAGAAGGATGTTTAGATTTAAATGTTTTCAAGTGTCCCAATATATCTGAGCAGGATTTATAAAAGGCTTAAGACTTCTCATGTAGAATTAAGCATGGTTTTGACAAACACACTCTAGTTCAAGAAGCAGAACATTTGTAAGACATTCATGATAACATGGCAAAACATCCAGAGCAGTAAACAACATTCCATTCTTCAGAGATGAAAGAAGATCTTTGAAACTGAAAGCAAGTACAATATGGCCTTAGGCTGATACACATTTGGGCATCTTTAAAATCATCTTTTTGGGCAACCTGTCTGAGAATAATTTCAACAGGCAGAATGTGCTTTCTCATTTCAAATTGCAAATACTGACAAAATACAGACAGCTTTATTCTCAAATAATCTTAAATGTCAGAACTCCTAGACTGTGAAATGGCAAGTAAATCTCTGCATAATACTCCTGTGACCTATTATTATTAATATTATTTTTATTGTTATTATTTTTAAAGCCTAATAACTTGGTAGAGAGGTATGATAGAAGAAGTTATTCCTAAATATGAATGATATTTAACATTATTGAGTGAAATCACTGATGCTAACTGGATTAAGACTTTTAACTATGACTTCAACTTTCTTTGGATAATGTTCATTGTACAGTTGTGTCTCCTATAGCCATGTCAGCTCTGTACAGCTTCTTTTTATGCTTACTGCAATAATTAAAGGAAAGGAATTGTTTCAAGTAATTATTGATGGAAAACGAAGCCCTAAGGTATTTGGGCAGACAGGGAAGAAATAATCTGTTACAGTATGTATTAAAAAAGTGAAACTCTGTAAGCAAATTTGTTGTATATTTGCCTTTCTCTGTTCAGTACCAAAATGTAATGAATACTGGGAAAGTTCAGTTCAGCAGACTGGGCTGGTTGGATCTGCTGCCTACTGTTGCAGTAAATGTGAAGAGCTCAAACCAGCGTTTTAGGGAGCATGGTATGCTAACTTATCCACAAATGAGTATCTGTGTTTAACTGGGATGATTCTTCAGCCAGAGCTTTTCTATTTCTCCACACTCCAGCACTGGGCTTCGTTCTTCTTCTGGAAGGTCTTTCCTGAGATAGCTGAGCTCATGATTCCTGCACGTTCATCTTATTTTGATGTCTGGAATTGTGCTTGACTTTGTCTTTCCAGGTCTTTCATTTTAATGTAGTAACTAGAACATGTGGTGACACAAGCATGTGCTTTCCAGCCAGAAGCCTGCTTGCCAGCAGCCTCATCACCTCATAGTGTAACAAGTACAGAATGAGGCTCTTGTCCAGAGAAGTACCTGTCAACTAATTTGGACCTAAAAGCAATATAAAAAGAATAATCTATATATTGCCATGGTCGCTTATGTATCTCTAAAGTTGAAATAACAGCAGGGACAAATCCATGATGATCATGGAATGAAAAAATAAGGCTAATGCTCTAGGCCTAATTTAAAAAATAAAATAAAGAAAAGGCATCAGTATAATGGAAATTCTTTTTCCTTTCTTGTTGGAAACACTAGTTTGGGTAGTTTTGCATGTTCTCTTCACTGCAACTTAACATTTGAATGGTATTGTTCAGAAAGAGTAATTTGAGAAAGCTCTGGTAAGAAAATCCCTCTATTGTGAAAATGTGTTAATTGGTGCTGCTTGTAATCCAGAGGTGGCAATATCTTCATCTCTCTCATTCTTATCCCTCTGGACACTTTTGGATACAATGAAGAGGAGAGGCCTTTGAATTTGATTTATATGTGTCTTGGGGTTTGTGTATTTGTTACCCACCTCTCCTCCTCCCCTAGTTTGAGGGTGTGTGGTAAACAGTAATGAATTAAAGGATAGGAAGAATTGAAAACTAACTCATCTTGGGAAGGGAGGACACTTCTAAAACAAATAAGAAAAAAGTAAACTTGAAACCACAGACTCATTTTCCCAATTCTTTGTTCTGTTTCATAGCTTTTGCTGGTTGGTAACATGCCCCATAATGTTTTCAGTGCTGATAAATAGTCAAGGATTTTAATTTTTTAATTAAGTTTTACTGCTTTTCTGTTGACAAAGCCATTTTGGAAACAGCTTTGTCTCATTCCCAGTGTAACTGGAATCTTAGAAATTTGAAAACTACAGTTCAGAGTCCTTAAATTTTCTTTCCTTCTCTTCAGAAGTGTCTTGGGTGCAACATCATCTTTGGCCTTGAACCAAGAGCTGTGTATTTGTGCAGAATCATGCAACAGGGAGGAAGAAAGTCTACAGATATTTCTGAAACTAGGCTCAGAAGACTGGCTGGTACACTTATGGTCGTCATCTGAATACTGTGGTCGGGCCCTTCTTCTACTTTGTATAGGAAAACTTAGTGGGATACTTGTACTTCTGTGTAGTTTTTTGGGGTAGACTACTTGCTTTGCATTACTTTTATGGCTCCATGATAACACATTAAATGATGCAGTCTTTCCTGCCCCTGAGAGCTATTGGTGCTGAGTTCTTCACTTACTTCCTTTGAGGTTGGTTCCACTGACTGACTCAGAGGTGCACATCTCGTGTCTTTTCTTTCATTTTGCCAGATCCTATGGCAAAGGAAATTCCTCCTTCCAGCTACTGCTTGTGTCTGTTCTGTCCCCTGCCAAGACTGGCTGCTCTGTTAGTAAGTGTGGGTCTTGCCTTGTCACAGGTAGTCTGGCTTTGCTGTGGAAACTTAAGCTACTACAAGTACTTGCCACATAAGTAAATCATGCAGCTGATGTGCTGTGGTCAGTGCAGTCATTCAAGTACTTCCTTTCTGTCAAACTCCTAGCCCTGGCCAACATAGTTAAAATAATGTGATACTTCCAGGGTTGTGCACATCTAATAGAGCAGTCCACACTTGAATTCTCCTTCTGCAAAGAAGTTTGGCAAGCAAAAATGGGAGAAATGCCTTGTTTACCACAGTCGTCATTGTTCCATTTTTAGTATTGACTGTGGGTGGAGGAAATGAGCTTGTCATCTTCTCTTGTGTCTGCCACATCTGATCATTGTTAGCAGAACTTTAACTTACCCTTCTTGCCTTACAACTTTGGGATGCTGGTATGCATGTTGATTAAACATATTCTGCACTCGGTGCTTGTTTAAGCTTTGGAAGTGTTCTTTAGGTTGACTGAGGAAGAACTAAGCCTTTGAGCAACAAGCCCTTTCTGCAGAATGGAAGTGAACCAAACTCTTCCAAGTGACTGGGGGAGAGACACCATTTGTGTTTTCTGGTGTGTGACATTGCAATGGCACTTTTTTTTTTTTTTTTTGTGTTTCCAGGAGAGGTTTATGCTCTTCTAAGTGGTAACCGTAGAAGCTACTGGCTCTTTTTGGCCATAAGCTCTTCTGATGAGGGAAGACACTAGCACAATTCATCAGCTTCAGTATTGGTGTTAAGGACATGCCTAAGTGTGATTTTAAAGGCATGAGCAAATGATTGTCTCTGTAGCAAATGATAGTCTCTGTGCAATGAGGCCACTGCCTGGTCTTTGGCATGGGTACATGATAATCTGCTAAAGTATTTTCTTAGAAGCTGCAGAAAATTAATTTAAAAGCAATCACTTCAGATTGGGCTACTCTGTATTATATAAGTCGGTGTTCATAACCAGCTACAAAATCACTTTCTACACTTCAGTGCTTTCCCTCACTTTCTCAGTGTCTCTCTGTCTTTGTCACCCCTTCCCCCAGCCCATAGGTATTAAGTGATACTGGAGGGTGAGGTTTTTTTCTGCTTTGCATATGCTTAATGTATGCAGACTCTTGATTTCAATTTCTGGGTCTTATTTAAGCTCTTGGACAACTGAAGTATCTATGACATGGTCATACCTTTGGGGAAGAAGGGAGCTAAAAGTTAACTGCAATTATAAAATGTCTTCAGCATCTTAGTTACCTGTTTCAAGACCTAACAAAGCACAACTCTGTCAGCTAAAGGGTTTCAGTTTCTGTGCTGAATTTCCTGGCTCCTGTCAGTCTAGGCCATACACTTGATCTGAATTTTTTCCCCATGTAAATAGGGGAAAATATTCTCAACTGCCATTCACACACTTCAGAAATACAGTTCATTGGCCCATATCATACCTTCTCTGTGCTGGAGATGAACTTTATTCTTCTTATGTGTGAAAGATATCTGCAATTTAAATGACTAATTGCATTGTAGCTTTAGGCTGAACGTATTGGTAACGCACAAATGTTGATGACATGTGAAGGGTCAAGAGATTTATAATTTAGTTGACAATACATTGCTTAAGATGATGTGGCAAAGAGCCAGAAAATTTCAGCTTAATAATTGTCTATTAACTAACATGACATATTTGTATAGGATTCATTACCTCCAGGTACAGATTAAGCATCTGATGTACCCATGCGAAGTGACACGCGTACATGAATCTTGGGCATAATAGTGAATAAACTGACATTGCATTCACAGTAATTTGTTTCAATATGTAAAACATGTTGTTGCTTACATTTGAAAGGACTTGTAGGAATGTTGCAGTGAAATCGGAAGAAAAATGTGTAATTGAATGGAGTTTTCTATTTTATAGATCCGACAGCTCTGTGAGGCTTTTTTGTAGGCTGCAGATAACATCATAAATACACGTTTGTTTTCAGCTGCACAAGAAGCAGTCTGGATATAGAGATCTGAGTCTTTCAGCCATTGGCTTGAGCTACCCTAATGGTCTATAAGGTTAAAAAAATATATATAAAATCCCCAGACCCAAACCTAATACAACCAAATTTATTTTTAAAAAAGAATTGTATAAATATTGAGTCATGTAATATTTTAGTGTTGTGAATGTGGCAGTATTTCTGTCAGACTGAGGTTTGCTAGAATAGGCAGCATCAGTGGGCTGGCTTGCCACCCAGCTGCTATCAACTTCTTTCACTCTGTTTTCTCTGGCCTAGATTAGGCACTTGTGTGTATGAGCAAAAATGTCACAATTTTGATAGGGTCTGTTTCTTCTCCCTTGGCTGCTAGAGGAGACTCAGGTAAGTGCTTGAACACAACGGGTTAATGTTTTTTTAACCCTTGTTTCCTCCTATGAGACAGGAATGTGTTCTGTGTTTTGCAGCTGGGAAACCAAGTACAGCATACACTAGATATCACTGACCTCAGTTTGACCACATGTGACAGAGACGGGGGTGGAACCTGGATGCTTTTGCTTCAATTCACTAGGTGTTCTTAGCACCTTTCAGCAACACCTCCACTGCACACAGCTGTCATTTTTCAGTGTTTGAAGATGTCATTGAAAAGTGTCTCACAACTTTGCTTCCCTCTGTTGGTGGTATTTTTATAATGTGCAGCAGACTTTGCTCTCTTGGGATCTTGGCTCTGGGACTGTGATATGTTTATGCCACACCAAAATTTGAAATGAGAACTTTTGGCTTGACTTTTAACATTTGACTAAACACTTTTCTCCCTTTAAGTGTCTCCCTCCCAAGAGTTTAAAATTTTGAAATTTGGTTGGCATGAATTTGGGAAGGGAGCATGTTCTCCACCAGGAACACCTCACTGAACCTGACTGGAACTTGGTGGGGAGGAAGGTGTCTGCAGACTTCTCTCAGCTTTATGTCAGGGCCTGTAGAATAGCTCTGAGCAGTTTTGAAATCCTTGTCAGTATCCATGATCCAAACTTGCAGACGCCAAGCTCCAGATACCTTGCAGACCAGAAGTAAGGGGGTAGTGGTGGCTCTGTATTAACTTCACTCTTGCCGTTTCAGAGAATTGGTATTTAATTCTCCATCCAGCCACTGGAGAGAGCTCTAGAGATCTTTGAACAGGTTTCCAGAGCAACCTCTGAATGAAACTGGCTGTTCAACAGCTTGGGACTACAGCAGGAGCACCACAATGTGTTCTGCTGCCAAAATCAGTGAGTGTAATTGATCTCTATCAGGTGTGTATTTTAAAAGGCTGTGACAGTGTGCTGCTGTGGAAAAGTTGCTGACTGGGCTCAGTTCTGAGCATAGCTCAAAAACAGGACTGCTCCTGGGGCTGATTTTAAGCCAGTTGTGGTCTCAGTGCTGGGAAGGGTAGTTTACAGTGGTGCAGTTACACTGTGTAGTGCCTTACCTGGCTTACAAACAGGATCTGTCAGCTGTGATACCCAGGCTGACTGGTAGTTGGCTCTCCTGGGCTGCATGTCTCTGTGTCATTTCCCTTTTGGAAGGAAGGCAGGGTGGTGAGGGTTTACTGAAAGGCAGGAACTTCAATGTAACAAAAAAAAAAACCAAAACAAAAACCCTAAACAAACAAACAAAAAAATCCACCCCACCGAGAAAAAAATAAGTTGCTAGTTAGAGCACTAATAATTAGATGTTGTAGAAGGGGGATGCAGGTTGATTGCAGTACCCTTTGCTAGAATCGATTCTACAGGGATGCATTTTCTGTTCTCTTATCTTTGTACTTGTCTGTGACCTGGTTGAAAAGCAGCAGTTTTCCCCTAGAAATAGACAAAGCTGTCTTGGAGTATGCTGAAAACTAGCAGTGAAGAATCCCCAAAACAGCAAGACACAAGTGGTTGCTGCCTGAATGGAAGGTGCATAATAGAGATGTCTGGGAGCAAGGAGTGGGCCAGTCTTTTTCAGATCTCAAAAGCATTGTGCTTTTGAGGAAGGGGTATGTGAGATCTAAAGCAGAGGACTGTTGACTGTTGGCTAGGGCCAGACAAGGTTGACCTCCTGCCCAGTAGGAATTTGCTCAAGTGGAGCAGCAGAGGACCCTCCCCTAAAGTGTCCCTTGTGTCAGCTTGAGAGCTCGGAGTTGGGCATTTCTTAAGTAAAGTCCTGGATATTAACAGAGGCATCTGTGATGGTTCTTTGGGATGTGCAGATCTTGGACCACTGCTTGGTCCAAGTTCCAAAACAAAACCAGGAAAAAACAGTGTTTCAATACAACTGTGGATGACAGTCGCTAACAGGAGATAGTGCTCAGCACTGCATACATTCACTTAAAAGTGGGTTCCCCAGCATGGTCCCTATCTGGACTGGAATGACATGGGCTGTCTGTTGACTTCTTTAATTTTAAGCCGTCATGTACTTTGAGAGATGGACACCTTATTTTAACTTATGGTAGGAGCTGTTGGTTGTCAAAGAGCTCCCTGGCCCCTGAATTGCTGTGTTTGGTAGCTTTGATAAGCCAGAGTGATGCTGTGGGAAACTTAGAGAACTGTGAATGGCTGTCTTAGTAAACAGAGGCCCAGGATAAGCTTTGACTTTGGATGTGGTATTACAGCATAAGATCGCTTTGTCTCTGCACTGGGCATGATGGGTAAGAATTTAAGAATAAACAAATCCATAACTCTGTCTCAGACTCAGGCAGCTTGGTGTTTCTGCCCTGTTGTAGCATCTTGCAGCTACAACAGCTTCCAAAGCAGGCTGGGGGATTTGTGCCGTCTGTCTCCTTTCTGTAAGAGTGAACAGGATTGAGGTGGCTTTGTTTGGTGTCTTTTTAAAGGTAAGACTTCTAGTCTAATGACTTATTTAGAGAGAAAATACTTTCACCTCAATAAAGTTCTTTGAATTATAAAGGACATTGCTGTTGGGTTACTGAAAACCCTTGGGGTTTGTTTCATTTATAACATTGCCTCGGGCCTTCTGCTGCATCCTGTTGGACTGACCTCCTTTTCAACCCGTGCTGGCAGCTGCATTGCAGAGCTATCTTTTCCCTGGATCCTTCAGGGTTGTCATATGACAAACTTGAACTGTGACCCTTTTGTGTCTTACCAGGACAGCAGTGCCCTCTGTGCAATGTGGCCAGCAGTCTTCCCCACGCACACATTTGTTCCGAGCCATTTAACAAACTGAAAGTTTCAAATGATGGCATTTCTTAGTGTTTAATAGTATTGACTGTAAAGCAAATGAAATGGTGCTGAATACCCTGCGTGCTGCTTGTAAAAAATACAGCTTCCATTTCTGCAATCTGCCCTGGGTTTTCTGTGGCTAGCATGTGCTCTCTGGTGAATCTCTGTATATTTTTAATAAATTTCAATGCTTCTACCCTAACAACAGTAGCATTTACTGCTATATGTAGTCCAGCACTGGTAGTCATTTCTAATAAATGGGGGGTTTAAACAGATTTCTCTAAGCAAAGTGGGCAAAGTCATTTTGCTGAAGTCTTGCAGAGAGTGTTAGGGTAAGAATTGATATAGTTAACACTGCATCCAAGCAACACCATCTCCAAGTGGTGTTGATGCTGGCAGGCATTGCCTTGCTGAAGTTACAGAGACTGAGCACTCGTATTTGTACAAATTACATTCATTACCAAGAACCCTCCAGTAGTGATAGGAGACTGGCTGTGCAGCACAGATTGGCTCCAAGATAAGTAGCCAGTCTATTGTGCAGCTCATGGTAATCTTCCTCTTCCCCACCCCTAATAATAAATCTTGAGGCATTTTGGAAAGTGTGGGGGTTGCTCATTCCAGTAGCTTGAATGTAAAACTACTAAATATCATCATCTCCTACCAATTGTATTTTCATAACCAAGCAAGGCAGCTGACTGAGATGGATAGGCTCAGATAGTGTTCTGAATATCTGGATGCTTTTACTGAGTATTTCTTGCCCCCTCTAAAGGACAGAGCACAGAGGATGGCTGGGATGAGAGTTTCCCCTGGCCATGTTCCAAAGCTAGGGTGCACTCACAGTGACAGTTTTCCTTATGAAGAGATGGAAACCTCATAAAGAGATGGAGCAAGCGATGGTAAGAGCTGTGCACAACTTGGGGCTCTGCATAGGTACTATGTTACTGCCTTCTTCGTAGTTGGCTGATCCTTTCTCAGTGCAAGTCTGTTTAACAGACTTCAGGGAAATGACAATTATTTATCTTACCATATTAGTATAATTTTCAAGGAAGAAAGAACTTTGTGGTTGCTTTGACTGAAATAAACCACCAGCTGGCAAGTGCTTGCTGTGTCTTTTTCAGTATCTAATGTGCAAAGATTTTTGGATTGCTGGTTTTCAACGCGGAAAGCTGAACATCAGTGGGCTAGTTTTATACAAGTAGGCAGTATAATTCAACCAGTTTAGTTAAAACTTCTATTTACATGAAATTATAATGTTTCTGATGGGTTTTTCTTCCTCTCTCCCCCATTTAGGGTTTGAATGGCAATGGAATTGCTGGATCATCAGGTTTTAGCCTTACGAAGAAGATGCTCTGTCCAAGAGTAACCCGTGTTTGTCTCAGGGACTTGATATTCTGCATGGAACAGGAGAGGGAGATGAAACATTCTCTGCACTTGTACCGTGCTCTTCTGAAGTGATTTGAATCTTGCATTTCACCGTGCTGTCTACTGCCAAAGAAAACACTGAAGCATTGTTGCACTGTCTTGAAATTCCAGTTTCTGGAAACCGATCCGTTGTAAGGATAACTCTTTGTTTACAGATAAACATTTTTATTGAATACCTAACTTAGCACCTGTAAGGTTTTTAATAATACTTGGCTTAAATCAGTCTGTAAACCAGTGAAAACACTGAGCTGCACATAAGCACCTATCTGCTTGCATTTAACAGTCTTACAAGCTCTGAGGGCTTGATAAGTGTCCCTAGTTAATGTATGTCACTTGCTTCAGTACTCCAGAGTCTGCAACATCTGTTCTATGTGTAGTGCCACCTTCCAACCAAATCTTATTTAGGGAAACAAATATCACTATAATGGCACAGCATAGCATGGCAACTGTATTTAATCATGAACCAGCAGTCAGTAAACATGCTAATGTATTGCCTGTCTGACTCAACATCTTAAATTTTCTGGGTTTAGAATTACTACTGGATGCTCATTTGTGGAGATCAAAGTAACAAGCAGAAGGAATCAGGGGTCCTTTCTACCCCACACTTTGCCTCAATTGCCCTCAGCCTTTCCTCTGAGAAAGTGACTGAGGGAAGGAGGACAAAGCAGTCATTCTTGTGACTGAAGTACATCACAAAGTGTAGTTATGGCATACTTGGACAGTCATGGAAAATTTGGAGTTACTAAAAATACAAGGAGTAAAAGATCCTAAAAACGGAGCGTAAATAGAAGAAACAGTTTATCTTTCTGGGGATACAAAAAATAGCATTGAACTTGAGCATGGATGCGGCAAGATATTAACAAAACCTGTTCTGACTACAGAAAAGGGAAGAGTTGAGATGCATTGAAACTCTGGAGCTGAAGACTCACCTTGGAAAGGAGCAGTGTTTGCAAAGCACAGAATTCACTGCTTTAGAATATTGTTTGAATACTTTAGTGTGGTGTAACAGGGAAGCTTCTCAAATAGAAAGTATTTAGACAGTTGCTTTGTTTCCATTCAGTGAGGAGGAGGACTCTGGATTATAAACACTGTTAGAACAGATTAAAAGATGTCCACTTGCTTGTAAAGACTGCCTTGTGGTGGAAGGAAAGCCCTCTGGGTCACCCTTCTTCCCAGCCTCCAAACATGTTGCCTTCCATGACACAGTGCTGTATAGCATGGCTATTTCCCAGGACTGGTGGTGATGCCTTAAGTTTTAGCTTTCATATTTTTCAGAGTCTGCAGTAGTATGTAACTCTGAACTTCATATAAAGTGTTAGAAAGTTCTCCTTACAGTTTAGTTAGACAAAACAATCCTTTTTCAGCCTGAGAACCAAGGACACTGTTGCAGCTTCAGGCTTCAAGAAGTATAAACAACAGTGAATTGAAGAGAGCAGTCTAGGAGGATGGAATTGCATAACCTGAAGCTGTAATTGGACAATTAACCCAAATATATAAATAGACCAAAACTTACAAAAGTGTGAAAACTCATGACCAGCCGTCCATCTTGGGTCGAGCCATGGCCAGGCTCTTATACTGCCCAAGGTATATCCTTTGAAGGCCTTTTAATAAATACCTACTTTATTCCTTTAACACTGTCTAGCCTCTGTTCCAGGTAGCCTCCCTAGGCATCAGTGGGAAAGGCACTGACTGTATTCATGGAATCACAGAATATCCTGAGTTGGAAGGGACCCTCCAAGGATCATCAAGTCCGACTCTTCAGTGAACAGCCTGCACAGAGATCTAACACACAACATTATTAGCACCATGCTCTAACCAACTATTGAATGGCTTCCTGCTGGTTTTTTTTTCTTTGAAAGAAGCAGCTTCCTATGGTTACTTGGCATGCTGCTTCAAAACTTGAAGCAACTATTCACACAACTATTCTGCACTGTCAGAACCACTGCAGCTGGTTACCAAATTCACAAAGTTGTGAATCAGTTNATTAATCTATATCTTACAGAATTGTTCACTTCTGCCCTGAGCACATATATATATATATATATAAGCAGTACTTTGACTAAACTATACTTTGCAAGATATTGATGGCATCGGGCAAGATTGTTTTGTATAATTAAATGCTTAGCTTTACTTTTTATGTAAAGTGCAGCATTTTCCATATTTGTGTACTGTTATCTTATTGATCAGATGTTAAAAATTATTTTAAATACTGCATTAAAGCAATTATTTTATTAAAAATAATAAATTGGTAACTATGTTTCCTGATGTGAGAAGTTCAGCACCTGAAGCTGTCAGCACCATGACTAATGGTGTGACTCCAAGAGCGAGCCCCAGCTGTCTGCCCCTTGCAGGAGCTGGCACAGTTTCCTCACGTGACATATTAACTATCAACATCTCTGTTTGAAGGGGTTTTAAACAGAAGTAGGTGACAGAGAAAAGGATTGCTGAAAGGGGAGGGGTGGGCAGGGAGAAAAAGCAATGTCTGATGTCTGATTTCCTCCTCTCAGTCGCACAGAGACTGGGTTGTGGGGTTTTTGTTAACAGCTGAGCAGAGAGGTGAGAGCTTTGCACATGTTCTGGGAAGCCAAAGCATGAACTGTGTCAGACCAGCAATGTGCTGTGGAAGCACAGTCCTAATTTAAAACAATTCACAATTAATTAAGTGCAGGCTGGAGAACCATAAAGAGCATCTGCATATTGGCCTGCCTCTTTCTCTTGAAACCAGTGCAATACTGAAGTGAAATATGCTGGAGAAAATACTTGATAAATAGATAGATCTAAAGGATTATGGATAATTCAGGTGTCTTCATGGCCTGCCTATGATGCAGATTACATGCTTTTATTGCCGCCAGAGCAAGTTGTCTCTCACCAGTAGATTCTCCCTGTGTGCTCCCTCTTCCCCCATGTGTCATGTCCACACCCACCCCACTCTCAAAAGACCTCTCAAATTCAAAAACTTTAGGCTGTAAGGAGTAGCAGATGTTTCAAAAAGGTTTTTTCAGCAAGTCTTTAGGCCTAATTTCAGAGAGGGACAGCTTTGTCCTTGGTGCAAAAACTGAAAATACTTGTCTCCTTGCCAAGAGTTCATCCTGCCTCCCATTTGAGCTCAGCTTTGCTTCTGAGAAAAGCGTCCTCTAAAGTGGCATTTAGGAGATACCTGGGCTTTGCTCAGCTACATCTGGAATTAAAGGAGAGATCACCAGAGGTTCACTTCCATGTTTTTCCCCACTTTTCCTGCCCTTTATGAGAATACTGAAATCACAGTCATAAGGTGATGAGGACAAAACCTGCTATCACCCTCCCTTGTCTTTTAGTTCTCAGTGTGCTCATGTTCAGGCTTGGGAACCTAGGGGAACTGTCTGTGCCACCGGTGCTGGGAGGGCTCTAAAGCTTGCTCCAGGCACTTCCTGCTTTCCAGCTGGCCTGCTAGCCTAGTGGCTGTTTCTGATGCACTGAGCTGGCTGGGCAACAATCTCTGCCACTGAAGTGCTCATCCTTCAGAGAGAAGGGTATACAGTTCAGGGGGAAAGCTGTTGTTGCTTGCTCTTCACTACTATCTCAGCAGCATTCTGTGCCAAATTTTGTGTGTTACTTTATGACAAAAGGGGGCCTGTACTGTTTCTCCTCCAGCTGCTGCTTTTTTCCTTTTATTGCCATTTTCAAGTCTTAGCACTGAATCCAGCCCTTTGCACTGTCTTTGACTCCAGCTTTTCCCTTCTCCCCGTGGGAAAGCCTAGCTGGAGTGTGCTAACACACCCTGCAGCTTTGTTCGAGGTTTAATGAGGAAGGTAGCAGGGGATCTGAGACATTGCTGGATGATTCCTCAAAGCCATTGCACTCTCTTGGACACTTTGACACAAGTAGCTTAAGGCTACTGTTTGCATCAAGTTGTTCTAGGCCTCCTCTCTTTGTAGGCACCTGTGTCCTGCCATGTGAGTGCACTGTGCTGAGCAAAAGTGCTGTCAGCTCTTCTCCAGGTTCATCTCTTTGCTCTGTTCTTTGCTTTCCTCTTCATTTGTAATCACTGGGGTGAAGAGAGAGAGACTAAAGCAAGTGAGGATGTCCTGAAGGGGCAGACAGTCCAAGTGATTGGACTTGGTGATACAGGCTTGTTCCCAGCAGCTTTTCAAATGAGAGCTGCTGGGTTTCTGAGGCCAAGTGCTGCACACTCTTCCCTGTGCATGTAGCACATGATGTCTGCGCATGCTCTGAAAGCTGGATGCAGCCATTGTTTTCCCAGGTCTACGGCTGTAGCTCTGGAAATAACTACAATCTGCAGTGAAGGCTTTACTCTACTCCTTTGAGGGGTGCAAAGCTGAGTACCAAGACTGAAGAGCACAGCACACCAGACCTGTGTGTTTTGCCACTTTGGGTCCTGGGCTCATTACCACGTGTCAGTCCCTCCCACACTGCATACAGAGGCTGCTTGTCTGCAGGCCACAATGCCAGTGTTTCACTTGGTGCAAGCCTTCTGCAACCTAGAGGAGCACCCCTTTGGCTTTGTAACACTGAAGGAATAAGCAATACACTTCGTCTTTTCCTTTCAGATGTATCAGTCCTTGTTCCTACAGCCACTTCTTTCCTCCTCTATTACAGGCATGAGCGGGTCACTCATTGCCTGCTCTCTCTAGCTATTCTGGCATGTTAGCTGATAACTTTGCTACCCAGTCTCTCCTCATGAGCCCCTACTTCACAGTTCCCCTCTGGGGAGCCTGGTTTTGAAAGGGTTTTTTGCTGTGAAGAAGGGAGGAAAAGGAGGGTTTTCATCCTGGACTTTAATGGTTATTCTGGAGTGGAAGGAGATGGTTGCACAGATCAGCCCACTGCCCTGAGGCTGCTACTTTCTGTGCTGGGAAGATCCTTGCAGGAAGTTGGTGTTTCATGGTGGCCAAGACTTCCACCATTAAGGCCTACTTCAGTCAAAGGTTTTCTACAAGGTCCTTATAGCAGTAGGTACCTCCCATGTTCCAAGGGATGTTTCCCTGGCAGAGCCATCCCAAGTTCCTGCTGGACACCCTATCAGAGATGGTCATCCATTCTCTTCCCCAACCCCATCTCTCAGTCCCACAGCTCTTCCATGTGTCTCATTGTCTGCCTGTGTCTGTCTCAGAACTAGCAAAGGGTACAGAGCCCGTTTTCTGTGATTCAGGTGGACATTGAGGGGTGTCCACCTGATCTACACTGGGGCTCCAGAGGGTGACCAGTGTGTCCTTTACCAGAGTTCTGCCCATCTGCCCATCTGGGGTTGGGCTCTGGTGGGAGGGAGCAAAGGTGGGGGTTTCTGCATCCATACTGCTAAGGCATAAAGCCCATCTTAGCAGCTTGGCATGCTACGCTCCCGCTCCACAGGCTTTGTTTGATAACTGCTCTGCAGTTATCAGTAAGCAGTTACTGTCTCTACCAGATCACAGGGAATAGTATTTTTAAATCTATTTGAAATGAAAATTATCTGACAGATCATCTGTATCTGTTTTTGAGAGCTAATTCATAATTACGTGTAGTTCCCCAAGCTTCTTGAGATATTTGCTCTTCCACTTTGAAGTGTTTAGTATGACGGGGCTTATTGTTTACAGTTATTTTAAGGTGTTTCTTATTTCTGTTCTTAGAAGTTGGAAGGGAGGATAGAAGTATTTTTTCAAGTAATTATGTGTGAATATACATCTACTCTGTGTGTATAAGGATGGCTGAGTAACTTCTAAAAAGAAATACTCGACTTTATGGAAAGACTGAGTTGTAACAGCTCCCAGGTGTGAAACTTCAGCAATGAGGAGAGAGGGAAGAAGGAGATAAATTATCTTCTTTCTTTAAGAGGTTTCAAGTTTTAATGTGTTAAAATCCTTTGATACCTTTGTGCAAAATTGGGCAGAGAATAAAGACTCCCTTGAAGAGCTCATCAGCGGGAAGTCTCAAGAAGGAAGGGTAGGAAAAAGAGAATGCATACAGAGGATTGAAAACAGAGCTCAGTGATACGTTTACATGCATTTTGGCCGAGGCTTTCTTTTAGAGAAAAGACAGAAAAGGACCTTTCTAGAACAGGCGAGTATGTGTAGGCAGGCTGTGTATTTAATGAAGCAGACTTACTGAGGAAGAAATCCTTATATTGTTGTTTCCTGCTCATTGTAATTTTCATTTTTAACTTCATGTCTCTGAAAACTTGGAAAATCCCTCTGTTATCACCTCATCTCTCTTTGAAGGAGTAGCAAGTACTATCACCAGCACAGATCTCTGGGCTGTGGGCCACATGCTGTCCATGGGAGTTGGTGGCCTGATGCTGAAAGAACAGGCTGAAGTAAGCAGAAGATGTGTAGCTACATTAGACATAGAAGGAGATAGGAAAATAAGTGTGGGCTACTCAACATCTCATAGCTGAAGCAGTTCTTCTCTACTGATGTGAATAAACCACGGTTGAAGGCTTATAGCCCATGTGAGCATTTGCCTTGCATCAAGCTGAGGTGGTAATCAGGCTTGTGCTACCTCTTGTCAGGGCCAGGTCTGTAATTTTCTGCACCCTGCCTTTCACCAGCCATCCCTTAGCCCTTTGCACCCACCTGGTGTGTGGTGCAAACTCAAATAGGCCTCATCTCACACAGCTCTCAGTCTTTGCTTCTAATTTGAAAGCTTTAGCCTTCTTTATTACAGGGGAAAAAAACCTGAAAGTGGCCCAAACGTCAGGTACAGAGGGCAAATATTAAAAGTAAGCTTGTTTTTGCCTTTGAAATTCCACACTTCTTAGAAACTGTTGGTGAGTGATGCCCCAGAGCTGGGGTGGATGGCTCCAGAAAAAGATCCCCTCAAGTGTGCAATCAGCCCTTCACAGGAGTCTGCTGGGGATGCTGAAACAGAAATCAGCATTTCGAGTTTGTTTTTTTTTTTCCCATGCGGTAAAGAAGAACCTGTGGGAAGGTCCTGCCTATGTCCTTACACAAAACCAGGATATCCAGTAATTAGTGAGAGATACCTCCAGGGCAAGCTCAAATTTTGCAACACTTCCCAAGGCAGGCAAAATGCCCTGGGCTAGGGCAGTCTTGGGAAGAGGATGAGTCAGGAGCCTTATTTTTCTTTCCTTCTTTCTTTTTCTTTTTTTTTTTCCACTGTAGTCCTGATCAAGTAAAAACTTTGTAGAGATGAAAAGTTTGTAAAGACCCGACTCTTCCAGACCTCCCTGTACCTGGATGAGGCTCCTCCACCTCTTGAGCTAGACGTCTGCCTTTGCAGACTTTTTCTCCTTAACAGGCTCAACTTTCTGCAGTCCTGAGCCACGCCTGGGAGCGGGGAAGCCGAGCTGACCCCAGGTGCAGCTTCCCCCAAGGAAGAAAACCCGGGAGGTGCCACCCAGCCCCCGCAGAGTGGAAGGGGTAGGGTGCTGCCTCTTTTGGCGATTCTTTCCCCTCCTCCAGAAACACACGGATGATTTAACGAAGGGATCAAGAAGAGATTTACAATTCCTGTTTAGCTGACACACGGGAGAAGCCGGATCAGCACAGGGTCGGGGCAGGGTGGTGGCACAGGGGCAATAGATGGCGGGAGCCGTCCCTGGCCCGCCGGCAGCTCCTGCGCGGGGACCCAGCCCCGGGAAGGGCGGACAGGCTGCGCTGGCGGAGGCAGCCTTGAGAAAGCGCCAGCTTGGCTCCGGGCCCAGAGGAGCCAGCACCGCCCTGCTGTCCCAGGGCCGCCGGGCCTGCCCGGCCCGGCCCAGCCCCTGGGGAAGGCCCTGCCCGTGGGGAAGGCCCTTCCCTCGGTGCGCCGGCGGCTCTCGGCCAGAGGGCAGGTGGGTGGCCTGGCTGGGGGTCTTTGGGTCTTCACTGAACCATGATTCTCTGGGTGTCCCTTGATGTGACATGGCACCAGCCTCCTCAGGCATGTCTCTCAGTGAGGAGGTCTCCTTGAGAAGCCAGTCTGCATCACGGGCAGTAAGCCGTACGTAAGGGGCTGGAGTTCCTCACATTGGGATGCAGCACAAACACTCTCCGGCTCTTGGAACAAACATCCCCAGTCTCATCTGACCAAGATGCAGTGGCCTCACTCCTCTTTCTCAGCCTTGTCCCCTCCACCTGTTTTCTGTGGTGTTGTATCTCCTTCCCACCAGTTCTTTACCCCCACAGCTGCCTTAGTTTTGCATCTTTCCCTCCTGTCCGTGCCTTGCACAGACCTGCTGTAGCACTGCCTGCCTTCCCTTACTGTTCACCCCAGCCACTGCTCTTTCTCAGTGTTTTAAGCCCTGGAAATTATGTTTTGAAAGCCTAAGATGTACCCCCACCAATAAAAAATGCTGGGATAGTGGTGACAGCAGATGAGGACAGGGCTGAGGTACTCAACAAATTTTTTTTTTTGCTTCAGTCTTCAAAGGCAATCTCTCTTCCACATCTCTCAGGTAGATAGACAGCAGGATGGGGACTTGGGGAGTGAAGTGTTTTCCACTGTGCAAGTATGGCCACCTGAGGAACCTGAATGTACTTAAGTCTTTGGGACACAATGAGATGCCTTCCACAGTCCTGAGGGAATTGGCTGATGTAGTTGTCAAGCCATTCTCCATGATATTTGAAAAGTTATGCCACTGAACTGAAGACCCTGGAGACTGAACAAAGGGAAAGACTGTACCCATCTTTAGAAAGAGTAGAGAACTACCGACCTGTCAGCCTCAGCTTCATGCCTGGGAAGATCATGGAACAGATCCTCCCAAAGCTGTGCTAAGGCACATGTAGGACAGGGACATGATTCGGGACAGCCAGCACAGCTTCCCCAAGGGCAAGTCCTGCCTGACCAACCCAGTGGCCTTCTAGGACGAAGTGACTACATCAGTGGACAAGGGAAAGGATACAGATGTCATCTAACTGAATATTGTAAAGCCTGAATGTTGTAATATCCAACAACATCCTTCTCTCTAAGTTAGACAACAGTCCATCCAATTTGATGGATGAACTGTTAGATGGACAAGAAATTGGTTGGATGATCATATCTGGAGGATAGTGGTCAATGCTCAAAGCCCTGAAGGACATCAGTGACAAGTGATGTCCCTCAGGGGTCCATATTGGGACTGGTGTTATTTAGTGTCTTCGTTAATGACATAGACAAAGGACCAAGTATATCTTCAGCAAGTTTGCAGATGACACCAAGCTGGGTGGTGCAGTTGGTCAGGGTACACCTGGAAGATGATATCCAGAGGGACCTGGACAAGCTCAAGAAGTTGGCCTTTCCATGAGGTTTAACAAGACCAAGTGCAAGTGCTGCACCTGGATTGGGGCAACCCCAGACATGACTACAGATGGGGGAAGAAGTCACTGAGCAGGACTGCTGAGAAGGACTTGGGGTTTCCGGTGGATGAGAGGCTGGACATGAGCAGGCAACAAGTACTTGCAGCCTGAAAAACCAACTGTGTCCTGGGCTGCATCAAAAGCAGGGTGGTGAGAAGATCAAGAAAGGTGATTCAGACCCTCTACTCCACTGTGATGAGTCTGTGAATTCTGAACTGCAAGGGAACTGTCTGCTTCATCCAGGCTCCCTCCAGCCTGACTTGAACTTCTGTGCTTAGGCGAAACCCAAGTGAAATGCTTACGGACCAACACCCAGACCAGATGCTTCCACCTTCATCTTTCACAGCTGTTGGGCACCTCTGCTCTGCCCAAAACCTGCCTTCCTCTTCAGCTTCCATGGCTGCTCTGATTCTCCTCCCCATCTCTCAATTTTTTTTTGCTTGGATGACTACCATAGCTTGTCAGCCTTCCTCAGGTTTGCTGCTTTGATTGCCTTCCATAGGAGGCATCTGCACAAGCAACTCCTCAGCTGCCCCTTGTCTGAGCTGAGAGCTCACAAACCTGTATTGCAAACCTGTTGTCCAGGCAGGAATTCTGAGCACCTGGGGGTCCCTGTGGGCATGTTGAGACATTAAATCAATTTGAACAGGGCTAAAATAGGGTTCAGTTACTTTCTCTCCCATTATCTTTGTTAATGAGTAGGCAGTGTCAGTCCTGTGGTATTTGTGATCCTGAGTGCTTCCAAACCTTGAATGTAACTTCTTGAGAGCCTTGAGGAGTGCTGGCTGCAAAAGTCTCTGCTGTTATTTCTGTCTTCCCAAGGTGTCAGAGAAGCAGTTTCCCTTTTCCCTAGGGAAGGACAGCTGGGGTGGAGCAGTTTTCCTTCCCTAGATTCCTGTGTGCACCTCCTGCAGAAAGAAGGCACGCTGTCCCAGGCAGCTGCAGTGCTTCTAGGCTATTAAGCTGTTTCAGATGTCTCGTTCAAGTTGGGCTTTGCTGTGATGCCAATAAAAACTTGCTAGTGTTAGGCTTCTGTGGCATCACAGAGAATGCCATGAGAAGGAAGTACTTACTTCTCAGCAGCTGAAACTCTGCTTTGGGGATTTCCCTCCATCATTTTTTTGGTAGTTCCCTTTCCCAGTGTCCCATCCTGTATGGATGTCCATGGCCCATTGCTTAAGGCAATGTAGACTAGGAACAGCACTATATTATACCTTCCTAAGATTTTCCACAACAAAACCTTTTTCTGAAATTAGCTGTGAATCCTAAACTGATTGAAAGGTCACATTTTGTAACACCTCCAAGCGTGTGGGGCTGCTTTGGGGGTGGCATTTTGCAAACCCTTTCCCTCATCATTTTGCTTCCTGATTCTGCTCTGTCTTCAAATGGGCACGGAGCTCTCAGAGAAAATGAAAAACAGTCTCCACTCCCATGGGTTCATGGATTTGCCTTCCATTGTGCCAACAGCAGGCTGTCTGAGGGAATACAAATGGTGCTCAGCACAGGGTTTGGATAATTAATACTGTTTCTTTGAGCTACGGTATTATTTATGCCTCTGGTTGATATCTACAGTGATAAAGATACAGTCCTTTCTATGACTGCACAAAATAAATACATGGGAGGAAAAAATGGAATTTTTGCTGGTCCAAAGTAATGTGGGCTCAAAACTCTCACATTAAATCTCCCAGAACAAAACCATCCTATTTCATGACCCCAGGAAAGGTCCTTAGATGCTCTCCTGGAGGCTTATGTGCCTGCATGTACCCAGACCTACCTCTCCAGAGTAGCTGGAGGGGGACAGGAGCTCACCTTTCCCATAAAAACATGTAGGGACAGATAGGTCACTCACATCCACTACGATGTCACAGGGCTTGTCTGCCACCCCCAGCGTGGCTGCAGTGGGGGGACAGCATTTTTCTGCTGCTCTCTGGGGAGAAAAACCCTTGCCCAGCCTATCCTGCCCCAAGGCAAAGCTAAAGCCGTGAGGAGTCGCTCCAACCTGCTGTGGTTGGTTTAGACTATAAAATTGTAGGGGATTTTTTTTTTGGTGTTATTTAGTGAGCAACTCACTGTGAATTTAATAGATGAGTTTTTCTATCAGTAACAACCCCCCTAACCCCCGAGCAGTTTATTTCATGTGTACAAGAGTAAAAAAAGGGAAAAGTAAGAACACCTCTGGGGAAAATAAGAGGTTGGGAAATGGCTGTAAGTGTAAGCACAGGATTGCCAAACCCACATGTTCAAAAAGCATGAATCAGATCTCCAGGAATCACAAGACTGGTGGTCTGAATTCCAAGTATGAAATCTGGGCAGTTCCTGAAGGATATTTCTCTTCATGTTTTCAACGCTCTAGGGGAAGCTGTATGCCCTCCCTTGGGGATAGAGTGTTGGTGGGCTGGAGTTGAGGCTTATACATGTTTAGAAATCCATTCTCCCTATGCTGGAGCCTGAGATGGTTGTCATGCCCTCCAAATCCCCCAAGGCTGCCTTGTGGCAGTGCTCTCCCCGACCGTGGGGCATTGCTGCTGCTCCCTCATATCCCCGATGAGCTGCCTGGAAGGACAGCCAAGCCCCAGTGCCCACCTGGCCACAGTGGGGAACAACAGCTGCTTGCACCAGGATTATTCTCCTCCCTGTGGCTAGGCGGTGAGGAAGAAGCGTCTTTAGTTAGTCTCCAGACTTTAATAAGAGAGAGACACAGCGTTGAATAGTCCAAAGATGTACGTAGCCAGGGCCATAAAACCAGCTCAGCACTGCCCGAGGTAGGGAGAGTTGCCTGCAACACCTGTTCTGGAGGGATATGAATTGCTTTTCCGTACTATGCAGGAGCTTGCTTTAAGACAAAGCTAAAACTTTTTTATTGGGGTGTACAAATTAATAGCTCTTACCCCAAAGTTACCCCAAACCCCCCAAAACCTGAGAAGAAGAGTGCTGTGGCAAACTTCCTTTGTATTGGACCAAGTGGCCATATTTTTTGGGACCTGAGCCCCCAGGCAGGGAGCAATCTTCACCCACACCTCCAAATATGGATGTGCTGGCAGGAGAGGGAAGCTTCCTCCGTCTCCTGCCTCACTTGAGGGCCTCTAGATCTATAACTGATCTAAACTGCAGTTGCCCAACTCGGCCTTGTAGAGTCAGCTTTGCTGCAAGTCCTTTCTTGTTTCCCTCTAGAATCCCTCAGTTACTGTCAGTGCCACAGCATTGGTCTTTTCAAGCTCTTTGGTCGTGCTACAACTGCTCAGCTACAGCTGTCCCCACCGAAGGAGCAGCATGACCTGCATGGGAGAGGACTCCCTAGGTGACTGGCTACACAGCACCATGAGATGCTCTACCCAAAACCAGCATGGTAGTGTTGCTTCCCTGTGCTGTGAGTGTTGCTTCTGTTTCAGCAGAAGCTCCTCTCATCCTTGTGTGTTGCCTTCTCGTTGCTCTTACGGCTCAACTCGTACTAGTCAGGACTCATTGGTGAAATGTGGGAAAATCCCAGGCTGCATGACTCTTCCTGAGCTCCTGTTGGCTAGGCAAATTACCTGTCGCAGGGAGAGGATTCAGGAGTTAGAGGGAATTGCATGCAAATGGGAAGAGCAGCCAAAGAGCCCCAGTTCTCCCAGATCTGCTGAGGTTGAAGACTGCAGTTGGCAGTGCACCTGCTTCGGTGAGGGGTGGAGCTGCGGCTGTGCAATGGGTAAACCTCACAGCCTTTCTCAAAGACAAGCATCATATTTTGCTCCAAAGCACTTGTACCACCCACCTGTGGAAGAGGAGTACTGGTGACTTCCAGCTGGATGGACAGCAACCAGCAGGCAGCAAAACCGCTCACATCTAACAGGAGCTGCAGCTCTTGCAATGGTAGCTGATGAGCAGGAGCTGGTTAGTTTCCAGGGCAGGGATGACTCACAGCCCATCTGTGATTACCTGTGAGTCGTCATGCCCGGCTCCCCAGGGCCTGGTGCAGCTGGTCTGCTTCCTGAGTTCAGTGAAAGGGAAAAGGTGCTTTGCTCACTGTGGATGAGCGTGGATTAATCCATGCTTGCCCTAGGTTGGAGGTAATACCAATAACACCAAGCACTCCCTCCTGCTGCATATCAAGTGTGGGAGTATCTTGGCCTGAAGGTCCAGACATATTAGCCTGACCCATAAGTGAAGCATCTGCATCAAAGAGGATGCAAGATTAATGTGTACGTGGCCAGCTTGTGGCTTCGTAACTATGCCTGCTTGCCTCATTAGAAGTCCTTTATCTCGTAGATGGACTCATTTGCCAATATAAATACACACTTGCTAGCAGGGGTCAAACACAGTGCATAACGTGCTGGAGAATCTGGAAGAACAAAATGTGTCCAGCATACATGGCAATGCCGGGAGAAGAGCAACATTGGAGCCCAGGAGAACAGACCCAGCTGGATCACAGTGTAGTTCTTGCTTTGATTCCTCTTCCCCCAGTCTCTCTGTAGCCACTGCTGCCTGAAGGGGAGAGAAAAAACAGAAGTCCCTCTCAATGCTCACTGCAATCACATAGAGTACGTCGGCCCACGCTGTTGGGTGGAGCAAGGTGATGGGACCTCTGGCTGCTTCCAAGCCAGCTCTCTGCATTGTGGTGTCTCCAGAGCAGGAAAGTTCTCTCTCTCTTTCACTATCAATGTACAGCTGGCCCTCACAACCCTCTCTTGTTTGCACCAACAGAGTAACCTATGTGGGCCATGCTTCCTAGGACATCTGCCACCACAAGCCTTGAGCCTCCTGCTCTCCCATAGTGCTGGCTCCAGGGATACAAGCATGTGGACACAACAAAGATGTCTCTGCCTGCTCCCTCCCAGCAAGAGCTCTGGATCTCCATCTGAATGCTGCTCTAGGTCCACATAGTGATCACCCTCTAGATCTCTGTGGAGTTCCCACTCTTCCTTGGGACCAGGAGTGCACAGTGCAGGGTACAAGGCTTAGCATATACCAAGCTCTTATCCACATTGCAAGCCCAGTGAGTGATTTCTACTTGCCAGGTTTCCTGATAGGTTTTTTCATGTCCAGATGCTGCCCACAGCCTATATGGAGAGCCATTCCCCACAGCCCCCTTGTATGCTTCTGCCAGCTGTCTTTCTCTTGAGAGTTGCGTGCAGAGTGGATATTTTGAGATTTGGGAATGTCAGTCCAGAAGCAGCAAATGAGCACTTTTACCTGTTCCAAGCTCCCCATAAAGTTCTTCAGTGTGTGCAGGCTCTGAAGAGCTATCAGATTGTTTCTATGACGAAGTACCTCTCTAGTTGTAGCTATGTGTGCCATCAGTCTACTGAACTTTCCTCTCCTTTCAAAGGGGAGGGATTTCCCATCCTTGCTGTGAACTTTCACTCATGAAAGAGCACTTCAGTATGGACAAGATGGCCTCCCAAGTGATGGCTCCATTCTGGAGTTCTGAATACTGCTGACTCTTCGAAAGACTGGATTTGCTGCTCAGCCTTTCCCTCAGAGTAGCAGCCCTTATCCAGCTAAATTCAGCTGGGGGAATTCCACCTGTAAGATGTGCAAGTAAGGGCAAAGACATCCTTTGCCTTGTCCCTGTCAAGTTTCTGCTCCCCAAGGCCTTGCTTTCTCTGTTGGTAGTTCCTGCATGCAGCAGCAAGTCTGCTCCCCGTGTGTTTCGCTAAAGCCAAGATGCCCACACATTTTTTCCATTGTGAACCTGGCTTCATCCCTGCCAGCTCACGCAAGCAGCTATTGTTAAGTAATTGTTTGAGTCATCCACTGAGCCCACACCCAAGCAGGCTTTTCACATTTAGCACATGGGAGATTCACTGCTGTTGTGGTGGCTTTGGGGTACCCTACCTCCTGCCTCTGCCCAGGAGGATGGCAGCAATGAACACACTCCAGATGGGCCATTTCATGCCCATCCTTGCTTTCCCAGCCTCCAGACACCAGTAACAGAAACTTAATGCAATACAGAAGAGCCACCAGCTCACACACAAGCTGGAGCAAGGGGTTTTTCTCCTGATGCTGCTGGAGGTCAGAGGTATTCCTTTCTTTCCCTTTTCTCTATATCCCCACTGTCATTATCAGAGCAAATGTCAGAGCTGCTTCCCTCACCAATGATGATGCTTCCCCCTCAACCCTACTTGATGAGTGGAGTTTATAGTTGAATTTTAGTTTGGCACAGTTGTTACTTCCCAGCTATGGCAATTAGAGGATTTGAGAAGTTCATTATGAAGCCCTAAGTTTTCATATGGTCATTCTGGCTGACACCACACTTTTTACCACCTTTTTACACACACAGCCAAAATACTCGGCACATTTTCAGAAGAGGGAAGATTAAAAACCCAACCAAAAAAAAAAAAAACCCAAAAAAACCAATCCCAGGAAAAAACCCGAAGTGAATTACTAAAGTTTATAAGGCTAATACTTTATAGGGCTAGTATGCACAGGCCTGGGGCCTTCAAGATAATATAATCTAATACTTGGAGATCCCCTGATGAAAGGCACTATATATGCAAAGTGCTTTATAAACATTAATTAGTTAATGTTGAAAATTTTGCCAAGGGCAAAAAATAAAAAATAAAAAAATCCTACCAAAAATTCCCCTTCCCTCCCTCTCTCTAGTCCCTAACTATACAAAGTTAATGATTCTGTGTGTGCAAACTTAGAGTACATTTTAATTTCTGTTTACTTCTGGGGAGATGGAAGCACTGGAAGTACTTTCATATACATTATGCTTCTGCAGGCATTAGTAACATGGTGGCTTCTCCTATTGTGTGCTTTAATCTCCGTGAATGAGGACACCCCAACAACTACAGCATAACTTTGGACCACAGTGTTTGCAGCAAAACTGCCAGGCTCTACTTGCTCATCCCTTCATAGTCTGTAATCACCAAGCAACCAAGCAACCAACCTGTGTGTGAAGGTCTTTGTGACAGTAGTTTCCATTTCCAGGCCACCTTTTCAGACCTTGGGCAATCAACAGGTGGTTCAGTGTCATCACCACATCATATGTCACCGCTAAATGTATGCACAGGGAGCAATGGACAAAGTAATACATGTGTTGCTTATCACAAAAGGAGGGAGTCTGAAGGATAGAGCAGACCTTGCAGGATGAGGTTGTGTTTCAAAGTAGGTTGTGTAAAAGGCAAAAGGTTCTGCATTCAATGATATTTCCAGCAATGATATTCCAGGTATATTTCATCTTTCCTTCATGACCTCTCCCAAGGAAACATTCAGCTTTTAGATTACACTAAGGGTTGTTTTCCCTGGAAGCCCACATGTGCACTGGTGTACTAGTCCACCACAGTCCATCCCACTCTTTTCAGGGCACTGTGCTCACTTCCATGCTTTGCAAAGCTTAGGGACCCTCATAGACAACACTTTTCTCCAAAAAAAAACATTTTGCGTCTCTCACAACACCCTTACAGAGTCCACTCAGTTCAAGCAAGTCTGCACCATGCATGCTCTTAGTATGCCACAAATCAGCTGCCTCACTTGGACTTCTCTTTACTACATCCAGCAGCAAAGGACCAGGTCCCTTGCCCTGTGGCCAGGGTGGGTGACTGCTTCCCACCACTCTTCTCCCAGGTGCAAGGGCAGAAAAGGCCCCAAGGGAAGAAGATGTGCAGGCAAATCCCTTCCCTGAAAAGCTGGTGGTATCTTCTGGAATCCTTTTTCCCCATCTGTCCTGTTAGAACCCCAAACTCATGCCTGTCAACTCAGACACTGGGATAAAAGTGCTTGATGGAGCAGGAGAAACTTTTTTGACAGAGAGGAAGAATGCAACTTGCTTTCAGGAGCAGGGTCTGGCCCAGCAAGGTTTTTCAGGGCTGGGTCAACCATGTCCTCTTGGCAGTGGCTGGATGCAGAGAGACCTTTTATTCTGCATCTGATGCCTTCCCTGCCAGCTGGGTTTTTGCAGGCACCTCATCTTTTTCCAGCACCCACAGCAGCCAGCACTGCTTCCCTGACAGTGGACCTTTGGTGGGGGATGCTTTTCCTTTTCCTCTCTTGGGTCCTGGGGGTCTTGAGGGCCTCTCTTAGCATTTTGGCTCCCCACAGTGTCACCCTGTGAGATGTTGCAGTGCACTGGCAGGAGGACAATAAGCCAGACATTTTCTGTCTGCCTGGGCTGTCTCTAGGAGAGGCAGCATCAAGGGATGAGACCACTGCAAGGTACCACCATTTCCCTCTAGCCTCAGACTTGGTAACTGGTATGAGCAAAGTCTTAAAGTGAAGTGGAGTCAGCCCAAGTGACCACAGGCCACGCTGATGGTGGCTGTCTTGTGCCGCCAGTGCTTAGCAGCCAGGCAGCTGCATGGCTTGGGAATGCATCTCCTCTCCAGCAGCTTGTGAAGAGGTGACTTACTGAGCTTCACTGCATGTGGGTGCAGCACTGTGCTCAGCAGGTGAAATGATGGGGCCAAGGAATCGATGCATTCCCAAGGATCTCAGCCCTAATGACAGCCCCCCCTTAGTATCAATGGCAGCAATTGATTGAGTCTTTGGAGAATTAAAGGCTATAAAAAGTTTGCACTGGTCTGTTCCAATCACTGCCACCTCTGGGCACAGTCAGGGCTCAGCTGAACATCCAGCTCAGGGGAGTCATCTTGGGGGAGTTTTACCTGTGCACAAATACAAGCTCAAGCTAGCAGAAAGCAATCGCTTACACACGTATCTAATGCAGATGTACCTGAATGAGCTAAGCTATACTTTCATTTGTGCAGTTAGGGATGTTTCATTTTAATCCTGTGTCAATGGGGGGAAAAAAAATAGTGTGAAGTCCTAATAAATAAATTATGCTGCTGAGTGCTCGGATCAGCACATCCTAGCTAGAAGCAGTACAGAAAAAGCCGCCTTCCAACACTGCAGACTGCTTTAAAACATCCCTTCAAATAGATGTTGTTGCCAGCCAGTGATACACCACTGCTGTTGTGTTGGCTTCAGATCATGGAGCATTTGCCATTCTGAGGGTGTGCAACTCTGAGGAAGAAGAAAAATGAGAAATATTTAGTAGTTTTTGACTATCAACTTGAGAACTCTTGAAGAACCCTGATTTTTCAAAATCATTGCACATTTGCTCTCAGACAGCCTGGCTGTTTTCAGGCTTATCATGCTGGGCACCCGCCAAGGCAACCACTGAAATTGCAAGTCTGCTTGGAAAATCTAGATGGGAGATTGTGATGGAGGAAACTGTGCTGCTATTGCTGAAGTTACTGATTTTTACCTCCTCTGTTTTTTAATTACTTTGTGGCATTATTTGCTCTCAAAGAGACAGCTAGGAAAGCCAGGAGAAACTGGAGACTGGAAGCATGTTTTATATTGCTGTGGGCAAAAGACTTGATTTTCCTGGGATTTCTTGGATGCTCAGACCCTGGTTAAGTTCCAGGGACAGCAATTAGCACAGGGAACTCTTGTGTCTAGGTCAGATACCACCAGTTTCACCAAAGCTGTTGGTCTGTGCCACAGCAGAATATTTGCAATATGTATTAGGACAGAAGCTGTTTACTACCCACTGATGAACTTCTATGTGTAAAATGTCCCTTTCAATTTGGGCTGAAGCAGACACTTGCTTTGATAGTTATATGAAAAAGCCCTTAATTTTGCTTTGGGATATTTATAACCAAAACACGCAGAATTATTGCAACATAAAATCTGCTTCACTGGGTCTTAGTGATATAAAAAAGGCAAAAAAAAAAAAAAGAAAAAAGAAAAAGAAAATTAATATAATAAAGAAAAAAGACCCAGATGAGTACACAGAACACACTTCAGATCTACAGCACTATATTGTCCCAGCAATGCCACCAATTTGATTTAAATCCTAAGGAAAAAGGTAATGCTATTGAAGCACTGCAAATTAACAACAGCCTTGGCCTTGTACATCACCCCTTCACAACAACCAGCCTATCAAACACCTTTGCTGCTCCACATGAAGACAGAGTGGAGAAAAAGTGAAATGGTTTCTCATCCTCTGCTCTGCCAGAGGCAAGTGCCAGCTCTCACTGTTGTAAACTGTAAGGCAAGGCAATCTGCAATGCTATGGAAAGAAAACAAATACCACAGTAGCAGGCAGGCAGGCAGAATGAGACAGATATTTTTAATTGATGCTAGAGGAACATAAATAGATGAAGCTGGCATTAAACAGCACAGCCCTTTTTCTCTCTCTGCCAGGTACCCATTTACCCGGGCTCATAACCAAAGGCCAACATGACATCAGAAGCCCTGTGGTGTTTTGCCTTTGGGCAACAGCCGGTAAAACTGGTTTCGTCTGGCAGATGAGCATGTGAGCTGAGGTAATTGGTGTGTTCTTTTCTGCCTCAGATTCCTTATCTCATCCTGAATATTCCCATAACCTCCCTTTTTCCAGCCCCTTTTGTTTCTCAACAAAAAAAAAAATATTTACATTGAAATAAACAGTGGGAGCCTCTAGATCGCATTGGGAGACACACATGCCGGTAACTTCATGAACAAAGAGCAGCGCAGTGAGAGCTGCAGAAAGGATAAACTGGAAAGGGGGGCTTTTTCTAGTGGGACTGTTCCTGAACAGAAGAGGTTGGAACAGACACTGTTTGATAAAGGATCCTCACTCAAAACCAGCTGCCCTTCCATTTTTCTTTCACTCCTGAGATCAGTTTGGATTTTTTTTCTGAGGTGTTTTGCAACTGCAGAATAAAACCCACCTGAATGTGATCAGAGCACAATGTGGGAATCTTTCTACATACCAAGGCTGAAAGCAACTAGGGCTGCCTATTCATAGGGCTGCATTAGTAGTGCTTTGGCAGTGCAGCCATCCCAGGCTGTGCAGAGGTTGTGCAGGCTTCCTGCAGGCATACCTCACATTTCTGCCTTCTTTGCTCACTGAAGAGAGCAGGGCCATGGAATAAATCCTGCCAGCAAAACTATATTTTCTAGCGTATCACTGGTTGTACATTACTGGCAGTTTTGTTGGATTATCTGTGTGGATGAGTGACTTCACCCATCTCAGCTGTTGTTTAGGGATGGCCACAGTGTGTCTGCAGGATACACATGCTCAGAACACTACTGTGGGGCAGCACCACAGCCAGGTAATGTGTGGCTGGGTAATCTGGGGGATGGGACAGAGATTTCTGGCTTGTTTGAAACTTATGAACCTCTACAATCTTCCCCTGGAAAGAAGTTGGAAGGCAAAAAAAGGTTTTCTCCTCCCTTTTTTTCAAATATACTACTGATAATTATAAATGTGGCAGAAGAACTGGGCACCAGGCCTAGCAGGGACATGGTGAGGATAAGGTTCCTGCTCTGACACATTGGCACAAACCAGATAGGATTGCTGCCTCCATCTCTGTAATTTAAGGAAATGTGGCTTGCTTTTCAGAAACATTGTTCTTTCTACTTATATGTCCCTTTGGAGCTGGGAGATGCTGGAAGCATGGAGAAGCTTGGGAAATCTGACAGTAGACAAACCCAGACACCTGGGTTTAGCCTCTCACATTTTAAATGTTCTCCCTCTTCTCCTATGGAAATCACTGGTGAAACTTCCCACTGAAGTGAAGCTGGGTCCCAGTCTGTTAATGCTGACATATTAAGAGGGAAAAGAAAATGCAGAACATAAGAGAGAAATGGGAGCCTCCAACCTGCTAAACAAGGCTAAAACACAAATCTGGTGGTTATGTTAAACAGTCCAAATGAAAATTATCCAAATGTATAGGATTATAGGAGAAGAAATAAAACAGACAGCTGGAAAGAGATGATGAAAAATGGGCTAAGGGAGGAGGAAGATATAAAAGGTGGGAAATTAATTGGAAAATCCACTTGGGGATGAAAGAGAGGCTGAAGAATATGTAGAAGGAGGACACACTGAAGAAGATGTAGAAGATACAGAAGATGCAGGAAGGTTGGTGTGAAACACAGGTAGTTCTGGTAGTGTCTGGCAGGCACCGGCATGGGGGCTTTGACATCTGGGTCTGAGCCTCACAGGTGGCAGGAAGAAACACCTGGAGGAGTATGGACACTTCCAGAGAGGCTGGAAAATATCTGAGCCCTTTGTGGTCTCTATGTAAAAAGACATAGGGGAAGATGGAGCAGGGAAGGAATGGAGTGGGGTTCCTTGTCTGGCCCACCTTGCTGGAAATGCCCCAGAGATCAAGCCTGGGCAGGTGCTGCACGAGCTCCTGCTTTTTCCTGAGAGTCTTCAGGGTTTCCTGCAGGACTGAGAAGCCCAGGGCAGGGATGGCTTCTCCAGCACATCCCCTTGCCCAGACACACACTCCCCTCCCCGNCCCCCCATCCCTCTTTGCAGCACCCTGCTGCTCCCAGCCCACGATCCAACACTGTGGGGCTATCCAAGACGTAAGCAGGAAGCTGGAGGGCTGCAGCCTGTGCTGCTCTTCACCCCTGCATGGCACATAGATATTTGGGAGCCAGAGGACTTAGGAGGCTTCTGAACTTGTCCAGGAGGGTGGCTCTTCCCACAGATCCAGCCCCACAGTGACAGCACATGATGCTCCCTGCCTACCAGGCTTTAAACCAGGTCCACACAGACAAATCTGGGAGCACTGTTTTAACCTCTCCTATCCCTGTCCTCTCTCCTGCACTGAGAATGTTTTGGCCAGGGTCTTAGCAGCAGAAGGACATGTTCCCCACTGCTTCTCCCTTTGGTGAAGTGCTAACCAGCACACCACTTCGGCAAGAAGACAAATGCCTCAGGTTCAGAAAACACATTTTGGACTTTTAAGAAGAGTGAAATGAGGCAGCTGCCCATTGTGGGCAGTTTAGCTTAATGTGATATTGAATTCAGCTGTTTAATATACCCAGATGATCCAGCAGTGAGTGTATAAAAAACTCCCAACTTCAATAAATAATGAAGATGTGAAGAATTTTTTTTTCTGTTTGTTTCCTTTTTTAATGAAAATGGCAAAAACACTAATTTGCTACTGTACATCTGCATCAGTTATTTAACATGACATCTTTCTGTAGTAATAATCCATCAACATCCAGTATTACATATGGAATCATAAAAAGGTTTATACTTGTGTTGGTGCTTTTGCTGTCTGCCAAACCAATTATATACATTTTACAATAAATTATACATATTGAACTGAGAACCTGCTGTGCTAATTGCTCACAATTTTTAGGGGAAAAATGTGGTCATGGAATGCTTTTTTTAATTTGAAGCATATTGAGGACATGGCAGAAGAAGATGCTATGTCTTCAGCTTTTCAGAGCTGAAAAATCAATATTTAGCCCTACAATAAGTAAAACAAACAAAAAAAAAAGAGGAAGAAGGAACTTGGGGGAAGCTTTCTCTGGTATGTTCTTGCCCTTCACTTGGTGAGGTATGGAAATACAAACACAGTTTCAGTACTGGGAGTGTCCCATGAAATGAAGACAAAACTTGTACTGTATCAAAAGCTAAGGGCCCCCTGAAATGCCTCCCCAAATCAGGACCCCAAAAGGATGATGTGATGGAGCTCTGCATCTGCCTTTCTTGAAGTTCTTTGTTTGCTCTTCAGCAGCAGTGACATGTTGACATGAGATACAGCTGGACTGTTCACAGAATTTCTGTAATACTTTAAATGCAGTTTATTACATTAAGCCCAGCATGTGCACCCAATGGCTTTCTAGTCCCATTAGGACAGAATCCCCACTCTGATCCCTACTGAAAAAAAATGGAAAAGATCTCTCTTGAATGAAAAGAAAGAGAGGACAGAATTTAAACTCCAGATAATATGACAATGGCACCAAGTAAAGAGGTCTTCACACGCCCCAAGGAACTTTTCACATCTCAGTCAGTCCAGTCTTTTTGGAAATGACAGAAAACATAGAACGGTTGAGGTTGGAAGGGGCTCCTAGAGATCATCTTGTTCACTCCCACCTGGCACAAGCAGGGCCACCTTGAGCCCATTGCCCAGGACTGTGTCCAGGTGCCTTTTGATCTCCAGGGGATCCAGAGGATTTGCCTAATGGTGGAACAGTGAGCTGGGCACCCAGAACCCCTCACTGCCAGCAGCACCTCTGCCAGCCCCAACAGTGAGTACAGGCACTGCCCTGGGCTGCACCCCCTCCTGCTGCTGCTGGTTACAGCTGTGACGTTTGTTGGGTGATTTCTCATCACTGGTGCTGCTCTTGCAGCTCTCACTCATGCAGCCAGGCCCCATGAGCTGGGGAGCACACCATCACAAAGGCTCCGTGGTCACCAATGCTTATCACCACACCTGCTGTGGAGCAGAGCAGGCTGCTGAGACAAAAATAAAGCAAATCCAAACACTGAGGGCAAGTAAATGCCCTTATTTTTAAAGACATCCATCAAAAGAGGTGGTTCATCTGTATTACAGCTGTTATCAGGCCAATAAGAAAAGCAAGGAATAAAAGCAACAAGCAAACATATGGCTAAATCTCTCAAGTTGAAAAAAAGACGTATATTTAAAATGAAGGCGTATTAGCTAAAAAAAACACCAAAAACCCAAAGATAAAGAGTAACATTTGCTACAAATGTGTAGGAACATCCTGGTCGTCATCACACTATGGGCCCACATCATGTCTTTGATGGAAGAGATTAGAAAAAGACTCATAGCATATACAACAGGGAACAGGAAAGCAGCATTTCCTAAACACTTCCAAAATGTGCACTTTTTTTTATCCTAGCAAAACAAACTATATGCTGTTCTGATTGATTTATTATCTCAGCATTGCCCTTCAGGCTCAGTGGATATATTAACATTAAGCAGGTAAAGACTTAGGAATAATTCAAAATAGAGCTTACACCAGCTGCAGATCTGACTGAATTCTGCTGTGGGATGGTGAAAAAGAGAGAAATGCTCTATTAAATTTAGAGAAAAAGACAGTTGTGTTTAAGTGTGTTAGTGAGAAGAGGCTGAGACTCACTGTGGCCATGAATTCTCTGCCAAGCTGGCAATGAACATCATGGTACAATTGGTCTGGTCTGACAGAGAAGATCCTTCCTCAGAGCCTGACATTCCTTCCCTCTCCAAAGAGCAATGGAAGATTTTTCCCTTTCACCAAGGAGCAGATCAATCAGGAATGAACTCAAATGCATGAAACACGTTAAACCCACCAAGTTACATGCACTGTATTTGGTTTTACTTAAACATGGTTTCTTTGTACTTCCTTGCTAGCCTTCAAAGTGTGCCAAGTACTCTGCTCATGCAATATCTGGTTTCAGGCAAACCAGCATGGCAGTTTGCCTGAGCTGAGAAAATATGCTTGAAGTCGGCATTCACAGGCAGCTTCAACATCCTAAGGAAAATGCTTTGTTTTTGTAGCCTGAAAGTATGTCACAAACATGAATAGAATTATACACTCACTCTCCCTCACCCTCAGTCCTCTTCACCTGAGGAAAAAATTATACACTTCCAATTACAGGGCCAGTTAAAATCAATACAAAGGTGGGAGAAAACAGATCATTTTTCTTATGGAAGTAACTGTTTTCATTAATTTTTCATTAGTCCTGCTTTTGTTGTGCTATCCATCACTGAAGAAGCTGGTATGTAGTAGATTACATTTAGGTTATCTTACATGCTTCCAGGATTTAGTAGATATTGCCTGATAAAGCTGTAAGCTTTATGGCTTTAACTTACATCTATCAATAATGCATCAGAAGAGAATTTTTCTGCAGAACAGCTGTCTCTGAGCCAAGCAGCTTTCTTCTGGAATAGCTGCACTGGTTACAGTGGAGATGATAGCACAGCTTTTAAACTCCTCATCTAAAGGCTACAACTGTGAGAAAGATGAGCAGATGCTTAAGGAGGAAGATAATCCGTGAAGGTTTGAGTCCTAGTTTCCCACTGTTGTCATTTTTATTGTGGAGCATTTGAAGCTGGGAGCCAGCTGTGCCTTGCCCCATCTCAACAACCACACCTGAAAATAATTCCTGCCATCCTGGCATGCAGCAGGATTTTGTTGTGACCACACAACATTTGTTCATTTTTATGAACAAACAAAACTCTTTCACAAACTGCACTGGAGTGCACCCTTCTCCCATTTTAATGCCTGAGTTCTGTGTTAAGGAACATAAACAGAAAATGATAGTCCCTACTGAAGAGCTGAGACAGAGAAAGGAAATGAAATAGACTATTAGTAGACTTCACTTAAAACATGTAAGGTAAAGGAAATTTTATTTCATTTAATTTATTTTTGTCTCACTTTGGAAGAAATTAGGAAAAAGAAATCAGAAGGTGTGTCAAGCTTAACATGGTTGTAATGCTAACATTTTAAGTTCATTCAGACATCCCAGCAATACCTTCTATGTGCTTGAATAGCTTCTCTCAGCTTAAAAAAATGAATGTGCCACAGTTCCTCCTTGATTTCCACCTCCTTCTGTACTGCAAGAGGGCTTGTGGAAAAGAACAGCTAAGGGGGACTTCAGATGTGCAGTCTGACACCCAAGTGGGTGACAGTCAAGCTTCTTCAGCCTCTCCAGCTGCAAGGAGAGTTTATTGCTGCCTTCTTCCCTTAGAAGTGGAGAGATGCTTAATTGAAGGCCTGTACAATGCTTTGAAGAGACCAAGCACTGCATTAGGGCCAAAGTTATTACCCTTGAGCTGTCCAGGCACAGCCCCCAGCAGAAGAAAAACAAGCCTCCTGAACTGGAGAAAGCAAGGGAAAGAAATGCACAGCTGCTTTTGGTTTTAATGTAAGCCACCCAGAACTGAAATATTTATTCAGAAGCAGCAGGGATTAGTGGAATCATGGCTCCAGCTCTTCAGAACAAACATCCATGCTCTGCTTGTTTTGCCTTTTGTTTTTGCAATTTCTTGGCGGTAAATCAAATGAAGTATCAAACATCCACTGGTGAGCCTTACCGAGCCCTTTGGTTTGACCTGAAGTCAGAATGAATGCAGTACATGAGTTTAGGGAACTTCACCACATGCAGTTTTTGTTTTAAGTCAATGTCACCCTGTCTTTTAGATGCATCCTAATGGGAAGGAGGCAAGGCCAGCCATCCCATGCTTCGCATTTTCCTCAGGAAAATTAATAACAACACTGACAAGCTACATAACAGAAGGCACAAGACCATTTACGGTTGTAGATGAGATAATTTATCAGTCCAAACTCCAGAACAGAGACAAATCTCCCTCTCTCCATCTCTCCTCAGCCCAGCAAGCCCGAGCTGTGCTCTGAGGACCACAGGACAGGGATCAATGGGCTGGGCTAGGGCACCAGCACTCCATGCTCCCCAAGAAGCACAAATCCAGCCTGCTCAAACTAGTGACAGCCTCTGCAGGGAGGAGAACTCATTTATATAGGACTTTAATGAGGCTGAGAGAGAAGAGTCTCATCAACCCATGCTTCCTCTGACCTGCAGTGGAAATTACTGTATTTTTAGAAGCAACAGAGATGACATACTATTGCTGTGGATTCAATGACACTGACAGCCCATGACTACAGTACACCCCTTCAGCTTCCGACTAGGGTATGAGGCAAGTTCACCATGAGTATGGAGGGCAGAAGATGGGATCTGGCCCATCATCTCTGACATCACCTGAAAAAATATTACACTCCTATTACTTTAGGGGCACAGGACTCCTATTAGGTCCCTAGTAAAAAAAATATGAGAAAAAAACCAAACCAAAACAACAACAAAAGAGATTCAAGGAGAAGTGGGCTTTTCTCAATTTGTCAGAGGACATTTCCATTTCTGGAGGTCTTCCTTGTGCAAATAGAAGATGCTTCAGCAGGCTAGCACTAGGCTTTCCCTGCAGCATAGACGTTAACATCCTGCTTACCAGCTAGCAGATCTAGCTCAGGTTACAAGAGGATGAACTTGGATACTATGTGGCTGCATTTTTTAAGAGGAGTTAGGGCTATGATTTTAGCAGTTTCAGTCTCAAACAGAGGATCCCATATGCTAAGTCAGTTTTGGGGTCTTCGAAAAAACAGATCAATGGGGTAGCAGCCAAAGCAAACACTGGGACCTGGTGCAACATATTGATTTTTGGTGGTGGCGATCCCTCCAGACCCTCAAGAAATAATAAACCACTCAAACTGAAGTCTGAGAAAAAGCAACTGGTCTACAGGCCCTAAGGATGTCTTGGTTTCATTTCCACTGTAAATAAACCTCAGGCAGCTTGAATGCCAACATACAAATACCAGTTGTCTGTAGAAATAATTCATAATATGGAATTCTGCAGTGAAGAAATGACAGATGGAAATAAATGTTTTTATTCCTCTGAAAAACTGACCATCGGTCAATAAAAATGCTTTTCTCACCCCCAAAATCCAATCCTTCCCCCCCCCATCCCAAGTCATGCAATGGAAACATTAAAGAAAAACTCACTTGACAAGTCATTTGGGTGGCAGTAAAAACCCTGTAATTAGTATAGAAATCAATTTTTAAAGCTTGCTGCAAAAAATTATGCTTATGAACAAAATGTTTGACTTCAAATTGAATTCAGTGCCTGTTCAGCACAAAGGAAAATAATTGGTTCAACTTTCATGTTTTCAGAGTTTACCCCATTGGTTTTTGTTATGCATTTTAGTGGGCATCATAAAACAATGTGTTGACTCGACTTGCTTGTGCCAGTCAAGCACTGAAGTGATCAGCTTCCTTCTATAGACATGTGGCAGCGGAGAGGAAAAACATTCATTAGGCCAGACTGCCCAGCTAGTACATACCTGAAGACAGAATAAATTAGCAGCAACTATTTACCAGTACTGCTTCTGCAAAGAGAGATTAACCCAGTGACAAAGCAGGACTTCACTTTCTCCAGCATGGAGTAAATTAGCTCAGTCTTCAATGGGACACTCAGTTTTAAGGTTCATCCAAGCATGCCAGGATCCATACTTACATTATGCAGTTGTTTGGTACATTAAGGAGGTGACAGATGAAGAACTAAACCCTGGGTCGATGGTTATTGCAGAAATCCACATTCACATTACCCAAAGAAAAGGTGAGGACCAAATTCCCCTGCCTGTGTCTCACTGTGGGAAAGGGAGTTGGTGCCATCTGCAATTTTTGCACATCTGCAGGAGCTCTCCTGGCGGCTGCATAACCAACTTGCTGAAGTACAACTTTGGCAGCTACTGCTCACTGCAGCTCTGCCTCTTGTTATTAAATACAGCACCACTGATGGCATAAAATGGAGCCAACACTTTCTAATAAAAAATCAGATAAATTTAGATGTCAAAATTACTAACCTCCAGAGAAAAGTTGACAGTGATCTGGTCCTTCTTGGTTCCCTCACTCCTCCCACTTTCCTGGAGAAATTGCTTATTTGTTGATCAGTTTTTCTAATGAACATTGTAAATGAACACATGGTTATAAACCTCAATTGCAAACGGGACTAATCTCCTTTGCTCTCTAAAAATCTACAGCCAGTTTATTCCTGCATACATTTTTCATCAGCCGTCACTTTGAATATTCATGACCTCTTACTCCATGACCTCATTGTAACTGCAGAGACATTTACATTCAGGGTCTCACAGTGATTTTTGGCCCCATCAACACAAGCAGGCTTGGTGAGAGGGTGACCAGCCAGGTGAGGATTTGAGAGGAGCACAGTGCTATCTTCAAGGTCATTGACTTGGACAGGTACACGCTGAGCAAACAAAACCACCAGCAGAGCATAACCTGCTGGCTTTGGGAGCCACATGTTGGAAAGCATCTGAGACAAAGCTTCTTGCCTTCCACGCCCTGCCTGTGCAGAGTCTGCAGACAGTGCGGGCCCTGCCAGCACTGGGGCAACACTTCTGGGGCTGCTGATGCTCCTGACCAGGCAGGCTTGCGGTGCCTGCTCACCAAGGAGCAGGAAAAGGAGCTGCACCACCCCAGCTCCAGCCTGCACTGGAGCATAAGCCCATATGTACAGATGGGGACCAGCAGGGCAGGTCTGGATGTGGGCTGAATACCTTTGGGCAGAACACCTTTGGGCAGAACAGAGAGTGTAAACACATCCCTGGGGACACTGTGGAGGCCCCAGAAAGTGCAGCTCCACGAGGATGCATGGGTGCAGCAGTCTCTGAAGAATCACATCACCTTGCACTGGCACCCATGTACTCTCAAACCCATGGGGACCAGTATCTTTCTGGACATCAAAAATTTCATCACTTCAAATGGCTTGAAGATCTGTTAAAAATATTTATTTCCCTGGGTTTTAGCTTTCCAACTTCTAGGCAGACTAACAACCAAATTGTGGGCAGTAAGAGCAAGCATTTGTTTATTTCGTACGAGGACTTCTTGCTGCTAATTGAAAACAAGCATTTTCAATGAGGCAGCTGTTTCAGTACTGTGAATAGACAGATCAACATCACATTGAAGATCTAATAACCCACTAATCAACCTTAATTTTTAGAGCCCCCTCCCTCACCCATTTTCATATTTCAGTAATTCCAAACCATTGATATGTGCTGCCAGTTATTTAAAGATGTCCTCTGACATCTTTTAATAAAAACCAGAAAAAATGTAATTTGTTTTCTTTTAGTTAACAGACTATATTAAAAACCTTGTTACATGTATCTAACCGTTTTTTTTCTTTTCTTAAATAAATAGCAAAGCGTCACCAAAATGAATGGAACGCCAGCACCATCGCGTTGATAGAAATTTCCATACTAGGATGAACACATAGTCATGTTCTGTAACAGTGCATAAAAAGAGACTGTGGAGGAAAGGTGGTGACTGCTGGTGCATCAACCCGTGAGCAGTCCGTGCAGTGGCATTGGGATGTGGTGCCTCTGCACAGTGTCACAGGCCTGGAGCTGGTGCCTGCAGAGGTGGCCTCAGTGAGACTCTGTACGAGAGCAGGACATCCAACGCAGGACGTGGATTTACTGCCTGCTACCAGGCATAACACAAGGGGCTGGCCATGTCACTCTCTAGGCAGAAGAACAATGGCTTGAAACGAGGGAAATGAACAACCTGAAAACCAAACAGGCTGACTAACACTCAGCAAGGCAAGGGCTTGGAGAGTCAAAGCTGCCAACTCCTTAATCAAGAGGGAATAATGGGAGGATTTACTGTAACACTGAAGGTTACAGAACCAGGTGTCACTTTTTGATGGGTTTCCCTGGGCTGAGCTGGTGTTATTTTCAGGTGTGACCAACAGCTTCTCTTCCAACTGGGACAAAGCTTAAAAGGGACAGCACTGAAGGAACAGCAGCCATATGCATCACACCAGAAGATCCCTCAACAGCCTCTGCTGCCCTTAACTCACTCCACCCTGTGCAGGCAGCACTGCCTGCCCACTGCCTTGCCCCTCTACACGCTGGAGTGCAGTGCAAACCCACCTCTCTGCTTCTGTTGGCTTAAACCAGACCCTTGTTATTTTAAACAGGAGTTTATTGTATTTAATACATTATAAAATTTGAAAAAATTGTAGGAAAGCAGCAGATTCAAACCAGAGCATCTCTACCAAATATTAATTATTCTGGCCCCCTTTGAAAAACACAAAACGAAACAACAAAAAAACTCATTCAAAAGAAAAGATAACCTTTCACATCTGTGAGGGCAGACAAAAAGTGTGCGACTTCTGTACAAACTACATTTAAAATTTCAGCTTTCCAATGCAATGGATGGTCATCTCCTGAACACCTGCCCATCCACCTCTAAAAAAGACAGACATAAACCTCCATATGCAAATAAAGTTGAGTCAAGGTGTGTACACATTAAAAAATGGATGACTGTTTGGCAATGAAAATGGGTGAAGAGTAGTCTATCAATCCCCCCCTGGCAATGGCTTGTACACCGTTAAGTGGGCCCAGGAAGGGCCTAGGACACTTAATGGCCATCACAGCACCAACCTCATCTACCACATTTTGTCATTGCATTTCCTACCCTTTGACATATACATACATATATATATGTACAGACATACATATACATACATATTTTTTATGTGTGTGTGTGTGTGTTTTCTTTTATACCTTGAGGTGATTATTATTATCACTACTATTCCAAGTGTTCCCATATGAATTCAGGTGTGGTCTCTATATTTGATATAAATGTGTCTTTTATTCAATGTTAGTTCCAGGACTTGTTTGGAGTCCAAACTGCACATGAAATGTCCCCATTTTTTTTTTCTCTTTGTTTTCTCTCTCTCTCTCTTTTTTTTTTTTTTTTTTTTTTTTTTT
>VZDJ01007755.1:14885989-14983014 GCA_008694505.1 Cyanoderma ruficeps | reverse complement strand
AAAGGAGGCTGTACCAAGGTGGGTGTCAGGCTCTTCTACCAGGAAACCAGCAACAGGTCAAGAGGAAATGGCCTCAAGGTGCACCAGGGGACATTCAGGTTGGGTTGGACATCACAAAGAATTTCTTCACTATGAGGGTGACTAAGCATTGGAATGGACTACCCAGGGCAGTGGTGGAGTCACTATCCCTGGAAATATTCAAGAAAATATTGGATGTGGCGTTTAGTGCTGTGGTTTAGTTGATGTGGTGTTTGATCAAAGGCTGAACTTGTTGATCTTGGAGATCTATTCCAACCTTAATGACTACCTGGACAGTGGGACCTGGCAGAGGAAAAGATGCCAAGCTCAGCCTGCAAGCCTGTTCTGTACAAGAATTCACTCATGAGCCTGCAGCATTTCAGAGATGTGTTTAAACCAAACAGCATCGATTGTGCTATTGATGATTCCACATGGGAAGTGCTGGCCATGCAGGATGTGCTAACTAGGTGCAGGCAGGTGTCTGAGGTTGGTTGCTTTTAACCAACAAAGGATAAAAATATAACACTAACACTGAAGTTGATTATAATTATTCCAGGAATTACCTGCATGTGTCTCCCAGATATTTTCTTATCCATTTCATAACATCTACTGATTTTACACATTGATACATTGCATCGTAGAATACTTTGGGTTGAAAGGGACCTTTAAAAATCATCTAGTTCAACCCCTCTGCAAAGAGCAGGGACAGCTTTAACTAAATCAGGCTGCTCAGAGCCCTGTCCAGCCTGACCCTTGAATATTTCCACGGATAGGGCATCTATCACCTCTATGGGCAACCTGTTCCAGTGTTTCACCGCCCTCACTGAAAAATTTTCCTCTTTTTATCTAGTAAAAGTCCACCCTATTTTAGTTTAAATCATTATCTCTTGTCCTATCAATCACAACAGACCTCTACTATGCTATAAAAAATCAGGAAAAAACACTGAAAGTGAAGGGTTTTCCCTATGACCAAAGAAAATTCTAACACTGTTGTGGTTTGTTTGCAAAGAGATTTGGTGATACGTGAATTAAATGGAGAAAGAGAACTGGACAGAAGTAAATGACCTGCTTATAGCCTGCAGCTGATTCCAGTCACCAAAACGCTCCAGTGACATGGAACAGGGTCAGCCCACTGGTACCTGGCCAGCAGCTCCCTTTCTAAACACGTGCATGGGACTTCCTACCTGAACTGAGTTGAGGTGGCAGTATCCGTTCAGCGGAAATCGGATGACGTGCGTGGAGTCGTGGTTCCAGCCGGCGTTGACGGAGTTGCACATCACATCCCCGATCTCTGGGAACACCTCCTCTATCAAAGACTTATCTCCACTCAGTGTGATCCTCTCGCCGAGATCTGGGGCAACTCGCACCACCAGGCACTCGCAGGACTTGGAGAAGCGGCCACTCTCCCGGTCCTGTTTCCACCGTTCCATCTCTCCCAGCATGGGCTGAAGCTGGAAATACTTTGCTTCTTCATATAACAAGCTGTAGTCCTGAAAGACACACACATTACTGTGCACAGTGAAGAGAGACATTGCTAACGTGGTGCTTAAGGTATAGATGGTTATTCAGGCCAACGCTGCTCTAGGTCTGGAGCCCTTCAGACAGAGCTCCTAATTACTGTGTAGGGAGGTGTAATGAAGTAACAGTGCAAGCAAAAAATAACCATCAGCCACTTGAAACACAATGCACATAGCAGCACTTGTAAGGGTAGGAAAAGGCTCAACTCCCTTCTGCAAAAAAAAATTCCCACTTTTCCCCATATTTCATCCCCACAGTGATGTCATACAATAATGATCTCATTGAACAGATGGAACAGAATTCAATCAGGATTCAGAGAATTCATCACTAGGATCCACTGTGTCTTACAGCAATACTAGCAGGCATTGTAACAGGTATAAGAATGTAAATGAGGGAGTCTGCAATGGTTGTTAGTGCAAAATGATTCAGATATTTGCATAATGTTTGCACATATTAGTGCATTTTAAAAATTAAGTATTTTTTAATACTTCCCTATTTTGCCACTAGTATTGTTTACTACATCATCTCAAATGCCAGAGCAGAGGGAACACATTTCTAGGCATAGCCCATGCAGAAGTAATTTAGAACCGATGATGTGGAGTCTGCCTACTGCTATTTTTTAAACTTAAAAAACATTTTTAAAAAATCTTGTTTTTCTAGGTGTATGAGCTAAAAAGCCATTTGGAAAATATTTATACAGTGAAAAGAGATACATGAGAACTAGGGAAGAGAGGAAAACAGAATGACAAGAGAAGCCTGCTAACAGTCAATATGGTCCTAAATTTGAAACTTGAAACCAAATACTTGATGAGGACACCTAAACCATGGTAAAAATACTGCTTACATTTATTGTGTAACAAAAAAGTAATGTTATCTCTGTATTTCTAAGAAACAAGAAACACTGCTCATTTTAATCACTATTTTTTTGTACACCTTAAAGCATAACTGGGGAGGACAGCCCTTTGAACATCACAGTTGGGTGAACTTGCCAGGAGTTACGTTTTTAATTTCAGCACAGCTACAGTATATTTATGTGTTTAAAAGGCTCTACATATGTAATTTCTTAATATTGCATGAAAGGTGCCTTTTCCTTTTCCTGTATTTCTGATTACCTGCAGGAGAAGTGCCGAGAGCAGCGCAAAGCCATGCTAAGGCTTCAAAAGAAGGAAATGATGCTTATCTGCTAGCTCCAAACTCCCACATTATTCAGGGAGATCTACCCTTGTCACGTATGGGAGCAGCAAGGATGTGTCTACAGCAGATGATTCAAAGGTTGCTGAAATACACTCATACCTACTAGCAGATAAACATCACATGGAATCTGAAGCTCTGCCTCTGTAGGCTTTGTCTGACAGTGAACTACCACTAATTCAATTTTTTACTATAAACTAAAAAAAAAAACCAAAAACAGGTTCTTTATTAAAGTTTAAATAATAAACATAGAACTATTCATTCCTGACTTCTCTAAAACTCCAAAATTAAACTTGCAGTATGCATTCACGAATCTGAGGGAGAAAAGATTCTATGACTTAATGCCCAAATATTACCATGTGTGCAGTTTATTTTGTCAATATTGTGATTCACACACCACTTTCTGAATTTCAGTGTGGGAGTGGAAACTGGAGCTGCTGCAATCACTGGGGAAGCATAAAAGTGGATGAGAGGACAAGAAATCAGCAAAGCTCATGAGCAGTCAGCTGCAGATTGTAACATCACTTCTGTTTCCATGAGTATGGTACAATATTTAATTTTCCTAGCTCAAATCTGGCAAGGTTGCTGTATTACCACTATAGCCAGGAGGGGAAAGCTTAATATTGATGCCACTCTAGGAAATGAAGACACTACTTTAGCAACCTCACTCTTACTTTTGCCATGTACCTAAAATCAAACACCACACCCTGCAAGTTCCCCTTCCCTGTCCAGGGCTCTGTTTTGATCACACACCAGATACTTGCTTTACCAAGGTACATGCAAAACACCCAAGTCCCTTGAAATCTCACCTTGAAATCATCAGGAATGAGGAGTTTTGATGTCCTTAAGAAATTCAAGATATATCTGAACATCTGCCCATCTCTGTCGATGAAATAATGCTGCTTGAGACTGTCGAGGACAATGGGCTCCGTGCCATCGAAAAGCCGGCCAATTCTGGAGAGGAAACAAGAGACAAGGAGCAGAGTCAGACCAAGCTCAGCTCCAGAGCTGTTCAAATGGCCCAGCACTACAAAACCCTCCCATGCAAACTTCACTGAAGCAGCTCTGTGGCTTTGTTTCATTGGAAAAGGGCTAGTTTCAAACCACTGTGTGAGCCACATGTTTTCCAGCATGGCCTCATTAAGTTCCAAGCAGCACAGCTGGGGGGGTGGAAGGGAAGAAGCCAGGCCAGCAGCTTCTCCCACCCACCTCACTGTATCTGTATGTCATAAAATGACAACCCCTCAATTATTCTGGACTTTTGATAGTCCCCTTCAGCACAGCCCATCCCCTCTACACGCTCCAACGCCCTGGACTGACTCATTCTGCTTTCCAGAGCACTGCATAGGGAACTTGATTTAGTTTGGAAACTGTACCTGGAGAATAGTTTGGTTTGGTTCTTTGCTTGGTTTTCACTATTTTTTTAAACCCAGGTCACTTTCTGGATACTGTTTACTGCAACCAACACTAGGACAGGCACAGCTGAGGTGAGGGGCAGCACACTGATAATATAAAGATGGGGGTACAGAGCTGATAATATTTCAATGTAATGCTTTAATGTAAAAGTTAAGTGCATGTGTCAGGTGTCAATCAGAACACTAATAATACAGAAAAATGTCTCAGCTCTTAGACAACACCCACTGACCACCGGAACCACACAGCCACCTAGAAAGCCTCTGCTTGGCAACAGGCCTTGCAACACCAACCACCGGGTGCACATATATTTCTGGATGTGGGTCTCCCAAACCAGCTTTAGTTAGAGCAATAGGAAGGGCTGAAAACACCAAACAAAACCCTCGGAGTAACAAGAAATAAATGTTTTGTTTCTGCACTAGGGCATTTGCAAAACACTCCTGAGTCACTGGTGGTTTCTCAATGAAATGAGGAGTGACTGGCAGGTCTGATTTTATGTGCCTGTTCATATGTCTGTACGTGCAATGTGGAAGTACTTTTTGACAACAAACAGTCATGGCATATTATTTTTATTTTGTGACTAAAGAAGGAACCTCCACCACCAGCAATAAAAAAAAAAAAGCCACCAAATACTCAGAGGTGATCAGCCCTCCTGGCTGCACAAAGCACCCCAGGCTGAGAGATGGCCCAGCTGGCCAGCAGAAGGGGATGTCCAGAAGGCGTTCAAGAGGTGAAAGACAGAAGTGGCTCCCAAAGAGGGGGAGGCAACAGGGCTTGCAGCAGGGACCTCAGGGAACTGCAGAGGGGCAGGGCTCCAGGTGACCATACACTATGTTGCATCAACAGCCAAATATCCTCCCTTTGAAAATGGCACAGGCAACCCAAATTGAGTTTGGAATGATGTCTGTGCCTGGAGCAGGTATATATATAAGTTGTGAACAGAATACAAATCTCATCTATAGTTCCTCACCAGCTGGGAGGAGACCAGGAAAGGAATAAAACTCCATTAACCCCAGCTGGCCATTTATAAGTCAGTAATAAATGTCTGAATCAATTCAAGTTGCATGGAATCTGTAAAATATAAGGAATTAAATATATTTTGCATCATGAGCAGGTACAGAACACTTTTTTTCCAAAGCCCTTGAACTATTCAAGCTTTCTTCCTCAAAGACTTGTTACTGCCTGCCCTGCTGCTCAAAATTTAAGCTGCGACAGCCCACAGAACACAGGCTCATGTTCACTGGGTGTATGAGCCACATTTTACGTCTAATATGGAAGTACTCAGCATTTAGAATTAATTTTCCCTTATACTCAAGCATGTCATCTTCAAATTTATCACGGAATTCACACACAAAACATGCATTTGGCCAAGTCAGTCATTACTGAAATGTATAATTGTAATTGGTTTCTGCAGCATTTTCCTAGTTCTAAATTACTTATATAATTACATATTTTAAACCTCTAGGCTTTTTGTCTGCATTTTATTAATTGTTTAGAGAAGAGCAAGATAGTATCAGAGGATGGAGCCTTGTGACAAAACCATAATGCTGAGGAGGAGAGTGCTCAGCCACTGGGAGTGCTACCTGGGACCTGACTGGCTTTGGGAATGGGTTGAAAACGTTAACAGAAAGATTTTGCTGCTGCCTTAGTGCTCTGCTGGTCTGCAGCAGCAGCAACATCTGCAGCAGCAAAATCCCAGCAACTGCAAAGTCCCGATTCCCTCCTGACTCTCTTCCCAGGATCACTCTGCAATACACAACTGCACCTTCACATATTAAAAGAGCATTGACTGCTGGGCAGACCCATTGGGTCTACTCATTGACATTGGGTAGACCCCCAGCAGACACTTCTGGAAAGAAAATTGAAACTTTTTTCCTTTTCAGATGGAAAAATGTAGATTCCAGCTTCCTTTATATGGCCTTCAGGGAAAAACTTGAGATACTATGGGATCCAAGTCTGGTGACACGGTCCTGCTCCTAATCTGCATTTGCAACACCCATCAGGAGAGGAGACTGGGCTATGCCAGGATCTAGGGAACAACCAGCATCCTCATCTTCCAGCCTCACCAGGAACTCTTGGGTTCCCAGGGTCACAGTGGGAAGCATTCTCTCATGCCTCACTTGTCACCTCCTGTGTACAATACAATTTGATAACCATCCTCCCTGCCACCCATAGCTATGCTGGCATTCCTGCTTGGTCTCACACTGGGATTATACATGCTTAAGAGACACCAGTTTGCTGGCACAAGGAAGGACTGGCATGTCATTATAATTTCACTTCCCAAGAAAACCTGAAAGATAGTTTTCCCCATCTCTTTCTCGACAATGTTGGCCGATGATTGGCAAAGACACCTTTCTTTTTTAAATGACAAATTTGTAACAGCTGAATGGAGTTTTGAGACAGGAAAGCGCTTTGAAGGAGGCTTGCAAAATAAGATGATAATTATATGCAGAATTAGCCAAATATCAAGGGTAAAGGATAAGAAACTGTAGTCCATTTACAAGAAAATGTGCTTCTGAAATATTTAATTAAAACTAACAGGCCGGAATTTTCCATATATCAGGAAAATTAATGTCCCATGGGTTGAAAGTGCGACCTCCAATGGGTAATAATTAATGTCTGTGGCTTTAAGTATCATATTCCACTGTCAGAAATTGAATGCTTCAAGGGTTGAAAATACAACCAGCGGAAAACCCTATTTCCATCAGAGAATTTTAAAGGACACAAACTAGGTATAGCTACAAGCTCTTGTTTACTGGAGAAAAAACAACAGGGAATGGAAAAGATCATCGTTTTAATTCCACAAAATACTACAGGGATGGATCTTTCTTCCCACAGATCAGCACACCCGTAACGGCATTTCAATACCAAAAAAGCTAGCACAGGAAGATGACATTGCTTGCAGGATTTCTCAAATTCTTCAGAAAAAAGTCCTGCTTGTCAAGTATATAAATACACTGTCTGCAGAAAAACTGTATACACAGTGTGTTTATAGCCTTGCTCTCTCATTGTATAAATATTTAAATATATTATTATAATACACATAAAGGGAAAAGACTTCACTTTAGTATATTCTGCCTCAGCTGGAAATGTGGGAAAGCAGCAATAATTAGGAACAAGATGGCCAGTACTAATTAAACAAGTCAACTATTGCAAAACCCTCTTAATGCCAAGAAAAATGGCAGAGTTCTGTAGATTTTTTTAATGGCTTCACTGAACAGAACTAAAATTCTTCCCTTCTGTAATCAGAAGGATACAAAGAACATGGAAAAGCTGCAAACCTTGATGTTTGCAAACATGCAGAATATTACATCACTTTCAAACTAAGGTAGAAATAAACCTTCTTCTTCTCTGAGAAAATACAGGTTTCCTATAATTGAATATATTCAGTCTATCATTTCTGATTTATCAGAGGACACTACAAAACTCCAAACTGAATTTTTTTTGCAATAAAATACTTCCAGCTATTCTAAGCTGTCAGAGTTCCCTGCTCCCCATGTCTTTCACAGAACAACAAAAAGGGAGGAAAACTGGTGAGAAGTCCTTTCCTTAACATATCAGAGGGGACTGTGCAGCAGGAGGAGCATCAGTGGTGCTCTGGAACCTGCAATCCCACACTAATGGCAAGGCAAGTAACTGCCTGGATTTCACTGAGGGCAGATATTCAGCAGCTAGCAAAGAGCAAAATACTCATGAAAACACATCTCTCTTCCTCCAGTAATGAATCGCATGACAAAGTAAATGTATTTTATTTGAAATCTTACTCACCCAGTTGGAGCCACTGCAAAGTGAGTTTGGTCCTTAAAAGTTAAGTGCAAGTTTTATTATCACATCATATATTTATATGGCTAATGGGAATGCTTATTTAACACTCTGGGGTGTGTGGAGAGTGAGCTGGAACAGGCTTTTACTTTTTTTTTTCCCTGCAACTTTTTAGTCTGAGCTGTCCTTATTAATTTCTTTTCATTTTCTTTTACTGAGTGCTCAAAGGCAATTTGCATAAGAGTCCATTATAAATTAGATCTGTTTAATGGTATGCTCATCTCATGGCTATTTAATTTTACTTCCTCGTATGTCTAAATTATATAATTTTGCACTGTTCCCTAGCAGCTAGTACAGTTGAAGAGTTGTCTATGCCAGTAAGAAATGTTATCCTACCCAAGTGGAGAACGATGAGGTTTCTATTCTTTTTTTTTTTTTCAGAGAAGCACTTTGACAGTATCAACCTGCTTTTCTTTTTTGAATAACTCACATCATTTGGCTCCATAGAGACTGAATACCTTTATAACTCTGCATAACAAAAGTTGGCTCATAAACATAACAGAATATATTTGCAATTTTCAGGAACATATATTACGAAAACCGCATTTTAACCAAATACCCTGTTGTAATCTCTTGCTCTCTGTGCTATTATAATTTGTTCTTATCTTTTTATTCTTATATTTAATTTAAGGTTACGTGTCCATGAGTCTCAGGAATTCCTTGGCACATACAGTTCCTACATTATGAGAAGATGCATGAATACAAATAATTATAAAGCAAAGGTAACAGGGGAAAAATGTATTAAAACCTAAAAGCTCATGAAACCTTCTATAGAAAAAAGTATATATATAGGAGCCAAAAAAACAGAGAAGAAGAATGTACAGGAAGAAATATTAAAAAACCCATTCTTATGAGATTTAAAAAAAAAAAAGTTACATGGCATTTTAAAGAATAGATAAATGCCAAATACTGAGTAAAAGGATGTCAAACCTTTGTGGAAATATTTGCTAAAGATTAAGGGACTGAATCATTTACATGGAGAAGATTTCAAACATCTTAAGATTGTTATTTCAGCATGACAGTGAAAGAAAAGGTAGGGGCAAGCTCAGAGGGCTCATAAAGCATTTAGAAGGAAGTGAGATAGACAAAAAGTGGTGGATAATCTTAATGGCAGAGCAAAGCATGTGAGGAGCAGATGGGAAGGATCTGAAATGATGAGTGACATGGTGTCATAAGGGAATGCACCAGAGACAAAAAAAACCCCCAACAAACCAACAACAACAAAAAACCCCCACCACCTAAGAAAAAAGAGAGAAACATGGGATTTGCTACAACCTGCCTGATCAGAAGCAGCATCAGAAGTAGAGATGAAAGCAAATCAGACATATTACAAAATGAACTAATAGTTGTTGGATCTAATCCAGATGGACAAACTTGACACATTAACTGGAAAAGTATAAATTGCACAACACGGTGTAGTCATGTTGCAGGAATGCTACTGACATGAGAGCAAACTACGTCTTTCTACGCCACAGATGAGCGTGGAGAATGAGAGACATGTATGGAAATGACAGCGGAACAAACGCGGATACCTGGGTCACAGGGAACACAGAGGTGGATTCAAACATGGACAGCCAAGGCTCCACAAGTCAGTAGAATCACCCTAACCTCTGTTTGCCCAAAAAGGAAAGTTTTTCCAAAATGAAACCTGTATTTTCACTACTAAGGAGGTGACCTACCTGCCTAGGAGTTTCACACCAGAACTAATGATTACACCATGAAACAGAGTTAATACAGCCACTCCCCTGGTGTACAGAACACACTGGTTGACAGTCAGTCGCCCTGGTGGGTGTAGGGTGCCCGAATGCTCAACAGAAGCCAGTCCAAAAATGTAGTCTCTGTCACAGCCTTCTCCCAGGATGTTCAAACCCTCATTCCCAAACTCAGGACCATCATCCACCCAGACACAACTGGCACTTGCATAAATGCTGACATTTTAGAATAGAAAGGAATAAATAGTTGGGATGGGATGTTGAGAGCTGCTGACTCATGACCAGAGAACAGTTTATACAGGTAGATGGAAACCATCTCCCACATTGCGAGACGGCAACAAGGGTGAGGCCAGGAGAGCACTACCCCAGACCGTGGATGGGCCAGGGAGTTTCTGTTTACCATATTCCTTCTCTCTCTGCTCTGGTGTACCAGGGAGATGCAGACTGATAAGAGGAACAGGCTGAAACCCTAATCTACATTTTTTCACACAAGGCTGGGCAGGTAAGTGTTTTAAAAGCAATTTCAATACCGTGTCAGCCCAACCTCCTGAATCTTCAGGTTGCATTACAGGCTTCAGATGTGGCTGAGAGGGGTCTATCCTCTGCTCACCAGCTGTTGTCCCAACCCAAACCAGGATCTTTACCCCACATACCCCATCACTTTTCAGAAAGTGAGGTTCCTCCATCTGACAGACACTGAAGTCGCTGACACTTCCCAAAACATGTATGAGCTGAGGTCCTTGTGGGTTCCTTCCAACTCAGAATATTCTGTGACTGAATACATCCTTGATCCTCATGGTTTTTGCCTGTCTTCAGATACCAAACACACCTTCAAGCTCTTTTGCTACTATACAGATATGTCTCCAGAAAACCTAAGCCTTGCAATCCCCAAATAGGTGTTTCTTCAGCCAAACCACTGTCTACAGACCTGTGCCACAGCCCCTCTCTTCCTCTAGGACTTTGGGACACCTCTGGGACCAGCCAGCACTCTGAGTGACCAACTGCCCAGTCATGGAGACGCAGAGCAGAGCAGGAGGCTGCAGATACCTGCCATCATCCTTCTCATCACAGGGGGCAATTTGCTGTATTTGTGAGGACATCAGGCAATAAGGGACTACACACATGGGCTTTCCTGCACAGCCATGGGTCCATAGCCACAGCTTGACCACCAGGATTTTAATCTTTTAAAATGCCATGTCTACTTTTCTTTCTTTTCAGGCTTGTGCACACACTGGATATACTGAAGAACAGTCTGCAAGCCTTTAAGCCCCACATCTCCTACAGTGTTTGGTATCTTGCAAATAAGTCCTTAAAAACTTTCTAGTTTTCCAGAGCATATCAAAACCACTTTTCCTAAAATCACTTAAACGAATGAAATGTTAAATCAATTATTCATGCAAATACTTTTGCCATCTCTGTTTTTTGTAACCAAGTTTTCTTGGCAATGATAACATTTCACAGAAAAATTAACAAATACTCTCTTTGCTTGCCAAGATGATTTTACTAAGCTTGAATCCGATTTCATTGAGGTATGTTATTTGTTTTATCTTGAGGGAAGCTGCCTATTAAGTTAGTAGCAACCGTGTCCTTTTGCTTATGATATGGTTATTACTGAGCTATCAGGAGTACCTTTAAGTTATTAGGGTGCAATGGCAAATTAAGTACTTTGCGTCACAATTAGCTAATAACTTTTGAATTCTATTTTAATCATGTTTAAGATGGTCAGGTTGGCTGTGAGTACAGATAATGGAGGACAGGGGCAGAACAGGAGTGTTTATCATTCAATACCAAAAGCCAGAAAGTAGGTAAACCGGTGGAGGCACAACATCCCAAAGGCCATGATAATCTGTATATTCAGAACACTGAACTCCTTCACAGGCAGCAATATAAAAAAGTGGAACTTGTGTCTTACGATCACATTTAAGTAAAAAGCAAAAATACATTACTTTCAGCTCAGCCTCCTTTCAGCCTGTCAACTTTTTTGGTTTTTTTAAATAAAAAGATTGTTAACAATACCCATCTTCAAATCCCTGTTGATAAACCTGTTCATGCAGATTCCACAATGAGAGGACCGTTAAAGCAGCCTGAAAACTACCAGAGCCACTTCCCTTTCAAAGCTCATGATGCTCAAGAAAAACTAAACAACCAACAAAAAAACCTTCTCAGAATGGGGGAAATCCTTTGATGTGCTCCTTTGTACATCAAGTTTGCCCCTCAGCTTTCATGAATTTCATTCAAACCACTATTAGCTCTCAGTATTTCCTCTGTATTCTTGATAAGACTCAGCATGAAAATTTCACATACGAATCACTGGAAATCAGGAAACACTCTGAGACTCTCCATGAAATACCTTACAAAAGTAGCAGCAAAACAAGTTCTGCATCCAAACCCAATAGAGACCCCACTAGAGCATGTTATGCTTTGTAGAAGCTCTAAGGTGTTGCTAATTCTGCCCCTTTCTAGGATGTTACTTTCACAATCTGGCATCATTCTCACATGCCTGGAACCTCTTTCCCTACAAATGACAAACAGCAATGAAACCATAATGAATTAAGCTTTCCAAGATCTTCACAACTTTGACTACTTAGCCAGAAATCACATCTATGTTGTTTTGTTAACTGCTGCCTTCTCTAAGAGAAAGGACAACACGTTTCCATAGACAGGACAAGAACACACTTGCCCTTCCCTTTGCTAGAGTTGCACAAGTTCCTCCTGCATTGCAGCCCATAAAGGCAGGAGACTGCACAATTAACTTCTGTGTGCTCTGTGGGGGATTCTAGACGAACTGCTTCCTGAGAGAGAGAAGGAGGCCACTACTGCATTAAAACCTAAGTAAAAACTTCCTACTAATGAAGAAAATTGAGAGACAAAGCGCTTCTAAAACTTTTAGATGTTAACTATGTCTGTACCCATGTCCCCAGAAAACACCACCCTCCAGAGCCCAGAATGAAATATTCCCAAACATCCTTGGTCTCCCACTTTCAAGAAATACCCATGAAAGTCACATACAAATTTTGTAACATCCTTAAGTGCAGTTCATACAGAGGACAACAATTTGCTGCTGTTACCTTGTGCAGCTAAAGCCTGTAAAACAGATTACCAGGTCTCAACCCTGCTGCTGAACTTGGGCTTGGACTGTCAGAAGACAAATTTGCCAGGGAAGGTGGAAAAGATGTTCAGTCTGCTTTTTAAAATCCCTACACAAATAGACAAAGGAGGAAAAAAATACACGTACAAAGAACACTATTAAGGTAGTCAAAACAAGCTTCACAAGTTAAGATATGTCAGATATTAGAGATGCTCCTGCAAGTCACATTTGCAAACCTCCCTCTGTCTTTAATGATCCACTCTGTTCTCACAGCACCCCGAACCTGGCACCTAAGCCAGGGATAAGTCAGGTTTGTACAGCAGGCTGTTGCCCATGGGACCCCTGCTTAATCTGCTGGAGCTCTAATGGATGAGGAAGGAAAATTGGTAAGGTAGATGGGGGCTGACCTTGAAAAATGAACTCTGTCAAAGCATCTGCCAGATTTCCTCTGTGATGCTACCACTAAGCACACCTGCCTTAACGTTTTTAGCTCCTTTGAGTGAAGCAAGAGGGTACCAGACTAAGGAATGTTGTAAAGAAAACACACAAGTACGACTCTTCAGAACAGGACTCAAATAAAGTGCAGAAAATACAGCCCAAGGGACACATGCTGAACTGAGGAGGAACAGGAGATGCTGATGACATATTCAGTAAATAAGCACAGAGGCAGGCAAATGTATTGGAGATAGTATTATTACACATATACTATGAAAACTACAAAGGTCACCCTGGCTGCCCAAATAATGTTCTTTTACTATAAAGCTTACTTTAACTGCAATGAGAGAAGCTGCAAGGCAGGCTACCCAATAGCACATTTATTATAATATTAGTGTTTTTCCTTACTTAGCCCACCTGCTCAGAGATTCCCCTACTTAGACTGAAAGCAGTACTTTCAAACTAACACCCTAGATTACAAATTCTTCTAGGAGGGCAATCCATATAGCATAAAAGCATACACAACAGAGGCAAGGAAGAGATTGGTGTTATGAGCATAGAATTTAGTATGAGAAACACAGGACCATATACTGCTCTTTTTTTGATTAACTCACACACAGTACAGTTACACTGCTGTGATTCCTAGTGTGGACACACAAAAGTGTCTTCTCAGAGAAACATGTTTATACCCGTATAACTCATTCCCATACATTTACATGTTTAATCGCTTCAATGCTAGAGGTTGAAATGATTTATGCACTTCAGTAACTAGAAAAATCACACCATTAACCAAATCAGTTCACACAAAACCTGTGTGCTAAGTTAAGAGGACAGGAAAGCCGACCTAAAACATCTTAGACAGTGGCTCTGAGCAATAAATAATGCTTATGGCACAGGTTAGAAATGCCAAAGCCACACCTGAACATTTTGCTGGTGGTGGGGTGATAAAAAAACACACAGATAACATTCTTTTCATTGACAAACTTTACATATACAAAAGAGTGGCTTTATTGTTTATTAAATTAGATGCTGCCATGGTGTAATCATCCCTGCAGCCATACCAAACCCAACAGCAGGTCAGATGCAATCCTGTGGAGGAGGTAGAAAGAGGAGAAAGGAAGAGAACTGAAACACAGCACAGAAGCAATACAGCCCCATAAACTAGTGGTGCAAGGAATAATTAACCCATGGATGTGAAAACAGATGCCTGTAACAGATAATTGTAGAAAGCAAAATCTGCAAAAATACCACATGACAAAAGTAAATGTTACAACACAGTTCCTTTAGTAAACAACATCTAGGATGTGATTGAGCTGCCTGTTGCCACTTGAGATACTACAGGGCATCCCAAAGTGCTGGGTGATGGCACAAGGGCACTACTGCAGGGTTGTGCCCTGCTGGAGCAGCCACAGAGTCTGTGCAAGAACTGTGCACGGGCATCAGCTTCCCATGTCAAGGTGAGTGTATCCCACCCACAAAAATTACCAGAAACTCACTGTACCAAATTCATATATTAGACAAAATCTAACATTCTTCCTAGACACTCACTTCCATTTTTAAAAAGTCAGGCTCTATTAAATAAAAAGTTACAAATTTATATGATATTAAATTCAGAGCCAAAGTTTGTAGTGCTCCTAAATTGTATAGGAATTTGTAACATTTTCAATTTAAGAGCTCTTTTACCCAGCAGCTCAGGTTACTCTCACACAGAGGAACTGACTGGTCCTAGCTTCTTCCTGAGCTACAGCTTCACTCCGGGAAATACAGAAGAGTGCCATCCAAAGTCATATTACACTGCAAAGTGTGTTAGGAGCCCCGCTTCCTAAATGCAGGCAGTCAGCCTCAAGTATTTTAGGAGGGTGTTGAAGTGAGCTGACTCTAGAATCAAGCTACAGCCCATGGACAGACACAGACCCCCCTGAAGGGCAGCCCACCCACACGGAGCTGGGTCTCACTCCACACACACACCTTGTGCACGGCTGCAGCAGCCATCGTGCACCCCAAAGACGGCAGCAGCTCTGTCACGTAGCAACTGAGAAATGCTGAATGCAGGCAGACAGGTGGGAAATGATCTGTTGAGAAACACTCAAACAAGCATAACTCCATCAGTCTGGAGGATTTCCAACAGTGAGGATATATGTCCTACATCCGTTGTGATCTTCCTGGTGGAAACCAGCACAACCCAACAGTGAAACTTCTTGGGCTGGTTCCAGGCTGCTAATAAACAACAAGATGCCTACTAAGCTGATCACTGCTTTTAAACTAGTAGAAATATGCTGCTGATGAAGCAGACTACTGCTTGAGTTTGTAGGTTTTCATTATTTCATTCACTTAACTGTGAAGCTTTTCTCTAAAAAGAGCTGAATATAATTACACTTGGAACAATAGAAGGGAAAAAAGCACCATTTCCTAAGGGTCTCTCCATACTCTATCTGCCTAGATGCTGGTAACACCACACAACCCTCCTATCAATAAATTAGGTTGCAGCTTGCACTAATACTGAAAAAAAAAAACCCGATCAAGAACCAACAGAGGTACGTATGCCAAAAGACAAGGATTCCCTAAACAACAACAACAAAAAAAAAAAAGCTAAGAATTTATTGAGATAAACACTGAATTTCAAACCTACAGTTTTTTAGAACAATGCAAGTTCTGATACAGGCATTTCTGGAGACAGAAAACTGTTTCAAAAAGTTCTCCTCCTCTCTTTTGAAAATAAAACACATTACAACAATCTTGAATTATTCTCTCCACTTGTATACTTAGTTAATACCAATTTTTTGCTCTATATGTGAATGTAATAAAATTTTAATTCAGCAGAAATCCAGGTGTCTTGGTATATTTCTGATCTTTTTTTTCTTTCATCACCCCAAGGCATAGATATAAATTGTTTTCTGCTATCTTTACAGGAGATCTACGGAACCATGTTATCGAAAGGTGCAGAAGACTGAAAATAGTTTAGGGTAATCAAGAGCTGCACTGTTTCATCAAAGCCCCATCTCACCAGAAGCCACTGGTGCTGCAACAAACAGTTTGGGGCTACAGTTTGATTTTGATTATTTTCCATTACCTTCCTGAAAACCTCCTCTTTTCGTGGTAGGCAGAAGCCAATTAGCACCATAAAAGGAAGAAGTCTGGAGAAAGATACTGTGTTAAAACAACCAACTTTGACTGGGAAGTCAAATCACCAAATTATACATTGCTAACCACCCTATGCACAAGACTCTGTATTTGTTTGTTTTAACCTCAGAGTCCTGTGATGGAAATTGATAGTGCAGTTCTTGGCCCCTCGCTTTTGCACAGCTTTTCTTCCCTCGGTTTACACCACAAGATGACTACCCACAAATAGTGACAGGAGGCAAAATGGACCTGGGCTGCCCAGTTGCCCAGCAGAAGGCAGAACCTGCTGCTGAGGACCATGATGGGTTTTAACAGGAGGGAAAAAGCAGCTGAGGTCAGACTGGGCTCTGTTATATCACCACTGACACTGCAGCAGGGCAGTCAACAAGAGCAGCAAGACCACAGGTCTCATTTGCTTGCAGCTGCCCCTCAGATCGGACGCTTTTCCCAAGCCCTACTGCTCAGCAGCTGTGCCCACTTCATCCCTGAATCTTACCCAGAGCTCCAGCCACAGTGGGTGCAGGTACATAAGCCATCTTTGCTGTCTCTAGTTGCCAACAACCACCATCTCTGTGCTTTGATGTTAGAAGACCTCTGGCAGAGATCTGGCCCAGGGATTCACACTGCAGTAAAGAACGAGTCTGCCATACTCACACTGGTAACGCAAACACAGCAGCAGCTTTGTGGGGAACCCTGAGAAGTGTCTGCCAAGAACTGAGCCTCACAACAGATGACAAAAGGAAAGGGTATTTCTCCACTGTGCTTCAAGGGTTGGTTGATCTCTGAGGAAAATCCTCTGCTAAACCAATACTGAGGAGCACAGAAAGAGCCAGCATATGACTGTGGACAGCAGCTCAGGCTACTTTGCTGGATCAAAATCAGACAAAGCATGTTTGCTCCTCAGAGTCTGTGAACACAGGCAAAATTGAATTCCACATCTAATTCTGGGAGCACATCACTGGCTTATTATTTATTATAAATAGACACTCAGAAAAGACAAAGAAGGAGCTTCACCTCAACTCTGAAGCAGGGAAAGCTGACAGGAACACATTCTTGCTGGCTGCAGCATGCGGAGTCACTTCTGAGCAGGGGCATCAGCCCCCTCCACACTACCTGCCCTACCACGGCCAGTACTTTGTTACTACGGCAGAATAATATTAGGACAGCAGTGAGGAAAATAAACTCTGTTATGATGGATGTGCATTTAGTCAGCAACGTGCTACAACAAACTTGACCTTTACCAGGACTAGATTTCACTGACTGGTTTGTTTGGGGTTTTTTTTGGGACGTCACACCATTTATTTTGTTCTGTCTACAGCCTCTGCAATTTCCAACTGATAAAGCTTTCATCACCCTTCCCAGTGGGAGCACACTGCAAAGAAAAATGTTCTGGCATACAAGGTCAAGGGACAGAGCCCTTTCTGTGGTCCTTCAAAGCAACAGAAAGGGCTCTTGGAAGAAATGATCCCAGAAGAGCTGCAGGTGAGCTGTTCCAATGTGAAACAGCCTGGCACAGCCCAGCAGAGTTTCTGCCGGCTCAGGTTCAGGTTTGCAGAACAACATGACTCATTTTCCTTCTCTGAATAAGAACTGCACTGCCAGCTTTACATTTTTTACATGGTACCAAACCTGTTATATGTTCTTCATCACTCCCAGGGCCATTCATGTTTATCACGTTTCCAGGATTTCATTAATAAACAAAAGGAAGAAGAGCTTATGCCTCTGATTGAACTACTTTGCATTTTAATAGGAAATAATAAACTGACCCAGGTGGAAGCTAAACACAATTGAAAGTTGCACCCATACCAGCTGTTTCTATTTTCAAACCAGTGCTTTATGCCTTGTAATGATAGCACGCTGCAGTGACTTCCAATAGCATCTTTTTCATCCTTCATTTTGTTAAGCCTACCCAAGAGAGAAGCATGAAACATACCTGATTAGGGCTTTTATTTCTACTTCCCAAGAGGGGAATTAAATGCTCACCTAGAATCAGACCTCTGTGGTCTGGAGAGCAGCATCCATTCAGTTTCGGAGAGCTACACCATTAATCCAAAGTGGAAGTGGGAAAGTGCAATTGTAGCTCTGCTGATGAGTTTATCGAGGTTAGCTACTAAGCAAGGGAAGGCCAGTATGAGAGGCATGGCCCAAGGCCCAGCTTTATGAGACAGCAATATTAGAAACTGGGAAAATGAGAATGCCTGATGAAAAGTGAAGCCTCCAAATACGCTTTAGCTACTGAAAAGCAGCAGTTTTTCTCCCTTTCCCTTTCCCGTAAGGTCTTCCAAAGGGGAAATAAGCAGGCAGGTATCCTACCTGCCACTGTTTTGCCAGCTTGTACCTCCCTAGAATGACATTTGCCACCACTTCCCTACTCATGCATCTCCTCTGCACCACGACGATGGACACTGGGCTTTTCTCTGTGGCAGCACGATGCAGCCAGTGTGGCTCCCTATGGCATTATTGCAGCAGAGCTGGAAGCTGCCTTGAGCAGGGGTATCAAACACCACCCTCATCAGGTTTTGGAAGGCCAGAGGGAAGATTATCACTCAGGGGAGCTTATACACAGGAGAAGCAAGTAAAGCAAAATTAAACCTTAATATTCTGCAAAGGATAAGGACATTGTTTTTGAACATGTTAGCAGGACATGAGAAAAACATATTTAAAAGCCAGCCACTGGCACATCAGGAGTCAATCATGCTGGGCAGCAAAATATTCAGAAAAAATATAAGATGAATGTAAATATAACCTACATGTTTGAAAAGTACACATTAACTGCTTTTCACATGCTTTATGGCAACTTCAGTCCTGTGCAGCTGTAGCCACAGCACTTGGAGAAAAAGCAAAACATCTCATTGTTTCAAACAAACATGAGCAGTTTCATGTGACGAGCTCCAAGTATAAAATTAAATAAATATTCCTAAAACTCCCACATTATACCACGAGTAAACTAGAATTTCATAGCAAAAGTGAATAAACAATAGCTTTTGACGCTGGAGAAATTACCATCATGGTGTTATCTAATCTCTCCCCAGAAGTCAAGATTTATGACTAAACCCTTCCAACACAGATATAGCCTGAAATTCTATGTCAGAAGTATGTCCAATTGCATTTGGCAATCCTTAGCCAAGAGAGAGGCTGGCTATAATTGGATGAATATTTGAAGTGCTTCATTATTCATGTAGGAAGGCTAGGTAAAAATTGTTTTGTAGTCCCAAGACACTGGAGGGTGTGTGTTATTGGGTAATAACCAATTAGGAATGTTGACAGCACTCTGCCTTTGGGATCACCCTGGCCAACAAAGCATGGGCTTGGTGTGTGCTGTTGTGCAAAGGCACACACCCACTCTCTACTGCTCAGTTTACTTAAGCTAGGCTTTCACCAAAGGAAATTGAGGACACCCCAAAGAATGTGCGTTTGACAGCTCAGTTACACTCAGAAATAGTGCTTCTTCTTTGTTCTGTCTTCCAAAAATACACCCTTTTAAAATAGTATTTCTGAATTACTGATGCTACTGGTTATTGAAAACAAATTCCAGTTCTTCTGTTTTACTGCTAATAATCTACCAGAAGAGCAACATTCTTACTACTTCCAGTAAGGAAACACTGACAGCAAAAGATCAGCTCCTACCCCAGTAATCTGGTAATAAACTCCACTGTGCCATTGTAAATACACTTCAAACTCAGAACAACAGAAATCAATTCTTTTCCTTTCATGCTAGTCTAAGAAAAACATATGAAACATTAGTACAGGCATGCAAAAGATTTCTAAAACTTCAGCATTTAAAAACTAACAATCCTAACACTTGCTGACAAGAAACACAAATTCAACACCAATTCAGGTAATCACAGAGCAGTTTAACCCTATCACTACCTCCCACAGCAAGGGTATAAAGTATTGATGGTACAAACACTGATTTTTATTTGCTCCTTTATTTTCTTTATCACTGTAATATATAAAAAAATCAAACCCCTGCAAATTTACATTCTCATTGAATGTACAGGCTGCCCAACAGGCCTTTCATACCACAAAAGAAACATTCAAAACTTTTCCTGAAAGATTGTTTCAAACATGCAAAATTCAATCTGTTATAAGGAGGAACATATCAGTTTTTCTGCAGCTCTCATTTTCTGGCTTGTATCATACTTAGCCTGTCCTGTGGCACTGAGAGTTCTGCAGCATTTTCTCTGAAATCCCCCGAATGCCCCCTCACCCTCTCCCCCATGTATCACCAAGATGATGATGTTTTGATGGAGCATCAAGCACAGGCCCTCGAGATAATGGATTCAATGGGATACACTTAAAAGATCATTTTTCTCTTTTGTATTGACTGCTTGCACTGCTCTAAGACAGGAAGGGCTTTCATTTTTTATGTAAGCTGCAAGACCCCGAGGGTCCTCTAAACTGTTTAAGAGGGATCAATTTTCAGATGGGTAGAAGGGGCCCAGCAGACCGTCATGGTTTGGAGCGTCTTCTTCCCCTTGTATCACCGACAAGTTCGGGCGGACCTAAAACCAGCACGGCAGCGCTTCCCACTGTTTGGGATTTGTGGTTAGCACTCAAACAGAACTATAATTTATAGTGTGCATGGAGCAAAATGGGAAAAAAAAGTTTCACAGAAGCAAAATAATCACAGGGGCTGACGGAGATAAACAGCAATAGAGCTGCTAAGCAAAGCAGTGCTTGGCACTGGTGCAGTGGCAGGAAACCAGTACCCCATGACACAGGTTTAATGCAGGGACATTGCTGCAATTACACCCAGGCAACCCAACAAACAAATTCATTGTATGGCACAAAATATTTCCAATTCAACATTGCAACATTTATTTTTTAATTACAGAACAAAGAACAACTTTTGGGGTGTGGAAGGACATAATCCATCATTTGCTCTGAAGTGACACACTTATGGCAAATGCTGTATATTTTAACTTTCTATGCCACAATAAGCAGCTACAAGCAATTTCTTAGGCAAGGAATGTAAAGGGTTTGGGTGTGGTTCTGGGAGATGTTGCTTATCCCTCCATCTCCCTCTGTGTCAGCAGGGAGCCGAAGGCAAACCACATGTTGCTGCACTGGGACTTCAATCACTCCTGTTTTACGTGTGTCACACAGCTTGTGACAGCCTTTCACCTGCAACACGCCCCATATGGAAAGAGTTTTTACCGTTCAAATATGGCCTGAACGAGAACGCAAATACAATTTTTAATTAAAAGGAATGGGATGTTAATAGGTCACTTAAAGAACAATTATGTCTACCATTTGATTGACAGGCTTCTCACATTTTATCATGAAAATCCCATTGTGGTCTAGGAGGCAGAATTTATCTTTATAAATTGCTGAACAGCTGAAGTGTACCCCATTGCATTTAACACTGGTCTGCACAACTATCTCACCTTCTGAACAAAACCCTAGCATCTTTCTCTTACTCTCCCCCTTCACCCCTTTTAATCCTCTGCAAACAGAAAGGTTTTGATTCATGGAAACCGAATGGCCAATGTTGCTCTCCTTCACCGAATGCCTGTTCTGCAAAATGCAGCAGTGTGAAGAAATAGGAAAGATACGTCTTCAGTAATTAGCTTGGGTACCAGACGTGGCACAGCTGAGTTTGCTGGAAGCAGGAAAAACGAGTCCAGGTGGAGCGTCGCGCTATATTGCTTTGAGCACCTGAGCTACCCAAGTGTCAACACACACGGTGCTGCACAGTGGAAGGACTGGATAGGAAAGTGACTGTGAGCCCACTGCTTTCCTAAAGGCATGTCCCTACAAAGCAATTCACAAGTAGCAGCTACAAGCTCGGCGTAAATGCTTTCAAACGGTTGCAGAAGCCCGTTGGTTCTCTGAAGAAGGCAGAAAGTGCCTTGAAAGTGCTTAGAAAAGTGCCCAGATGAGCTGCAGAGACAACTGTGCTGGAAGAGTCCTACAGACCCAAGCTAGTGTACACATCAGGGCTAGAAACAATTTATTTGATTGCTGATTTAAAGACTCAATGAAAGAGATCAATGTGAGTGAGTCCCAGAGCATCCCTGAACTGATGTCACTAAGAGCAAAAGCATCATCTGAGAGACCTATAATATATGCTGGCTGCTTACCTACTCTAAGACAGCTCGCTTTAACAAGAGCCAGAAAACCATATATGTGCGTGGGGGAAAAGGACAAGCAAGCAAGCAGTGTGCTTTGATCTGGTCAGGTAAAGATCACTTGTGACCTCTGTGAGCTCTGACTCTTTCCAACAGAGATAGAAAAGTGTGTATGAAAAAGAAATGAAGACAAAGCAATGAGGGACTTTAGTTGACAGAAGTAGGGTCAATTCGCAGAGCAGAGCAGGGACAGAAAAAAAGATACTGAAAGGCAAGAATCAAAGAGACATCAACATCTTGCACAGTGTAGACAAAGGCAAAAAAAAGTTGAAAACAAAAGGAGAATAAAGCTTGCCAGATGATACTTGTCTGGTTATGACATTTGAATAAACTGCAGACCTGTTAAGTTAGAGGAAAAGTTCACATAACAGGAACTGGTGACATTCCCTTGGCCAGCACAGCATTTGCGCCTTATTTGCATTAAAATGACTGCAGATAACCATTGAGTCCTGAGCAGTTTTCACCATTTCCTGTGCAACCTCAGCAAATACATCCCCAAATGGCAAGCATACTTGTATACATGAAAGCCAGCCAGAAGGTTGATCATCACCAGAAAGAAGTAAGCCAAAAGTTGGAATCTATATCCTAAAGCTTCAAACACACCCAAGAGGTGGCCGGGTGTTGACGGCAAAACTGAAAGCCAAATGTTTGCTTCTGCAATTATGTGTGTACTAGATGCCAATTTGCTTAGCAACTACATTGCAATTTATGAAAGACCAATGAAGTACAAACAGTTTATGTGGGAGCAGAATGAGAACCTTGTGCTAACATACTCCTGGCCATCAGGAACCTCTGTAAGGACAACAAAAGGCAAAACAAACCACTGAACCTCACGACTGTGGTTCAAACCTGGGCCTGATCAGAAGTGACCAGTAAGTAGAACACTTCAGCGCCACCTCAGTTTCTAATGGGATTTTTCTTATTAGGTCAGCGAGACCCAGAGTCAGAATATTGTTTTATCTTCCCAGGTATTGGTCAGGCAGAGTGAGAAATACGCTTGGGCGCCTTCACTCTAGCTTATGAAACCATGCTATGGGGTAGAAAAAAATACAAAAATTGTAATGTTCCCATCCACAGATTTCCATCCACCAAGGATTCCAAGCAGCCTTTGCAATCAAATGATTTCTCAAAGCACAGACCCTTAAACTAGTTATTGACAACCTCCCCTCTGCTGGACTTAGAGGTTGATCCAACCCCTACACACCCACATGAACCAACTGGCAAAGGAATCTCTACACTGATGATATGACTATGGATTTTCTTCTTTCACCTCAAGAAAAATGACTGCTCCTTCTGAGGATCACTAGCCTCAGAAATGAGGAACTGAAGCCTCAAGCTTTCTAACACTCCTCAACGTAGACACTTCTTCCTCTGAACATATTTCCTTATACACTGTCATAGCCAGGCAGCCAGAGACAAGCATGGCACAAGCCCCTGTAGCATCAAGTCTGCACATCTACTTTCTCTGGCTCTGCATATGTGCAAAGAGCTCTCCAACAGTCCACTACCTTGATTTTACTGTCATTTTACACATTTGAGTGCAAAAACATTGAACAAGTACAGGACACTAATTTTACCCTCCAAGTAAATACACATAAGCCCACTTTTACTACCATTTAGAAGAGGAAAACAGACATCAATTTTGTGGCCCCTTCCAGGGATGACTCACCACCAGTTACTGACCACATGATGTGAGAGCCTGTTAATCTGATGGTGCTATTTCTTTCACCAGTCACCAGCGACAAGCAACAGCAGCAATTTGCTGACCTTGCAAGTTAAACATATTACAGGACTACAATTTGAAAAATATTTACTTCTACTGAGGCAACAGTGATGACTGACCTGTAGTGATCATTAATTGAGGCAAAATGGGGTCAATATATACCCTAAGTTCAATATATATACCTAGAGCTACAATTAATCTTGGTTCAGCCAGGACCAGAAAATATCCCTTTGAGCTCTTTATTGACAGATGTGTGTTGCAAGAGAGTTCTCTTTAAAATATCAGTTGAGTAAATTCTCTGAATTTCTTAAAATAGGCATAAAATATAGTACCATCCACCGTTCTGTTTCTATTTTCTTTCCAAGTCTGTATATGTGGTTACACTAACCAACACAACTGTACTGCCGGACTGTGTTGAGTCTGGTTCTCATGAATCAACAGTTAATTTTTTATTAATACATGTTACTGATGATACCAACATCATCAACCTCTATCTCTGCTACTGGATCTATAAATATTTATGCTTAGAGATAGTAATCTTTTACACTTTCAATCATCATCCCAAAGCACTCCACAAATTGCTTTTTTGTTAACCTTGGTAAGAAGCAAGCGAAGCTCAAAGTTAAATCAGTTATCTTGGGTCACAGAACAGGTCAGTGAGAGTCAATGTATTTCCCTAGACCAAGCCCTCACTTTTCCTTGCCACAGGACCATGCACCAATCAAATGATGAAATATAAAAGATGAATAACGAGATGAGGAAGACAGGATAGATAACAAAGATTTAACTGACCCTCTGCCAACTTCTTCTGCCTATTTCCTTCCTGCCAAGAACGTTACAAAATATTAAGAAGCTGTGACCTGGACCATTCATGCTAATACACCAGACAAAACTGGTTACAGCAATACTGAAAACTTTCACAGAAGCTTGCTCTCTAATAGAAGCTTGCTCCTGATGTTGCTGCTCTAGAAAGATACAGACAGAGATGTACCTCTCAGGAAGATAAATCCAAATAAGGAGAGTGGAAATAAAGATGCAATAACACCCACTCTCTCAGTATTTCCTTAAAAAACCCAAATAACCAATTGCCCATTAGTTAGAAAATTATGTATTTCTTCAAGTCTAGCATAACTTAGAGCTGTTTGAGGGGTACTTTCCAAGGTGAGTAGGAAAGTTGTGACAGGGCCGCTTTCATGGAGGGGTTACAGAGGGAGGCCTATGCAAAGTGCAGACCACCCTCACCCTCAGCAGGTCTTCTACCCAGACAGAACTCTCCAACATGGTGCTGCAATTGGCAGGAGTTTGAATTAAGGGCTATGACAGTTTTATTTGGACCTGGGGACTGATAACAGCAACTGCCAGAGCTCTGGAACAGGCAAGCAGTGCTGCCTGATTCACAGCACGCCCTTGGAAGTCTACCTACACAACCTGTGAAGGACAAGTCTTTCTTGCAAACTGTCAAAAAAGGCCAAGGACAATCTGGGCATTCTCCTAAGTTATTCTGTGCTCTTGATGCAAAAGAAACCCTTACCAATAAAAAAAAAAGTTTAAAAAAAAATGCCAGTGTCCTAACTGGATCCAAGTGTGTGAAATTTAATTTCCCTGAGGGCTGAGAGTGAAGATTGGGTAAGAAAACTGGGACACGAATGGATTGGTTCATATGAAAACCTGAAATAGCCCTGGGCAGAAATTTGGAAGGATTGTGAAATACTGTATAAGAAGAATCCATCTTCATATGCAGGGAGTAACTCAAGATGGGAGATGTAGCAACACAGATACTCCAAAATGTTCTACAAAGTTGTATACAAGGCTTTAAGTGAATTTTTCCCATTCTGTGGTGGGAATATAGGATGTGGCAATCCCATGCCAGGGTGTTATGCAAATAATTGTACCAGATGACTTGGACAGAACTAATTAAAAGTTCAGATGCATTGAACACGTGAGATAGACAACACTGCTGATATTGCTGATATCAGAGATATCAGACAGCTGATGCTTGTATGATCAAAGTTAAACATCTTCCCATTTAGCTCCGACAGTCAGTTGAGGTTGTGTTAGCCTGGTACACAATAACTTTTGGTAGATGCCGTGCAGACAGCATTAAGGCTGAGAGGTGCAGGAATGCCGACTCCAAGCAAAGGGTTCAGTCCTACTGCAAGATGACAATGCACTGGAAGGAGAGTAGGCTGCTTGGGTTAAAGTATCTGAGCTAACCAGCCAGTGCTTCCTCTCCTCACAATCATAAATCCTAACACTTCAACCCATTCTCCTCAGGCTTTCTGGTGACCACGGGGAACAATGACACTGCCTGATCTCTCGGGGGAGAAAGTCACCTTTAGCATACCCTTATCTTGGATCCACCTTTCCTGGAATGAGGTGGTTTTTTTGGGTTTTTTTTTTCCTGGGCAGTGGAAAGAAAACAATATTTTTTTAAAAAATATTTATTTGCAAAAACCAAGCAATTAAAAAAAATTTTGTACACCCAAGCCTTTAAAGGATACCTCTCTCTTGCCAGATACAGACCCGAAGATCTGGTAACTTCAAGTAAACCAAAAGTTGTACAGTCTGTGCAGGGGTGAATGCACCAAGGTCTACAGTATCGGTGGAGAGAGCTACATAGAAGGACACCTGCTCCTTCCTCAGACTTTAAAGGAAAATTGCCATTTATTCCAGGAGAGACCTTATCAGATCTTCTTGGTAGACAGACTGATTCACACTACCTTCTCCTGAAGCCTGAGTCTGGCAAATTTTATTATTGAGCTTCATGAGATCATCTTTGAGGCATGGTCTCACTGGTTTCTTGGGAGAACCTGAAGCCTCTGTCGACGAGCTAAATATCCATAGATTTTCCTTGTGAAAACAATAGGTTCCCCCTAGTCTGGATTATAACTGGGCCCTTTGAAATTACATGCTCCTGGATTTTAAAATTAATTTTTAGGGCTTTTTAAGGCATTATTTTAGCTTCAGAATTTGAAATTCTAGGATTACTCAATTCAAACCATATATTAGATAAGCTGCTTGTCTGTGAGATTGCTTCATGGAGTCAGCTTTTGCTCAAAACACAGAGCAGTTCTGATTCTTTGGCTTCCTCAAGCACAAGAGCACTTAAGAGAAACCCACAATGGTCTTTCCAAAGCAAAGGGCAGGGATCCAGCAACAGTAGCAAGACACTTTTACAGTCACACCAAGGTTTCTTTGGAGGAATGAATAGATATCTGTCAGTAGGCATTTTACATGTCAAGGCACAAACCAGGTTGGGGAATCTAACAGAAGAATTATGGAAAATGATCCCTTCAAGCTACAAGTCTTTACCTGATATCATTTAAAGAACTCTTTTTAGAAGTACTCTTTCCAATTTGTACTCTACTGTCCAGGAAGAAGAAAAGAGCGAGGTACAAGATGAGATGCCATTGACCCCAAAAGAAGAGGGAAGAGTACTCTTGCTCCAAAGCAGAGACTGCTCTATCAGAATAGTTCTCCTTCACACCAGCAAGTCAGAGTGACTCCAAAGCTGCTGGTTTGAATATCACCCTTTCAATCTCACAAAGAAAGATGACTCTGGTACCTGGCCCACAGATGAAAGGTTCATTTTAGGCTTCTGGCCCTTAGACTACATGTAATACGAGTCAGAAACCTAATGACTTTCGTGTCTCAACCTGTTACATGCTGGAGCCTGCAACTGATGCCTTGACTCATCCCTGGAGCAGTGCTCTTTCAGGCAAGATAATCAAAACCTTATTTTTCATAGACAATGCTTCATATAACAGTAAGTCTCAGGAGGTTTCAGCTGGCCCAAAAATATCTGTGAGACCTTCCTTAGTTTCAATATCATTCACACATGTGATATTGGCAGAAAAAGAAACATATGAGCAATGTTGACAAAAACCTTGTGCTAAAGTTGAGTAACAAAGTTAGAGTCTAACTAGATAAAAAACTGACCAGGTCAGGCTCCAAGAAACAATTTGTATTAATGTCCAAATATTACTGGATAATTTTTACCTAGCACTCACTCTATATAAATATGTATATATACACATATATGCATCCCAACCCTCCAGTGGAAAAAAAACCTAATGGCAAAATCTCAGACAAAACCCAAACAACTATATCATGATTACTGGCATATTGCTTCATGCCATTGTCTTGACATTCAAACAAGTTTAATAATTGTTCTTTTGAAGGCGCTGATGTTAAAAAAAAATCTCTCAAGTGCTGGAAGTGGCTGGGAATTCCAGGTTCTAACAGCTACACTGGAAATATTCACTCATCAAGAGGTTCAAAAGACACTGTCAGAACTGAAACACAAACACATGTCAGAACGACTTGAAACAGAATGACTATAACTCAGAGTTTGGGTTTTCTTTAAATTGCGTTTGAAGAGCTTTTAAAATGTTTAATTTATTAAACTGGCTTTGATACTACAGGCATAGCTTTCACTTTCAAGTGCTACAATGGCTCAATTGAGCACAGAATACATTAAGCTTAAATTCCACTGCCACCATACACATTTTTGAATGACATTTTAGTGTTTCTTCACTTGAAGTAATATACTCTCTCTGTGAATTTGACATGAAAACAGAAGCAGCAGCCCCTCATTCTGCACACACAACAGTATCAGACGCCATCACTGCTCCAACTACCAAAAAACCCACTAAGTAATCACTACTAGGAGCTGAACACAACCAGCTTCTAAGAAAACCCCCAAAAGAACAGATTTGGTTTTCAAAGAACAGTTCAAGTTTTTCCCAGACATTACTTCAATCTCTCCTGGCAGACCTAGGCTTTGGCATAGCTTCTTTTGCTCCCCTCTGCCAGGGCTTCCTTGAGGAGGCTGTCATAAGAAAGGCCATGTGCCTCGCTGTATGCACAGTTCTCTTCCTCCAGCCCTGTCAGGAGCACTATTTCAGTCCACCCAACACTGGAAAATGCTGATGAAAAAGCTGATGATGCAGTGGCAGTAGTATCAAGTGAAACCCAGGCTTTGAATGAAGTCACATCCCATGAAGTGTGAGTTGTGCCCTTTGAAAAGGCAAGTCAGAGCTGTGGGATCAAGAAATTGAAAATCTCCCCCCTCAGATGGAGAGAACACAATGGCAACACTGCCTTCCCTCCAGAGCAGGATTGGGTGGCAAAGGGCAAGGTACAGATTTATGCAGTGGACACAACGAGTTCCTGCTGTCTCACAACCAACCCTTAGAGTTACAGTACCACTACACTGCTTGTCTGCCAGTACTACCAAGTTATTATGCCCATACACACTGTTAAATGCACTCTTGATTTCCTAGAGATGCACTCTTGTTTTATCTGCTCTACAGGCACCGTTTGCTCACACATGCAGCAGTTTTCTGACTGCTTAATACCAGTGAGCTACCAGAGTGAGCTACAAATACTTCATTCAAAAGGTACGCGAGCTAATAATTTTAGCTAATAATTAGCTAAAAGCCTAATTATTTGAAAAGTCCTAAGATTCTATAAAAAGTATTCAGTTAATACTGTCGTATAGTTTATTTCATTCAACCTTGCCTTTGCCCCGAGTGACACATCTGAGATGGCATGTTGACAGGACAGCAGAGCGGTTACTGTTCCAAAAGAAACAAAACAAATCCCCCAACACCCCCACCTTTAAGCTTAAATGCAGCATCACTACAGTTTTTGAATGTAACAAACCACAGCATGGGTGCCCTGGCACAAACCCAGGTAGTAGAGAGTAAGTGCTCTTTACTATCAGCTCTGTTTTAGTACACACACATCAGGATTTGCAGAAGTGCCATTCGTCAGAAACACAGTGGAGCAGGGAAAGAAAAGTAAGTCTCTAACTGCCTACTAACAAAGAAAGTTAATTTAATTTTGAAACAAAAGGAGCTAAATTCATCATCCTGAGACAGCCCCAGGATGTCCAAGCAAAAAAAAAGGAAGAAAAGGAGTTTGCCAAAGACATGCAGAAGAAGCTTTTTAAAGTTACCTGGAATCGGGATATTTTGTAAGCGTGGCCAAGCTGCTGGTATACATGTGCCCACCCACATCAATGTGAACTGGTGCGTTGGATTTTGTGAGCTGTGCTGGAGTGGGGATGCCTTGATTGTTCAATGGAGATGCAGGGGATCTAGTGATCAGAGGTCTTGACATATTGGGCCGACTGTCCTGTGAAAAGATAGACCTGGGTTAATGATCGCCTTAAAAACCTTACAGAAACCCCCAGTCTCGAATCAATAGGACTGTCTCATAGTCTCAGATTATGACTTTCATCTTAGTAAAGCACAGACAAATATTTGGCGGTTTTTAAAATTAATCCAGCTCCAGGAGTTTGAAATGGCTACATTTTAAGTAAGTGAGGAAAACCGCACTGATAAAATCCACAAAAAAGAAATCACGTTCAATAAAACAAGTTTTTCCTGAATACTACTCGCGACAGTCAATCTATACCAAGAAAAAGGGTCATTCTCATTTTTAAGAGTTGATGAAAGAGATACAGACAAAAAGACTGAGAACAGTATCTTCCTTAATTAGGACCACCCGAGGTAGACTTTCTGTTCCTTCCCAAGCCCACCATCACTGCCGTACCACCAGAACAGAAATACAAACCCTCAACTCCTCCATCCTGCACACTCTTCTCTCGAATTCCCAATTCACATAGCACAGGAACAGAAGCAGAAACACCTGGACTAGTCAACTGCTCATGGACTGCAGACCACTGGACATCGACAGCCTTTGAGAAAGACATTTTCCATTTAAAAGTTATACGTATGGCGACAGCTGCCCCCGCGTGCCGGGCATAGGCTGCGGGTCTGAGCGGCTTCCCGGGGCCGGCGAGCTGCGGGCGCGGAGCGGGAGCCGATGCTCCGCCGGCGAAACCACCTTCGGGTCACGGAGGCAGCGCCGCACCGGCACGGAGCGAGCCGCGGCCGCCTGCGCGCTGCGGGCGGGGCAGGGCAGGGCAGGGCGCTGAGCTGGAGCCAGGAAGGCAGGCGGCAGGCAAAATTGGGGATTAAAATAGAAATGCGTTCGAGAGCGCTTTGGAGACGGCCCCGCTTTCGACTGAAGGACAGCCCCACGCGGGGTGGAATCTTATAGGGATGCCCTGAGAACTAAAAGCCCTTGCAAATGACTGAGTTTTACATTTAAAAGGTAAGCAAAGCAGCGAGAAGTCAGATACACTTCATCACAAAACTCCCTTTGTTCTTTCAACACTGTCTTTCAGCTGCACAAAGTAATGGATTCCTTGTAAACATCTCCTCGGAGCCAGGCGGCAAACCTCAGCAAAGCGGAGGGAGAGTTACGGGGTGGGGGGGGCATTCGGACTAGAGAAATCCTCCGCCGCCAGAAACAGCATTTCTCCATTTTTCGTGGCTGCTAAAAGACTCAAACCATAAAGGCAACATGAGCCAGGTAATCGTCTGGCTGAAATGATTTACAGGCCAAGGTTGCACAATAAATCCCAGTAATATGTAACAAAAGGCATCTATAAACCACAAGGTACTTAACTAATTTTCTTTCATACACAAAAGCAAACTTGGGTCTAATACTGATAAAAACTAAGGGAATGAAGAAAAACATCTAGTTTAGATGTTTGGTGGGGGGCGGGGTGGGGAGAGAAGGGTTGGGTTTCTTCTCTTTCTTTATAAGCAGAACTTAATATAAATCTGCAGAAATACCAGGCTTAATCACTACAATTGCTGGAGGAGGTGCCTGCAGCGCAAAGAAGACAAGTCCAGACAAAATAAGGTACACACGCTATGCAAAACTAATGTCTGCTACAAATGCTATGTGGTACAACCACCACCCAAGATGCTACTGATCTGCAGAGCGGTATTTAGTAAAATAATGAAGAAAAAATTAAAAACAACAACTACAAAGGTGAAAGTAAGACGTCAAGGACTGACACAAACTGGGGGTGGGGGGAGCATGTGTTGGACGATTAGCAGGAGGAAAGCATCAGGTCTGAGGAACACGTTTCAGTGCTTAAAAGCAGATAAACAGTTTGGCAAAAATAAAATTATCAATGGAAGTTGAGACTAAAAGGAAAAACAAATTCTGTAACTTGTATGACGTGGACACCAGCATGTCCCTCCACAGGATCCTCTCTGGCAGAAAAACCACAGCTCTCTTGCAATTTAACAAAGTGCAGCACCACCGAGTGTCATAGTGTTTCAATTGGACTCATTCTCCTGTATACCCTGCCTGGGGCTGCTTGAGAGAAAATGAACAGATTTGCAGGGTTAATATTGTAGTTAGGCTGGAACCTCATTCAGTGTAGCTGTGATAGCACTGGCTGCACAAAACAGTAGAAGAATGTGTAGTATAAACATCACTGCCAGGATGGGAGATAGATTGGAGGACTGTGGGAATTTTAAAAGGCAAAAGAACCCATAAAAAGTAAGAAAAGGGAACCAGTTTTCAAACCCAAGTAATAGCCAAGCTGCCCTTTACACAGTTTACCTACTAAAACTCCCAAGAAATAAAAATGCTTTATAGTAAAACCTTTTGCTCTTTTATTTCACCCTCCTCCTTTTCAAAATTTCCTCTTCAAGTTACCTGTGTTTATTGTGTCTCATGAAACAAAGTCCTTCTTCCCAATGGCAGATATTAAGCACAATAATGTGAACCTTGCTCCAGTCTTAGCCCACAAAGCACATTTCCCTGCATAAAAACAGTTCAGTACCATTTTGGAGACACTTTGAAATTAGGCAATCGTATTTCTACTGCAGTTGGCCCAGAGAAACTAAAGCAGAAATGGGATTCAGAGAAGCAGGTACTTAAAAAATCACGTATTTTTTTAATGTGACACAACTCAATAGCACTGTCAGAGCCCAGATCACCATCCAATGGGTACAGCATTTAACAGATCAGAATTCTAAAACTGCATTAGTTAAATCACTATATTGTTCAGCTATGGGGAGGATAACACAGGGGCAGTCAGTCTCTGAAGAAATACATGGCTTGCACTGGATTATTGCAAACGTGCAAGTGAACAAGCTTTGGTAAAAAGTAGTTAAAACAAGACACTGCTGGTAAGCTAAGCTTCTACCACCTAATGTGATTACAACTACAATTCCTTAGCAAGAATTACAGATGGAGAGAAGGGAGTCAGAGAAACTAAACTCAGTGGGCTCCAGCAAGCTCTCTGTAACAGCTGATAGAACAAAAAGAATCAAAAAGCTCTTCAGAAGCCTTTCTTGGTGTGAGGCAGGTGAGACATGAACCCAGGGTCAGGTTCAGAGCTCAACCAGGGCTGTTCCCACACAGGAGATCACAGAAGTTGTCGTCTGGCTTGGGAACTGCATCAGCCTTTTTCATGAGTGGGGCACAAATCATGGCCATCACTTGCACTGGATGGATGGGCACCAACCCTCCTGACCTGTCAACAGTCTGACCCTTCATAACTTTCCTTCTCAAACATTGTATTATTTATCAAAAAAAAAAAAAGAAAAAAGGACAGAAAATACAGTTTTATAACAGTTCCATGAACCAAAATATTTCAAATACCCTGTAAAGCATTTATCATTATTAATATCCAGGTGATTTCCCCCCTTGCAAAAACTTTTCATAAAAATTAGTTACCACTTTCACTCAGAATGAGTGTATGACTGAAACCACGTAATCAAAAGTGCCAAAATCTGTGTGCTAGGCAGGCTAAAGGCATTCAGGTTGTGTAGAACTTTTCAGTTTTGGTTCAGCACACAAAAGCACTGTTCTTAGAGCAGTTTGCGGCTCCTCCACTTCCTTGCTGATATTAGAAGGGGTCTTTCCACAACAAGAAGCTCATAGGCACAGGTCTTTAGAGTATATCTGAACCTGCTTCACTCTGCTCAAGGCAAGCCCTCCTCAACAAAAAGCAAAAGCAGCCCTGGCTTAACTACTCCTCTTGGGATTTACAAAAATCTGTATAATTTAGAAGTCTTCCTACCAAAGGGGGCCAAGGATCATGGAGAAGAGCTTACAAATCCCTTCTCTCCCTGCCTCTTCTTCTATACCATCTTCTCCCCAACTCCACTCAAAAACATCGTTAAAGAATAAGCCTTTACACCTGAATTGACAAAAAGCACAGTAGCTGCAGGGCTGAGATGTGCACTCATGCAACTGGCCTACCAAACGACAATAACATAGGAACCATGTCAATGTTCTGGAAGCAAGTGGAAGGAATAGGAGATATCTGAAGAACATGAGTCATTACAATGTGCTAAGTGTGCAAAAATCAAAGAGACGGGAGGCTTACTCCTCTCCTCAAAATATTAGCACTGGTGTCCTAAGTGTTATTTACACTCTGTGGTCTTGAGTAAAGTCATCCTGGTTCCCTTCTTAAGACAGAAACTTTGACAAAAACCATGCCACTACAAGACAACCCAAGCTCAGGTACAGAAGGACCGGCATTCAAGTACAAACTGTCTGCTTGACTCACTGGACTGTGATCATTTTAGTTTGCAGGTCAAGACACTGCTGGCTGGAATTATTTTAGCCAATGCCTTCCTTCTAAGCCAGCCCAGCTCAAGCAGAAGTGTATATGCTACTCAGTAGCCTATATATTCCCTGACAAAGCCTCAGTAATTATTACTGCTGAGAAACTCAAATCTACACATTTCTAACTCCCTTGGATTTTTTGGGGGGAGGTGAGGGAAAGCTTGTCTTATCTGTTCTAGACATTAGAATGAATAATCATGCAGTAGGTTATTCTAAAGTACCAAATCAGTCTGTGTTCATTATCCCTTTTTCACAACAGAGAGACATGAGACAGGTGCTTCTCCTCACAAAAGCTTGGTGCCCAGCAACAACTGGAAACAGCAGTTAACACATCCATATCAGCCACCTCCAGCAGAAGAGTCTGAACACATATATCCCACTGTAAGGGGAATGAATCCAAACAGCAAACTTCAGAAGCTGGCATCAAATCCCTTTTCCTCCAGTACACAGCAGAAATCACTCAAGTGTCAGGGACATCTGTGTGCCTGCACTCTGAAATGAACAGCAGGCTGATGCTCTGTGGTGCTTGTGGGATGGGGGAAAGTGCAGCTCAAGAACCTCATCCAAACCAAGAACATTAGCACTGCTCTTGGATTTGGCTCCTGCACAAGTGTCACCATTTTGAAGATGCACTTTTTCAAAACAAACATTTCATTAAAGATTAAAAAAATAATCATGATCATGTCTCACCACAATGCTTAAACAAGTACCCCCCCACCTTTTTGAATTCAGCAAAAGGAGTTGCCACAACAAAGAGGCTGGAGAAAGCATTTATTCAACATAAACAATATCAGTATAGTACAAACAGCACTTCTGGAAGGTGTAGCAAGCAGGCAGAGATACAAAGCTACGTGTCCAAGAATCCCAGGAGCGAATCCTGCTGCAAGGGGAAAATCCCACCCTGGGTACCTCTATGGGCTCGTGATGTCCTCACACCAAATTCTCTGGCTGTGGCTCTTGTACTCAGCATCCACAGACGACACAAAACTCTGCTGGCCCCTCAGACAGAGCCCTGCAAGGTGGTCAAAGATAACCATGTGCACCACACAGAGCATGCAAACTGCATTTTGATCTCAAGGTGTGCATGCCATCATGGTGCTTTCTCTTCACCTTCACTCTGAAGAGCCCAGAAGCACAAAGAAATTGCTCAGAACTTTGTCAAAAAGTCTTTACATGCAAGCACATCCATCCTTTTCTTCTGCTTCTTCACCTTGACACCAGTGGTCGGTGGCTCCCTGAGGACATGGTTGGGCTTTACTGCTGCCACTGAGTCTGCAAAACAAAGAAACACCCCATTGTTTTCCCCAGCAAAAATATGCCGATTGCACTGTCATGTTTTGCCTTTCATCGATATAATCCAACTGCCCTTTCTCTCACAGCTGCAAGGTTTAGGATTGCTGACTCTGAACATCAGGAATTAGGTTTATAAGGCAAAACTCCAGAACAATTGTGTTTGAGCGTCACATGAGAAATGGGCCCAAAACACAACCAGCTGCAATTCAATGCCACAGTAAGCTAAGACAACAGGTCCACTGAGACTCAATGGTAGTACTAGATTTATTATTCTAAATCTCTAAAGCTTCATTTTAAATCCTGACTGTCTGTCAACATTCGACAGAAGGTCAAATTATCCTATGCAAGAATGTCAAATACAATGGAGAGCTTGGGAAGCAGGAAGGTTTTCTGGATATGCTGAGCCACCGAAGTGCAGATGATCTATTATGCCAAGCAGCTGCTCACTCCTCACACCACAAGTACCATGCTTGGGGCACTCAGTATTATTTGCAGAAATACACACAGCAATGCATTTTAGAAAGGTGGGTGTCACAAGGCCACCTGAGGGAGGGGACAGAGATATCCAGAAGGGGCCCTCATAGCCTGGGTGTAGGGTATAGTTCATTGTGAAGCAAAAACCTTGGCTGAAACTTTCCTGAAGGTGTCAGGAACAGGATTAGGCTGTCCTCTCTGTATCCTGAAATAGTCCAAATGAAGATCAAGCCTACAAAGGTGATAAATGCACCTCTGGTCACACTGGAGTGGCTACAGCAGTGGTGATGGGAGCACTTACCTGATGGGACAGTTTTAACTGGTACACTCTCCTTGTCCCAAAGTCACCGGCCCCGGAGAAAAGCGCTGATCTGGCCCCTCGGGATGGGGAACCCTTGCAGCACATCCCAAATGCTGCCTGCTTACAGCCTTATCCTCCTTGAGATGCTGGCACTGCTGAGCATGTACACATGCTAAGTGCTGCAAGCGTTGGAGAGATGTGGTGGCATTTCCTTGGTAAAATGAGCCTTGCTGGGATTTCAGAGCTGACCACGACCTAGAATAAATGACACAGGTGCAGAGAACCAAATGCAAGGCAAGGGGCTGAAGGAAGCAAGATATTTGTTTGTGCTGAGTGGAGAAAGGTGCCTACCTGGAGATGCAGGACAGTTAAAAACCACCCTTGGACAAGAGCTTGGAGGCACCTTGATAATTCCAGAGCCCAGGAGCTAAGTCTATAGCACACAGCTAGCTTGAGTGGAACAGCTGTAACCACACTTTCATCAGAAACTTGTCACTGAGCTCTTAAGAAAAATCTTTAAGTGGAGAAAAAGCATTCATGGATAATGGCAGAAGTCAAATGAGGGCCTGCGCTTACACCAGTAGAGAAGTAAGGCTGAGTCCAAAAACCTGGCAAAGTTTACAGAGCAGGATGTATATTTTCAAGTGCTAATAAAATTCTCTGAAAACCTCTCTAAGCCTTGAAACTGCAGACAAAAGTTTAATACCTCCTCAAAATACTGTATAAGTTTTCACTCTTTATGCAAGATTAATGCAGCCCCTTGTTTGTTTGGGTGAGTAGTGCTGAGGTCAGCCCAAATGTTGTCATTTATTACATCCCTGTTCTTCTGCACTGCCTACCCATTTCTTCCTTTGGTCAAGCACAGCCCTTCTGCTGGAGGTGGCTGATATGCACACTTGCTGTGCTTGGGTCAAGCAAGTGGCAAACATGGACAGCACAGAATCTGACTGAAGCCTCTAACACAAGCAGGATCTTTGGAATACATCCAACCCACTGTATTGTAAAAAAATCCAAACGAAACTTGGGGGCCCAGCCCAGATTCACTACCCCCAAACACAAACACATTGGCTTTCATGATGGAAGGAGAACTTCTACAGCCTTTAGAGGTGCCGATTCGATTCTCACTCAGCAAAAGCGTCCATTTAATTTACAAGCAAAACCGGATTTGAAAGCTGCTCCTAAATTAGTGCACAGCACACCACTGCCCACCTGACACTGTAATCACAGGGTGTTCACCCCAGGATGCAGCAGGCAAAAACATCCCCTAACCATGCTGGAGGACACAGTGTTTAGAGGCAGGAGGACACTGGACCAAAGGTAACAGACTTGGCATGACACTGCTAAAGGTGTCCTACGATGGGGCAGACTGAACAGCTGGGATTTCAGGCCACTTGCTCCACCAAGGGCTTGTCTGTTCTACACCAGCATCTACTCAAATTAGCAATGAAACCGAGTAAGGAGTGGCCAAACAAAAGTGTAACTCCCCAGCCTGAGCTGGACATGACCAGCTCAAAATATATCATGAGGTACACAATGCAGTGCTTCAGTCACCTTCACTCAAACTTCTTTATTCTCACTTGCAAGAGAGGACAAGTATCCGATCAGATACTGCAGAAACAAGCCAGTAAGTGTGAAGTGATCCCTTGGTCTGAGCAGGGAACAGCTGCAGTCCTTGTGGACACTTAAAAAAATAATAAAATTAAAATTTAAAAAAATTAATAAATAAATAAATAAAAGGAAGAAACGCTATTAAAAGATGAGCAGTTCCTGGGAAAAGCTTCCAGGTCTGAAGAGCCTTAAGCAGCCTGGCAGCCCTGCCCACAACACTACAGCTTGATACAAAAGTCTTTGCTTCTGCTGCCCTGAGGACAGTTTCATTTACTTTCCTTTAAACCTGAAAAATAGGTTGCTTTTCTTCTCGTACCTCTATCAAACCTCAGGTAGCAGAGACAATGTGAATTTACTTGTACTTCATAGGAAAGCAAGCACACACAAAGGGAGTTTCACCTTTTGCAAAGGGCAGAGATGACAGACTACTTCCCCACCATAGAAGGCTTCACTCATTCCAGTGAGAAGCATCCATCCAAATATCTTGGACCACTTCATCCCTGCTGCAAGAGGTTCGGCATGCCAGCTACTTTGCAGATACCTAAATACTCTGGGGCTCCATTCAGAGTCTCCACCACCTCCCTGAAAGAGGCAACCACTCAGTCAGTTCTCCCTAGTCCCATGGAATAGCCCAGCACAGAACAGTCAACAGCTCCCATTGCTTCTGTGAAGGATGCAGCATCTGCCAGCTCATCTCCTGCACCAGTGAAGGCAGGAATGTGACAGCCACCTCCACTGCATGCACATGGGGTTTGGGCCAGGAACAGCTGTGGGAAGGAACAGGGGAACTCTGAACACTGGAATCCATCTTGCAACTGTTCCCAAGTAGACTACTGTAGGTTGAGATTTATTAATAACATAATTTTTGGTCAGACTTTTCACTCAAGTGCTGTTGCCTTTTATCCACTTCTAGCAGGCACTCTACACGTATTTTGCAAGAGTCTTCACATAAGGATAAGGGAAAAACAACGACAAACATTCCCTCCTGGGTTTAGAAGGAAAGGACTTCTCTTTGCCAGAACCACGCTGGTATATTTGAATGCAAAGTCAAACAAATCCTTACAAATGGTGTCAAGATTTGAGTGGGAAAGAAACCAACTGGTTACATTCTTCTTGGACTAAATTTGCAATCTGTCCCATAATGTTCTGGTGAGAAGTAACACCAAAAAACAAGCATTGTTAAAATCTGTTTTGTTTGCAAGGTAAGATCCTATCAGCAGTACATGAATAAAGATTAATGTCTTGAATTGCAGTTGTATCTGAAGGTTTTAAACACCCATAAAAATGTAGACTTCAGTGGGATAACTGGAAGACTGTCATGAATTGTCAGAATTTGAGAAATGGGTTTTTCTTCTTTAGATTTGACTCGCCAACTGAACAAAAATAAGCCTGTACTGCCTTATTTGAAGTCAGTTTACACTCCAGTTTGAATAGCACCTGCCCTTGGGTAGGTTCCAGAAGAACATCTACCTTTCCACAAAGGGAGGCTAACACCCATTGTAAAACTTCCAGAGGCACATTAGATGTCTGTTCTCCCCCCAGCAATTTCACCCTTAGAAGTAGAAGGAACGCTGCCAGTTACAGCCTGTGCTGAGGAAACACGAGTTATAATTTTACCCTGGGAAAATTGCTGAACTGGGAGCTTCTGGTGTGGCATAGGTCTTGCCTTCGCAATCCAATGGTTCTTTTGATTCAGAGAGGCTTTGAAAGGGTGGTGATGAAAAACATAGCCTCTCCCTTTGAATCAGCCAGCTGCCTGCTTTCCTTAGCACTTTTAAATTTGGTTTATTAATTTGCCTAGGAGCAGAAAGAAATAACACTGACCCATCTAAAGAAGATATCTACTTCAGACCAAACATGAAAACAAAAAAAAAGCCCACCTGTGGACTGTCTGAAGAATTTTGTATCTAGAATCACCTTTATCACACTTAAGAAAAATACAAGAAAGTCTTTATTAAGTCTCCTGGCAATATGAAGAGGAAAAAGGTAAGGGACAAAAGAGAAGGATCTGATAAAACCACATCTTTGCAATGTTGTAAGACACAAGCGCTCTAAGCACTCTCCAGATGTTTCTTGAAGCAACCAGTAATAAAATATTCTCAGGTGGAATCACAATTTTGAAGACATTGAGTCCACTTGGTAATTATGGCGGTAGCCAGTAAAACACAGCTTCATCTATAACCTGACTCCAGGAAAAAGGCACGAAAGTGCTTTGAAGACACACATTTGTAATTATCTAATTTATGATAAAGATGTAAACAGAACAAGTTCTGAAAGTCACAGCTCAGTGCAGCAGAGAAACAGAAATAGGGTGGAAATTGTAATATTAAATTATACATTCCAGTATCAATGAAACACCATGGACAAAACCCCCTGACCTTTAGGACCCCTGTGTCACTCAGTTTTCTTTCTTTCTTTCTCATCTATTATTCCCCTTCCAACAAGTCTCTGAAGCTGAACTTAGCAAAGCAACATCCCAGTCTCACCAAAATGATAATCTATCAAAACCCCACTAGAGGGACAGAGACTGCCAAGAGGGAGAACAGTGCAAGCAAAGGGTAAGAGTTGAACTTACAGAGATGACGGGCTTTTTGGAAGCTCTTGTCAAGACGGACTGCAACAGGGAGCATTTACCCGCCTCTACCACGATCCCGTGCATCTCCAGGGCTAGCTGGGACTTTTTCCTCTCCTCCTGTAACTCCCATTAAAATTATCAGCCTACAGATTTCATAACAAGCAGGAGAATGAAAAAACCCAAACATTATCGCGAGAGAAATCATATTATGATTAACTATTTCAAAATGCCTGTGGGTTACCTAATACCCTGGGACAGGCAGCGTAACACCACAAAGGTGTCACTGTATGGGGAGAGGAAACAGCCCCCTGCTAAAAATACACACGAGGCAGCACACAGCACTGGGAGACTCTCCCCAGAGCTCTGGGAATGGGCTGTGCACGTGGCACATGAAACCTGCACTCAAATCCATTGGTGATCCAGATATTCCCCACCACTGCCCCACTCCAAAATCTGTCCATCTTTGGATTTTAAATCCCTTAGAGAAGCAGGTATGTTTTTGGGTGGCTGGTAGGAAGAGGCTGAAGTCCTGAACTGTGCTAAATACAGCTGTGACTGAATTCAAAACGCTCCTTCAGTGCAGTGCACATGAAGGTTTTTTACTTCACTTTGCCTCTTTTCTAGTCTTTGGAGTTTTCATAAATGCTGGAAATATATTCAGGGACAAACAGAGGAAGTCATATCCCCATCATTCCCTATGCAGGTCAAGCAGCAGTTCTGTTTTGTCAGTGTGAAGGGCAGGATTCAAGGGAAAGAGAACACAGGAGTCTGCTCTGGCAGGCAAAAAGAGTGCTTGGCAAGGCAACGAGCATATGGCATATGAACAAAGCATGTTTTAGATTTGGTTCATTTGATTCCATTATATGTAAAAGATACTCTAAGATCCATGGCTAAGAAATACAATTTTGGTTATTGTTTTCAGACCTGTAGGGATTTCTCCAAGTACTCCTTGTAGCTCATATGATAAAAACATCCATTTGGCAGCTAACTGCAGCATTTTTTACCCACAGGGGTGATTAACCCTGAATCTATATAACCCTGTGCTATATGCTAACAGCAGCCATCATTGCCTCTGCCAACCTCATGAAGCAGCAATCCACTATTTAGTTGTGGACAAACAGTCTCTGCTAAATAGCTGGGCAAACTCTTAATTTTATATTAAAAGGCTTTTACTTGATCCAACACCAAATCAGACCATGCATACAATCTTAGAAGGGTGGATGAAATCTACATTATATACAATATGCACTTCTTTGGATGGCATAGCCATGGATGGCAAGAAAAGGACCTAGAGATGTTTAAATAAGCAGAAAAATCTATGCCTGTCAATCAAAGATAAATGCCTACCTCACTTTCTCTAGCTACTAGCTTTTATTGCTTCTAATGTACAATGCATTTCAATAAAATTGAAAATAAAAACACATTGGCATAAACCAATAGTCAACATATCTATGTCATTGCAAAGAGAAGAATCACATCCTTAGATGGTTCCTTAGATGATTCAAACCTAAGCCAACCAACAGCAGCTTCATCAGGAAAATAAAAGATAAACATAATAAAGGTGCATTATTTCCAAAACACACAGAAGTGTGAGAACCCTGGACACGTGCTGTCACCTGCCACAGCTGGACCAGCCACCAAGTGGTGATAGGCATTTGGCTATGAAATAAATGTCTCTTCTATCAGGCTGCTCTGGAAAGGGGCTCTTGGAGAAGCTGGCATGGCCAAAGACTCAGCTCAGCTCACTTGAACTGCTATTGAGGCAGTAAGCTTTAGATGAACTTACCCTCAGTCAGAATAATACTTGAAGAAATCTTTTGTTGGGTTTGTAGGGAAACAGGGGAAGACTTCATTTAACCACACCTAGAGGAAAGAAACTCACTGAATATTTTAAGTGGTAATAACCAATGAGATCATGCTGCTCAGGGGCCTCTCTAGGCCCAAACAGAGTTTTGAACCTATCTTCTGCAATACAGAAAAAACAGCTTTTAAGAAGGATAAAGACTACAAGATTAGGGACAAAAAAAATTTTTAAAAAAGTCATTAGAAGAACAGTTTTGAGTATCAAAAGTATGAGAAGGTGTCAGGTGCAGAAAATCATCAACTCTGATGAAATAACGTTTTAAACCCGTATGCAAGAAACCCACCACATTGCAACAGGGACCTGAAAAATGGAAGAAACGTTTACAAGAGGAAAGGTCGACAGGTAAAGGGACAATTGTATATGGCAACACATCCTGAGTCTTTAAAAAACCAATCTCAGATAAAGTATGGGAGATGACTGCAAAGGATTTTATCTGGAACCAGGTAAATTTGAGGGAAATATCAGGAAGGCCTTACAGCTTGTATCTCACTTCATGCTTGCCTCCCACTCAGGAGCAGTGGAGGAAACCACCAGCTCTCTCCCTGGTGCGGAAAAGGAAAAAAGCAGAGGCTGAAGCACTGGCATTCCTAAAAAGGGCAAGGACAGGGTGCAACAGAGACACAAGCACATGTCAGGCATGGGAAACCAAAGGATCCCCTTTGGAAACAACAAACCTCTGCAAGGAAAAAGAAACTGCAGAGAGAAAGAGGAGGAGGCATTAAATTGCTAAGAGTAGGGGGAAAAAAAACCCAACCCAAAAGCAAACTCTTCCCAAATGCCAAACATTTCAGTTGATAGGTCTCTCCTCCAGAAAAAATATTTGAGAAGCCTGGCTTCAAGAACAAAAGATTTGTCAGAAATAAAGGAACATCTGAAACAAACAGGAGTTTCAGGAGTCTTGGGGTGATCACCCAGTAGAGCATAAGAGAACTTAACTTCAGTAACAATCCCAAAGTTGTAGATGGTCTCAGCTATCTTCCCTCCCATTACAAATACAATCAATTAAACACTTGATTTCTGATGAACACTATCTCAGAGTTGAAGAACCAAAACTAAATAGCTTGGGAAGAGGTTTATCTGTGGGGAAAGGGGGTAGACTGGAAGGATGAATGGCTAGATTTTGTTTTTCAGCAGAAAAACCAGACCTCATGATTTCCACCCACACTGCCTTGCACAACGAACAGAACTTCAATCCAGAAATCAACAACGGGTGAGGGTATGTGTGTGCCTTATTTCACATATTTGGGAACCAGCTTGGAATGAGGTGTGGCAAGTGGAATTCCTAACTCCAGCCCTGGCCAGGAAAGATAGCTGGATGCCAACCACACCATGAATGTCTTGCCATTTAAATTCAAGTAAGTCCTGAGGTGCCCAACACGTTCTCACACTGAGGTGTGCCACAGACACAGAAAAAAATTGTGTTAGACTCCCAGAGTTTGATAGCCACAGAAGTCTTGCCTGCCACACGCTTCAACAAAACCTCTTAACCCATCTCATAGTGATGAGTCTTACAAAGTGCTCAGCATCAAGTAGCTCCACCAAGAACAACACACTTCTGCCAACAGCAGCCTCACTTGACCAAAAGCAAGTCTGGAAGTTTCTAGGATGCTGACACTGTGGAATACAGTAATGGATGGAGGTTCACCTCGTGAGGGCACAGTGAAGCAAGCCGGGAGGTTCATCTAGGACTAAGAAACCCAGGAGAAATGTGAATGCATGGCTGAGCTTAAGCAGTAGCAGTTACATTAAAAATGGTTTTAAACACAAAAAAGGAACAGAAGACAAGCAGACAAACTCTAATACTCATATGCAAATTAGAATCAATGGTGATGATTGATTTTTATAAAGGGTCTAACAATGCAATTCCAAATAATTCTTCCGACCTGCAGCCTGGCACCATTTAGTGTATATTTAATTCAAAAACACCCTGAGTGTGTTCTTTTCTTCTCTCCCTTCTTCTGGCTCTTTTTCCATGCTGACGCTTGTTTGCATTACATCTATTTTGAGCTAAATTAAATAGGAGAAGCAGAGTTTTGATTCAGTAGTAGCAATAAATGGGGTTAGCCTGGCATTGATCTGTGTAAAGGGGCCAAAGCTAGGACTGCCAGAAGCAAAACATGGTCAGTGAACTCTACAGCACAAAGAGTGACCCTGCAGCTGAATTCCTAGCCCTGATTACAACAGAAAGAGACTTGCTTTCCTGAACAAAGAGTATTTCAGGCAGCAGATTAGCAAGAGAAAGTCTACTTGCAATGGCAGTCAGAGGAAACTGACCAAAATTAAGAACCACAGCAGACTTTGGAGGATTTTAAAAAGCCTCTAAACAGTGCAAAACAAATGCCTGCCTTACTGCGGGTTTCTTGTAGTACTGTCATCAAGTCCAAGTGCCGAAGAAACGTTTTTCTTTCGCATCTCAGTTAAATAGCTGCAAGTTAGTCAAGTGTGCAACAGGGAAGATGAGCCAAAACCATGTTAAGGATAGCATGCCAAAAAAGTTCCCATGAAGACTAAGAACATTTATCTTACAGCCCTACAGAAAGGACAATCACATTTACTCTAGGAGGAAAGGCCCTTTTTATAATTCATGCTTTAAATTTAGCCAGCAAATTTGTACAGAAGGAGAATTTCACAATCCTTAGGAAACACGGATCAAATTTGCTCGCTCTCTGGGTGTTTGCGCTGTTGTGCAACGCAAAACAGGCAGAGCACAGCAGTAAATCTGGCCTCATGACTACCAAGTTTAATCACAGCCTATCTACGATGGAGAATAAAGCGCCTCTTATTCCCACTGCACTGCGATCCCACCAGATCTCAAGCCAAGCAGGGTCAATTCAGGCCAGCTTTTGGCTAGAGGCTGGCAGAGCACTGGAATCAGCCATTCTGAGGTTGAAGCAAGCTCACGTCTCACTTCCAGCGAGGCTAATTCATACAGGAGAAGCACACAAGGTGTTGGGTACTCAGTCATCCCTAGCAGCACCTTCAGCCACTGCTCCCAAAGCTTCAGCAGGTCCGCTGGCTATTCACAGGTCCTGCACACAGTGAGAAGCTGGCAAGAAGCACAGACCTGCCAAGTGATCCAAGGCTGCTGAGTAGCAATGCTTCTTTATCCTCGTTTTTTAACCCAGGACATTTGGGTGACGTGATGCTGTGTGCCCAGAGATCACCCTTGCTGGAAATCCTGAGTCAGGGCTGATGCCCAGCAGTGCAGCCCCACTCGTCATGCTGACTTCACCAGCAGCAGTGAGGGACCTCAGCCTCTAGAGCAGTGAGAAAAACAGAGGAGCACTCATTATCACTGCTTTGACTTTTAACCTATTTCTTCTCCATTTTTTACATGAGCATTTCTTTAAAAACAAGGATCACAAAACACTGAGCAACATCAAATCCTTATGTATAAGCTATTAAAAGTCTTCAGCCCATGTTCCCTGCACAAAGTCCCATATGCTGTTTTTGCTTGCTTCTTTACCAAGCAGAAAGAGGCAAGGTGGAGACCCACAGAGGAAAGGGAGGAAGATTTAAAGAGTTTGTTGGTGTACTGACAGCCTGCAAAAAAATTAAGTCAGAAATCTGAAAGACAGCATGTTGGTTTTTTTAATGCTGCTCCTTTGGCTCGCCACTTTTATTAGGGGTTGATTACATCCCTCTCTTGAGTTTTGCAGTGGCTGCAATATCAGAATATGGGATGTGGTTGTCCTGACTGGGAACTTGCTGACTGATTTACGAGAACTTACAAACCCACATAACCAGAAGATTTTTATTATTCACTCATGTTCTGAATGTTCCTTTCACCTTTCACTGAATAAATCTTGAGAAAGTGAAGATTTATTTCTAGTTTGAAATGAAGCTTGCCTTTTGTAAGAGGGTGCCTAAGCATAATATACCTTTCCTTTGGGGGAAAAATCACCCCACAATATCCCTCTGAACAGCTTGAGGTCAATATACCTACACTGGTAACAGCACCTTAAAATTAGGTTGTCATTTTAACTGTTTAGCGGGCATTGAGCCATCTCAAATAGATCAGTTCATTATTAAAAGTGGCAATTATTGTAAATTATACTCCTCATAAGAGCAGCTACCTAAGCTTTAAATATGTTATGATACCTCCCTGACCATTCCCTTTAAATGAGGATAGCTGAGGGCTCCAGCATCATCATGCAGCAAATAGCTGCGCAATTTTGGACAACTCTTTTTTAACCACTCCTCTTCCCAGGGCTACCACCCCCACAGCAGAGCTGGCAAAACAGACTACATGCCCCTGCCTCCTCTGTTCCAGTTCACAGACTAAACGTGGCAGCTCAGTTTACCAGTGACAATGACAGTACCCTAAAAATACTAATCCCTTGACAAAGTTTTGTTGTAGCTGAAGTACAGGCACACGGTTCCTTCTGCTGACTCCACAAGGGAGCAAAAGCCTTCCACAAAGGAGGAGGGCAGCCGAGGGCAGTAACATCAAGCTAAGATTCGCCAGGGCTTGTCTGTCAGAGGACAGAGTTTTGCATTTTAACCACTTTTGGCACATTCCACATTCGGTATTTTCAGGAGCTTTCTAGGATGTTTATGAAACAACTGCAGGGTAGGCAAGTAAATTGATGGTGGCACAAAGGATGCCTTCCCACATTCTTCTCCCATGCTCTTACCGTTGAAGTAAATGAAGATGTAGTTTATGTTTCTGTAATTACAGTTTGTTAAAAGGAGAACAGGTTGTTAAGTTATGGTGAGCTCATGAACCTGTCCTCTGCTTTTGAATACCACAGTGATGTAGATTTTACTGAATAAAAAGACCAGTCAAAACATTAGTCAGAGAGAATCTACACTCTGATGCCATCCAGCACAAAATGACCTACTTCTGAAATAGTTACATTAATCAAACCAATCAATTGGAAATTGTTCTTATGAGAGCTGCTTTAACGTAGGTGGACACTGTCAAGTTTCGGTCATTTAATATTTACTGAAAGGATACTACTACACATTTGCTCTATGACATTTCTGTACCATACATCATCAGCTATTTGCTTTTAATCCTGCATTTCCCCCCATTAAATACTTACAGCATTTATACAGCCTCATAAAACTCCAGTACAAAAGAATAAGCCACCAGAACTTTTCCCCATACATTACTTACCAGCTTAACTGTGTAACATAATGTGAAAGGTTTATGCACACCAGCTGGATCTCATTACAGCTAAGTTTCTGTCTTTTTAAAGTGTACTTTATCTGGAATATTGAAGTCCCTTAGAATATCACTTTAAAATACTGAGCTGACATACACACAACTTTCTACTGCAGGATGCTAACTCAGTAAATAGGTTTACAAATCAAACTTGTGGACATTAATTTCTGGAGTTTAAAATGCATCAGATTCAAGTATCTGAAGCCAACTGAATACCTCAGCCTAATTCTGTCTTCACCTCCAAAGCATCACAATAACTAGAGATGCTACTCCTTGTATAGTAAGAAAACCAGCAAGAAAAGTAAGAAAGGAAGAGTTTCAAGATAGTATTGTTATCACCTCCCTACCAATTGGTGCTAAGGCTCAGAGGTACACCAGCTTTACATAGCAAGGTACATCTAAAAAGCAGGAATCTGAGCTGTGATGAATTCAGTAGGGATTCAGAAGACCATCAAAGAGTTTACTAAATACCCAGATGAACCAAAGAAAGCTTGTCAAACACTTCGGTATTACCAGTTGAGAGATTCCTGTTCAATCATGAGGCAAGAATTGCGGTTTAATAAAAGCACAGAACAAAACCAAGCATAAAAAAAAATCATGTGCAGTGATTTTATTTTTGTTGTATATTTGACTGTAATTACTGTCTTAAGTGCTTTAATTGCCTGGCATCTCCTCAAGTGCCTTGCCTGTGGGGAGGGGAGGCAGGGCAGTTTATAGTTTGTTATTAATGAATGAAGTACAAACAAGTTTACCTTGTCTGTAATCAACGTTCCCATCAAAACAGTTTGAGAGGAAAATGTAAAGGGGTCCATACATCCCACAGGCCCAATGTGACTGTTAATATCTGTTTTTTAATTATTAATGTGCTCCTGACATGTCGCACCTCAGAGGGAGAAGTGGCAAACATCTTTAGAACACCCATATGATGAAAAGCATCACCTACTGTCCGTTTCTATTCCCTTCCACAGACATCTGCTCTTGGCCACCGATGTGGGGATGGAGTATGGGGACAGGCCCCCTATGACCTTCCTTGCATGCATTGTAGGTGAGAAAATGGGGTATACAAGCAAATCTGTAGGGTCATTTACAACAGTGCTGGAATGACACACATCCAGCCCTTCTTCACTGGAAATAATTTTTGCCTGGAGTGGAAACAGAGTGGAGGGAAACAAGAATAAATTATGAGAAGCAGCTCACACAGGATAAAATAAAATATAATTGTCTGCTTCATTAAGAAATTACTAGAGACAAGAAGTCATAAGTAAAAGTCGGTGAGTTATATGAAAAAGATGGTGAAACCAGGAGGAAGGAGAAGCAAACTGCTATTTTTCACAATTATTGAAAGATACAGGGTGTAGAAATTTGGCCATTAGTCCTGTTTTTCCACTTAAATTGGTACAGGAGTCTGTTGCTTTAAGGTAACATCACACCAACAGCCTAGCAGACCATCCAGGCAGCAAGTGCACCACTGGCAGAATGAGCTTTCTTTTATGGCTGTCGCCCTGTCCTGCTGGTCAGGAGCTCACCTCTGGGGCAAGAGCAGCTCTTCACCATCCAGGCTGCTCACAGCAGGGACAACCAGCATGAGTTCAGTAGCCTCCACTGCAAGGATACTTGCCCACTAAGACCCAGACTGAGACTGCTAACAGTCTCACAAGTCACCAAAAAATGCGCTTTAGGAACAGCTAACACACTTTCCATTTTTACAGATGGGGATCCTTTCCCCCACCTCCTTTTTGACTCTTTCACTAATGCAGCCAGAATAACACCTCTGCCACGTACCCTGTATCCTGCTTACAGCCTTCCATTAGCTGGTACAGCATCTCCAATGTCTTGAAACACAACTAACTTTTGTGGCGCTGTCCCACTGGCAGGCAGGCAGCACGCCTGCTGCTCCAGGGAGGCTCAGCGTTGTGGTGGCCACTTTTCAGTAATTGTGTTAAACACAATTTTCAAGTCACAACAACGGCCAGCATATTTGACAGCTTCTCCAAAGCACATTCCTTATACAATTGTGCTCAAAGCATCCTCCTACTGTTGTTAAAAAAGCAGATATCACTAATCAGATGAATACTTCCCCTTGAATAAGCTTCTTATGAAATGCATAACCATATATTTTGGTATAGCTGCATATATAAACTATGAAAGCAGACCCTGTAAATATTGATTTCAGCCTCCTACTCATGCAGATGTATAGGCAGAAACTTGATAGATCATAAAAGTTTTGAATATATTTATGAAAAAGTGGAGTACAGTATGATACCAGCTTAACTTCTTCTCAAGAATGGGTTGCTGAAAGCTAGCACCCAGCCATCTACCTACCAGCAAGAAATTCCTGACTTCTCAGAGCTGTGACACCATGTGTTTCCTTAGGGGGAAAAAAAAAAAGTGTTTTGATCAAGCACACCACCGAGGCTTTTAAGGTTGTCATGTAACATGAACTAATTACACAAGAGAAATTCAGGCATTAACATACACAGAATAGACTAGCATGTACAAGTCATTTCGGATGCAGACAGCTATTCATGCAAATAATTCAACAATCATAGTATTCCACTAGGAAACAGTGAATCAGATAAACATGGGAAGAACAAGACACTCCAACTGTCTCCCCTCGACCCCGTACACTTCCCGTGTGCCCTCCCACCAGACAGTGGAGCTGCTCTCTCTGTTTGGCATCCAGGTGGGATGAAGCTGTCTTTGAAAGCAGGAACCCACTGAGGTTCTTCTCAGGAATTTTATGAAGTAGCTTAAGGATTAAGAGAGTATATGACTAGCCTCTACAGCACTCCGATCAAAAACGTGTTTTCCTAACTTCCTCAGTGAGCTTTAGTAAGATGCGAATGAGAAATTGATCCGGACACTTTAGTTTACAAGGAGTACTTCAAGTAGCTTGAGGAAACTACTTTATTGTCCATTAGGCATAAAAAACCAAACGCAATGCTTATAGGCCATTTTACCACTGTGCTGACAGCAGATTTCTTTCAGAATACATACCCAAGAACCAATGCTTACTCCAACACAAAACTCCACAGGAAACCACTGTTTTAAATTTCACATTTTTGAAGGTTAAGGAAAAAACCCTTTAGATTTTAGTTGCCCTAAGAGGAAATAATATGATGCACTTAAATTAAGTCCTACTCACTTTTTTTTAAACTCACTCTAAAGTCAAAGAAAACCCAGACTTCCCTCCCTGCCCCTTAACTGTTCTTTTATATTTTCCTCTAGTTTTTCCACTTTAAAGAAAAAAAATGCATAGTCCTTCTCTGCCATCCCTCTGGGTTTATCTTTTCCTTGATCAGATTTTGTTTCAGTGCACCTACTATGTTTGTTATTTAACATTAGGAAAGAAGGGTTCCCCCCCCAACTTCTTCCTCCAGTGTTAGCCCCTCTCCAAACAGAGACATTATTTTTTGCTTCTTGAATCCATTAAACTAACCTAGTAAAATCACACTGGTACACAGACATTAATCTAGCTCCTGAACTGATATGCTGCAACAAGATAGTTGGTAAGGTATTCTCACCCTGTTTTCCTCTCCTTCTTATTTTCCATTTTAACTTATTACTTCCATCTCTTTCCTCTCATAGAGTATTCATCCTCTGCTTTCAAAATTCTGCTAGCTCAGTTATTTAACCCTTTCTAGATAGGTTGGAAAGCTCATATCTGCTCCCTTCCCCTCCTAAAAATCTACTCCCTTCAGATAAAGTAAGTAACACCTATTTCAGACCACTATCATTAAAGACAATTAAAGCTTTTCAGTGTGGGGCTTTTTTGGAGCTTTTTGATTTTATAAAAATTGGGGGGCAGGGAGGGGGGAAGACATTTTAATTTTTCCTTATAGCATCAGTTCCCTTCTTGGGAGGAGAGCCTGAGAAGACCCGCAGAACCCTGAGCCCCAGGCAGCGCTGCAGGGCCACTGCTCCAGTGGCAGTGCTCCTGTGGCTGGAGCCTGAGCCAGCTCCCTGCAGGAGAGATGGGGCCAGTGAGGGCACTGCCAGCCCCCTGTGCCAGGCAAGGGGCAGCTGCTGTGAGGGTCAGGGGAGCTGGGCAGCTCTGGCAGCCTTGCTGCTGGTAATCTACACAGAACAATGCAAGAACTCCACAACACCAGGGCATTTCATCACAACTAACACTGGTAAGATCATAACCCTGTAGCAAGAGAAGTGTCCGGTCAAATCAGTTCAGCACTTTACAGAAATAAAAATGCCTTAATAAGTTACAATAGTCAGCTGAGTTACCAAGCAGGAGGAGGAAGAATGTGTTTTGCTGTTTCAGCAAAAATTTGGACATGGGCTTGTGAAATCTACATTAAAAAAAAAAATCTCATCTATTATATTTTTTTCCTGGAAAGATACAGATTTGACCTGATGCCTTTGTATCTCTCAACAATTAAAACAACACACATGCTTCTGAATATTTTACATGACAATCACAGCTACTACCATATCATTATCCTGTACGGCAAATCTAGCCTACTATTACGTTCATGATCCCCATTACATCCACTGGCAGTTTGGAAGCGAATATACTGTACTGAGGAAAACAGAGTGGTTAAAATTCTACTTTAGCACAAGAAGGAGAGATCTTTTCTTAATGAATTACCACAGTAAACTCTGAAGTGTTGAATCATCCTCCTCTGTACCATGGGGATAATTTTGCCAGTTACACAGTAGTATAGTGCTACTTCCATACATCAATACAACGCATTAACAACTCAACTAATACTATATTTAGTATTGTAATACTATATTTTGTATTGAGTCACTGTACGTTCTACATGCCATGCCCATTTTGACACATTTGTACTTCCTACTTAGAATAAACCTCATTTTCCTTAGCTTTTTATTATTATTATTTTATTTATTCTTTGCTTTTGATATTTTCCAATGCCTAAACCTGAACAGAACAGCTTGTATCTAGAGTACTTTCAGTGGAAACAACAAAAAATTGTATTCAAGTGCATCTCAAAAGTAACACACTGAAAGTCTCCTGAAAAAGGTAATTCACAAAGACTTCTAAGAGATAAAACCAATAATAAGGTTGCTTGGGAAGTGTGTCAAAAACCCCAAAAGGAAGGCAAAACAAAGTTCTGAAAGGACATTAAAGTTACTTCTGCTTTTCAAAAATCAAACTGTAACTGTGTTACACATACTGCTTTGGATTGGCAGCAGCTTCAGAAAGCTGATTTTGCAGCAGTTTGAGGCTGACACTGAAACCACGTTTCTGACTATTTTATTTTCAAACGGTACTCGGAGGGAAAAAAAGCAGATTCAAAGGCTGGGGAATTTTGCACTGCCATCCCTGCTAAGGAATATGATTTTTTCAAGTATTTGTGCTGGGAAAAAAAAATCATATTCTTAGTAGAATCAGTCAGAGAACTTAAGTTTTCTTCACATGGTTTCATGGACCACATAGCTTTGCCTTATCTGTTCTTCCTCAAAAAACAATTACTTTTTCACTGCCAAGTCTGTCAGTCACTGATCAGTGTGTGTTTTCAGAGAAAGTGGGTTTTATTTCTGAGAAACTGTATTTTCAAAGAGATAATCAGCAAGATACATACTTCAGCATTGCTAAATTAAGCGACAAGAGAAAATAAAACAAAAAGGTCAACAGTTTTTTCTGAACTGCTGATTAGCCAAACCACATAAGCTTAGAGCACTTCATTATTTCCTCCATCCCTTAAAAAGCATTTTAAAAACTTGAGCAAAATGTGAACCTGGTCTTGCAACAGTCTAGGGAGAGTTTCCAGAAACTACTTTATCATGACAAGAAAGACACAACATTTTCTAAACCCAAGATGGAAACTAGTACTGATCAACTTGATAAAAGACTACAAAAAACCACAAACAGCCAGTATCACTGTCATATCTGAGATAAGGAAGAATAGCACACAAGCTTTTTTTGTGACTAGCCAGTGCTGCTAGTTAAAAAATCATTAGAAACACAGGGAAACCCTCAAAAAGGCAATCAGTTGAAGCAGGCTCCCTCTTTATCTGAATTTCAAACACAGTTTGTGCTACAGCCATAGGATTCTGTTAGGACATCTGTGCTCCCATTTACACTTTCCAACTTGTCAACCCAACTCTCAGCTAGGTCTTTCCAACTTGGCATCAAAACTAGATGGGTTAATTACAGCACTTCAGATGAATGGGGTGATTTCAATACAAGGGAAGGAATTTATCAGGCATGTGACAGGTGAAACAGCCAGTCCTTGTTAAGAAGGAAGGAAGCTATTTAAGTCCACTTCACCTTCCTTGCCTCTCCTCTTCCCCACATTTCAGGCAAAAGGTCAAAAAGAGTCTCAAGCCACCTCAAGCAGAAATGAAGGGAGGAGGGCAAGGCAAGCGGATTTCCCCTCCTCTTTCATGCTAAACCCACACACCCATGCTCCCACCCCACACACTGGTCAGACACACCACATGCTTCTTCTGCTACTTCTCCAGGGGAGCTCTCAGCTAGAGGATGCTCAGTAATTAACCACTGGTGCTACTGAGCCCAAGAGTTTCAACGCTGTCCCTTCATGTGCACTGCAGATGCCTCACCCACAAAACAAGAGCTGTCACCAGCAAGGTGAGAACAACCCCCCATCCGGTCACCCTGCATCAGAGTAAGAGCTCAGTATGACTACACTGAACTTGAATGACTCAAAGCCAAGGCATCAGACACAGTATGCTGCCCTTACTGCAGACCAACCTCCCTCTGCTACTTTTGAAGTCTACTAGAACCACACAGAGAAAAATCAACAGCAGCAAAGGAAGCAGCTAAAAATATCGCTGTGGTGAGTAAAAGCTGAGGATTCAGCTGAAGGGTGTTGAGAAATCACTCTTGAAATTTTTCCAGCAATCTTTAATTTTGAATAAACATAAGTGGACACACACACACACAAAAGGCTTAAAATAAAGGTGTTTTAGGGAAGTTGTTCATTTATGCATTACATTTCTGACAGGCTGACACTGAAGTAGCAGCAGAGTACACAGGTCCCAATTTGCAGGGGAGCCTGAGAGCTGTGGCTCCTTCATTAGAGCTCCAAGAGCAAGAGTCTCAACTACACAGAGTCTCAACTACACAGGCTCCTCTTCCTCTCACTCCTGATATCAAAAATCAACCTAAAATAAACAACAGCATCATCAGATCTGGTTCCTGGGCTCTTTCTGGAGGACAGCGTGAAGTGAAGCACTGTGGTAGAGATAAGTTCAGCTCAGAGATCACCCCAGCACCTCCACAGGAGTTTTCTGAAAAGGAAAGCCAAAACTTTGGAAAAGAAAGCCAAAATTCAGCTTCACACCTTGCCTCCTGTAGTTTTCTGCTCTTTTCCCTTTACACAGGCAAGTGCTCCAGCCTGTGTTACCTGAACAGCACCTACCAAACAACCTCCCTCCCACCATGAGCTACCCCCACCACCAAAAAATCTCCAAGCCGTCCTCATCTCCTACGTCTACCTTGGGGAAGGATCCGTTTCCTCTAACTGATGACACTGTTTGAAGAGAAGTGATGACCTCTTTCCAGAAGTCACAAAATAATGAATTCTATCCAGACAACATGACCTGTTTTAAGTACCAAGAACACTGCAAATCACATCAGAACACTCAGGCTAGGATTGGAAGCAAGTCAGAAGTCCCAAGGAGGTGCTAGGTCAGAGCTGTGCTATATGGAGCAGATGTGTCCTAAACACACAGTGGGGGAAAAAAAAAATCATACACTGGTAAAAGTGAATGGGACTTTAAAATGTTATTCAATTTCCATTTCATTAAAATGATCTGTCCTAGCTACAGGTGCATACAATAGGAAAGCTTCTCAATTAATTAAGAATTTATTGGAAATGTTTAGAATACATTTGTGCACTACAATTTTGATTATTTTCAAAACTGAAAGTTGCATTAAGAACACATCAAAGGTACTCGTTCTCACCAGGGATTAAGTCCTTAGCAAGTTTGAAGGTTTTCAGATCAACTAAAACTGGCTGAGTGCAAAGCATGCAAATTTCTAAAAGCCCAGAAAAGCCATTTTTCCTTGTTGATAATCCCCAAAAAACAACCAGAACAAAATTCAATTGTGTATCTTCCAATGTTACTTTTAGATCAAGGTATTACAAGAAGTTCCAATCTCTTCCGCATTCCCCATTCTAATGCCTGGAAGAGTCTGAAAGCATTCCCTGGAAACATGATTATATATTTTTACTGTCTCAACACTAATAAATCTCTTCCACATCAGATAAAATGCAGTTACCAACACTTGTCCCTTGAATCCAAAATATGATAAAAAAATTATCTTGCACGTACATATTTGGCTACATGCCCTTAACAATTTCCTTCTGAAAAGAAGGGTGCATTTGTTGCTTCAGAAACAGAAAAGCAAAATAATAAGAAAGGACACAGGGAAAAAGATGAACAGAAGGGCTTCGAAAGTGACTGAAAATCTACAACATCTCTAATTAGGTTCCAGCTTCGAACACAATAGTGGGGGTACCATGGCCTGTTATCAAGTTTATAGCCAAGGGCACAAGACAATACAACCCCACATTCAATTTAATTACAGCCTATGGCTTTTGCAGTAGTGGTGTGTTTCAAAGGGTTTAAGCACTCATTTATTTCTACACCATACATGAAATAAGGCAGCTCCCTGTCATACAGACTCACCAATTAGACTGCACAGTTTCTGATCTCTTGCTCTCTAGAAACAGAGCAGTGGGCAATGGGAAATCTGTCACAGGATAATCACAGAATACTTTTTATTAAAAAAAAAATCAGCTCTCTGCTGCCTTTAAGGTTGTGCATTTTATCTTTGATGTGCATAGAGTACCAACATAGTAATTTCAGATTCTATAGGATGTAAAAGAGTGTCAAAATACAGCAGCACTAGAGTGATGCTGATTTTTTCTCCTGATTGTATTACAAAGGTCATACTCATCTGAGCTACAAGGAACTGGTCACCTCTTGCATTCTTTGCCATCACCAAAGGCTGGACAAAACAAGTTCTCCGAGTAGCTCATGTGATGCAACTAAATAAAATGGGTCTAACTTCTAAAAAGGAAAAATATCTTGAAAAATTATGGGACAGTATAAATCACCAACTGAAATAGTTATACAATTTACTATCTCCAAAATATCATGCCAATGCAACCAAGAGGACCTGCAAAGACAGTACCGGACCTTTAGCTCCACAGCCACCATTCTAAATTTATGTATCAAAACACCACTCTTGGTCTGCTCTGAAATTCTCTCCCAAGTCACCTTAAATCAACTCCCTCCCCAACAGCTGATTCATGGACCTACCTCAGTTTAGGAAAGAAAACATTTCCCTTCATCACTTTCAGTGCATGTAGTGCCCCCAAAGCTGTATATGGGATCACTAAGCCTAATCTCTATTCTGCTTGTCTTGTACTCATCTTGGGAAACCCTCACAAGTGCCTACCAAGCTTCATGTTCATTGTAAGGAATGTAGCCTGGGATATCCTACTTTCTTAAAAATGAAAAACCCTATCTCTCTTCAACAATCTTTTGAAGCACCCAGTTACAAACACTGACTTCCACCCAAAAGAGCAATAGCCAGGATTCCTGCATTTCACTATGGAGATGGATAAGAAAACTTTTGGGGCCATACCTGACACCAGTACTACCTTATCACCTTGCCTTCCAAGGATTTCAAAGCAATTTTGATGACTATCAGGTATAATAGTCCCTTCTACAGTTCTACTTTTCACATCTGTAACTTAGCAGAAGATGAAAAATCTTCATTAAAAATCTCAAATGTAACAATGTAACAGACAGTAGCCTCTAAGGTAAATACAGTCTGTTAAACCATAGATTAAAGTTTCTTTAACCTTTACCTTCTAGGATTTTAACCTCAGAGCTTCTCTTAAAAAAAAATAGCAAATTGTGGATTTTTTTTGCAACCTAGCATAATGCAGTAATCAAAGAGAAGAGCACTAACTCCAGTTAGAAGAAGAGCACAGTAGGGCAGCCAGCACTAACCTCTGAAACCTGATCAACAGGAGTACTGTCACAAGAACTAACAAGGTGTTTAGCAGTCATCAGCCTTAATAGCCACTGTACTTCAAGCCCTTAAGATAGGGATATTGTTCCATCTATTACCCTGGTAAAAAAAAAGCCTAGCATCTTCACAGCACTATCCTAAGCATCCTTCCCTGAAGCCACTTGATGAGCTCTCCTGCCCTGCATACTGAGAAAACACTTTGCAACAATTCTGGTCAAAGTACTAGAGATACTTGTACAAAACACAAGTCTTTTTTGGGGCCATTTAAGGAACATGCAGGATGTTCCCAGATCAAAGACCAAGCAGACAGATTCTCATCCACCTCCTCCAAAATCCAAGACTAAAGAGGGCTAGACTTGTTAGTTACTTTTGATTTGCTCCCAGTTGTGCCTACTACTGCCTACTCATACTCCTCGCGTGCTATTGTTCTGCCTTCTTCTGCAAAACCTGCAGCCAGAACGAGATTTCTGGTTCGGGTCAAAGTAAGCTTTTCAAAGAGAATCTAAGGCAATGAAAAGACATGTGCCAGATCAAAAGACAGCAAAAAAGGGCAACTCCGAATTTAATGCAGAAGGAAAAACAAAAAAAAAAGCATTTCAGGGTTCCCCAAAACAGCTACGACAAGTGCACATGGCTTAGGTTTTAATGACCAAGCTTCTGGTAGATATCTTAATAGCTAATAAATTCTTCACAAACAGCCCAGAGAAACTCGACCAAGTTAAAGAACAAATGTAACCAAAGCATTTGCAAGTGAGAGGCAACTCTCCTCCCCCATGGCAGAGGCCAGACTACTTCTTACACCTATTTTTGGGTATTATTACTGTAGTAAGTTCAGCATGTACAGTTCAATAAAACCCAAAAGCTACCACCACATTGTAGCATCAAAAGTTTAAGCTTTAGCTATTGTTCATCTTTCAGCAACATGGGAGATGAACAACAGCCAAATTACATCTCTGTCATCAGCTTGAACTGAAGTACTGCTGTCAGTGGCAGGAAAATTGCTACACTTCAGAGCAAATAAGGATTGAAAAGAAAGTTGTGCCATGATGGCAATACTGTATGCTTAAAATACACTATAAATGCTGCTCTTAAGGCTAAACCCCAAAGCAATAGTGGGATCAAGACAAACATTTAATGTACCTTGCCTGAGCTCTGCAAGAGGCTCCTACAAACTCAGTGTTGAAAAGACAATTTGGGGCTAAAGAAAAATGGGAGTACAACACAAAAGCATACAATTAACATTCTTGCTCAGATAGCAAATGCAAATTGAAGACACCCCATTCAGTACTTTCATTTTCCACACTTTGCTTAATGCTATTAAAAAAAAAAACAAAAAAACCCCACACACACAGTGTAAAGATGCTAAGAAACCCACACATTATGCCACCTCTTTTTCACCAAAGTACTGCACAAATCCATGAGTTCAGCAGAATCTGTCCCCTGGAAGACTAATTACAAAGACAACCAATAAACCACAAACTTATGACCTTCATGTTTTCAAGGAATCAGTAATATTTGTCAACAGTGGAATTTAACGTCATGGTACTTGATGAGATATGTTCAGTAAAAAGGTCTAGAAACTCTTTGTTTATAATTAAGCAATAACGATTGAGGGCCAGGGCATTTCCTGGGGATTAATGACCGGCTGGGAGAGCCAACGGCTTGAGGCAATGCCTTGGGCCATTAACCTCAGCCAGTCATTAATTTCCCCAGGAAATGCCCCGGACCTCGATTAGTGTAAGTATCATAAAAGGTAGCTAGAGAGAAAAAGTTTAGCATTAACATTCTCCCAAGGAAATCCATTCCACAGCCAGTATTTTTTCATTTTGTCACATCCCAGAAGTGCATAACTTAAAATTGACACAAGAAAAAAATGATGAAAAAGGGAAAAAAAAAAAGAGAGACTTTTTTTTTTCTCTTGAAGATTTAAATTAATGAGGTTTGTAGCAAAGGTAAGATTCAGCTACAAAAGTGACTGGGCACCTTGTTTAACTCATGAAATTGTGATTGGAGGTGAACATTTCCATATAATTACTGAAAAAAAACCACGCTGTCTAGTTCTAGTACCCTTGCTGATTGCTCATTTTCTTTCTTGATACACTCAGGAAAACAGCAGATGCCTGTGTACTCTATTTTAGCTATTTCTCCCTTTCTCCCCACAGCCTGCTGTTGATGAGAATTACAGCTAAGAATGCTTCCCATAGGAAGCCCAGCTTTGCAACAAACACTACAGCAGCTGGATTTCTCCTCGCCTAAGCTTTATGCAAGTGTGAAGGGATTTGTGGGCCAGGGTAGAGATCGAGTTCTCTGGTCTGACAACTGAAAGCACCAAGACACCTCATTTAACAGGTTAAAGACACGCACACTCCGTGACCACTGACTGCTCTGCTCAGTTCCCTCTTCCCCTTCCCAGACGCACGTGCGGCGCTCCTCCTAAAAAGCTGAACTATGCCCGAAGTTTCAAAATTACTTTCAAGATCATTGAAAGCAAGGGGAAGAGGAATCTAGGGTTGAATACAGCGAGGAGCATTAGCTGCTACCTAAAATAATGAGCTAGAACAAAAACATTATCTGCACATAATCAAGCCTCTAAGCCATTCAGAGACACCAGATACACACAGCAGGAGATCAACCTACAGTACTCCACTGAAGTGATCCAAAAAAAGCCTCCCTGAAAGAAAGGAGAGGTCACAGGTATCTTAAAGAACACAGATGCTTATGCAGGCATTCACTGGGAGCCCTGCCCTCCCCCTCCCCACCCCAATTAGCCTTCAGGCTGGCTGATTAGTTGGCAAACTCTTTGAAAGGGTCAGTCTGTCCAGAACTGGTATTTCCACTTGGGAAACAGCTCAGGCATGTCATATACCTGTGCTTGCCCAGCGCCGCGTTCTCTGGCTGACGGCTGCGATCCCTGTTATTACTTGACACAAGAATGTCAGAGGGGTTTTGTAATCATGTAGGGCAGCCAGCAGTAAAGTTCTTGCCTGAAACGCGGTATTTTATGGGGCACAGCGTAACTGCGTACGCTTTACAGATTTAGTTAGAATGACTTCCAAACTTCAAGCCAATTGCAGAGGCGCAGTGAGTCTTTAATTGAAGTAATTTAGCTCCGGCGCTCAAACACCCGAGAGGAAAGTACTTTTGGAGGGGATGGGGAGCAGGCAGCAGCACGTGCTGGCACACAGCACAGGGGGCTCCGCAAGGCACGCATTAAGGCACAGCTCGACAGCGTTTTTGACAACACCGTTTTACCTTAACGAAACACATCTAATGAATTTGGGCTCATTCCACAGCTAAGCTGCACCTAAACCCGTTTAATTGTGCTCTTTACTGTCTATTTCGCCACCATGGTAACTAATGTAACTAAAGCCAATTTGCCTTAAAAAAAAAAAAAGGATCACTGCCAGGAAACAGAGCTATTTTAAATAAACAAATACAAGATGAATGCAATTGCCATATTAACCCTCTTGTTAACTTCTGAAGTTTAAAATTACACCCTCATTACTAGTGTGTAATTGAGTATTCTCCCGGCTGTTTCCTGCATTTGAGGTTATTCAAATAGTTCATTAGCACATCAAGAACACCACACACACTAATGATACCTGACGCCCCTATCTACTATTCTGGCCCAACTTTCATAAGTCACATCTATTGCAAAAAGAGAAATAAAAGAGGGAGAAAAGAAACAGAAAGGAGGAAAAGGGGAGCCCACAGGGCTGAGCTGTCAGTGCTGCCGCTGAGGGGGAGCATGGCAGCACCCAGGCACCATTCAAGTCCAACACCCAGGCACACAGTGAGTGGCCACTGGACCAGTGGCGGGGCATGAAGAGATTGGGGGCGGGGGGAGGCAAGTAGGTTGGGTAACACGCATCTGGGCTCTTTGGGTGCCTTGAGAGTGAGCGTGACCCCAAGAACCATCCCAATGCCGGCAGTGTGCCCAGCCTTGGGGGAAGAAAGGAGGGGGCAGTGCAGACTATGTGGGGCAGGGTGAGGGGTTGCCACTTTTTTTTTTTTTTTCTCCTTTTTCTTTTTCCGGTTACCTGTGTGGGGGAAACAATAGCAGGTGAAACTACAGTGGGTGAGGTGGTGCTTCTGTGCCCATTTGCTTCGGGGAGGAGGTGAGGCAAGGGGTCATGTTTCACTGAGACCACCACCACGGCGGGCGCAGCGGCATCCAGGGGCTCAGCGGGGCGGCGGCAGAGTCTTTTGGGGGAGGCAGAGGGCCCACATGCGTCACCGCCGGCTGCAGCCCCTGCCGGGAACACTGCCTCGTAGAGCGCCCGCTTGGCCGGGGCCACCGCGGCCGCTTCCGCTTTCACTGGCGCAGCGTCACCGTCTTTGGGCAGCACATAGGGGTTGGCAGCAGGTGGCCGCGGCCGAGGCCCACCATTGAGGGCGGCAGGGGTGTAGCAGCCCCCGCCGGCGGGGTGGTGGAGGAGGTGGTGGTGGTGGGGAGGGGGGTGGTGGTGGTGGGGTGGCTGCAGTCCTCCCAGCTTGGTGCCGATGCCAGCGATACTGTTGAGGGTGGCGATGGAGACGGCACCAATGCAGTGGTTGGTGTAGGTCTTGGAGAGCTTGGCCGCCTTGGAGAGCATCTGCATGCGGGTACCCAGGAGGTTCTTCCCGATGGCCTTGTTCTCGTACCAGGTGATGTCACCCTCGCTGCAGTGGTCCCGCGGGCGCTGGAAAAAGGCCTTGCAGAGGGGGTTGCGCTTGGAGAGGTACTTGACAAAGCTGGCGTAGGGGCAGAACTCTGTGCCAGTCTCGTACATGCGAGGCAGGTTCTCCTCGTCGCTGCTCTCCGCCCGCTTCTTGCTCCAGGAGGACGAGCGCGACTTGTGGTAGGGCCCCAGTGCCTTGAAGTAGACGAACTTGCGTCCGTCCTCGTCCACGGCCAGCCCAAAGGAGTCCTCCTCCAGCTCCCGCTGGTTCTCCCGGCCCCGGGTGCAGAAGTACATGCAGGTCTCAAACCAGACCTTGTTGAGGAGCCCGAAGGGGCTCTGGGTGCTGAACACGCTGCACGTGTAGAGCTTGCGGAGGTCAGCGCGGGTGATGGCCTGCTTCTGCACCACCGGCCCGGCGCCCTGCTCCTCCAGCTTGCGGATGACAGCGGCCAGGGTGAGGTTGGCGGCGCGGAGCTCGGGGTCCTTGGTGAGGTCCAGGGTGCGGCAGTAGGGCGGCTCGTTGAGGTAGCGGTTGAGGGAGCTGCGGATGCTGATGAGGGAGGACTTGGAGTAGAGCTGTCCGCTCTTGGAGCGCGCCTCGGCGTAGAAGGAGCGCAGGACCCGGCAGAGCGCCCCCTTGTCCATGGTCTCGAAGTCGGGGCTCTGCGCCTTCTCGCTCAGGTACTCGCGGAAGATGCGCACGGCGTAGCGGGTGGCCAGCCGCGTGTTCTCGCTCAGACGCGCCCGCTCCGGCCGCTGCAGCAGCAGGGCCGCCTCCAGCTCCGCGTCCTCCGCCGCCCCCCCGGGGCCGCCGCCGCCGCCGCCCCCCGGGGCAGCCGCCGCGGCACCCCCCGGGGCGGCCCCGACGCCGCTGCTGCCGCCGCCCGGCGCACGGCCCGGGGCGGACGGCAGCGGCTCCGTCTCCTCCTCGCCGTCCCACTCCAGACCCATCTCCTCTTCCTCCTCCTCCTCGTCCAGCAGCAGCCCCCCATCGGCTCCGTCCTCCTCCTCCTCGTCCCCCGTTATCTGCACCTCCTGGATCTCATCCTCCTCCTCGCCCTCCTCCTCCTCGCCGGCGCTGCAGTAGCGGTGCGGGCGGGGGGCGACGCCGCGGCCGGACGGCCGGTCCCCCGCATTGTTCCCGCCGCCTCCGCCGCGTCCGCCGCCCCCTCCGCCGCCGCCGCTCCACTCTCCGCCGCCGCCGCCGCTGCCAGGCATTCTCGCCATATTGCCGTCTCCCTGCCAGTCCTCGGGCAGGGCGCATGCGCTATATTGGACCGCAGCGCTGGAGCGCTTTTGTGTTTTAATGACCTTCAGCTACCGGGAGGCAAAGCCGGGCTCTTAAAGGGGCCGCGCTCCCACTGGCGGCGGCGGGGAAGGGGCGGGAGAGGTTGGGATGGATGGGGAGGAGGCTGAGTCGCGCTAAGGGGGTACCGCGGGGAAAGGAGCGGTACTTACCGCGCCCGGCGCTCACCTCGGGTCCGTCCCGTCGAGCAACGCTGAGCGGCGCCGGGCGCTGGGGGGGAACCGCCGGGCAGGTGCGCTCCGGCCCGGAGGTTCCCCCGCCACCCCCGGCGCCCGTCCCACCTCCCCATCCCCGAAAAAGAAAGCACACCGCGTGCGGAGCGGCTCTTTCGGTAGGGACGGACCGCCACCGAGCTGCTACGACGCCTCGCACCTCCTCATTCCACAGCAACTTAAACGCAGACCAAAAAGAAAAAAAACCCCACAAAACGCAAAGCGAAGAAAACAAAAAACCAAACAAAACACACACACACAAAAGACTCAGGCTGTGCTTGTCCGCAGCACGGCTCAGACCTCGATAGGATGCTGCCGGGGAGCGGGCGGAGGACCCGGCCCCGTTCCCCGCCTGCCGTACTGCCGCGACATCGCACCTTTAATCGGGCGCCCGGATTTCGGTCGAGGGGCTCGGGAGGAGACGGACGCTCGGGGCATTGCATCCGTGCGGCTTGCAGTCCGCCCGGGAACAGCCAGTCGGTGGCCGCGGCGCTCGCTTGGCTTGCGGGAGCCCCGGCGAGGTTGGCTGCGGAGAGGGAGCAATAAGGACTCGGGGGCTGACGGGCGCTCCGGGCCGCCCTCTTGCTCGCTGGGGCTGCAGACCTCAGGGCAGCCGGAGGGCCCCCGGCCCCCCCGTGCCGCCGCTGCCTCCCATCGCGCCCATGTTCTTCCTCTGCTACCTTCTTCAGCGACGGAGCAAAACCCGAGGGGACTCCCGCAAGCGCGCCGGGGCGCGAAGCCGCCGGACGCAATAAGGCCACTTTGCGGGTGTTTCGGCGGAGGGGAGCCCCGGAGCGGCGCAGCGCGGGCGGGGGGAGCGGAGCCCCGGCTCGGCCCTGCCCCCGCCGGCCCGCGCCCCCCGCCCCGTGCGCGCCCGCGGGGCGCTCCGTCCCCCGCCCGGCTCTGCCCTGGGAAGGCGGCTGGCTGCACACTGCCTTCCTTACCCTTCCTGCCCGGGAAGGGTCCTGGGCCGGGCTGGGCTCGGGAAGGAACGCGGGCATCAGCCTACGGCCGCGCACCGCGGGGAGAGGGAGCCTGTCCCACTGGGAACGGGAGGGGAGGCGGTGGGTCCCCGCTGGTAGCACCCCCACTCTCCAAACCAAACTACCCCACAGAACTCCCCGTGCATATTTAGCCGGGCCATTTCTTTTATTCGGTACGATGAAATAAATATTCATTACGACTGCTGGCTACACCTGAAATTATAGCCCTAATTGCTGAGCTGTTGGCCTGAGTTACCACATTTGCTGCTTACTCATCCGTAAGAATTGCTCAGCGCCGGGCCCCAGCCGTGGTGCTTCCCTTTTGGGGGGGCTCGGTGCCCGCCGGTGCTGGGCGGTGCCGAGCCCCGTGCCCGCTCCCCTGCGGCAGAGACCGACGGCCACGGACGGGGCGGCCCGGACAGCCCCAGCTCTCGTGGTCCGGGGAAACGCGGGACGCCAAAGAAGGGATGTGCAAATTGTTGAGCAAATTAGGCCAATTCGAAATAAATAAGCACTGCGGGAAGAGAGCCTGCCACTCCCGGGAAATAATTGAAGAGAAAGTCGGCGCTGTTATATTGATGTAAGCTTGGAGTAATTACACGGAGGTCAAAGTTGTTGCACGCACTACAGAAGTTGTACTCACTCTGTAGTTTGAGATCGGATTTTGTTCCCTCTTAGGTCGATGGCACATATATAGAATTCTGCCCTTTTTTCCCCCCCTCCTATGCACGTAAAAGTATATAAATAAGGGTTTTTTCCCCTTGTCGTACTTTATCTGTAACCTAATCCTGAAACAAAGTCTCAAAGACCTTCCCAGGAGATGGACCAGATGCTGAAACAGATAGCTAAAAGAAACAATACCTTGTTGTGGTTAAAAGCTAAATGCCCCAGACAAGCTCCTTTTAGGAGCTATTACAACCCGCCCTAGAAGACAGAGAACTGCAAGGCTTGCAGCATAAACGGTTTATAAAGAGATTATTTTTCTTTACTGTTCCCGTAAATGCTAAAAATTACATGATCGGCATTGACCTTTGATTCTGTCTTAAGATCGTGAAACACTTTTTTTTAAAGACCTTTTCAGAGCCATATGAGTGCAAAAGGTAATTGAATATTTTTTTTAACTTTAAAAAAGATGAACACCAGGTTGACAGCTTCTGTACTTGGATGTTCATTTAATCACCGCTTTCTGATTACAGGAGGTGAACTGTGTTGACAGACTTGCAGATGAATATGCAGCCCAGTATACGAATAGTAAGTATAAAGGACATAAAGAACTTGCAGTGAGGTTGGAGGGGGAAAATGTATACGGAGCATCCGTATTATACACATCAACTGGAAGCACCTCAGCAGCCAGGGGGAATTCAGAGAGTAGCAAGGGAGGTGTTCAGAGTGCTGCAGGTGCTCATAACTGGGAGGACACATGCACAAGTTATATACCTGTATAACCTATATGCATATAGGTAAGTTAGTCATATACATGTATGGTAACTTACCTATCTGTCTATGTTCCTAAAAATAGCATTTAGCCTAGACAGTTGTATTCCAGAAATTAACTCCTATTGTCCAAGCTCTCCAGTTAGATAAGGTAATCGAACTGCATTCCAAAACTGACAGAGTCGCACAAGGTTGTCTAATGTGAGCTGGCATATAACATTAAACTTACATCCACTCCACCCTCCACGTCACTAATCAGAGGTTTATCCTGCTGAGAGCTCTGTGCAGGCATAGACAGCATTCTGCATTCTCCCCTGGGACTCAAGGTTTGAGGCTGATTCTCAAATAGGTCGCGTCCACACTTGGAGAATACATTTTACTACTGCTGTCAGTAAAGAAGATGTGATACCCACAGAACATTAATAATGGACGGGCTCACTAAGGATTATCCTTATGTGTACTTGGAGAACGGTTCATATGCCACAGAATGAGCATGCCAGTTTAAAAACCAAAATAACCTTCTCCACGAGTCAGTTGGTTTACAATAAAGGTAGTGCTTGTTACCACATTAGCAAATAGTTTCAGGTCTTTCTTCACTTCTTTTTTTAAGCTACTCTTGCCCCTGGCCTCTCTCCTGGCAAGCAGAGAGCTTGCTAGAACTGTGTTCTTTGACAATCGGCTATTGTGCTAAAGCTTTCCACAGCCCAACCTTCCTTCTGACTAACACAATCTAATTCTCCCGTAGCCTCTGTAAGTGGTTGTTTCATTTACAGTCATCTAAACCTTCATGCTTTGGTGAGTCTTGGTAGGTGTTTCATCATGGGGCTTCACGAGGAACTAAACTCGAATACCCCCAAAAGTGAAGAAATTAAGAAAAAACACTGGGTCCGTTTGTTTCTTAGGATCCTGTCTAGGCATCTAGAAAAAGTTTATTTTAAAACCAGTGCTTAAAGCAAGCTTGTGTGTTAACCCTAATGCTGGCCACCTGGCATTTTTAAAAGAAAATAACTTTTTCCCCACGTACACTTTTACTGTTAGTTTAAACACAATAAACATTTTCTTTAGATGTCTTAATACGTTTTCTAAACACAAGATATTTTCACTGTAGAGGCAGGCTATGTGGATATTGGTATGAGAAATCCATATTGACACTACAGAACTAGAAGGCAAATAACACTTGGGACTTGGAAAATTCACTTAGGGAAAAAGCATGTCCTAGAAATCCTTCTCCCACCCAGAAACATGCAGTTTTGAGATAAGCTTTCTTAGCATTTCAGAACTGTCACTTCAAATGCTAATTCTGTTTTTATTTGACTCTTTTATTTTTGTATATGGTATTTCTAGTTGTTTCATTACTTCTTCATACTAGGGACAGCTAATGCTAAGATGTAGTGTGCTATAACAGATTTTAAATCTCCTTTATTTTATTTTTTTCTCTTTCTTTTTTTTTAGCATCTCCCATCTGCGTGGCAATGAAACGGCCTCATATAACTCAACAAAGGAGACGTTGATTTAGTAAAGTGAGGATGTATCCATCAGCACTAAGTTGCAGCTGTTCTTAATGGATTTTAAAATACAAAAGCTATTTCACCTCTTAGATTGTCATATTATGAAACGTTAGTAGTAGTTGAGCGTATCAAAGCATCAGCTACCACCCAAACCTTGTGAAACGTGAAGGCAGCATCAAGCCAGCCCCCTTGTGAAGCTCCCAGGTGCCAATTGAAAGCCTATTTTCNTTTTTTTCTTTCCCCCCCCCCCCCCCCCCCGCAGGTATTTGCCGCTACTCACTCACTGCTTTTTTGTTGATTTTATTTTTCTTTTAAATCCTTTTACAAAAGCAATATTTCTGCTGCTGAGGCCACGATTTGTTTCCCAATTGCTTTGTTTTCAAAAATAATCCAGAGAAAACCCAAGTCATCATCTTTGTAAGAAAGCACGAAAGCTTGGCAAATTAAAGGCAGGACTTTGCAAATCACCTTTATTTTCAGTGTCAAGCAGCTGGAGCATTTTTGCTTCCAAAAATATAGAAGAGCTATGTTGTCAGACAGCTTGGAGAGAGGCAGGTAATAAATTGCATTGTGCTGCATAAAGGTTTTAAGGGTCTTTTATAGTGCTGGAGGTAAGTTGCCAGGAGATATATTAATGCTTTTTATTTAGCCATATTTCAGTTTGTGTTTGCCTTTGCTTCTGTGGTGTTGAGGGCACTTGAAACAAATTGGCTGGTCTGGGTGGCACAGCGGTAGCTGGTTAAAGTTGCTCTAGTGGTTGTCTGATCATTTCTGTGAACTACTGACACCAAGCAGCCTGGTGTGTTAGTGGCACAAAGTTTGCTCTCCATAGAGGGAGAAAGAGGTCTTTCTATCTAGGCTGATAATTGGTTAATTTTTATTCCTTCTCAATCGAGCCTGTACATTCTACATGAAGGTGAGGGAAATCTAGAAGGACCAAGCAAGTAACTTAAGAAAGGGAACTCCAAAAAGAGATCATCCCTCTGAAACCATAAAGCTTATAGGTGTTGTAGGTCTAAATAGAGTGTTTTAAGTACTATGTAATAGGACATAACTTTATGCTGTATTGGATACGGAGTTCTTGAAATCCTATTTTCTGATCCTAATCTTCCAGCAAAAGTTTATTTTGAACTGTAAGTTCAGGCTGGAAGTCACACTGGGCTGAATGAGGTCTAGAAATGCAAGGAGAGGCAACTGGTTATATGATACCAAGGTCTGGCTAAGAAAACTCCTTAAACATTCATTTAAGAAAAAAGGGGAAAAAAAACAAAACAAAAAAACCCCACCCCAAATCCAAACAAGAATGTCACGAAATTCTAAAGAAGTGCACTTTCCAACTTGTTTCTGTACCATATACATTTTATCTTGGTTCCTTTTACCATCCCCATTGCATGACCCAAAGTTTCTGTGTTGCCATGAGATGTGCTGAGCACTGATTCCTGCACAGGGCCAGAGGTAGAGCTTTACACCCCATGCAACTTATTCATACCAGGCTTTTCTCAGAGCATGGGGTCCTCAAGGGACAGGACAACAGCTGGCCTACAGCCCAGCATGGAAAAGGGGATCTTCTTTTGACCGTCAACTAGTGGCTTTAAAGCCTCTTTATACCATGAATTCACTGTCAATATACTTTTGTTTTGATTTAGTGACTGAAATAAACTGATTATTCCCCTTTTCCACCAGTATTATGTCTGTGTCATCATGAATTTGGAAATTCCCTTTCAGGTATTTATGTAGCAAAAACCCCAGTACCAATGGTCTGTCTTCTTGGATTTTCTTTTCTCAATTCAGTTATCTCAGCTGGGTTGACACAAACCCAATTTAAGCAACTCTAGAATTGTGTGAGTTCAAAGGGAGCCCACAGAGGGTGCAAAAATACTGTTAAACAGTGTCAGAGCCCTGCTCAGGCTGTCACCCAGATCCACCTTTCCACTGCTGTTGAATTTTAAGTTACATTAACTTGTAAAGCAGCATTCGAGTAGAAGGAAATAAATTCATAGGTCATATGAAAGAGGAGTATTGGGATAAAAAAAAAATAGCAATGTTTACTGCCAGACCCCATCGCCTCCTTTATCAGCGTGATTTAATTCATACCAAGAAAAAAATGGTAGAACATGTGACAGAATATTAAAAAATAAAGGAAGTCCTTTATGCAAAACCACTTGCATGAAATAAATGTATCTGTCTTCAGGTGAAACTGGGGGGAAAGCCTCAGGATACTGTCAGGACTTTTCTTTGAGGTTTAAAGCCAGAGGCCATAAAGGACCTTTCAGGTCTCTTTGCAGTTTGCACCTGCATTTTGCTGCATTTTAAGTTATAGATAGTAAAGCCTGGAAAAGTAGAAAACCTGAAATGATTCAGAGAAAATATAAAGAAAATTGTTAAAGTTTAGTGGATGTATTGGATGTACCTCTCTTTTTTCAGCATCAGGTAATGAAACAGATGAAAAATACCTTCTAGCATCTGGTAAACATCAGTGTTTTGTAAGAGTTTGGCATTAAAAACCCCCCAAAAACCACTTCTGCAACTGTTGAGAATGCTTAACTGCAAAGCTTTTTTTGTCCATCGCTGAATTGTACTGCTTTGAATAGCCTTGGTTTTTTCTATCCATGAAAGGTAAAGGTGGGTTTCAGTCAAAGTTTTCTTATTTGAAGATCAAGGTTAAAACTCAATTTCTTTTTACAGAACAGAAGGTATCATCAAATAAATTAAAATAATCTAAAAAAATCCTAGAGCAAAGACTTTGCACATTCATGAACTGAATTATACAACTACAAGCACATAGTTATTTGCTAGTAAAGACCCTGCTTTTAGTAGAAATGAGCATTGTTAAAATAAGCAAGAGAAAAATTACAAGCTCTTCCTTTGCCTTGGACTAAACAAGGTCACATTTGCAATTCACAGTGCTTGATCTCTCCATTAGCAATCTTGGCAAAGGTTTGTCAAATTATTCTGAATAATTTCCTTCAAGTTATGAGTGTGTCACTTGGTCTGTTACGGACCTGTTCCTTCAGTTTACTCTGCTGTTTACCTGTGGATTGTCACACTCGTTCTTGCCGATCAGTGTCAAAAGAAAAAAAAAATAAAGCAGTGTTTAAAATCAAAGCTTCAGTGTGGAAGGATATAAAGTGTGAAATCCAGACCCATTGCTTTCATTCTGGCTTTAGTGATCACAGAAACCTGCTGTAGGGCAGGACTAATCTGCCAGAAAATTATTATTGAGCCCTGGTAACTCAGATATATGTGCAGACTTGAAAACATTGTTCTTTGTGCCAACTCCAGGTCCTACCAGAACCTCACACGGTATCCTCCACCTGGCTCAGAAATACGCTGCGTTCCACCGTAAAGAGGAGGAAGTTTGTTAATTCCCAAGCAGCTGTGAACAATTTAAACTCTTTCCAAACAGCATGCTATTCCTATTGGGAGTTTCTTGGGAGATGGATAGTTTGGGGAGCTAGTGTAAAATAATAGTGTCTTTCTTTCAAGGCTGTTCCTATGGATTTGGCCTCAACAGTAGCATCTTGATAACAGGGTTGCCAAATCTCCAAGCCTCGCAATACTTGGTTGGCTTTTCCTCCTCCATATGCTGAAACTGAGGGGTTTAAAATTAGTCTTTGGCAGACAACTTTGAAACTTTGAATTACGGGTCTGCAAATACTTGGAAATCAGGTGGCGAGTCACAGTTTTGTTATTTAAGGAAGAAGCAATTCCTGTAATTTTAAGATATGATGAAGATTTTATTCTGGATGCTAGTGGTTGGAACTCCTGGGATTTCCCAGATAAAATTGCCTCTGAGAACTGAGCTGATAAATTGAATTGGTTTTCTGGACAAGTCTCTAAATTACTGACTTCTTTGCCTCACATAATTTCTTAATCAAAAAATCACCATCCAAATCCTACACAAGCCATTTTTGCAACCTCTTTGGTTTAGAAGAGACAAAGAATCACAAAGAACTACTTCAAGAAATTCATACCCAGATTTCTTTGAGTTCTCAGAACCAAGAACTTTTTTGTTCTGATTACCAGAAGGTCTCTTCACTCAAAAATGGTTGTATAGGTATTTAAGCCAGCTGTACTTTTAAACAGGCTTGCACCTGATACGGTTTCCATGGGAGCTGCTTGGTCCTTAGCCATTTGCAAACATGGCTGCTTATGTAGATAATTAAATTAGAGTTAGTGAACACAGTGTTCTTCTGAACAGCTGACCTTCAGTCTTTCTGGCACACTGGTAGTAGAGTGAAGGGAAATACATTCTTTCTATGGTTTACATTTTCTGTACCATGTTTTTCTTTTTCTTAAGACTAGCTAGATGTGACTTTCTGAATACTTTACCAAAATCTCCTACTATTTCACTGTATTTTCAGCAGTTACCCTTGGATTGTTCCGCACAACTCCAGACAGAGCATTTAATCATCTTAGTTCTTCTATTTTCATTGGAGTTCCCAAATTTTTAAGCTTTTCTTTTGCTCAGCAAGATATACTGGTCTTGGCTTACACTAAAACATTTCATAATACTCTCTAAGAACTAGTTTTATTTAATCAGAAAGTAGTGGAGTTTAAATACCTAGGAATGTCAGTCATATCTAGAGTGTAGAGGCAGAATTATAGGAGCTTTGTTTGTAAAGCTAAATGGATCAAAGCATCTGGAACAATGTTTAACTGTTTTTGGAGCAGGCACTGTATTTCAAAGGAAATTGTAGGTTTATTTTGTTAACCCATTGCTTCAAATGAGTTTGTCAGATCCCAAATAGGGAGGGACAGGATTTTGGCTACTGAATTCCAGTTTGGCCACTAGTACCTGGGCTAATTAGGGATGGGTAGAGAGAACCCCACATGCAGCTGAATAAGCTAGAAAAATCCTGATGTCCTACTGGGGTCAGCAGCACTAATTAGCATCCACAGATAGGAAATCTGTTTGAACCTGCCTGCTTTGCTTCCTGGCTTTGATTGCATCCAAAATCATACAGGGAAATTATTCTGATGCTGTATCATGCCAGAAGCACATAGTGGGATGCTCATGGGCTAGCCTGTCCAACCCAGGACTTATACAATCCTTCTCACTTACTGGGGTTGCTGAAATTTTGTTGTATGGAGGATGCAAACCCAGAAGCCTTTTGGCTGCTCAACAGAACGAGTTTGACCCTTGCAGGGGTGCCTATCTGCCTGGCATTTAAGCTCTATGAAGTCCAAGAAGCGTGGTACTATTCTAGGAAGTCATGTTGAGAATTCCAGCTCTCTGCAGTAGCACCAGAAGCACACAGAAGCTACAAACCACCTTCATGTTGAGGAATTTTGCCAGGCCTTCATTTCTTTATACTTTCTGTCCACAAACTCTGAGCTTTCATGAAGCTTCTCCCTAGTGCCACGGACAAATGCCACTACTTCCCTTCTCTGTGCTGCTCAAAAGCCCACCCGAGGTGTAGCTGCTGAATTCTTGTTGTGTTCATACTCCCTGAAGAACTGCTCCACCTCTTAAGCTTTCTTTAGACATGGGTGACGGTTGATAAAACAACAAATATACATAAGTCCAGCACTTTTTCAGTATTTTTGGGTAAATTAGTGGAGTAATATCTGAAAGATTATAGTGTTTTATCTGCTGGTCAATAGAACAATTTTGAAATTAAGAAATAAGAAATGTTTTCATGTTTGAAAGCTTCAAAAAAGTAAAGCAACATTTTCCAGCATAATTTGAACATAAGCACTGTGGTATTTGTATTAGGCAAGTCTACTCCACACGATACATCAGTAATAATACTTTCTAAAATGAAAGGTAGCAAATATTGGCCCTACAGTAGTAGTTTCTCAAAGTTCTATGCATAAATGATTATTTTGATAGGCAGTAGGCAAGCTATCACTTCATTTATCCTTCATTTTAACCTCAGAGAGGGAATCCCTCTCAATTTCTTCTTTTTTTCTTCAATTTTTTTTTTGGCAGAAAGGACACGAAGCAAATAGAAAATGTTGTGAATGTTCTACAACTTCAACTGGAATAAAAAAATAAACCAAAGCAAAAACCACTTCAGTTGCAAAACAGCTATTGTAAACAAGGAAACAATCAAAAACTGTTAATAAAACTTCTGGCTTTGATGACACAATTGTTTTACATGGTGCTCAAAGAGTCTATCTCTCAAGTGTGTAAAATGTTGCCAAATCACAGAATAGTACACAGAAATGGGCAGAGATTTTGTTGCATTGGCATAATCTGTTTGAAGACACTTGGCTGGATAATGAAGACCAAACTTTTATCATGTGGAAATTACCTATTACTATAAAGCACCTATTACCTAATCCTGCAAAGTACTTCAAGAAACACTTCAAAAGTAAGAAAAGAGAACCTAAGACGACTGGTTGCACCTGTCCTTTTGCATCCAGCCATGAAGAACATCCTTCTGTTCCGGGCTGACACTGCCTGGGATGTCTCTGTTGAATCTGCCAACAGAATAAGGCTTAGCAAATAGACTGGGGAAAGGAGAATTCAGTCTCAGCTGTTTGAAGTCATTTGAGAGCTTCTTGTGATCCATGCCACTCTGTTTGTGCTCACTGCAAAATGCATACACCTTGGGGGAAAATATTAGTAATCTGGGCACAAGAGCTAAAAACTTTCCAGTAGAATAATCTGAATCACATATTTGGCTTAGTTTCCTCATGGAAGAAATAGAAAGTCCCCTTGCTCCTTGAAATCAACCATCATTCAACTAACTATCATAATTTTAAAGGACAATCTCAGTAAACTGCAAGGATGCCAAGACCACTGCTGTGCCCTAATGATATATGTGAGACCTTAACGTTGATACAAAGCTCAGGGTCATGAAGATTTTCTAGGAGAGAGCAGGAACTCTAGAAAATCTACCACCACATTAGCAAAATTAGCAATATTGAGGGGAACTCTTCTTGGACTGATGACAACTAGTCTGACACATGATAACTTGCAAGTCATAACAGAGAGGAGTAAAATTTCACAATGGACATTCCTCTTGAGTAAAGATCTCCCCTACCACCTTGCCAAAAAAACCAAAAAAACAAAAACAAACAAACAAACAAAAAAAAACCAAACCACAAACCCCACAGAAATCCAGACCAAACAGATGTCTCTTACCTCAATTATCATCCTGTCTTGCTCCTTTTGAACCACTGCCACTGCTGTATCAGAAAAGATTTGCTACTGGGATATCAGGGCTGGGCTGGGTTAAACAAGCCACATGAGATGGAACAACGGTGAACAACAGGAAAGGAGGGATGGAGTTGTACTACAAAAGGGTATGAAATAATTCTGAAATTACTCCAACTCAGGTTGTGCTTTCCTCTAACAATTCCTATGTGCCCTCTAAGTTTGTTGGCAACTGGCCAAACCGTTAGAGCCCTAAAGCCATCCTATTGTCAAACTGTCTACAATTCTCCTAAATTTTGCTGAGAGAAGCATTTAACAGAGGAAGGTGTGGTCTGGTTACCTGTAGTTTTTCCCATCAGCAGACACAGTGGATAGAAAGGATCACTGTAGGAGCATTCCTGTAGCCCTGATCCATTTATGTTCCTTTGGCCCATGCAGGCATATTCATGAGCTCTACATCCAAAACAGGTGAATTATTCTGAGCAGCACAACTAAATTTGAACTCTGTTGTCCTAGTGAAGGGCAGTGGTGGACAGGGTTCAGGGCAAGAGCACATTTGACACAGGAAAGATAGCTCACAGATGCAACAGAGACATAAAAGGATGCTGTAGAACCAAATTTCCTTTGTCCCACAGCTGACAAGATGGGATTTGCCTCTTTTCCCTCCCAGTAGTGACTCTGCCTTTGTGAAGGCAGCAGCAGGAGCAAGTCTCATTTTCTTGGGCTCTGGCACAGATGATGTAGACTGGGGACCAGAGCTGATTTGTTCCTCAAGGCAATCTGCTGCCCTCAGCAGCTTCTGTGTTGCTAGAGCCTCAGGTCAGCTCTGTTCAAAACCTCCAGCAACCAACCTTCTCTCAAGACAAACTCCCACAGTCACAGGCAAAGCCTAAGTAAATTTGCTGTGCCTGCAGAGGCAAGAGAGGATTTCTCCTGGGACATCTGGTAAGGACTCCAAACAGTGGTGCCAAGCAGCACATATCTTGCAGTTACCTTCATCAGCCAGGACCACTTCACCCCAAAGATGGTGAAAAGTGAACAAAAAGTTGTGTTTTAAGGCACACCAAGAGTTGTCTCATTTGCCATTCTCACAACTCTGAAAGGGGTACAAAATATAATAGTTTCTTTTGTTCACTCCAGTTGAAAGAAAATAGAAATTTAATTTTGATGCCACTGTCAACAGTCTAGTCTTGAGCTGGAAAATCTGGCCGATAATTATCCTTGAACTGGGACTTTCTTTCTTATTCTTCTAAGATAAACTCCTCAGTTTTTTTCCTCTTTTCCTTGTGCATTTACCTTGTTACCCAGGTACCTGAAATGGTACACATCCGTCCCAGCTTCAACAGTGCTTCCCCTCCTCACTCATCCTCCGCTCTCTCCAAATCATGTCATACTTTCTCCCGTGCTCTCTCCTTCACCACCTGTTCTTCCTTTGGGAATGAGCAGAATTACATACCCATCTGTCTTAACTGTTTCCTACGTTTCTGCTAGGAGAGATTGGGAAGATGAAAGACAGGGAAAAGTGGTGCAGAAAATACACTGAGCTGATATGCCAAGCTACACTGAACATGCGTTCTACAATCTCCCCCTTCTGCTTTATCTCCTCTCCTTTGCAATCTCGTGGAACCCAGGAGGAAACCAGGAGGGAAAAAAAAAAAAAACAACACTGCATGGCTGTCAGCTTCAAAGCAGGAGAAAAGAAAAACCCCTTCCTCTCTGAGCTGTGATTACATCTCACAATATATGACTTCCCACACTTCTCTGGTAGAATCCCTGGCTGTTCTCTTGTTCCTATGGGCCCACACAAACAGCTGAACAAACAGCAGTAATATCCATGGGAAAGACAGGATGATTCTACCCCTCTCTCTCCAAGTTTCTTCATTTTTCTATAACCCCGCCTGCCTCCTCAGGAGGTTCTAGCTCCTCACCTTGGCACCAACAACTGTGCCCAACATCTGTGATGCTACTCAAGGTGGCAGTCCTGCCAGGACTGTTGTCCCTAGCCATGTGTGGGGGAATCTCTGTGCTTTCAGCCATGTGTCCTTGCTGGTGTTTGGGTAAAACAGTGCCCAGCTCTTGCTAATCTCTAGTATTGATGACCATATGATGTTCCAAAACAAAGCATGAAGAAAGAGATGAAGCCCAGATTATTTTTTAAACAGCATATTTGGGAGTAGTCACTTAACTTCTGGGTTTGGGTTTTCAGACTGCAATAATTTTCAAGTCCTGTTCTACCTTTCCTTTCTCTTGCTGCCTTATCCATTTATCCTCCACCCCAAACATAAAGATGAAGTATCCTCCATCCCAAACATAAAGGATAAGGATGATTGTTTTTTTCCTTGGAAATCCAGGAATCTCTTTAATCCTGGATGTGAGACAATGGGAAACATACTAGGAGGTGAGAGGAGAGGCTTGGCAATGCAAGAGAGAACGCAATAAACCAGTTATTTCTTTTCCAATCATTAAACTCCACACCCTAGAGTTACTGGTCTTTATGGCAGCCTGGTCAAATAGAAAAAGACACAGAAAAGCAGAGGAGAAAGGTCCTATGTTTCCAAACTGATGCATGGACAAGGTGCCAAATGATTGCATTTCATTCATTTGCCACAAACTGGGTTAGCTTTGAGCTTGAAGGAGAGAGAATAGCAGGTTTTTAAGTACTGCTTCTGGGTCTGGCATCAACATTTCTGTTGCCATAATGAGTCAGACATCAGAGGCAATACACATGAAAGGATGCAGGCCAATGCCTAGGCAAACAGAAGTGGGAAAGCAGAACTGAAAAATAAGTGCACGCATCAGGGAAGAAGGACTCCGTCCTCACAAAACTTTTGAAACAATAATCTCAATTTCCTTTATTTCATCAAATAATTTCAAAATAAACCCGCTACCACCACCACCACCAATACAAAACCCCCTCTAGAATTCTGGGCAAGGTTAATTTGCCAGAGGCAGAGTTTGCTCTGTTAATTGCCATTTGCCATGTACAATGCCACAGTCCCCAAATGCTCTTGCACATTTCCCATCAGGCAAGCACACACACGATTAAGAACATTTGAGCAGTCATCCTTAGAACTGTGAAAAACATTAATCCTTAAATGAAGGGAAATCAGTCTTTTGAACCTTAGAAACCATGGCCTCAGATGCTCCTTCCCTTTGCCTTTAGCCAGGGCTCCTGAAGGGCTGTTGGATGATTAGGGGTAGATAACTGGCTCTGGCAACAGACTTTGAGGTGGAAAGGGCATTGATGGAAAACATTTCAAACTCTGATTTGCACCCTTACTTGGGGGCTTCACTAGGAACTCAGAGCAGTCCAGAGACATATAATTGGCATTTTTCAACTGCCAAATAACTCCCTCAACTGATCTCTTATGCCTCATACTTCCATTGTCTTTTCTTCCTCCTTTCTTTTTCAGACCATCCCTTCTTCTCTGACTCCTCTTTCAACTTGTATTATCATTACCTAGAGAGTTGATGTGTGCTGCTTGATGCTCTTCTTTACTATTCCTTTTTCCCTCCAACACTTTATCAAACATAATTGTCACAAAGAAAATATTTAATCCAAGAAGTTCCAGTGAGCTGCTAATCAACTAGTACAAAATATTCAGCTACAGAATTCTAAAAGGTCTCCCACGTCCCATCCTGTCCTCTGTTACTTGCCTTCCTTTACTATATCAGGACTTGTCTGTTGACAATTTTACTAATTTGACTGATTAATGGAGAAGGTTTTATTTTATTTTGACCAACAGTTGTACTGATAGAGTCTCATCACTGTTAACTCAGTTGCATTGACGTGAAGATACAAGTGGGCAACATCTCTTCGGTCTCGGTTAGATCATGGAAACTGCTTTCCATCTTGGGAATCAGAGCTGCAAAATTTTGTCTTGCAAAATTATGTGACATAAGAAACCTCTACTAAAGCACACAGAATTCAATAGGCATGTATATAACCCTCTGGTACCTCCATTGCTATGGTGTTAGATGGTGTTGATGTGATACAAGCCAAAATGGTGAGGTCACTGCTCCAACAGGAACACAGTAATGAGGTCCAATATCCACAAAGAACTTGCACTCACATGTTATTGTTCTGAAGTCAGTTAATGATGAACATGGATTAACTCCTTGTGCCTTATGGACATAATATCAGGGTTTGTACAGAGACACTGTAGGGATTTTAGGATAGATTCTATTCTTTAAGATAACATAGTATTGGAAAGGAAAGATCTTACACAGTATTAAAAATGTGTTGAATTCCTGACTCTGCTGCCAAAAATCAGCCATCATTTTACATGCAGTGCCTTGGAATTTCAGGCCATGCCTGCCTTGTGTGATCCCACGCATGTGCTGAAAATAAGGAGAACGTGATAAGGCAGCAGAAACATGAATCAGCTTTGATGTGAAAAGGGATCTTGACTCTCTTATGCTGCTGAGTGTTTGTGGGCACCAAAGAGAATATGGTAAGTTTGCTCAGCAAACTAAAGGTGTGACATTAATACAAGTTACCCAACACTAGAGTCTTCCATACAGCCACAGCTAAAACAAATCTGTTTCTCCACTAATTAGCTTAAAGCCAGCATAGCTATGTTGCTTCTCCTACTGCCACATTTTCTTGTGCACTTAATGATCTAATCACATCCTCCTTTTTCTAGAGGGCCTTTGCCTCATTCAGTGCCCAGGATGGATGCGACTCATTGAATAGGCATCTGTAGTCTGACAGTTTGTCTTGGATTTGCCTGGAGCTGAAGATACATCCTTTGATTATATCCCTGGCTCTGCTGCAAAGTTTCTGTGCTAGGGTACTGGTCTAGTCACTTAAACCAAACAAAGTGGGCACAAAAAACCCTCTTCTTTTTTTTGCTGTGGGTATCTGATTGTAATGACTTGAGATCTCATTTGTGAAAGAGCTAAGTACTCATTACATGCAACCGAGGCAGAATGCTGCAAAATGCTAAATACTCTGAAAAAGAGAGACACTAAGAGGTTCAAAATTAAAATTAACAAGACAGTGTCATCCATGGTCTCCCTGGACTCCCTTTCCTGTATCCAAAATATTTCTTCTGGCATAGGGACAGTGTGACAGTAACAAGTACATATCTGAGAAATGGTAGTTTTGATGTTTCAAATCTCCATTAGGACAAAAGGAAAATCATTCTCAGGTCTGAAGGGTGGATCTCTGTCTCATACAGGTTCCAGGAGTTTAGGCTCTCCTATGTAGTTGCTCAAATCAGCAGACTTTTGGTACTTCTAGATCATTTGTCCACTCAGTTCAACCAAGAAGGCTTTGCCCTTCATGACTTAATCAAAACTGAAAAATTGCAGCCAAAAACTTCAGTTTTGACAGACCTTTTCTTGTCAGACAACTGTTTTGTACATATTTCCTGTCTGAACTGCTGAGACTATGGCAGGACTCTGGGGTGTGCATGCCAGTCACACTGTACAAGTTTATGTTTGCAAGAGTTGTTGCTCTGGGAGAAGTCAAATTAGGCTTGCAAAGGCATGTCTGAAGTTCATCTGAACCCTTCTGTGTCAGCTACAGATGCTCCACAGTTCCAGGGGAGCTGTTCTGGCTCAGGTCATCATGCCTTGCTACAGACACAGAGGGTGACCAATTTCCTTGGTAAGCCCAGTAATTCTGGGCCATCCATCCAACCTCCAGGCCCTCAGGTTTGCCTAGAAGGCTACACTGCTTCAGGCTTAAAGTAGTCAATGGATACACGTTCCATAAACAATTTGAATGAAGATGGCACCTATACAAATGTCAAAGCTTTATACCTTCTTCACATACATACATCCCTGTCCATACCAAATCTTAATTTCTTCATCTTTAAGGAGAAGACAGTGTCTCAGAAGAGAGATCACCTGTCCTTCAAGGTGATGTCCAAGGGCAGCAATGAGCATCCTAAGCAGCCCTATTTAGTAGGCATTACAAAAGCAGGTGTAATCAAAGCTGTTCCAAGGAGAGGAGACGCTCATCTCATCCCTCTTGGACTCCAGCCAGGTATTTCTATATCCTTTTCCAGCAAACCTTCCCACTTTTAGAAGACAACAAAATTTAGGCAAGACTACAAAAAGAGATGGAAAGATTTCAGGAGGCTGTGGCAGCAACTCCAGCCTTTGCTGTCTGGGTTCTGTGCACATCACTTCTAACAGGGATCAGTGCAACCTGGTATTTAAATAATATTACCGTGGGAGCGGCTCTTTTCTGCAGCATGCTACAGTTTCTTGTACAGCGTCAAATTTGGGATCATTTTGACATCTGGTCTGTAGCACTCATTCATCTGCTATAACTGAGTAGGTGTTGGGTGGGGTTGGCAAGAGAGACTTGTTTAAGTGTTTGTTTTCATCCTGTAGAGGAACGGCAGAGGCAGTTCAGTAATTAATTAAATACTCATCTTAAAGGGAAAAAAATAAAAATAATAATAAAAAAGTGTGTGCTAATATTCTAAAGAAAAGGTGAATAAGGCAGTTGTCACTTCTCACTGCTGAAATGTGGGGACATTTTTCCCATTTCTGCTTGGTTCCATTTGTTTTAGGATGCCTTCCTCATTGGGCTGGCACTCTGGTTTCTATTCCTGACTCAGCCAATTGCCTCCTGGCTGAATTTGGATAGGTCACTCCATCTTTTCTGCAGCAGTTTCCCTCTCAGGAAAATGCAGCCAAAGTAAGACACTTCCTTTTTTTTAACTTTGAAATCTGCTGATAAAAAATGCAACAGGATAGGTGGCCAATATCATTACTACCATTGCATTAATTTGTGGTTATTCTATTCAAATAATCATCATTTTAAATTAACCTTTGCTGTCATCTGCTCATAGCACAAGAAAGGATCTGAGCACAGTGGAAACAAATCCACAACTTCTCTGGCTGACTCCCTGTGTCTTTTGGGAACTTGTTTCTCTGATTTCACTCAGAACAGAGCACAAAAATACTTCTCCATGTTTAACTGTCTGCTCATAATCTTCCCACCATTCACAAATGCATGGTGAACTAAGCAACCATGTCCTTCCCTGTGAGTGACTAGAGAATGTTCCACCTGCTCTGTTTTAACTTCTGGACAGACCTTGGTATTAATTTCCTTGCCCTAGGACAGTGACTCCTGCTGTTCTGTTTCCTAGTCTACTGGGATGCAGTTGTGCTTTCTGTTTAGAAATCAGTTTTACCCTGCTTGGTGATCAGTTTATGGACAGAGAAATTACTGATAACGCTTGAAAATGCCTTCAGTAGAACATCTATTTGCAAATGAACCAGATAACCACAGAAACAGGGGAACTCCCTATGTATAGCAAAATACAGTCATTTTTGTCCAACATGTCCTGTGAGGTTCTGACCACCTGCACGAAACCCTGGCACAGGCAAGGATGCTCGGAGCAGCTTGCAAATTGCTATTTTGTGACTGGCAGACATGAATGCCACATTCATTAATCCCAGAATATGTTTAAAGATGTGCACCGAGCTATGGAGATTACACAGTCTGTGCTCGTGAACAGAAAACTGTGCGATGCAGCTTTTCACTTTCTTCTTTCCCCTTCTCATGTACACTCAGCAAGAGATGTTAGCCCAGGAGTCTGTGTAAGAGAGTTTGTGGGAAGGCATTGGATATTGAATGCTTTGTATTTTCTGGTGGCCTCTAAAGCCTGGAATCTGGCACTCTCAGAATTTAGCAATTTTGCACCTAAGATTATCAGTCCTGTTATAAAAAAGTCAAATCCTCGGCTTTCAAATGCAGTTTCTTCTAAAATACTCTCTTAGAGAAGACCAGAAGCATCCACTGGGGACACAAATTAAGAAGAACAAAAGGCAATCTCCTTTGTTTTGTTTTGTTTTGTTTTGTTTTGTTTTGTTNTCTTGTCTTGTTTTGTTTTAGATAACAAAAAAAATTCAGTGTTGGTAATATCACCCTCAAGATATCTACCATTTTACTCTTTGCCAGGGAAAGGTGGAGGAATTAAATGGATTTTACTTGTAGATCAGGTTAGGCAGAGAGGTTTCATATGATCATTTCTTAGCTTGCAGACTAAAGCATGTAGTGTATGTTGGAACTAAATTCATCTTCGGTTTCTCTACTCTGATTTCTGTCATAATAAACTTTAAGTTTCTTCTCTAAATTATTTCCCTCTCTGTAATTTCCTCTGGTGACTCCTGGACCCTGAAGTGCCAGTAGCTGCAAAATTACAGATAGGAGTATTTTGAACTTCAGTCATTCACAAGAAATTCATAATCCTGACATCCCACAAATACTGTATTTGGTGTGAGATGAAAGGAATTTATTCACTGCTTTAATCATGTCCTATTCATTTCAATAAACGAGGATTCCTCTTTATTCAAGCATCTCTCCGTTTCTTTCTTGCCCACTAGAGGACTGACAAAATTTCAAATAACTCATAACAAAGTGAACACATTTTGCAGCAGAACATGATCACTGCAGGAGTAAGAAAAGGAAAATGCACAAGAGGAGTGAAAGGAACCTTTGGATTACAAAATTTAGTAATTTTTATAGAAAAAAAACGAAATGAAGGCTCCAGTACAGATTTCCTTAAAACTGGATCACGGCTTTGTTGTAAGGCACTAAGTCCCATTTTTGTACAGTCTTCTCTTTTGTCTCTCTCCTAAGGACCAACCCTGGGTGAACCTCACTGTGCCAGCCCATGCTGAGCTGAATGATATTTTCTGTCACTTATAGAATCTTCAAATCATAGAACAGTTTGGGTTGGAAGGGACCATAAAAGGTCATCTAGTTCATCCTGCACCAGGGAGTTTCCATTGAGTATCAAAATATAATTCCTCTTATCAGCTTTAGACTTTCTGGCTTTATGTTTCCTTTTGCATTTCTGATCTTTGTGAAATCATTGCCCTGGCTAGTTCGGTATGCAAAGGCAGGGAAATAAACATGGAAATAGGCAGGATTGATGCTGCAGCCAGTTCTAGCCAAGAATTTAGAAAAGCTGAGTCTTCCAGGAATAACAATGGTTTCTTTTTTACAAACTTAACACTGCTACACAAAAAAAATTCCTAATATTGTGGCAGAGCAAAACGAAAGATTGAATTTATTTTCCCAACTATATTAATTATATAATTTACTTTTATGATATGCTCCATCTCTTCTCTTAACAAACCAGTTCTTCTGGTGCATTTTGTGTCTGTTCTGTGTTTAACTCTTGTTCAACAGTGTGACCAGACCAGTTCACTGGGGTGAGGACCTGGCTGTGTCAGGGGACCCCCCTCTCACTGTCCTCCAGGTTCTGGTGCTGCCTGGAGCCTCTCCAGCTTTGCCTTCAGACAATCAAGCACCACTGCTGCCCCTTCCACTGCTGCTCTGCTCTTACATGGCAAAGAAAATAAGAGAGTTCAAGAGGTTTTTCATAACCTGAGAGTGTTTTCAGAGAACACAAAATATTTCGTCTCATATTTGGCACTTTCCGTGTTAGCAAAGCAATAAAATTAATGTCACCTTTCTCTTCATCTCCGTTTATTTGAGTCCCCAAGTTATTCAGGGTCGTCTCGCCCTGGATGACCAAGGGGTCAGATAATTTTCCCAATGTTGTTACATTTGTATGTCTCACCTTATTGTTCTGATAATTCATCAAAGGATTCTACTGCCTTCCTTGCCAACCTTTCGCTCTTTATTCCTGCAACACTTGCTTTGTTTTGTAAAACAGATCTAGGGCAGAATTCTGCATCTCACTTCATGATTACTAGATTTTCTTAACAACATCTTCTGAGATAAATTATCAAAGACATTCTGAAATTTCCTTAAACATTTATATTAAATGGCTCTGGCTAGTCACTGAGATCTTCAAAATTTTTTTAGGAAGTTATAAAAAGCATGTTTCACTGTTACTGGATTAGCCATGCTCAGCATTAAGCAGATATTTTAGTTTGCTAACTTGTATTTCAACATTTCTTTCTTTCTCATTTGGTTGAGATGATCTTGATCTTAAAGTAAAATACATGCAGTGTTCCATTGCTTTGGTATAGCAGGATAGCCTATTTTTAAGGGAAACTTGCATGATTTTGTTAACAGCTATCAGTCTTGATTGATGCCATCTGCTCTGGGAGGTTTGTTACTTTAGCATGTCAATCCTGCAGTTTCTCTTCTGATACCTCAGTGTTTGACAGGCACCCATCTACAGTAATTAAATAGAATATCTAGAGACTGACTGTATTTTCAATTGGTAAAGACTGATGGGAGGATGTGATATAGTCTCCCTAATTGTATCTTGTCATTTTAAACTGCCCCTTTGATCCGGCAAATTCACTAATTCTGGTTTAGATATTTAAATTTCTCGTTTGTTTGTAGAAATGTGTCGCTTTGCATTTGAAATATCCTCTCAGTCCTCCTGTTTCCCGCCTTTCATTTTTCCCTTGCCAGTTTACGTTCCTGTCCTTTGGGTTAGCCAGGGCTAGATTTCGTTTTCCTGAAGGTTACCTGTTTGGTTCATCATGCTGTGTTTGTTTTTTCTAGCCTTCCTGCTTCCTTTTTGGTTTCGGGGTATGCATACCTTCTGTGATGCAATTAGGGTATGCTTAAGTAGTTCCATGTTGAGGGTAAAGATTGTAATGCCTTCATTTCTGACTCCTTCTCTGCACTTCTTTCCAACCCTCTCCTCCCTCCAAGTGCAAGAAATTTAAAGGATTATATTTTAATTGTAGTGCAGTTTAAGTGTTATATTGTTATTAGCCTTCCATCTGCACCCCAGGAGGCTTTATATGATTTTTTTCAGCATTTTGTATTTCTCTTGTTTCGCCAGTGTGGGGGGGTAATTGTGTATTAGCTTCTTTGTTTAGGACTGGCCCAGACCCAAGTCTCTACACTTCCAGAAACTGTATGAGCGCAGTTGTGACACAAACAAGCAGCAAATACAATTTCAAATAAAGGTCCTGCCAAGGCGCTTTGAAGGGAAATGATAAATTCAGATTGGTCAGACCATTTGATGCTGGAGTAGGCTTCAGTGAGTTCAAGGGCTCTAGCAGGGTTTTGGAAAAATCTGGGTGTGTTATCAGCCTGGTGCTCTCTAGAAAGGTAAAGAGTTGCTTTGTTTTGTTTTTTTTACACCATGATCCTGTTTAACCATGTTTGCTAAACAAGAAACTGAGAAAAAAGAGTAAGAAAAATCCTGGTTTAAGACCAAGAGACACACATGCTTTGTTTTAACATCCCTCTGCCATGGTAGGACAAACTGCTTTAATCAGTTTCAAAAACCATGCATGGCTCTGGAACCCAGAGGAAAAATAGAGGCATTTAAAGGAAAATGCCCAGAGCACTGAGAAGTGAAGGAAAGAGGATCAGGGAGGAAGGATGTGACATCTTGCCTTCTGCTCACACACTGACAGGAGGAATATGATCTGTACAGCAAGCAAAAATTAAGGAAGGGTCAGGCAAAAAACTCAAAATATGAACAAATGGTTTCCACGTAGAGCCACGTATGAATGACACCAGATCACTGGACTGCAAAGATGCAACCAAATCCACACAGGTCCAGCTGGGGGACTTAGGGATGTTCCAAGTCAGGATGGCTGATCCAGTTCCATCCCAGTTCCCTTCCCACGAGTGAGCATGGCAGCCAGGTGGGGGCTGTGCACCCTTCAAGCCACATCACCAGTTTGGGAGTCTCAGGAGCACAGCAGGTCATGAATCCCACTGCACACGGTGGAGGCCACTTCAGAGAGAGCAGCACCAGACTTCAGCACAGTGGGATGGGGCCTGTTTCGCTGTGGATAACTGAAGTCAATGGAAAACTCTCCTTCCTGATGTAACTGCAGGAGTGACAGAGAAGAAGCAGCAATCTCCAGCTTTATATTGAGTTCTCTGTGGCCATGGCAGTAAGACAACATTACATTCACTGGAATTCAGCTTTGAAAGGAGTTGCATAAAAGAAAATAATAGCGCCACCATATTTTCTAGGAGAAAATGAAAGAAGAATTTTTTTTTTTTGAAACTGACCCTTGGCAGCCTGTTTAAAAGAGCTTGAAACCATCTGAACTACACAAGAAAAAAAAAATAAAAACATGCCCACAAGGGCTGAAAAATCACTTCAGTAATAGATAGCTTTTAACTTTACATCAGAAAATGTTTGGCAGGCATAATTTTAAAGTGTTAGGAAAATGTGTGTGATGACTGCTTGGGTGAAAGAGCAAATGTAGTCCACAGTGAGATTTATCAAATGTTCACATAAGCAATGAGAATCTGGCAGGGCCAGCCGCCCATGGAGAGGGGCAAAGAGGATCACAGCTCTAAACTTTGAAAATTTAATGAAGCCCACTGACTTCTCACAGGAATTTTTTTTAGCATGTGTCATGGGGATGCTAGTGAGCAGAAGGCTATGACAAAATGCCAGCTATAAGGCATAAGGGAAACAAAGCACTCCAAACCCCACCAAAATCCAAACCACCCTTTTTCTTTTTTAAAGCTGCAAACATTCTTGATGTCTCAACACCCCTGAGCATCCTTACATGTTATCAATCACACAAACAAGCCTGTTGACCTGAATGGGGTTATCAGGAGTCTTCCAGGATTGGCCTCTTTTCACAGAGACCAGAAGAGCACCAAATTTCCTGGGGCTGGCACAGGAATAGTACAGAGGCTTGAGCTCCAGTGGAAGGAGCAGACAGTGCAGTCTGGGGAATTCATGAAAGCAGGAGCTGACTATCTGTTTACAAAGGGAAAGAGGGACATCAAGGAAAAAAAAAAAAAAAGGAGCTAAGGGGCTAGGGAGGAAATGCAGTTTAAAGAACAATGTAGTTTTCCTTAGTTTTATGCTACAAATATCTAAGCAGCATGCTTTTGTTATTCTGCTGGAATAGCATCCTATCGAAGTGTATTTTTCCGGCATCTTTTGGGGCACAAGAACATTTAAGAAAAAAGGTTTTATAGTTCAGACGCAAGGTAGATCTCTCCTCCCACTGCTTGACACACGACCCTTTTGCAGCAAGCGATGACACCTGGGAAGGTGTGTGCTTGGGAGATTCCTTGGAGTGTGGGGCTGTGACAGCATGGTACACCCCTCCAGAGTACTCTTGGCTCCTGTGTGTCAGAAATGAGGCACCAAATGACGCATGCACACCCACCCAGAGTGCTCCTGGCTCCTGTGTGCCAGAAATGAGGCACCAAATGACACATGCACACCCATCCAGAGTGCTCCTGGCTCCTGTGTGCCAGAAATGAGGCACCAAATGACACATGCACACCTGTCCAGAGTTCTCCTGGCTCCTGTGTGCCAGAAATGAGGCACCAAATGACACATGCACACCCATCCAGAGTGCTCCTGGCTCTTGTATGCCAGAAATAAGGCATCAAATGACACACCCAGGCAGTAAGGTGCCCCAGACCTGGCGTGGGCTTTTGGAGAGTGATAGAGGTGCTAGAAATATGTAAAAGCCAGGCTTTGCTGAAAACGTCAGAGGAGGGAACCAGATGGGCGAGTCTTATGCTCCTTGTAAGAGCCTTGACAGGTTGTGGATAATTAGTTTGTGTAGATTGGAGGCGAGCCAGCAATACCTTGGTCTAGATCCCACACGTGGGAAGTACGAGTGGGAGTCAGGGGTACCTTGTATCTCCCAGGAACAGGCTGTATCCTACGTGTAAAAAGTCACAATTTGATCCTGCTTTTTCACTTTCATCAGGACTGTGCTGACTTTCCAAGTCCCCAAGGATACATGAAAGTCTTATGTCTGTTTGACCCAAATTGTTAGTAACTCATACTTTCCATATGAAGCTCACCATAAAATAACAAAAAGAAATTACCTAATTGAATATGTTTGGAGCCTAATATCAGAGAAGTGTAACAAATAGGAAACAGTCAAGCACCATACAATCAAAGACATAGGGAGAAGTTACAAATTTCAACACACATGGAGCTGCCTTGTGGAAAAACAATCAAACCCACTACATTTAATATGGCTATGCATCTAGAATAATTTCCATCTAGACATGGAGAAACACTTAACATATTTTGCTTGAGATTTTCTCTTTATATTTTCTGGAACTAAAAGGGAAACTGTGAAACTCTGCAGCCAAGTGATTAGTCTAAGGTCATAGGGCAGGAGATCTGGAAGAAGAACGTTGGGGTCTTAGTAATGTACTTTAACCACAAGATCATCCTTCAGTCTCTTTCACGCTGACGACTTTGAAACTAGCTTTAAAAGATCCAGTGAGAAGTGAGATGGGAGTGATAGATAGCTACACTAGATAGCCAAAGGCAACAAAAAAGATTAGAGACATGTGGGGGTATTTCTAAACAAAAAGATTAAAACCAGAACTATTTCATTTAGAAAGGAAAACAGTAAAAGATGATGAAATTGAGGTATGTAAAATAATGAATGGTGTGAAGGAGAAATCAGATGCCCTTCATAAAACAAGAGGGCACCTAATGGAATTTAAAAAGGTATTCGCTTATAAACGAATAAGGATATCACTCTACAGCTTATCTCTCAGCAACCTGTGGAACTCTCAGTTGCAGGACATTGATGCAAATACTTGAGGAAGACTAAGGAAAAAAGCAAAGACTGTACGCAGCCAGTAATAAATACAGATTTTTGAGTTAAAGAAAATGCTTCTTCAAAGCCACAGTTTTCCCTGAAAGAGCCACCTCTCTTCCTGAGAAAGGGCTAACTGTTTTATTCCTGACCAGAGTTCTTTCCAAACAAGAATGCTCCTGCCTACTGGTTTCTCAGGAAGTCTCTTCCTTGAAACAGCATTACCAGCCTTAGAAATTCACTTTTCTGCTAATAGCAAAAATCATGTCCTTATTTTGCCTCCAGGAATCCCAAGCTATTTTTGTACCACAGAGGCCACTGTAAGGAAAAGCTGGAGGATATGGAAGGTTGCACTTTCTTATTTTGTCTCTCAGCTCACATCTGCAGCCATCTTGAACTCCACTGCTTCTTTCCTCCTTCTGCAGAGCCAAGCTGCAGATCCAAGTAAAATTCCACCTGGATCTCGTCAGTGACCATCTCCTGAATGCCTAGAATAAACCCACTGTCCTTTTGTTTGTCCACAAAGGAAGGAGTCCTACCCGCCCCAGCTCTCCCTTTTGACTCTGAATTCCTCCACCGGACTTTCACCAGTCTCCAAGGCTCTCCCGAACTTCTTTGCATCTGTGAGCCTCCTTTGATAAGCAAGGTGTAAATTGTCCTCTGCCCATTTAGTCAGCCTTTTTCTCATTTTCTCCTGTAATGGTCTTCATGCCTTCACCCACAGCTACCAGCTGGGACAGCTGCCCTGCCACCACTACAGTCCCTCTCCCATACAGATGTTAAGCCTGCCAAACCCCTTTCCTGCCATCCCACTTAAAGCAGAACAGGCTGCTATAGATACATGGTGCCAAACCTGCCCGTCACCGGCAAGCCAGGAATGTCTGTTTACCTTGCGTGAGTGGTCCTTAGCGCCTGGATTATCTCTCCTTAGTGTTTAGAAAAGATTTGGTGTAATGGGTACATAATGGACTACAGGAATGATAACGATCTGTGAATTATTCAGCACTGGTCCCCCGCGCTGAACGGATGGCCCATCAATCTCTCTTAGGGCAACTTAACTAAACCTCTAGGTGAGTCTTGCCTTGTTTAGAAAGCAGTACATCTTGGGAAGAGCCGTATTTTAGCTAGAGACCCCCATTTCGTTCCGTTCCCTAGATCCTGGCGAGCCGGGCGCTCCTTCCTCATTCCCTTGACAGCTCTGTCATCATGCTGATGGACCTGGACTCCCTTTGTGAGCTGCGCCACGCATCTCTTCCACCTAATGCCGCCGCCAACTTCAGTTCACAGAGGGAAATAAAACCGTTTTAAGACAAGCAAACTTCCAGCTACTTCGGCAGCACCTGGATTCTTTGCTTTCCAAGAGTTATTGGGAGTTATACTCAACGCCTGCCGCTCCTCTCCTCTCTTCTCCCTGCTGTCCTGGTAGCACTGAGAGCAGGAGATGACATTAATTGTTGAACACCTGCAGTGCTCTGCTGCAGAAGGGGAGACGGTCCTGCCCCACCAGGATTTATAGACTGGCCATGCAGGCAAATTAGCGTGACTGGGTGACTGGATGATCGAGAGGATGTTTTAAAGTTATGTTTGTAAGAAAGTGAGGAAAAGAAAAAAGAAGCGCTTTTTGCTCATGTATCCTCGCTAAATCTTCCCTCTCCTTCTTAGAGAATGTGTTGAAAATAAAGTGAATGCCACTAAATAAATCATAGGAAAACCGTAAGCATTAAAGGTCTAACTTGGAAAAAATGAAGAACTATAGAAAGAGAAATAGTTTTGCAGCTGGAACGAAAATAAACTAAGGATCCTATGAGAGGAGCAAATCCCCCCATTGACAAAACTTGTTTTCACTGATTATAAAAACAGATATCGATTTTTTTTTCTGTGAAAAATTCAGTGTTTATGTTTCTGTCAGTTGGCGTTTTTCAAATTTCTATCTAAGGAACATTCAAAATAAATAGTGGTTTTCGGGTATGGAAATTGATTGGTGACACACACAAACACACACACATATATAAATGTGTATATTCTTTTTAAAAGCTAACTATTTTGTTCACTGACAGAAATGTTGATGAAAACAAACGTAGTCAATCATAGCCTATTGGTCACATCTAAGGTACCTTTTTGGAAATATTCTCCATGCAGCCCAGGTTTCAAAGGTATGCACAAAATAGAGTATTACCAAATTTAAGGTCTCACTTTCAATGCTGCATCTTCTAGATAATGCATCCCAAAATGTTCTGGGAAACTGCTGCCTAAACAGGCCCAGTTTTTATCTATGTTTATTGTCATTTAGCTTGAATAGCTACTTCTTTCCTCTCTGGGATTCACTACCTGTGTGACTTCACAGGGAATTTTCATATCACTTTGCAGACTACACATTGCTAAAAAGGACATTCAAGCCTCTTGTAATCTCCTTTCAAAAGACAGACTGTCCATTCCCCAGTCGTCCTTCTAGCTGTGGTTCCAGTTTAAGCAATCTTCCTCAGACATGAGCACTTGGAGATGCACACTGGGCTATAGATTGCGTTTCACCCGTGACTTATGCAGAAATATTAATATTTCCTCATGTCTGCTGGAGATATTTTGCCTGGGACAATCTCCTATCATTTCTGCCTGATCCAATCACTATGCAGCTTCAGAGATCATCTGTGAGAACAGAAAGCTGACAAGTGAGGTCTGGCAAAGGTCTTACAGGGGGTAGGACCTTTGTCAGGTCCTACAGCAGCAGGAGGCAGTTTTGTTCCCACGCCAGCAGCCTGTTAGATAGAGGCAACCAAAGTCACAGAGGCAGAAGTGGGATGCACATGTCTGTGACTCTGTCCTGCAAATCATCCTGAATTATGCCAGGGAAAATAAGGGAAAACCCAGAGATGCCTATACTGAACCTGAGGCTTGAGGCAGAACTGAGTCATAAACATTGGCTGAGGGGGAAGAACCACAGATGTAAAGGTCTTGTCTGAGAATGAGAAGCAGAAAGAGCCATTAACCTGCATGAGATAGAACTCCTTCTCCTACCACCTTCGAGCAACCCTGCTATTCAGAGGTGGTTTTTCAGTTTTGGGGTTGTTTTTAAGGCTGTTCCAGTGCACTGGGCAAGGAAGACTAGTTGAGTAAAAGCCACTAAATAATTTGTCAGGATGAGCTGTCCTTTGCCCCAGCAAGCACTCCTAAACAGCAAGCACTCCTAAACTTTGTATCCCTCACCCGCAGACTTCGGCTGAGTATAAACCACCTGCAAAGCTGCGTCTGCACGAACCTGCCAACCACATCAAACCGTGCCTTGCATGGCCAGTGGGGGTAGGCAGCCAGATGAGGAGCTGTCAGGAAGAGGTTATCAGGTGAGCCATTCACTTCATAAACACGGGATTACGACTCAACTTTCTACAGCATCAGCTTTGGCTCATTTGGATATGGGATGTCGGTCATTTGATTTCTGGATTAAAAGCATGATTAAAATACACATTAGAGAACCCAAGATTATTAAAGCCACAGCATACATCATCAATATGGAATGTGCTAATGTCTTTCACTTCAAAATTTTTTTGAAGGTGTTATCAGCTAGGAAGATAGTAGCTACTCCCTTCTCCTGCCTATAGACATTCTCTAAACATACATACTCAATTTACCAAAGTAGTAGGGAAAGAAGAGATCTCTGCCTGCATGAGTAGTAAAGGTGGGTAAACTAAAAATGAAGATGTACATTTTATATTTGTCTCATTCTAAAATCAAACTTCTTTCTTTAAAAAAATGTATTCTGTAGAAAGCTGGACAACAGAAATTTGTACTTTAACACAGGAAAACAAATTAATGCTTTGTGAAACAACACAGAAGTCAACGGCACTATACCAGAGATGAATTTTACCCAGGCTGTAAAAAGAAAACATAAATGCAACACAGACCAACAGAAAAGATTCCATTTAGAGTAAGAATTATGTTTCTGTCAGAAAAAAAACCCAACAACTAACTAAATTTATTTCCTGGAAGGAGATCCAACTTGGCTCCACTGCAACAGCGTAAAAGGATCCAAAATAAGTAACAGCAGGCATCTCCGCTAAAATTTGCTTCTGATCAACATTATTTTTCCTCTGGAACAAGAGAAGAGTTGAACACATACTGCAAGTGAGGCACAGTAGTTTTCTGCACAGAACATGAGAAAGGAGGCTAAAGCTCTGGCATTTAAAACTCTGTTCAGTCAGGGAGCCAGTACAAGGTCTTAAACAAACCACATGTGCTCTGTGGAGCTAATCCCCAACTAAATGCTTTCTATTTCAGACATACAAACTCAAATTGGAGGGGGGAGGGGGTGGAATAGTCTTAATTACACCCAAATTCTATGCCTGCTTCCCCACATACGAGGATGTCAGGTCAGACCCTCACTGCAGTGATGTCAGCCCCCTGAAGTATCAGCATCTTACTAAATTCATCTGATGACAGGAAAGCAGGAACTTTATACTGTGCCTTAGTGGTGGCAGTCTGTACATACCAGCACACATTAATAAATGAAGAGTAAAGCACCAGAAGCACACTCTGTACATCTGTGTCTGCTTTATGGTACCCTGAAAATATTTGTAAAGTGGCTGGAATACAGAAAGCAGAAATTATCATTCCTTCCCAGCTAAGCTCATGTGAAATGCTATCTGACTGTGACTGGCAGATCTGGTATTTTGTTAATTGTGAGGGACCCCACTTTGAATAATGTACAAACATTTGTTATGATCAGTGAATATTTCCCTTCACATCGCATTTTCTCCATACATAAACTTACCATAATCCAATAAAGAGCCTATGTGAGCAAATCTTCTACATGCAGCCTTTCCACTACATAGGGGAAAGCCTGGCTGTTTTTGAATACGATGTTCATGCAATTTTTCATTTCTGCCTAAGTGAGGTCTGCAATGAATGGAAGTTTTCCTCATGCAAAATCTTACAGTGGTCTTAGGGTGTTCCAACATAAAACTGAAGGTTTCATTCAGAGACATCTAGTAAGAATTGCTTCTCAGAATCCAGTAAAAAAAACCTGCACTAGACATGAAGAAATCGTTCATTAAAAAAAATCTCACAATATCAAAACCCAACTATGGAACTACGCTGAAGTGACAAATGAAATTGTGATGGGAAAAAAAAAAGAATAATCAAAAGCCAACTGAGTCCTAAAGTTACACAGTAATGTGTCTTTCAAAAGTGGATGTACACCAAATACTCCCCCTAAAATCTTGCATCTAATTCACTCATGGTCAAAATAGAATTTACATTGAGTACATTGAGTCAGTGTTTCTAAGGGGCAGAGGAGCACATAAGGTCCAAACTTGACTTAAATCCAGAAGAATTCCACTGAAATCAATGGTTACAGCAGTGCAAATCAGCAAGAGATCTAAATCTGTCCTAGCTGATTCCAGATCTATCTTTTATTTGCTATATGGCTTCAGGCAAGTCAGTGACCTTCTTTTTATTTCTCAGTTTCTCCATCCGTAAAATGGTGATAATATTGTTGTAATACATGAAGATTGGGGGGACTAATTAGTTCTCTAACACGGTCTGGATATGGAAATTTCTCGGGATCAATGATTTTTAGTCACCTCCATCATCTTTATTGACTCATTATAATCTTAATACTTGGCTTTTTGCTTGCTTGCATGTTCCTCTTTTAAAAACCACAAGCCATAGCCTGGTATCCTTATTCAAGTTCTATGCTGTTTACTTCCATGGGAGGATTCACATGAGAAAACGGAGTACAAAATTTGGAATTGGCCTCAACAACAAACGGTGAGGCTATTTCAAACAAAACTCATAAATCACTGCATGAAATTAATACCGCTTACATTCGTTTTTTCAAGAGCACAGTTTATTAACTGATGCCCAAACAACCAGGGCACAAACAAGAAAGTCGCAAATGTTTCTTCACCCTTATTTGAACAACGCACGCTGCACTGGCATTTGAAGGGACAACCGGTTTTGTTCAAACAGTTAAAGCGGGGAAAAAAATAAATAATGAAGAACAACCCAACCTGAAAACACCCTAACGTCTGACAGCTCTGAGAGGGACCTCTAGCGTGTGCTAGAACATTTTGTGTTGTGCTTCGGGCGCAATTAATACACCAAAATCACCGCAGTCATTTTGAACGGGCAAAGGGAAGTTTCGCCAAATGCCTCCGACCCGCGGGGCCTGCATCCGTCCGCGGGCCGAGCATCCTTCCGCGGGCGCTGCCGAACCTCCCCCGCAACTATTAACCTGACACTTTTTTTCTTTTTTTTTTCTTCTTTTTTTTTTTTTTTTTCCCCTCAAATATCCNCCCCCCCACTGCCCAGGCCCGCAGCGCCCAGCCCCCTTCCACGGCCCCCGCGGCGCTCGGGGGCAGCTCAAGCTGGAAAGTTGCGTTCCAGGCCCAGCCTTTCCTCCGGGCTCGTGACCGGGAACAACAATTACGGGAGGCACCAGCCGCACCGCGCTCCCCCCGCGCACCGGGCGCTGCCTGCGGGCACCGGGCGGTGCTGCCCCTTCCTTCCCTTCGCTCCGCTCCCCCGCCGGCCGGGGAGGAGCCGCGCTCCTCGGCAGCCCCCGCCGCTCAGGAGAGGGAAGCGTTTCGCCCATCTTTAATTCTCCCGAACAGTCCGAGCACGCTCGGTGCCTGCAGGGCACGCTCACATAAACTTGTACCGCGCTGATTGGAAACAGGCGGCGGGCGGCTTGCTTTCTTCTTCCTTTTTCTTTTTCCTTTTTTTTTTTTTTTAATTTTTTTTTTTAAAGCCGGCGGTCCCGGCTCCCTCATACGTGCCGGACACAAGGGACGGGGCAGCGCTGCCGGTCCCGGGGGGCACCCGCGGGTGCCGGAGGGAGCGCGGCCGCGGGGGGGGAGAACCGCGGGGCCGCCCTTCCCTTCGCCGCCCCGGCAACAAAGGGCGCCGCGGGGGGCTCCGGAGGGGGCGCGGGCACGGGGGAAGGAGCCTCCCGCACTCGCACAGACACACATACACAATGGCGGCCCCCTCCTGCAGCCCGGCAGGAGGAGAACAATGCCAGGCGCGCACCCCCAGCGCGGAAACACTCACGTTTGAATTGAGCGCATCCCCCCCCGCCCCGCACACGTCGCCGCCGCCCGAGTCCCCCCATCGCGGCGGCGGGGAAAGGAGGCGCCCCCCGCGCGGCCCCCTCCCTCCTTCCCTCCTTCCTTCCCTCCTTCCTTCCCCCGCTCCCCGCTCGCCGCCGCTCCCCGCCCGCCTCCCCGCGGCGCTGCGCGGGTTGCGCGGGGGAGCGCGGCGGGCGAGGCGGCCGCGCCGCGTCCCCGCGCGGGGTGCGAGCGCCCGGCACATGCGTGGAAGCGAGAAGCGCCCGAGTCCCTCCGCACCCTCCGCTGCAAACAACAACAATCCCGAACAGCCCTTACCTGGAACATCGGAGCCGCCAAAGTATCCCTCTTTTTTTTTTTTTTTTTTTTTTT
>VZDJ01007755.1:14818448-14885978 GCA_008694505.1 Cyanoderma ruficeps | reverse complement strand
CCAACTCACACTTCCGATATTTCTCTCTCCCGGCAGCGGTCTGCTCTCCTCGCTACACCAGAGAGAAATGCAATAGCTTGGCTAAGGTAGACAGAGCAAAATACAGAGAATAGTTGCTCCAGGGCTTTGAAACCCCTCAAGGCAAGGATCAGGATACAATTAGCTCATGTCTCTACCTCCAGTCTGAATCAATCTCCGAAATAAAAGTTAAATTAAATTAACTGATCACACGGGCATAAAATTGATCTCCTTCGAAACGTGCATATAGAAAGATATATATATATATCGCGTGTAATTTTTTTCGAATTTTTTTGGTGGAAAAAACAGTCTCATTCCAGCCTACAACTTGCTTTTTACTCTCCTCTTGCACAGAAAAGCTGATTTTAATCGTTGTGATTAGTTTTGATGTAACGTTTCCGCGGGCGATTTCTGCAAATGGATGGAGTGTTTCTTTGCCAGAAGAGGGAAAAGCAGCAGATGATGATAATTATAAGGATTGTTGGTTGTTTCTTTCTTTCTGTCTCTCTCTTTCTTTTTATTTGTATTTAGATCTGTCTCTTCACTTTCCCGAGCTGACCTCACATTGCCATTGCACTAAGGTCGCACAACTTGTTGATTAGGATCACCTCCCGTTTTGATCGAGGGATATGGGATAATTTGGCAGTGGAGCAACACATTTTCTGTTCCCTTGGCTATATAACTTCCCAAATGACGTGTATAAAAATAAGCACATGGAGTCTGCTTTGCCCCAATCAAGTCTGAATCAATGCCTGGGGGTGATACACAAACTCATTTCAAATGTTCAACCATGCAGAATTGCAAAAAGATTGAAGGAGTTGCACTGCATTTTTAAAATTTTTATGTATGTTCCTATCTATATTTATTTTTTTTAAGCAGCAAAATTAAAAGAAAACAAATCCGTGTAAGCAAATCCAGGAATTTACCACTTAGGTTCATGTGACATCTCTCTCCAAATGCTACTAACTTTCCTTCTCCAATTACCCAATTACAACGGAGCCTTGCCTTTTTAATTTTCTTTACCCTGCAGTTTGCAGCTGCCTTCTCCTGAAGATAACGAAACCGTGAATAGAGAAATAATTTACAAATCTTATTCTTGGTCACTTTTCCCTTATTCTACCTTTCTTCGCCTCCCACTCCACTGTATATTGCTTTGTTCAAAGCTACTGTGCATAGAAGCTGTATTAATTTGTTGTTGTTCTTGTTAGAGTGGACTATTTTGTCATAAACCCACGGGTCACCTCCCATTAGTGTCACATCCTCGCTGTATACTTTTGTGAAACGGTATGTTTCTAAGCACTTCACAGTCCATTAATTCAGGGACTTTACTGACATTTCTTAGGAGAAAGACCAGGCTACGAGGCCAAAACTGCCCAGTAAAGCCCCTGAATACAACCGGACTTGTCCAGAGAATATCTGCAAATAGCTTTTTATGAAATGTTTTTTAGTATTTTAGAGAAAGTAACGCAAAATAAAACAATCTCCTTTTCTCCTACGGCAGCTGCTGCAGCCTAAGGAATGACTGATTCTCTTGCTTAAAACACATCCAACCCAATGCATTCTTTTTGGTTTTCCTCTTTTCTTTAAGTGATAAGCCTAATGACATGGTAGGACTTCTCATGTAGGAATCTCGCACCATTTTCGAATGCTTTGTCATTCTGTTGTAAGGAGAACAAATAGGTTAATTAACCAGGAATGGCTGACAGAAATTAAGAGGAAAAAAACCAGAGTAATCACACACTTACATGCCCCAAGAAACGTGGCTTCATCTTCCAATTCTGTTTTTAATATTCTTCCAAAAACTAGTAGCACGCAAGGGGAAAAACTCCCCTCAGCCATATGCGGCTTCCTCAACTGGACTTGTATGAAACAGGATCATTGCAACCCTTACTAACGTTATGCAGCTTGAGCACAGTCATTTTAAAGTACTTAAAGCTGGTTCAACAGTTTAAAGGTTCTCATGGTTTGTCAGTTCACAGTAAAGAAAAATTCCAGTTTTCCATCCAGGTGAAATAAAACCTTACATAAAGTCCAGTACACCTGTGTCGTGACCTAACTTTATTTCTGTATTACAATGTGTCAACACAAAAAAAAATGTTATGGCCCGTGTATGTGACTTTTAAATGCTTCACTGCTCTTCTCTTTCTAATAAATAAATAAAGCCATGCCAGCAGCCTGGCACTCATTAGCGACCTGCATAATACAGAGAAAAATAATCAGTGAAGGAACAAACTTTAATTTCAAGCTAGAAAATGGTTATTATAGTAAAAGGTGAAGAAAAGTAGCAATATAGCATCCTTTAAAAATATGAAAAATACCCTTGTACAGTTATTTTACCTGCAGCAAAGAGTTTATCAAATGATGTCAGCACTAGATAAGAAAAGGTATATTTTCTCATGAAGTAAAAAATCATATTATTTTTTTACCTTAAGGAGGCTCACTTGGTAAAACTTTTTTCTCCAAGACAGAAAATTGTGGTCTGAAGTGGGGTAGGGTAAATGCCCACGGGGGCAGCTGCAAGCCCTTTTGGGTAGATATTGCTGCCTCCGTTTGTCCACCATCGTATCAAGATGGGAGTGTAGCCTGGTTCTTCCCTTTACAGGGGGACCCAAAATATAAAGGCACATGAATAAAATGGAGATTTACTCAAAGAAGTCGGTGTCAACTGCTCTACTGAAGTACTATCTGCATCTCTTTTCACATGCAAATTAAACATTTCCATAGTAAGTCCCCAGAAGAGGAAAGAGACCCTGACTCTGGTTATTCTTTCTTCTCACAGTTTGCAGTGTATCCTCAGCCTTCACTGTCTAAACTCAGGCCTGAATTTACTACTGATGAGGCCAAACTCTGATCTAGGGATGTATTTTGACATCGGTAATGTTTACTAGATATAAATATAACCTGTACAGGCTGCCACGTATATCTAAATTAGATAGCAATGTTTACCTTTATTAACTGCTGGGAGATAATTTGCATACAAAGGAGAACACATTAAACCAAATTCTGTTCCATTTTACTTGGAGTAATCTTTTTTTAAACAGGTTTATATAAACTACAACATGTTTGTGCATTATGAATATTTTACTGATGCTGAATAACAACCTTAATGAGCTCAAACTGAGCTTAATATTTGACTTCTGAATTTTTCCTCAAATCATCACCTGTTCACAATTAGCCTCTGGAAAACTACAGTAGATTTTCCATACCTTTGTTAATATTTACAATTTGGAAAATTGCAGCTTTTGGACAGGCGGGTTTTCCAATGGCTGCAGATCATATGTGTCCACTTGCTAAAGGGCATTATTTAGCTATAATCCTGTCTGTAAACAAGGACATTGGCTCTTTTCAGGAAGGCCCTCTTGTCAGCTTGACCTTCTTTTAAAAGTTCCTTCCTGCAGTTCGTGGACTTCATGTGTGCTGCAGTCTTGTTTCAAAACTACTGAGAAGAGCAGCTTCGTGTGGAAATATAAAGCTAGCAACAGTTGCCTGCACTAGATGTTTTGTCAGTGGCTCTTTCTTCCTTTGAGAAAAGTAGAAAGGATTTTACATTGCATATGAATGGGGGAGATTTGTAAACACAGTTTTTCCAGATTTGTTTTCCCCAAGGAGTGTTAAAAATAATGTATCTTTTTCTTTATTACCAGCAACATTTTGATGCAGTATTTGAAGAAATAGATTTTGTTATTTAGCCGTGAAATGGATTGAACAGTGTGAACCCTACCAAACAGTGGAGTAGCCTAAGCAACATCATCCCTTCTGCATTTGTGAGAATAACAGGGTTTTAGATCCTCTGCAGGAGGGGAACTGAACTTGAGCAGCAACAATGCTTCTACCATATTTCTACATAGTCCTTGTGTACTGCTTGCACTTATGTCCTTTTTGCTGTGACTTAAAGAAGAAGTTCGATGAAACTACTTCTACATGCCAGTACAGCTCCTGGTTATGTGGTTGTCCCTGTGTTTGGCAATGCAAATTCATACAGAAACAGAAAGAGTGGTGGATTTCCTTGTGGATGCCTTAGCTCCAAGAAGTGGTGGGTTTTGCTTGTGGATCCCTTAGCTCCAGCCTCATGTCATGACCAGCTAGGACAGTTCTGCCCGCCAGTCACTGTAAGAGGGGGTGATGTCTCTCTCTGCATCCCAGTACCAAAATCTCTTGTACACCAAGCTCCTTCAGTTATCTGCTTCAGAGAGTAACACGAGGCTGGTTGAGTCATTGTTTTAAGGTCTCTCACTAGAATGGCACATGCAGCTCATTTTTTGTAATTTTATCGTTGGTATGAAAACTCCCAGAATGAATCCCCTTCTCCAGAAACATACATTTTTACAGGAGGAGTGTGCAAAACTCTCCTGGGAGCTTCTTGCTCCCTTATGAAGCTATGGATAATCTTACAGCCTGCATGGGTAATCAAGAGATCACAGAGAATTTTCACAGAAAGCCTCTCTTCAGGTTTTGAGGGCTGTTCTGTGAGTGTTGTTTGGAAGCCTTCAGCACTTCTAAATCTCTCTGGCAGCAATGGAGGCTAGAGGTGCTAAAACCTCTAGCAAATCATGACACTTGTGGATAGGTTAGAAAGGTTAGAGTATTGCCTTTGAGGGTGTAGGATTGAAAATGTGAACCCTGGTGTCATTGTCTCCTATGTGCATACGCATTTATAATTAACTTTGGGAAATTCTCTGCATTTCTCTCACGTTCTCTGCATTTCTCTTCCCTCCCCAGTTATTCTTTCCCCTGAGAAACAGCTCCTCTGCTTGCTTGGTGATTGCAGAGGCTTTCAGGGGGACACAAGAGGATAGTACCACACTCGCTTTGTTTCCTGTCTTCAGACATTTCTGTACAGAAAACCAGTTTCTGCTGCAAAATAGGTGAGAAAGGACCCATTCTACACAACTTGTCAGGGCAGAGACAAATCAGAGTTCACTTCTGCTTCTGGTGTCTTTGACTGGATTTCCCCAATGCACATTGGAAACCTCTACCCCTCACTGCAAGCCAGATGTTTTTTTTTCAGATTAGTCAGTACCCTTTGCAAAAGGATTAATGCACTCTTATGGTTACTGTAAGTTTTTCTGGGCTGGATCATGTGAAATAGCAGCAGGGTTGAATATGGAAAGAGCTTCAGTTGGTCTCACTGTTCAGAGAGACTGTACAGAATTCAGGGCATAACTGATAATGTATCTCATGAGATTGTACAAATTGCTCTAAGATCGTTCCAATTTAACTGCTCAACTCATTCTAATTAAAGACTACACTGAGGAAAAGTGGGTAAAATGTGCTTTTGTGGGTATGTGTGTGTATGTTGGGAGAGAAGGGAAATCGGTAAGGAGAAAAATAAGCATTTGATTAACTTGTTTTGCTGTTTCATATTTCAATAGCCTATAACAAAAAACATGGTTTCTACAGGTAGTATAATCTGCCTAATTCTCACTTCATCTAGTCCAGAAATACTCAGTTTTACTTTGTGGTCCTATTGCCTGAGCCAGAGCTGCTCATGAGAAACCCTATAATACAAAGGAAGTGCCTTCAGAGCACCACAGAAATTTATGTTAGTGTATCTCTTTGTGCATCCTTTGGGTGTCAGAATGTCTCCGCATTCCTACCTGTAAAAACGATTCCCTGAGAACACCTATATACACAGACACAATGAGCAGAGGTATTTGGTGTTGTTAAATAATAAAACACATCAACAACCTTCCCTCGTGTATTTTTAACATTAAAACCACCATTCTCAGAAGTGTTACTCAGCTGTACCTTGAGATTTCAGAAAGGAATTTGACATTGATGTTACAGCATTTTCTTTCAACAGAGATATATTTCGAAACACTCTCCTCCAGAAAGTGTGTGATTCAGCATAACATGGAAATTCATTGAGATCATTATTTGAAGTATGAATATCTACCCAAGAAACCATCCTAGTGAACTGAGGAAATATTTCAGAGGGATACACAATACAGCTGCAAGAGAAACTCAGACTGCGAAATCTGGATTTGGGAGTGGGTACTATCACCTGGGATTTTCAATGAGCTGATTTGGATAACAAAAGGGGCAGATCACAGAATATGAACAGGTCTGTTGCTTCATCCATCCTTCAGAAACAGGGCATTCCAAGCCTTTAGACTTACAAATACTGCTTGTAAGGAGTGACCTGCAGATTTTGGGACCAGACTTATTTTCTAGACTCATTGTGGAGTAAGTGTACCTTGTGAAAAGCATATTTGAAGGAGATGGTCACTACCCTTCTGCTAAAGAAGCAGCAAGCATCTGAACAAAGCAAAAGCATGTTATTGTTCATATTATATTTATGTGGAACAGAAATTATGCTATGATTTCAACATTATACATGAGCTTTGATAAGCTGATGTTGCTAGCATCTCCTGTTCTTTCTTTGTAGAAACAGGAATCTGTGGAAAGAAGTGCTACTTTTCTGTTTTGAATAATTTGGAGAAATCCGCTTTTAAATCAATAATGTTTTTCTCCCAGCCTCTTCCTGAAAAGCAACATTTTTCCCATACTGATTTTATATCACTGTAATTTTCTGGGTTTGCAGGGAATTACACAACCTGGGCTACTCTGGCCACACTTGATGAATGAGTTTATGCAAAGGAGGGAAGTTGTTTAAATGTTAAGGTACTGTGTGTTTCCTTCTTGGTTCCATATATAGTGTATATATCCCAGCTGCAGTTCTGAAGGTAATTTTCATGTTTTCTTAATGCCTCAGTACCTATTTTTATATAAGAAAAATGTATATAGTAGGTAGTGAGTGATAGGAAACAGTTGTTTTTTGTGTAATGATAGCAATCATTGTGACCTCATCACAATCCATATTTGTTAATTTCTTGGTCAAAACCAGTGGCTTACCAGAAGCTCATAGATATTTTAATCCTTGCCCTGCTGGTCCTATCACAGCTGCTAGAGGGACATGAAGAGACCTACAAGTTAAAGAGGATTTTAGTTGACTGCCTGTGAAAATAAACACAGTCACATCTCCTAAGGCAGAGGCTGAAAATGTCTGCCAGGGAAAAACGTCCATCTGGCAAAACTCTCCCTCTCATGCCACAGTCACTGAAAATTGCTGTGCTAGTTCGTGCAAAGGCAATACTGCCATACACACCTCCAGGCAACCTTTCTCTATCCTGACCAGCAGAAGACAGATGTTGAGAGAAGTCTCTCCTGCTAGACTGCTTAGACTGCTCTGGGTTTTTGGTTTTTTTGGGTGGTTTTTTTTTTTTTTTTTGTGGTATTTCTTCCAGTCTTCAGCCTTCTGGTGAGCAACAGAACCATGGAGAGTACACAGGAAAGGGGAGCTCCTAGAAGAGAAAGGACATGATGATCACCAAATACAAATCCAGAGACAATTCAAGGAAGCTGGCACAAAAGAGGCATCTCAAAAGTAAAGAACACATCAGCAGGAAAGCTGTGCTGCCAAGGTGACATCTATGCTAGGAACACTCCCCTGAGAGTTATAAAAGCAAACAGTGCTGGCAAAGACTCAGTGGCTTGATGTAGTTGGCAGAGTTGCTGGTGCAAGGAAGAGAGAAGGGCTTGCGCCAAGGCAGCTGACTGCCTCCTCCTTTCCCTGCAATTACACTACCTGTGTGCACTGATAGCTACTCCAAAGTGAAAAATGACTGCTGCAGATGTACCCACCCTGCCAAAGGTAGCTTATCCCTTTGTGTTCTGAACTTCTCTTCTGCAGGAAAAAATGCTGGTAATGCAGCAGCAGCCACCTTTGCTGTTATGACAGCCAACAGAGAAAAGCAGTTCTCAAAATGATCAGGAAGAATCACAAATGCCGAAGAAATACTCCTTTGTCTTTGTCTGGTGATTTTTTTTTCCCCACTTATGAATGTCTTGGCTGTGATATTATCTCCTTTGATTTCTCTCTTAGCTTTTGCTTTCAATTTGCCTTTTAAACTCAGTGGTGAGCTAAAGCACCCACACTGATGCCTAGGAGTGATCCTCAGTTATTTCTCTATGCTATACAGATAAGACGTGAAAATGTACTGGTTGTGACTGTGCAGCAAATTCAAGCCAAACTTAAATCAAGGTAAAAGCTATGAGGTCACAGAAAAAAGCCTGCCAAAGTTTATTCCTTTATAGTCATCCAAGATGAATTTCATTTGATCATCAGTCATCCCCAAATTCAGGATACACCAATGCTTTTCAATTCCTCCCAGGCTTCTCACAGTTCTCTTCAATGGAATAGGACAAGAGTATCAGCAAGTGTCACTCAATCATTGTTTATTTTCCTCTGCCAGCTCACTAGTGCAAACACTGACTGAGAGAGGTTTTGGTGTTCCCTTTGGAAACGCTTCATTGTCCTTTCTCAACAGCAGCCATGCCCAAAACCTGCAGGACCTGGGCAGATCTTGGGACCCCTTAATAGTTGAGGAATGGGAGTTGGAGTGTGCAGCCTTTTTCAGGAACAAGCTGAACTAAACTAAGTGGAGTCTGTGTCAAAACTGGGGGTCATTTTTCTTCTGCTTTTTATTTTCTGTAGCACGTCTTAGAATTTATTGGTCATGACTTCCCAAAAAGCTAAGTGTCCCTTGCTTCCCTGGGAGAATCCAGTGAATGCTCTTTCAGCTGCTTTGCAAACATTGACTAACTAATCCATGCAATACCCCTCGAGATAGGAAAACGAGGCAGAGAGATTATATGACTTGCCCAAAGCCACAGAAGGAATAAGTGTCAGGCGTATTATGAACAGGGCATATAGATCAAAGGAAGTACAATGAGCACTCAGGAGTTCCTGTCTCCCAGCCTGCTTTTTACAACAGAGAACAACACTACTTTTCTACTGTATAGCTTTTACATGATTTTTTTTAGTAAAGGATCTTGTCAAAAGCTTGAAGGAAATCCAAATAAATCATCTTAACTGTACTGTATTGGTGTGGATGATTTCTGTTTGTGAAAGGAATTTACATGCTCACCGGATTTCAGTGAGAAATAATGTTGTAAGATCACAAAGGCACAATGTATTTCTCAAGTAAAGTTTCCTCTATGGTGTTAGCTATACAGCTGCAGGATTTCTCTTTATGTATGTGTTTTCAGTCTTCCTAACCAACTTAGTCGCAAAAACTTTACTAAGTGAAAGAATTAAGTAGTGAACTTCCTTGTAATGAATGCTTGGCTTTCAATCATAGCACTTCAGGGAATGAGGAACTTACAAATAGATGTGTACCACATACCACCCTTCTGGATTTTTTTGACAGTTACTTGCTACTTCAGGGGCTTGTATATCCTAAGAAAAAGTAATTTTCATGGCAACAGTACTCCTTGTCAAACTGAAGTCAATAGCAAAGTTCCTATAGATTTAAATACCCCAGATTTGTACTTCTCATTCCTATCTTGATCTCAAATGAGTTTTACTGTGGGGATCATATCACAGATCAAAAGTGTAAGCTTTTGGAAACAAACATACTGCAATTTCATTTTACCTTTAGTACTGGGAACAAATATTACCTTTTTTTCAGGTTTTAAAAATTACTTGGCTTACGAGGACCCCTTTAGAGGAGTAGTAATACTGAATATTCTTCTGTGTATATCTGTATGTGTGTATAAACACATACATATCTATCTGTGGGCAGCAGAGTCAAAGCTATGCACAAACCGCCTCCATTTGCTAATTTTAAAATGATGAGCTATACAACCAATGCTTTATTCAGAATGGCTTTCTCCAACTGAGTTTCGAAAAAATATTTTTAAAGAAAGACGGGACAATCAGAAAGACTGCTGGGCAGACTGTGGAGAGAATTGCAGGAAGATGTGTAAACACTATAGTCTTAGATTGCTGAGTTGGATCACAGACTGCCTGGAGGCTCTCTCGAGATCCTGGTGCTCATTACCCGGCTCAGCCACTGGGTGTTCCTGGGTGACTGCAGATGGCAGCCACCCTGCACACAGTGGGCTCGCCAGTGATGGGAGGTGACACGTTTCCTGATCACTATTTGGAGACGATCTCATCTTTTCAAAGGCTGTTTTCTAAATCTGACTTGCTGGATTCTGCAGAGTACTGAAAATTGATCGCTTTTTACTGATTCTTTTTATCTTGGAAATGCCAATCGGATCCTTAGAGAGACTCCTCACAATGCCTGAATATTGTGCTCGTGTTGGGCCCCTCACTACAAGACATTGAGGTACTGGAGTGTGTCCAGAGAAGGGCAATGGAGTTGTTGGAGAGTTTAGAGCACTAATCTGATGAGGAGAAGCTGAGGGAACAGGGGTGTATGGAGAAAAGGAGATTCAAAAAGGGACACCTTATCTCAAGTTGCACCAGGGGAGGGTTAGATTGGGTATTAGGAAAAATTTCTTCACCAAAAGGGTTGCCAAACACTGAAACAGGTTGTCCAGGGAAGAAGTTGAGTCACCATCCCTGGAGGTATTTAAGAGATGTGTAGATGTGACGCCCAGGGTTTTTAGTGGTTGACTTGGAGAATTTGTTGGACTCAATGATCTTAAAGGTCTTTTTCAACCGAAAGGATTCTATTCCATGATTCTATAATATCAACAAGTTCATTCACTGGTTTTAAGAGTTTTATTTTTCCCTTCATCCCTGCTTATTCTCTTGCACTCTTTGCACAAGTGCAATGATACATAACACATGTTTAAATGCTTTGATGAACTGGAGCCTAAACCCTCCATACTGCACTGAGTATTACACTGATTAAGGTGGCAATTAAAATTTGCTGTTTGGAAAAATTAGTTATTTTTGACATTATTGTTAGGACAGACATTCATTTGAGCATACTTACTACCGTATGACTTGACAGAAATGCATGTTTTGTTCCTCCAGCACAAAGTGGAAATAAACAGCAGCAAAAGGGAAAGCCCTTGCTTTGGGGAGGCTGGTGCTTCCAGAATGTCTGGGTCGTGATATTTCAGAAAAAGGCTGCTCCCAGCCAGTCATACAAAATAAGCTGGCAGTAGATAAACTAGTTGCTGTCCTTGTTGTGCTGGATTCTGCAGGTAATTCTGTATCAGGTTGCCTTTGCCAGTATGGAAAGCATTCCTTCGAATGTCACTTGCTACATCATTTGAGCATAATGTTTGTAACATACCTGGATTCATACATCTCTTAGCTATGATGTTTAAATAAACACAGTCCCTACATGTTGGGGGGAGGGGTGTTGTCGTAATTGGTTTGGTTTTTCGGGAGTTTGTTTTGGGTTTTCTTTTTTTCAGTTTCTCAGTGCCAGGTTATACCTGGTGCATTCACAGGGTAAATGCTCAAACCCTACAGTTGTATTAAGTTTTGGTTTGCTGAGCTTCATTTCAGATTTGAGAGGATTCTGAAAGGTAGGTGATGTCGTGCTCACCCCAGGCACATTTTGGCAGGTGCTGGCACAATTTCCAGGACTCCTGGGGACTGCAGTTCCCCTGCAGACATGGGCAGCCCTTTCCATTGTTTCTGCCTCACCGGGTTGAGAGCTTAGCTGGCTCACCTTGCTTCCTAATCATGCATTTCTTTGTTTTTCTGCTGTGCTTCCTTTCTGGAGAGTGCAGTTCTCTCACTATTTAACTGAGTATCCTGGGTGCCAGTCATTGCCTCCTTAGGTTTGCCTCCTTAACTTCTGCTTACAAATGACATGAACTGAAAATATCTGAAAGTTGGACAAACAGATCTGAACTGTATGGATATGGAGTAAGACAGGTAGGTGTAAGAAGGAAAATTTTGCTCTTCTTGCATGAGTTTGATCAATTTGCTGTTTGATTTGTTATTCTGACACCAAAGCCTTTAAGGGAGAAAGAGGTCTCCTCTGATTATACCCAGCTGACTCTAGCAGTGATTTGTTTACTGAGTTGACAATACCTTTAAATTTGGATAACATCTCCCTTGTGAATGGGATTAATACACTCAGTGTGAATGTGGAAGTGTTGCTTCATCCCTCACTGTCACAACTGCGTTGATGACATCTTCCAGGAATCAACAAAATCATCTTGGACTTATCATGAAGATTCACATGGCAGGGAGCTAGTGCAGGGAAGGGACAGCAGCGCTGGTCGAACTCAAGGCCACTCTGTGTCCACAGACATTTTGCTTTCATGGAAATTTATAAATAGTTGTTGGATGATTTTATATTTTAGGATGAAAAAAACCCAAAAATAAGATCCAGCTACCTGGTAAGTGCTTCAGGATAATGGCAAATGCAGGATGCAGCCCTGCAGGATGGAACAGCCACATGCCTGCTTCGTGTTAATGACAACACAAGGTTATCAGCACTATCAGCTCTGTCACTAAGCACCATCAAACCAATAAAAGAAGGGATTCTTCCCTGGTCTAAGAAAACAGCTTAGTGTATCTCTTTCAGATGCCTGACACTTTTGATTGCCTGTTTGTCACATTGTTGCTGATATTAAGATACAAATATTAGTTCTTAATTGAGAGTGATTGTCTGAAAAGATAATGAGAAAATAACTGTCTCAGAGTTAACTCACTAACCAGGGATTACAGCACCAGAAATGTAGATTTGTGGCTTGCTTCATAACAGAGGGGCAAGAGAAACCAGATTGAAAGTAAAATCTTGTAAACACAATAAAAATTGCAGTTAATATAAGCACTGCTTTTAGCTGAGCTGAGATCTTTGTTCCAAAGTGAAGTAGCTCACAAGAAATTAAATCAAAAGAGTTATGAAACTCTAGAATTTCCTTAAGCTGCTCCTGTTCTTCTGGGCCAAAACCTCAGAAGGCATCAGCACCCTCTGTAAATGAATCATTCATCATGGAGCCTGCTTTTACTTTTATTTTTGGTATCCTAATAAGTAAAATCAATTTAACATTATTTACACGGGCACACTATAAATGAAATAGCCTGATTTATTTAATCTGAAGATCTGGCCCATTATTATTTACGTTAAAAAAACTCTGTATGGAAAGAATCCTCACAATTCTTGTCATTTCCCCAAATCAACTTAAATAATGAAGTGTGCGTGTGTGAAAAGAAGCACAGAAGAAAGGAAGAATGAACATCTGATAATTAGTCTTGTCCACTTCTCTCCAGTCAGTCTCCCCTTAACATTCCTTTTTTAGAAGATGCAATATTAAAATCTTCCAAAGCAGCCTGCTCTAATTATCCAGTGGAATTTACTGTACAGAAGCTGTGTAGTTTTATAGTGGAACCTACAGCGTGATCATAAACCAGCCTTGCCGTGTCCTAAATTTTACGACACAAAGATTGCTTGGAGGAATAACCCCTTTTGTTAGGCACATTGGAGCCCAGATTGCCATGACTATGGCTCATGTTTTGTTCATGTGTATACATATGTATATATTTTCACTTTCCGCTTCTTTTCATTTCTCTAGGAGCGCTGAGGCTTGTGTATTCACTAGTTTTAAATTTCTGCAGTAGGGGAGCTGAGGAGTTTGCTTTTTATTTTTTTTTCCCCTGTTTGTTCCCTGAACTCTTCTTGCAGTTTAACAAGTCAAATACAAAACACAGGGGGAATAAACATCCACGTGATGGTACCATGCGTGATATGGCATCATCGATTGGATATACTGCACTGGAACATCACACAAAAGAGCCTGTAACGAAAAAAAATCAGTTGCCTGAAGCTTTGAGCTTTCAAATTAGGCTAAAGGGGTTCCCCTGATAACCAGCAGTGTTGAAGCTTTCGGTATTATTTAGCTGCCCTGGTATCAGTAACAGTTTTCAGCTTGAAGAACCCGGAGACCTAACACACTGCTAAGGTAACCCACCTGCCCTCTCAATACTTTGGGATCAAAAAGCCTATCTAAAAATCTCCAGTTTACCAAGCATAACTGGGAGCGAATGCAACTCTCCCTTCTTCAACACTATCTCCGTCTGTGCAGCCTATTTTGCATCAAAAGATCCATTTGAAAGTAGAGATCCCTTAGAGCTAAATATTCTAAACTGACAGAAGAATTTCTAGTGGCACACCAGCCTAGAGCCATATTTTTATGAGGACATCACTTTCTATTTCTAAGCTTCAGTATGCACTCATGCTTCCTCATTGCCAGGAGCCATGCCACATCAAGTTGCCTCCTCCCAGCTTTTATGTTTTGGTTTTTTATTTTTTTTTCATGGAGTCCAGTTTTCTGCCTAATTTATGGCTATCTCCTTGACAAATTGTCAGACACCTATGTCATTAGGACAGAGGTGTCCTGGTATGGCACAAGCCAGAAAGGACATTGTAGGTGTCATTAAAAAAATTTATATGGGACAGCCATTTGTAAGTCTGATTAGTCTTGAAGGTTGGGAAAGATATAAAAACACCCCAAAAACCCAGACAGGGTATGCAGTATTAAGTCCTTAAGTATAAGATAGGAACTCACAATGGACAAGAGCTTAAAGTTCATGGGGCTGAGGCTGAATTTCTTGGCACCTCCCAGCGCTTCCAGGGGAAGCTGTGCTGGACCCTTGGCACCAGCAATGCTCTGCAGAGCTGCCCTTGGGTTACAGCCACCTCAGGGCAAGGCTGTGGACTCCTCGTATGCCTTATTCAGCACTGAGCAGGCTGCTTGCACTTACATAAAATGCCATGGCTTCAGTGTCTGGCTAGAGCCTGGCAAGTCACACTGCTGGGTTTTGAGAAACAATAATGGGCCTTCCTCAATTTCATGTCGTGGGAAAACACTGCTTTTACAGCAGTGAAGCTAATTTTTTTCCCCAGTGTAAAGGCGTCAGAGTTTAGCTGCTCCTTTGTGGTGTCAGGGAGTTTAATATTCGCTAAAATATTCTCAAGGACTAGCGCAGGATTTTAGTCTTAAAAATTCCACATCCATCAAAGAAGGTAGAAATTTTTATGTTAAAAGAAGAAAGATGTGCTGTTATAAGTCAGCAACTTAAAATGCCTTTATCTATACAGCCTGCAAGACATCTGCAGAACATTCAGCAATTAAATATGCCCCCAGCTGAACAATAATGTTGCTGCCTGGTCTGCATATAAATTAAGAATGAGTTAAGGGTGTGTGTTCAAGATGGGCTCTGTTGTTGTCAATATCCTGTGCCATAAGCTGCCCTTGAAATCACCCTGGAGTCTGAAAAGGGCACTTGTAAATGTCCCAGCCGCGCATCTCTTCCCTTCTCACCCCAATAAAAGAGAGTGCAGATCCTTGAAAGAGGGATAAGTAGTAATTCATTGTCTTCGACAGCTTAGATTTTCTCTCAGCCTCCCAGAACATGCTGGTTTGGGAGGAACAGAGGAAGAAGAAGTAAAAAAGGTGCAATTTGTCCGGGAGTAAATTTATCCAGGTGCCTGCTTTGCATGAGTACCAAGCCAGGCTGGGAGTGTCTGGTGAAGCTCTCCTCCCACTACAGTACCAGGGTTTTCCCAGAGGTGCTACCATACCTGGAGGTTGGTTTTTAGGCTGCTGAACTCTCTGCAGCCTTCCTTGCTTGGCAATTTTGACTGGAGGGCTAACAGTCTGTGTTTACTCCCCGTAGCAAATGTCCTGTCCAGCTGTGGTTTGGAGCTCCCAGGTGTGGGGGTGTGTGTGTGTGCTTGAGGGGGTGGAAAAAAAACAGCTGGAGAGGCCCTGCTTTTCTTCCACTGCATCATTTCTGAGGGTGATTAGAGGGTGTTGGCACAACTGGCTACCTATCAAGACTTTAATACGAATATATCTTTTCTTTAGTGCCTTTTGTGTAAGGATCCCAAAATATTTAAAAATGTTAAGGTGCTTCTTGAAGCTACTGTATTGTTCTAGTGAGGCAGACACTCTGGGAAGGAGCTATGGGTGCCCACTCACATGTGGAGCAGCAACAGATGCAGCTGATCAAAGGACAGCAGCCCTTGGTTTGGTTGCTGGCCCATGTCCTCTGCCAGGAGTCACCCCTTGCAGGAGCAGAGGTAGTGGGACAGACTCCTGTCCATGTCTCTGTGGCTCCTGTGGGTACTGGAGCAATGGTGCACATCCATCCTGGTGCCCCAGGAAAGCACAGGGAGGTGGAACAGGGAGGGCACTGGCACAGGATGCTTTCTGTGACCCTGCTCGGAGGAGGGACAGTACACATCGGCAGCAGGGGATGGGGTTTGCCAGAGCTCATTGTTCAGGACCCCAAGGCATTAAATTCTGCTGTGACTTACACGGTCCTTATGGCTGTAGCACCTTTCTGTTTACATTGAATTGCCTTGAAATGAAAACAAAAGATAAAATTAAAAAAAAAAAATCATTTAGCTTTTGCCCATTGGTCCTACTGTCCTGCAAAGCAACAGATGCCACATCTGTGTCCGAAACAGAGAAGCACCGGCTTGCTCATTGCTCCTGGTAGCAGCTTTTTGTGGGTAATCTGGAGAGCACAGGAAAACACACAGCTATGTGACACAGCACCTTGCATGTCAACTGGGCCCAGGCACATGTGGATTTACAGTAAAAAATCCAGTTGGAGATCTTTCTTCTGGGCAAAACTTTCCATGTCACCTCTCAGCTGGAGAGAGCTGCTTATTCTGTACCTTGATTCTAATTTTAACAATACCTTTCTTTATAAGCACTACAGAATTCCTGTTTTCTTTCAGCAATCTTGTGACAGCAAACAGGTTATATCCCCCTTTCCTTGTCAGATTTTTTTTTTGTTTATTTTTCATTCCTTTTTTTTGGCTATTTGAAAAGAAATCCTGAATTTTGCCAGGTACAAACATCACTTGACTTGTTAAAGGTGATATAATGGGGTAGAGAGACTTAAAGTGTGCAGGGAAACCAGCTTGTCTTGATAACCATAGAATCTTCTGGGAGAAAGGGACAGAAATATCCAGAAGCAGTAAATATGGTAAGGTATGCATAGGGCAACTCCAGACCATTAGCTAGGGACCCATAATGGAACATTGCCATCTTTAAAGGCATTTTTGTTTCTACAATTTTATGACAGTTTTATGGCAATTCTATAACTACTGTACTTCACTGCTTCACAGTGATTCCTTTTTATCCCTTGAGATTTTCCAAGATGTTAGGATGTAATATATGGAGAGAAGAGCAATCATCTCATAGCAAGCTACACATAAAAGAGTCATATAATCAATTGTTCTGATGTCATAAAAGTCACAGTCCACTGATCTGATGTCACTGTGATGGATTGGGAGTTTTAATGCTTCATTTATGGTATTTAAAAAAAATGTGGGAAGGGGTGGTTATGTCAAAACACATGCCATTCTTAATGCGGCATTAACAGAGCTAAATGGGATGCAGTGATATTTATTTATTTGACCGCAGAAGTGTGAGCCAAAATCAGTGTTAACAGCATAAATGTGGCTACTTCTGTGTGCTTTCCGAGACCAGTGGGCGAGAGCCAGGAGCAACGAATATTTACTCCAGCTGAGGATCTCCTCCAATGTTTTAATTAATAATAAGGGAAGTAAGGGCTCAGCCATGACTTTGCCCCAGGTCAGGGGCACATGGCTGTGGTATCCAAAGAGCAGCCTGGGAGGCTGTTGGTGTTGTAGTCTGCTGCTGCTTCCCACATGCTTTGGCAAAGGAAATACCCCCAGCTTGCCCTTCCCTTGCTTACAGTAACCAGCAGGCGGGGAGAGGAAGAGGAGTGGGCGTTGGATCAAAGGTCTGTGAGTATTGCCATGGACAGAACTGAATGGACACAGCAGTCACACAGAGGTGGCTCTGCTCCCTTCACTGTGGCCCACAGCTAGGGAAAGCTGCTTGAAGGAGAATGTGGCATGGCCGTTACTTTTTATGTGAGGCAGTGCAAGATGGGTCATGTGGGGCCATAAGATTCAAGGCATCCATAGGATACATACTGTTAGGATTTAGGATTGGAAAACTGTCCCGTTTCAGTGTTTGGACTCCTGAGGCAATAGGTCGTTCAGAGGGGTATGGACTCATACTTTTTTTGTGGTCACTGTGTGCTGAGGAGAGGGAGTGTATTACTTTTACGATGGAGGAGCTTGAGGCTGGCATTTCCCATCCTGGCAGTCAGCCACAATCCTCTACTAAAACACATCAGGTGGCTGTTCCTGCTCAGACTTTTATTGGGCTGGTCTTGAAAGTGTCACTGACAGGTTTCAGTGTCTGTGTGTGCTGGGGACATGGACAGGTCATGAGTCCCAGAAACTGCCCTGGACTCACAGGACATGGTTTGATTTTGACTCCTGTATAGAAGCTTTTATTTACAACTGAGAGAATTGCAAAAATGAAGTCACTCCTTATCAAAAACCACATCTGTGAAATCACCATATACATGGCTGTTATGCATAAGAGCACTACTGCTTTTGTTTGTGATGGGTACCTGAGCTTTTGCACCTGGCCAGGTGTATCTCTGGAAAAAAATAAGTCAATGTAACATTCTTTCTCATCCTGGCTGCAGTTAAAAGATTTTGTGACATTGCCAGACAGAGAAGTTATCACTCTTCCGCCTGTGCTGTTCTTAGATCCTGTCTTTCTCCCCTCACCTCCCCTTTCTCCAGTCTCCTCTCTGCTTTCATTCCTTCACCCATGAAGTCCTTTCAGCCTAAGAGTGTCCCTCCTGGCCCAGCACAGCTGGAAACAGTGACTAGAAGCATTGCAAGCAGTGTCTCCAGGGCATATCAGCTCAGCACTGCAGAGGACTTGTGGGCTTACAGGCAGGTAACACTGGGCTTCCCTCTGCAGTGGGACTGTGCCCACTTAGTGCCCAGTGATGGCCAAAAAGGGAACACAAGTGCTCACTTGCAGAGAGGGATCCTCTGGCTTCACTTGGAAACCTATTGTGGGTTCTCTGGACAAAAATGAAACACTTTGTCTTCTTGTGATTCGAAGGCTTAGGAGCAGGACTTTCACTGTCACCAGGAACCCCTAACAGAACCACTGCTCTGTGCTGGTCTGCATCTTCCCCCTTATCCAGCTTATTTTCTCCTCCTCAAACACAGAGTTGGAAAAGGAGCCAAGGGATCCATTGCAGATATCTGTACTAGCGAATATTTTTTTCATCATCATTTTTGAAGTATCATAGAGTCCTCTTCCTTCATGTTGAAAGCAGAGTAAGAGAACTCCAATTTCATGCCCTCAGGCCCGAATAAAAGAATAAAAAACAACACAACATTTGCATCTGTTTAGCAAGCTCTGTTCTAGAAGTCTCCATGCAGGAAAAAAAAATGGGGGGAAAAAGCCCCATCATTTCAGGTGACATGGAGCTGTTCAGAGAGTACTGTGGAAAGGAAAGGCACAGAGGAAAATTATTGTCATAAATGACCTAAGAATTCATGGCCTTATGATTGCAAACACAAAGTCTAAAAAGGTTACATTCTCTTGCTTCTCTGCCTACCCCCGATATCAATGAACATCAGCTAAAGGTGGCTGAAGAACCAATTTCATGCATCTACTGTAGAAGGAAATGAACTGAGCCAAGGGCAAAAATAAAATTATACAAATGTTATTATAGACTAGCCTGCTTCTGTCCTAGTTTAATTCAAATTTCAGTGCTGCAGGCTTTGCTGCTGGCAGTAGCCTTCCTGAATAAATCAACATTTGCTTACATCTAAATTATTAGAGAAACATGTGACTTTGTTTATTGTATAAATTATACGCAAGGTTAAAGCATTAACTGTTCAACTGGCTTTGTGCAGCCACACAATCGCTCCCATCCCCCCCAAACCTTTCTCCCCCAACACCATTTTGAGGACAAGGCATCCAGAGTGGGCTCTGTGGGGGCTGCCTGGCAGGAGTGCAGCTAAAGGCATCAATTTAGGGCCTTTCCTTTCATTGTGCTGCCCCGAGGGAAATCACTCTGCCGTGCAGAGCATACAGAGGATGTAAAGCACCCTTGTGCTGACTGGGTAGCTCTTCAGCAGTGTTTATGGGTGCAGGAGGTGATGGGGAGAGAGGTGTTCAGTAGCTAGGCACACGTACAGGCAGAAGGAAGAAACCTGCTGCTGCCAGCACTGTTCTGATGGATGGTGGGGTCACATCTGCCACAGCCTGGCTCCACAGCAGGTTCTTGGCTGGAACCACAGCAACCCAGGGTCTGGGACCACAGCAGCTCTGGGGCTCCAGCAAGCTTGTGTGCCACAATCCCCAGACTCCCTGTGGGCTCATGGTGATAGCTGCTGAAGTTCAGCTGGGAAGGTGCTCGCTCATTAAGAAAACTGAGCAGCTCTGCTGCCTTCACCACTCATGTCCCAGCCCTGACGGAGGCGGGGGCTGCTGGGGCAGCCAGAACCCCATCCCCTAGCTGCCAGCTCTGTCTCTGTAGTGACAACTGGTGTGGCCCCTCCCAGCTGGAATCCCTTTCCATAGCTGCTTTCCTTACTGCTCTTCATATAATAGAAGCACTTTGTTTCCCTTGGGAATACAGTCCTGTTGCACAGAAAGGCTCTGCTGCAACAGTCCTGAGCACTGCAGCAGTAACTTCTAACTGCAGTATCTGGGATTATTACTGCAAAGCATCCTCTTTTTTAAACAAAGCAAAAAGCCCAAAGGAGCTCTTCTCCCCCAAAGCCAGTAATGTCTCACAGGCCAGTTGGTATGGTGCTTTTTGTCACAAGTATATCACCGCACAGCAGCTGCGTAAATCTTTTCCACAAAGGTATCAGATGCCACTAGCTCGGGGTCTAGGATATGGAATCCAAATATATGTCTCTTGGGTTCCTGCCCTGAAATACTATCAGGAGGTTCCTGTGGCCATACTGAACTGAATGTTTTGTTTACATTTCATTTACACTTAGGAATTAATATATATTTTCAGTGCTGTTAAAGAGCCATTGAACAGAGCTGTAGTTTTATATTCAGCAACAGGATGTAATTTCCCTATCAATAAAATTGTTGTTTGTTTTTCTGTGCACTCAATTATTATGGAAATTTCACAGTTTCTCAGCTACACTGGTGTCTAGTGAAATGAGCAGGCCATTTATGTGGAATTTTTTTCAAGTGTCCTTACTCTTTTCTATTCATGCTAATGTTATTTCATGCTAATAGCAGACTATATTTTGCTTTGATACTATTAAAACCTGGCTGGCTTGAGTAAAAGGAACATTTTTATAATGTTTTCTGGAAATGATCTAACACAGTAAAATCATCTCCATTACAAGCGTGGTTATAGAGGAGACTCTGTTTCCCTGCCCTTCAATCCAAAAAGTGAGAAATTCTTTAGACATAAATTAATTTCACTGGCTCCTTTTCCTGTTTTTGTTCTTTGTAAATGATAACTTACTGTGTAATTTAGCTATGCTGCAAGGAGTTCTTCTTCCAAGAGGGATTCAGGAAGCATATATTGTTTATCTCAGCCTGTGAACATGAGGTTTACAAATCCCATTACCAAATAATGGGATTGGAATTCCTATTTCAATTTTTATGCATCCTTTTGCAAAAATGTGACCTCCTTCTCCATCCTGAATAGTTGAGATCCTCCTTCTCCATTAGACAGGGCTCTGCATCGTTATAACCTGTCCTGGCTTCCTTCCTGGGTATTACCACAGAAATCGGTGGGATCTTTAAACATGACAAATTCACTTTCAGCCTGGAATGGAAGCTGAAGAGAACTCCATCTCCTTTGCCTGAAATATATAGCAGACCTGTGAGTGGAGACTCACTGAATGAGAAGATTCAAGGCAGAAAATGTAATCACTATTTAGGTATTTCTAATGACAGAGTTACTCTGTCTTCTACAGTGGTTCTGTTTGCGCCTGCCTGCAGAGCCTCCTACCCCAGTGGCACTGAAAAAGTGCTGAGGAAAACGAGTTCAGGCTCCCCACATGCACCCCACCAGGGAAAGGTTTCCATGAATCCCATGGCAGTTTTGGGGGAGATGTCAAAATGCAAGCTAACTCTTCCTTGGCCTTATGCTGCTGCCTCCGAGCTCTTACACCAGGGACAAAAATCTGGCGCAGCGACGTCTTCCCTCGGTCGGAAAATTTGCCTCATCTGACTGACAGGGCTGGGCACCGAGGTCAGCTGGGAGGCCTGGCTGAACAGAAGGCTGTAATGAAGACATTTTCTCTCTCCTGGCTGACCTCCTACAGCTGACAGATTTGAATAGCCTCTTCTCCAGCTGACAGAATGAAATGCAGGCTAGCAGAGATCAAAAGCACTTACCATTTATCTACCTAGTTATTCATAAAGTCCCCTCATCACCATGGTATCTGAAAGCCTCCAGTGAACTGGGGAGAGTTCCCTGGGGCTAAGAGCCTCCAGTGCTTCCTCACAGCAATCAAGATTGCTTCCTGAGGGTTGGTTTGTTTTTTCCCCTTCTTTCTCCTGCTCATAATTTTTATCCATTACTGCAGATCATCATGGGGATTAAAGGGAAGATTGAATCAACTGGGCAAAGGCTTTGACTGAATTTACATACACTCTCATCCAGCTCCACTATTCTAGCTTCTGATCAAAAGATTTATTGTAACAGTAAAAAAGTGGCTGAAGAGAGGAATTAAAAGTTCCTATCCCTGTCTGATAGGAAATTAACAAAGACAAGACTACCATTTTAAGACCAAGACTAAGTGTATTTTGCGCACTGAAAAGATAAATAAATGCATGGCTGAAATATTTTTACAAAAAGGTACAGAATTTTCTGGGGGGAGTTTTCTCCTTGCAATTTGCACAGTGCTTTGACAGCTGGTCATGTGAAGCAAATAGCTCAGTGCTGTTAAAGGGAAAAAAAGGGCAAATATGAAAACAAAAAAGAGCATTTATTTGAACACATTTCTATAATTTTTACACTTATCTCATGATTTCTCAAAATCTAATTTTTGATTACTGAAATTTAACTCTGACTGTTACTAAAATTCCATGGCACAGATTTTTCCAAGCAAAGACTCCAGCTTTACACAAAAGCAAATATATCTTTGGTATCTGATATCAAAAGCCAAACTACAAGCAGGTTTGGCTATTGACTTTCATCTGTAGCCTGTTTTTCTTTCTATAGTCTTCCAATCTAAACTAAAACCTAACCCCTGGACTGCACAATGGTTGTCAGATAGGACAAACTGATAAACAGCCTACTCTGCCTTGCCATTGGTGTTACCCATTTCCTTTAGGACTGAAAGTAAGTTTTTTAATTGATCTTTGCTCTGCTTCCTACTTGTCAGCCTCTTTTTGCATCACTCTTACACTTTCCCATTGCCATTATGAAGCCAAATCCTTCTTTTTTTGAGAGGTGCTGGGATGCTTCAGTGACAAATATCCTGGAGTTTCTATTAACAAACGATGAAAAAATTTAGTCATGGGATGCCAGTGTTTTCTTCTTCTGATTCATATTAAACAATCAGTGATTTATTACGAGCTTGTTAATTAGTAATGTGGCAAACTTGATGATTAAAAAGAAACCCAAAGCAACAGAGAGGAGAACCTCTACTGGATTATCTTATGGAAAATGCAATCAGGCTGTAAAAGCAAGCTAAAAATAAAACTAATACCTTCTTCACTGACCTCAGGCAGTTGCAATTGGATAAACACTCTTCAGTTTGTTCCCAGCAGTTTTGTGCAGTGCTGCTCTATGATAGGACTAGTGTATTCTGCTTGGAGGAAGATTCATCTTGGCTGAATGTGTGGGAATTTTGAGTTCAAGTGAGGCCTTAGAAGAATCATATTTCAGGTGCCTACAAGTTTATAAACAGAGGTTCACAGAGAAGTGGTTGCTGCCAGAGAAGTACCTACTTACCCTTTATTTATGCCATCTGAATGGCATGAGCCATGGTACAGGTCATTAATGTGACACGGCAGAAAAAGAAATTTAAAAAGTTTAAATTAGTTAAGAAGTTTAAGAAGTTTAAAAGAAATCTGTTCTTTATTGCCCAGGTGACAGGCATCCCTTTATTTTGTAATCTGGCTCTGTTGGAAACTGCAGTAGTATAGCTCCATTTTGGTGAACCTGCTTGGCTTTTTTTTACACAATTTGCTTTGTCATTACAAATATATTAAACTATTTAAACTTTACACCAGACTTTACCAGAACAACTGTTGTAGATACATAGTAGTATAAAATTGTACTACAATACATGCATATATATATATTATAATAATCTACCATATTACCACACTGTAGTATAAACATCTGTCAAGGAAATAAATCTAATGTCTGGGGAAATATCCTTTACTGGTTTATATGATAGTCTTCAGTCACATAGCTATTAGTTTACAAAATTTGTATTTCATAATGGGGCTTCCACTAGCTGTTGCTAATTAAACAAATTCTGCCATATCTGTAAAAGTTATTGGAATGTATTCTGAGCAATAAGCTCTTCTGCCCACATGGGATATATAAATCGGGCACAGGCCAGTGCAAAAGGTGTTAAACTCCAGTGTCTTGTGTATATAAACAGTCTTGATTTTTTGGTTAGGAGCATAATGTTCTATCACCTGAGAAACCTGGGCTGTGGTGTTAACCTCACCTAGCTCAGAGTTTAGGAGCATTGCAGAGGTGATGCTTTCAGCCTTGGAGGGATAATGTATCATACTTGAGCACCTTGTTCACAGCAGTGCTGCAGTCCTGAAATAGGCTATCATCACTTCTTGGAGCTGATGGCTTTCTGCTGCAAGGTAGCAGTGTCACCTAATACTGTGAGGCAAGAGGATAAGGGTGTGGAAGGACAGAATTTAATGAGGAACAATACTTTGCAGCAGTGCTTTAAATGCTTCAGGCTTGGTGTCCTAGCAAGCTCTGGATGAGTGAGGACAGGCACAAACAACTTGGACTTTCACATTAAAAAAAAAAAAGGAAAAAAAAGTTTATTTATCTTACAATTATGCAGGGATCATTCAGGGAGCTTTTCTTTTTCAGGGAGTGTCTGCAGTGATGGTTTCAATGCTATGCAATTGCATACATCCAGACCCAAACCAGGTTTTTACTTCAGCTGGCACACAAACCTAAACCCTGCCCTGCCCAGGACAGATGAGACCAAGTGACAGTGCCATGAGACATGGGCCACGAAGTTTCCAGTTCTCTGCTCTCCTCTGTCCAAGGGAGTTCAACCTCCTTTCTCATTCCTGGCTGGAGGTAGCCCAAAGGATAAGGGTTTTCAGGTTGTCCCTCCCCACCTGCTGAGTCCTCCATACAAGGTGAGTTCCAGCTATTGAAAGGATTAGCTCCTTTTCTGACAACTGTTAGAAAAGGAGTCCCATGACCCGCTTGAAACAAGATTCTAGGCAGTGAACCCTAAACATGTATTAAGTGTGTCTTACAAGAGATTAAATACCTCAGCTCCTGAAACAGGCAAAACTGAAGATACACACATTTTCCCACAGTTTCATGTCATGTTGCATCTGTGTTTTGGCCTCTGTTTTGTGAGGTTCCGTTTTTCGTCCAGTACTATGTAGTGTCTTTTGACAGAATCTTTTGTAGTGACCAGACACTCAAAAGTTAGCCAATAGCAAATGGCATGACCCTGCCCAGAGAAATTCTAGGTAATTTTTGTGCCTTTAAGATGTGACCTTTGAAGCAGCCCATAAGTCTGTGTTAAGAAATGGGTTCAGCATGGACAGAGAAGTGTGGTACCTGATGTGTCAGTACTGCAAGCTTAGGCACGATGCTGTGGTAACACAAACATGGCTTTCAGGCAAGTGACTTCCAGTAGGGAACCATGTCTGGCCCACTGATGACTCTTTCATTTCAGTGGGGGATTCAGGTGATCAGTCTTAGCTGGCAAAAATGACAAAATCTGAATCCCAAACTATGACTGTGAGAACAAATGATTGCATGGCTTTTATGACTGTCTGCATTAAGGGCTTGCTGCCCTTTTTCTAAGCCATAAAACTAACCAACAGAAGCGAATGCCAAATCTAGACATCTCCATTCTTTTGTAGCTACAGAGTTCCTGAGATGTCCCCAGGAAGGACAGAATATGTGTGCAAATATAGGTCTTCTACCTGCTGCTGGTGCTGCAGAGTGAAGTGCTAGGTGTGTGCTCTTCACACATTCAACAGCCCTGGATGAAGGTGTTCCTGTCCTAGTTGCTGGAAATTATTACTCCTGCCAGAAGACATGATTCAGTGAGAGATCCTGAGCAAGGCAGTTGAGTGAGGTTACACAGATGAGTAAGACAATTTTTCTAATTGTCTGGCTTGAAACAGATAAGGAAGGGCTTGCATGCCCTTTTCTTGGCAGAGCTGAGGTGACAACACTTTCTGGTAGGGGCATGGTAACCCCCAATTAGGAATGATAGTCTTTGACAGGCACAGCTGTTTGTAGAATCCGTGGCCTAGTATGAAAACTTCAAGTGTCACTTGAAAATTAGCTCGACAATGGCAAACAATATTTACAGATGGGGAAAATCTGGCACTAGAAGCATTAGGGGGCTTGGCACACGGTAGTCTGACAGCCGCAGGGTTGCAAGACTCCTGGCTCACATCTTCCTCCTCCAGTTTCTCCCCACTTCTGCCTTCCAGCATCCCCCAGTGGCAGGGTCAGATGGATGGGTGATCCAAGGAATGCCCTCCCGTGATGTCATCCAGTTTGGTCTGTCCAGCAGCAGAGCTCCACAGCTCTGATAGTGAAGAAAGCACACACACAGCCTGCAGTTCTGGCTGCCTGCAAAAGCAAGTGCTGGCTTTCAGCCCTGGCAGCTGGAATGCAGAAGTGCAAAGCGAAAGGAACAAAAGCGCTACTTCCTTTCCCTCCTCTTTATCTATGCACCCAGCTAGTTAAGATGGTTCAGGATGCTGTCTGTTCTGTGAGCAGCCTGTCATCAAGCTGCTGTAACCTTGATTAAATCCAAGTCCTTTAATTAGAAGAGAGCTGTAGCTCTGCATGGTCGTCCCCCACTCTGCAAACAGCGGTAGGGAAGTACAATGACACATAGTGACAAATGGAGAGCACTAACGTAGGTGTTAAACCCGTGTGCAGCTCACAGCCCAACAGGGCTGGCTCAGCCCCATGGCTCTTCAAGGAGAATGAGCTGGAGACTTGGAGGTTGACAGAGTGCAAGTGTCTTTCATAGTAGGGCTTAAAAATTGAAGGCACAACACCTTTCATTTGTGCAGAGGCCTGCTGGGGAAAGCTTAGCAGTAACTTTTCCATACCCTTCTGGCTGTTCTTCCCAGAGACCAGTCCTGGTTTTGTCATATTTTGGAAAATTATGCGAAAGAGATTTTGGCAAGAGCCTGCTTCAGGTAGGCAAACAAACCAAAATGGAAGATGATTTTAGCATTGGATTTTTCATCTGATTGTATTAAAATCTCTTGTAAGAGTTGATCTTCAGCTCTCCTCTTCTATAGTATCTTCATTCTGAGTGGATCCTTCACCCTTAGGAAGTCTGAGATCCATGAACTTGAAAAGGACAGAAAGAGGGAGGGAGAGAAAAAAATAAGCTCAGAGATTTTTTTTTATCTCTTGATCAGTGTCCTTCGAAGAGAGGCATACACAGGAATTTCCACTGCATTGGCCGCAGTTAATGAGGCTGCAAGGGACTTTTCTCAGCAGGTGACAAGTCCCCTTTTGAGTGCTTGGAGTAGCATCACATGGTATTTCCAAACTTTGCTACCTCTTTTGGAAGCTGGCCTCGGCAACACTCCAGGATGGCAGCTATGGCACATAGTCCAGTGACTTTCTTCTCATCGATTAAAGGGCTAATGAAGCAAATCTCACTGTAGCTGAACAAGCCAGGTTTTTCTCTAGAATCTTTTCATCTCCACAAGGAGAATGAGGAGAAGGGTGAGAGTTTTCAGCCTCAGACTGGTACAAAGAGTCTTGCTGGTGCAAGCACAGCTGTGGAAAACAGAGGGTTTGTTGTTTAGTATGCCCATGTTCCATGCACAGCCAGGGAAGTGCTGATGAAACAATCACACTTGGGGGAAGGGGAGGGAAGAGCATTGTTTATTCGGTAGGGAAATTATAGAGACCTGGACAAACATTGCTCACGCTCCTCAAAAGTGCACCACTGCTCAAAAGGCAACATCTGAGGTCATTTATTAATAGGATTTATGCTACTGAGCAAGCTGTTTGGAGAATACAATAGAAATTAGTTCTAGAGCACCTTTGCTTCCTGATACTTTTGCAATCCAAACAGCAAACAAAGAATTCAAAATTGCTATCTCTGTTGCTTTGAACATATAAACTTGCATCTCAGATTTGGCCAAGGGTAAGCAAATGCCATCCAACTGCACTTTTTTCTCTTAGTCTGCTTAAAAATCGGCACTAAGAATTCCTCCTTGACTTTAATGAGGGTAGAGGGGAAGGGGTAGAGGAAGAAGGAAGCAGCTTTCCAGCTACTTCAGCCAAGCAGCTGGCTGATGCACAGGGCTGTGAGGTATAGGCACAGTAGGAAAAGCCATGGAGATAGAGTTCCTGGGATGCAACTATATCGACTAATCTCAGGAATTGTCTTTGTTGGCTGGAATGCTGCAGCTCTCACATGAGTCAGGACATTCCTCTTTGCTGCCCCTGCCTTTTTCACTCCCTACAGAAAAATGCTTCCATATAGACCTTTGCTGCAGTTAAAGGTCTGCCAGGCACATCACTGCTTCATATTTTATCCCCATTTGCTTAAGTGGATAAATTCTGGATTTCTCCTGGAGTGTCCCAGTGTATGCTGGAGGGGAGGGGGAGGCCACAGAGACAGAGAGACAGGCCTGCTGACTGAGCCCTGGGGGTATGCCTGCTCGGCCTCCAGTGGGCAGATATGGGCTTGCTTCAACCAAAAGCTGCATCACAAGGGTTACCTTGCTGCCTGTCTTGGCTGCCTCCAGCTATGTGGCTTCATCTGAAGAGCACAAGGCTTGAACTCAGGGCTTGAACCGTCGATCAACCCAAGATCTGACACCTCCAGCAGATCAATCTGCTCTTGGTGGTACAGCTGTGTAAGCAGACCTCGTCACTGACACTGTATGAGAGTGCAGAAATTGTGAGAGGGAATTTAGGGCTGATTTTTTCCACCTAGGTGGAAGGAAATGGCATGTTAGCAGAAGGAACAACTTCTGGTCCTTCTGTAGATGTGTTATTTTTGCCAGAGGACAGAAAATGTTCCTAGATCACAGGCAGCCTGAAGGCTATGATCCAGGAGAAGATGAAGGAGAAGCACAATTTGAAATAAAAATTGCAGGTCTTGTCACTCCAAAAAAAGATGTACTGCAGACATCACAAAAGAGGAGGGTATAAACACAGAAATTTCAGTGGGTTTTGGACAACTGGGGAAAGAAAACTAGAGGACATTAAAGATGATACTCTTTAACATTTTCTTCAGGGGTCTGGAATTGTAACATCACTGTTGGCAAAATTTGCAGACAACTACTAGTGATAAACAGAAGTGAGGACAGTTACATAATGATTAAATACTTTGGAAGAATAGGACCATTTAAAAAAGACATTTCCATGCTAAAAACCCAAGCTGAGGGAGGTGATCTGTGGGGTATGGCAGAGGCGGGAGAGAGTGCTCAGAAAAGGAGCTGAAAATGAACATCCTGTGGTACTCAGCAGGTCTACATAGAGAAGGAATAGTCTTTTGTGGAAGCCTTGTGAGACCAATTCCAGTGTGCTACCTGTAGACTTTGTGCTCACATGGTAAAGGGAAGGTGGGAAGCACAGAAAGGAGCAGTGAAGAGAGTCACAGTGATAATTGTGCTGTGGTGTATGAGTGCGAGATGGAAAAAAATTATTGGCTACTGAAGGGCTCTGAATTAGAACCAATGGCTGGAAGTCAAAACCACAGAAATTTACACAGGAATTAAAGTGCAGTTCTCAACGTAGAGGGTGAGTAAATGTGAAGTAAAAGGTTTAGGGAATTTATGAGGTTTTGTTTCTCAATATCTTTAAATCAACATAAATCAGGGAATAAATTACTTGAACATTTTTTTGTTCCCTTAAGTTTGATGAATCTTTGATCCTAGATGAGTCACCACAGCCTGTGAACATAAGAGAATGTGCTGTAAAGGCAATGTATCTAGGGTTCAGGGTCTGTTTTGCCCCTAGTAGATTTGCACAGACATTTTGATTCCATAAGGGGAAAAAGGATATAGGATAGTTAAAGGATATAGGATATAACACGATCAAAGCCCAAGTGTCACAAGAATAGCAGTAATTAAAATATTTTAATCCGAATGTAATGGCAATGGCAGATTTTTCATTCCAAATGTAATGCTGCTGAAACTTTTAATGCTTACACATTTCTCTTCAGTTCTACAAAATGCGGGGCACTGAAATCTTTCTGTTTGAGGAAAGGATCACTTTCAATTGAAGGGAGATAATCTCTGCTTCACCAATTTCCTTATGCTCCTTTGAGATGGTGTGGTTTCCAGCACAGGTGCCAATTCTGCCAAAGTCTGTTGTGATTTTTGATGCTGAAGAAATAACACTGCAGATGATCTTGAAGGTCACACAAAAGAAGGAGAGCTGCAAAACAGCGTGACTTTGCACCCAGCTAAAGCTGATTGGGAAGAAAATAGTTGCAACTGGACAGCCTATGTCCTGCTAGCCTAAACCTCATGGGGACAAATGTCTTTCTTCATCTAAAGGGTTAGCATTTCTTACTGGAACTGTGCAAAGAAAAGAAATTACTCCCCCCCGCTTGTGGGATGTGATGTTCTTTTAGCCGATATTACCATCTCTATTTATCCACTCCTACACCACAAACCCTGAACATGTGCTACATGTCCTTAGGCACCCATTGGTTAATTTACTTGTGCAGAGTAATGCAACAAAATTATAATAATAAATTACGAACAAAGATGCTCTACAAAAATTCTACCTGCTTTTTTTCCTTGGTATTTCTTCTCAGCCAGAGATATAATATAAAACTACAGGTCAAAGTATGGTCTGTCACATTAATAAATCTTATGAGCAAAACTAAATAATTCATTAAAACAAATTAACAAGTTAATAAGAACAGAAGTGAGTTAAAATACAATAAAATATTATTAATACATCTCAGCCTGTATCTAGGGCCTGTTTAAAGTGAATCAATGCACAATTAATGGGAAGCTGAGCTCAAGTTTTTGTATGATTATGTATAGGGCAGATCATGCAATATCATCTAATCTGCAAGGTGTTTAATCTCTGTAGCTCTTCTGAAATGAAACCAAATTTGATCTGGACTTCAGGGTCCTCAGGTACTGCAGTGATGAGAATTTTAGAAGTAAGAGAAACTGGTAGTGAGAAAAAAGCATATATTTTTGTGGGACTACCCTCCATAGCCTCCCACTGCAATTTCCTATCTTCATAATTTTTCGGTTTAAATAGATTTCCTATCTTCATAATTTTTTGGTTTAAATAGAAATATTTGAGTTTTTCAGTTTAAATAGAAATATTTGGGTTGGAATAAAACCATGAGAAATCTGGATAAAATAAATTAAAACAATTTTAATTGTCACACATTTGTTTTCAATGTGTTGTTAGACCTATTAAAATTGCAGCATTGATTCATAATGTTTTCCTCTTTTTGTGATTTCTGTGGCTGCAAAAAAAAAAATATTAACAAAGGAGACTGTTATGGAAGAAAAAGCTAAAGGCATTTTGGAGGCCAGGAAAATGAACTACCGCATAACCCTTCAGAGCTTTTTGAGTGAGGACAGAATTTGAAGTCCTGCTGAGTGCATCCATTTATGTGCTATCCAGAGAATGATGATTTCACTGGGGCTTTCCAGACTTGGCATTGAAGAAGCAGGTCTCATCACTGAGATTTTTGCACATCTACAATTTGACATCTTGAAGTAAATACTGTGGAGTTTGTGTGACTTCAGTTTATCACGTGTTTTACATCCTTGTCACATAGGTAAGTGATCCAAGAACTCAGTGAAATTCCTAATTTAAATAGACATCAAATACCAGGTGAAAAGCAAAGTTTTGTCAGTGAGAAAATTGTCGTATTTGTCTCTAAAAGAACTTACTGTCCATGCTTGAACTTCTCTTTTGAGATAAGTCTTGCTCTTCTCAGGGGCAAGGCTGGGCTTTTCTATCTCACCAGTGCTGTGCTCCCTGAGGACTTTTGTAAGAGATAGTACTTGGATTTTCTTTTTACTTCTGCAGATGCTGTGATAAAAAGACTGTGCTGGCAGCAGAAGGAGTTGAGGTGGTTGGGTTTTCACTGCTGCAGAGGAGACCACAACAGGAAGGAAAGTTGAGCCTAAATTTTGATTTCAAAGAGAGAGGGACATTTCCCTCTTCTACTATAATACACAGTGACAGCTGCAAAGGTATACCCTGTCATGCAATGTGATCATTTGTTTGCCTTTCCCTTACCACAAACACGGCCCTTTCTGGCTGCCTGATGTTAAATATTGGTAGCCCAGCCTGGCAGACAATTCTGGACATAACCTCTAAGGGGAACATGTGGGTCGGCTTGGTGAGTTGTTAGAAACAGGCAGCTCCTGAAAGAAGACATGTAGGGGTAGGAAGAGTACAGACAGGGGCATTCAACCATTTGGTCTGTGTCACCAACACCTTCTGCACTGGAAAGGTAATATCTCCAGCAGACCTGACTATGAGGAAAACCAGGAGCAAGTATTCTTTCTAGAGAAATCTCCCAGTTTCCCTTCCTTGTGTTCATCCTAGTTTTATGAGGTACATCATAAATCAGTGCCTGCAGTTTTGCCACGACAAAGCCCCAGACGCTGCTCTGAGTGAAACCCATCTCTGGAGGGGCTGAAGTCAGAGCGATGTCATGTGTCTCCAGTGCCTTGTCCACTTGTCACTCAAGAAGGAATTAAGCTGCCTTCTGGATAGGTGCCCACAAAGGATGCAACAACTCTGCTCTGGACGTGTCCTCGTGCTCAGTGTTGACCATACCGAGGCTCAGATTCCTGACTTTTGGATTCCTGAGCAAGTTACTGCCTCTTGTCCCCAGCAGCCTGGAGGTTTTTAATACTGCTACCTACAAAAGCTTTTCACCAAGGACTTGCTCCTCGGCACGCACATTGAGGTGCACTAAATGCAGTAAATGCAATGGTACTTGACTTCCTGTCTAATATGAAGATGCGATGGGACCAGTTTGAAACTCTCTTTTTGCCACCTCAACAGCAAAACAACTGATTCAGCATGGGTCAGAAGACAGGAATACCCCATGCAAAGGGAGCCCTGGTCCCATGTGAAGGTGCTTTATATTTTCTCTACTTAACTAAGCGCTGTGGAAACTTCCAGAGTGCTCCAGACCCATGGAAGGGTCTCCCCTCTGTCTGCATTTCATCAGCTTGGGGCAGTAAGGGCAGAAGGAGTCTCCAGAGGTGTGGGTCTCCCTGCTGTGGTGCTGCTGGTGGTCAGCTTCATGGCAATTTTGTTTTTTCCTCCTATTTTTTTTGAAACCTTTATCTGGGCTAACCTTCCATCGCTGGTGCAGATGTTCCTCAACCTGCATTCCTTTGAAAATAATGGGCTATTTGTAGGGCAGTGATTGTCCCCATTAAAAAAAAAAACAAACAACAAAAAACCCCACCAAAACAAAACAAAAAAACCCCCTTATCCTTGAAAATGAAAAAGCATGCCTCTCCTACTCTGTCATCTCTTCTAACACATTGCACTGAGGGTTAAAGGCGTGTCTCCATCTCCTCCCCAAATGTCTTTATTAATAGCTTTCAAATATTGGCCTCCTTAGGCCATGGACAGATGCAGCTCTGGACATGCCAGAGGCTGCATAGCACTCAAGGAGATAAGACAGTTTAGTTTAACACAGCACGAATGATTCCAGCCTCAAGTCCCAATCAAAGAGATTTACAGCTGTTTTAAAAAGACAGTAATGTTGACTTGACTGGTGAAAGAATGCATGAAACCACACTCAATAAAAGGTCTGGTTTTAGCATGTAAATAAATATTAGAAGCAGAACACACACAACTTGATTGTTATTTCATTAAATATTAGCGTAGTAGCCTAATTGTAAGACACCACCAATATTTGTGCTTTTGGAATTAACAGTCAATACCCCACAAGACAGACACATCCTTTAGTTAAAACAATTATGAAACAGACATTGAAACAGATTTCCTTTGTCACCATTTAGGAGCAATTTAATGCACTCTGTTCCTAATATTTCGTGATGCAGAAATTCTATTCTCTAATTTCCTTTTCAAGCCTCTGTCCCAAAGGGGTTTTAATTTGATATTTTCTACTTTAATGTAAGAGACCTTGCTCAGCACCTCCCCGGATCAAGCCGTGGGAGAGGCATTAAAAGACCAGAACAAGTCAGCCGCCCCCTCTGCAGAGGGACAAAGGCGACCCCACACCATGTGAGGGGTGCCTCTGCGTGGATGCTAATGAAGTGACCATCTGCAATCTGCATCAAATAATTATAAGTTGCCTCCCCTGACTGCCCTCCATGTGCTGGCACAGCCTGGTGGGAGGCACACCGCGGGCTGCAGGCTGCTGGTGCCCGAGCACGGGGGCGGCGGGGGCTCGGAGGAGCGGATCATGTTTATCCCTTCACCACGAGGCACACAACCTGCTGAGCAGACAGGTGCTGGCTGTGCTGATGTCCATGGGCGATGAAGCCTGGTTGTCCTAGTAGCTGACATCTATATCTAGATCTATCTGGATTTTTAAACTGATACAACATGAAGAATGTCACTCTCTGTTACTGTATGTGTGTATCTTATGGATATCCTTTAAGCACAATGCCTTGACCATGTCTGCCCTGCTTTCTTCAGCTGATGGGTTTTGCCATTATAATGGGCTATTGTTTTCCACAGTTTTTTAAATTTATCCTTCAGTTCAAATGCTTCTGGACATGATTACAGTTAGACTCTTTCCCCAGTATTTTAACAACTCTATTGTTTCTACTTATGCTTTAAAAGACTTTAGAATTCATCTTAATAAAGCTCAGCTATTGAAACCAAAGTAAATTCTGCCTTAACATAGTCAAAAACTTTAGAAGAAGCCTACAGAGCTAAGCATGCCTGAACCCTATTGATGTCACAGGGAACCTATTACATTACATGTACTATAGCACTGCAGTAAATTTAGTGCTTCCTTTTTTCTTCCTTTTACTGCATTGTATCCAGCTGCCTCTCTGCTGGTATTAAAAATATTTTGTTGGCTTTGCTTGGTCCAAAGCTTAAGTAAAGCAAACGCAAGCTTTTATAAAATACGTTCCCAGGATTTTCTGTGAAAAACAAGAATGACATAATTTTTTATACCAGTGTACTTTCTTCAGTAGTATTTGAGACCTTGCTACAACAGAACCAGAGCCAGCTAGAGAAAAAGACAATTAGAAATAAAAGACAATTTTTTTTTTCTGTGAACAGAAAAAAATTCCACTTAATTGAGCCTTCACTATCTTGATAGCAAGAGGAAACAATTAAACTATATGGTCAAAAGACTTTCAAGAAAACATTGTGGGTGTCACCCAAGGCAAGACTGGCAAGAAAACTCTTACCTAGTATTTGGTCTATTTTAGATAGGGAGCATCCTGTACCAAAGGCTTTTTTGTTCCACACAAGAGCTGAAGTCAGAACCAGAAGACAAGAGGGTGTTTCAGGTTTCAGCCCAGTTCTGGTTAGCTGCAGCACTGTCCTGCTGATTGTCTGTCCTGGAGATCCAGTTGGGGCTCACTGGTGGGTGCACTGTGACTGTTCCCCATCTGCCTGTCCCCTCCTGGAGAAACCAAGGCGAGCATTTTCTAGTAGTGCTGGTGGTGACAGCCTTCAAGCATCATGCATTTGCATGGAGATAGCGAGGTCTTGGTGTGTGATCACCACCTGCCAGCAGAGGTTTACAAAGGATAGGGTTAATAGGCAGCCTTCCTCTCCGTCAGCCCCTGGCAGGCATGGAAGTGGTGACAGCCATCCAGCTGTGCAGCTTCCCTTCCTGCCACCCTCAGGTCATGGAGCAGCTGAATCCAGGCCCACGAATACAGCAGTTTTCTAGCCACATGCCTGCACACACAAGGAGGAATAACTCCAGGCAAGTGACCCTGGGAGATGATATCAGGCCCTTGTTTCAAAGCTGCTTTGTTCTGTACATCCTCACATAAAGTCTGAGACATCGGGCTTGTGTTTTGTACCACTCCCTAATTGTTGGGATGTCTTCCCTTGCCCACATACAGTATCAGGCTGACACAGGAACAGAAATCACTGTGGTATGTAGGAGTAGTGGCTAATCTGTTGGGATTATACAGACATTGTCACATGCCTTTAAAACTCAGTTTCACCTTCTCCCTCCAGGCTGTTTTCAGCATCCTTGATGCCCTTGTAGATAAATGAAGCTGGCAGAGAGACCACCTTTATAAACAATGATTTTTTAGTCTCTCTAGTAACCCATCTGACCCTGTGCGGGCTTCTCCACATTTTGCAGATGCTCAGGTAAGGATTAAAACAGCAGTGAAGACCTTGCAGCAGTCCTCTGCAGTGGAAAAGGCCAGTTAAAAATTGAAGGTAATTTAGGATGTGGGGCAAACTCCTGCTTCTAGGATTGCAGCTGTCTTCCTATGACTCCCTCCCTCAGGAGCTGCTTTTAGGGCTCTTGAGTTTAGCTGGTGCCAGAGCTGCCTTGCACCTGTGCCACAGCCCAGCCATTACTGAGAACAAAGACAGAAAGATCACCTTTCCTTCGAAAGAGGTTATAAAGTAAAACGAGTGATTTTAGCTGGCAGTAGGCAGACCTTACAGACCCACTCCCCTTGCAGGTGTGCAGCTGCCTCTCACCTTCCTCTCTCCTGTCATCAAGCAGATGGAGGCAAAGGGGTTGCAATCCAGCCAGGTGTGAGGAAAAGGCTTTGGGGAGGGTCCAGGACAGAGGTAACAACTTTAAGTTGCCCTTTGGACAGAAACTCAGCTATACTTTGTGTTGTCCAGCTCCATCAAATTATCAAATGCTGCTGAAACATTTCTTCTTCACAGCTGTGAGGACTTAAAGAGCACAGCTCTCTGTTTCAAACACTGCCAAGGAACTTGCAGAAGGAACGTGCCTGAGAAAAGTCACCACAGTGGGTGCTTGAGTTAAGTACAGAAAAGAGGAATTTGTGACAGGCAGGTGCTAATTCCAGGTCTGGCTGAGGGAAGATCTGGTAAGCACATCCTGGTTAATGCATCCAGACAAAAGTTCCCGCTGCGGCAGGCTGTGGGAAAGGAAGGAACTGCTAATACACATGTCACTGGTCAAACAAAGATCACCCCAAGTTTGACCACCAATGACCACCAAAGCACCCCCAGACTCATTTCTGGTGGCTTCTGGCAGAGGAGTGCACATGAGACCTTATCACTCTTAACAACAACCTGAAAGGAGGGTGTAGTCAGGTGGGAGGTGGTCTCCTCTCCCAAGTTACAAGTATTTTTTTTATTTTTGGTTTTAAAGATGTATGTATCATTATCATTAGTAAAGAAACTATGCTTGAAGAACAATGTCTGCCAAAAAGATTTGCCAGTCCTAATTCAATCCATTTGTATTAGTGGAAATATTTCCTATGACTTTAGTATGCCATGGATTATTCTCTTGTTATAATACTTGCCTGATCAAGAGCATTGTGCTTCAGGCATCACTGCAACAACTAATCCTTATATGGCCTTCCAGCAAATGGATTTTTCATACTAGAGCTGGGCTCAACAACTGAAATGTTGTGTGGAGGGATAGCTGGTAATTTAGGGTACAAATCAGTGGAAGGAAACCTAGCAGCAGGTTTACCTCCCTAAAACAGCCTATGGTAGGTGAAAGCAAAATGCAGACAAATGGATCCTACAGTTGGACTCTGGCAGCTGGTGGCTGCCCTTGCACATATTTTTTTTTCTGCAGAATGAGGTCTCCTATAACCTAGACTTTACTGATACCTCACTATGGAAGTGTTTGCTGTGTTAGACAGCTCTTAACACCTGCAGTGCCAAAATAAAGCCGTTACAGATGGGAAATATGCATTCTGCAGTGAAAAAACCCCACTTATGTATTGCTCACTCACTAGCAGTTATTTAGGGCACTTAAAGTTGAAAAAGCCCCACAGAGTTAGAGGAAGTTCATTACTTTATAATGAACTGCCAAAGTTGTCAGAAGCTCAGTGGCAAACACACCCAATAAAGAGGAAAAGCTCAGCAGATTGAAAAAGGTTAGTAGCTTTTCTACAGGGCTTTATATTTTGCTCCAGCATAAGTCATAAATATAGAAACACATGTTTGGAAATAATTTTGAGTGAGGATTTTAAGGATATTGCTGATCTCCTTCATATTAAGACATCCCATAATTTGCTGTACCAATTAGTCAAGGTGAGTGGCTCAGATTTCTTTTACTGACATTCTTCTACTAACAAACAGAAAATGAGCTGTCTGCTTTGTAGAGCATATTTGTCTAGAAATAGCAAGCTCAGTAGCAGGACCATAAGGTCCAAAATGTAAATCAAATCCTAAAAATACCCCATCCTTCTCTTTAAACCAAAGGTTATGGAATGGCAATGTAAAAGAGCAAGAACATTTATTCATCTTCAGGTATGGCACCAAGACAGCACCATCCCACATCTGCATAGGCATCAAAGGATCATTCCAGCCTGAATGAGCCAGCTTAGTGCCACTTTTACCACTTTTACTTAATCTTTAGTTTGTTCAATGAGAAGGGCATTAAAGATGACACCTGAGCCAAATGTGTGCTTTGAGCATGCAAACATCTGCCTTCATCAGGTGGCTGGTGACTACCAGTCATAACTGATTCAATGCAGTGAACTCAGGTGAATGTTTTCCTCTTCTTAGCACACAAAGTCTCTTCATGACACCAGATGTTGTCAAGAAACATAAATGACATTCTCCTGAAATATCTTCAGTCATCTGAGCTATACGCATACACTTTTCTATCCAGTGGGAAACACACAACAAATAAAAGTTTGCAGCTGTATCCCCAGACTTTGATTTAACTGCAGCAGCAAGCAGCTTGTCTCCAGGTGTCTGATCTGCTGTTGGTATTGATTGATTTGCCTCTTACCGCTTCCTACAGTTTTATAAACATCCATTTCTCATTCATCCTCTCTGCTACTAAAATTTTATAAAAGAATAGAGAGACAGCCTTGGTGTTTCACGAGCTGTAGTCACCACACACCGAGCAGGAATTTGTTAGCCAGATCCAGGATGTGAGTACAACCCAGAGAGTGCCCACACGGAACACAAAAAGACAGTCAGTGTCAGCTGCAATAACTGAGAATCAGACTGAGGCTCATCTACTGTGGCTAATAAATATCCACCTTTGTAACAGACTCTTCCTGTCCTTGGAACATATGAGCTCCACAGAAACAGATGAGAAACTGGCCTCAGTTGCTTTCCATACACAGCTTTGAACAAAACCGATGCAGGTTTGTTCTGATGATATTTGTTAGGCAAAATTAGAAAGCAAAATTCAGACATGTTGTTTATCAATGACAGGGAGAAACTAGAAGGAACAGTAACAATAATCTTTCTTTCCTGCATCAGCATTAGATTTTTTTCTCTCCAGCAGATTTGACAGAAAACATGTTAATGTGTTCTGGGAATGGTCAATTTTTTGCCAAACTATGGCTAAAGTGAACCCAGTACCTTTCATGACAATTTTTTTTCCTGTCGGGCTAACAGTAATTCTGATCAACTCATTCCGTGGTCAGGAAATAATTAAATCCGGGATGTGCTGTCAGGGATATACAAATTCTTATTTTCCTTCTAGATATTAAGAAGGGATTAACTAGGACTGTTTCAAAAGATATTATTTCTATGTTTACAGAGAAAAGAGTGTGATGGGTTTTAACCTTTCAGGGGTTTTTTTTCCCTTTTTGTTCCTTATCTGCATTCAAAAACAATTATGAGACTGTCCAAGGGGAAAAGCCTGAAACAACCACAATGATGGTAGTAAAAGGAACAAGAGATTAATAGGAGGGGCTCACCCCTGGTTTATGCCTTTAAAGTTTCCTCTAATGAGGTACAATATTGGGTAACTGGTGTCATGTGTCATGTCATAATACATCATATCCATATCAGGGTCTGTCATGTCACACAGAGTAATAGGAGATGACAGATTCAATGGGACACCATCAACCTAGAATTTTTTTTTACATTTTCATGTATAAAGATTTAAAATGCATAAAACATGATAAGTTAAAAAAGACGAGGAGGAGAGAAAGAGGAGGAAACTGAGAATAGTCTTTACAAGACAGAAAGAAGGCCAAGGCATCCAAGGTTCCTTTAGCATTTTTTTTTCTGGGGAGCCCCAACTTCAGAGCCAAGCCAAGATACTGCTGTCTTGGGGCAGGATGCTCTTGCTGACTTTCAGGGCCACAATGTTTGAAAAACTGCCACAAACTTCAGCCCAAATGCCAGACACACATGGCCATCCTTTCCTGGAGACTTGAGCAATCATCCCCAGAGCAGCTGTTACTTTGGCCTTTCAGAGAGAATTGGTTTGCTGTCTGGGTGAAAACCTCTCACAGATTGTTTGGATAGAAGTGAGGTGTACCAGTGGTACCTGAGTGGCTGAAGGACAGATGAAGGAGTCTAGTAATAACTCTGCTGGGTAGCAAGAAGTAGCTGAAATCATCTCAATAGCTTTATTTGCTCTGCAGAACTGTGGTAAACCCAGGAGAGAGACTTTCTGCGTGTCTGAGAAGGGAGACTGTAGGAGATGCTGAACAAATCGAAAGGAGGCTTTCTATGCTCCAAGCATGCAGGTGGGGATGTGTTGTGCTGCTGTCATACAGTTGAGGACAACTGAAAATAAGCACATTCCTTTGGGTTTGGCTCTAATCCTAAATCTGTTCTATGTGCTCTATGTATGTGAGTCTAGCAGCGCACATACTGCAGCTCATGTAGGGATTTTTGTTTGCTTTGTCACAGATTTTATTGCACTAAAAGCTGGTGTTTTTATGAGCTGCTTATAAGGGGGAGCTGTAATTGTAAATATGTTTTAAAAGGTGTTTTAACTATAAACAAAACTAGTGTGTGTTGTGTAAATATGAGAAACAAATAATCAGGCAAGGTTGGAAACTCTATCATCTTTATACTGAAGATTTCAGCATGATTGCTTTTATTTTAAGCTACACAATATAGAAAAGCAAACACTTTCAAGGTTAAAATGATGCCTGTGCAAGATACTCAGGAATGCACTCTGTTTCTTAGGGCTTGGGGATAATGGGAGAAGGACATGTCTCTCCTATTAGAGTAAAATCCCTCTCAACCATACTCAGAATTGTGTATTTTATCTTTTTTATTTGTTTTTTGTTACAGTGTGCAGCTGCAAAAAAACCTATTCCAGGTCACTGTGGCAAGAAAGGTTCATCCTAATCTCCTGAGGCATCCAATAGAGGTGATGGAGTGTAAGGAGTTTGTGACAAAGAACTTGACTGAACATGAAGAAGCAACACAGGTTCAGTCTTAACAGAAATTATAGCAGGGACAAGAGGGACATTGTCTTTTTCTTCTCATTTTCCCCCACCAGCATCTGCGTTGTGGTAAGGTGGGTGCTAACACTGATTTAAAACCTGTCTCCACCCTCAGCCGGATGAAAGGGGACTCAAGAGATGACACGTCCAAGGAATTTGCCTGTGCATTCCAGGGGCGGCTCCCACAATGGTGGGAGAGACGCCGAAGCCGAACCACAGGGCAGGATGCCTGGGGAGGATAACGCTCCCGATCGCAGAGCCCCAGGTGCTGCACAAAGCCCGGTTATTTGAGCATCCTTGCCTCAAACACTCCATTTGCAGCTCCTTTGCATCAACACCGCGTGTGCAGTGCGCTGAGGTACACAGGAGCAGGATGGGTGACTGAACTTATTTAAAGTCCTTTAAAACAGCTTTGGAAGAAACAGGGGAAATATTGCTTGGGAATAGTCAGGCCTCGTGTCACATTACATCAAAGCTGAGGGAAATAGTGAAGTTGTGAGACACAGCAATTATCTTTTTGCTTTTATTTTTCTGTACCTATTAATACAAGAAAAGTTCTTTCTTTTCAAGCTCCTAATTGATCTGTATGAAGCCACTGTTTTTGCTAGAAGTGAAGTTGGCAAAAAAAATGTTTGAAAAACAGAACAAGAGCTACACAGCCCAAAAATTATCATCAAATAATGTATAAGTGTGCATGGTTGCTGACACTGCAAACTCAGCTATGGTATGAGAGCTCAGAGAAGGAATAGATGGAGAATATGCACTCTCTGCATTTTGAACTCCACATATTGAAAGCAGAGCAGTTAGAAAGAGGCTAAATCAACATGGCAGCATGGCTATTCCCTGGAATAAGGTGTTCCTGTCCCCTGCAGCTATAATGCATCAATATAATGCTATGAGATCAATAGCTCAGGCCTGTAACTGTAGATCTAGTTAAGGCAGTATTTGTATTAAACACTTTACTGTTATTAAAGTTTACTATTGCTGCTCTAAACTCCGAGGCAAACTTCTGCAAGTCTGCTATTTATGTCAGCTGAACTCTCCGTGACCTGTAGCCTAGTTAACTCCTTTCCATATTTCCTGTGTCACTGACAAAAAGCTTTCTTGTTCCATGGCATGAATAACCGTTTTTGGTATGTATTTTCCCAGTTAATAAATTTACTTGTTAGTTTAAGGAAAATCAAAAAGATTCATCTTCTATTTGTTGTTGTTGTGATTTTCTTTCTTTCTACTTATGAAATAGGAGATGGAAATCAGGGAACAGTTTGGGATTTTTGTAGTGAATAAATGGGGTATATATTCTGGTAAATAATCCATTTGTCAAGTGAACATGGCTATTTCTCATCTGATGGGACACTTGTATTGAAGGAAAGACATGAGATTATATAACTGCTTTGCTCATTAGCAGTGAGCATTTGTGTTTAATAAACTGGGTGAGCTGAGTCTGTTTGCTCTATGTTCCTTCTATTTATGAATGATTTTTAATAGTCAACAAAACAGATAATAGGACACAGTCCCCTGTAAAGCTTGTGTTTATTTGGGTTTCAGGTAATGTCTCTGTCCATGACTTCAGATGTTCATGGGGAGTTTTTGGGTTCCGTTGAGCCCTTAAGGTCAACAAAATCTTGGGATTACTGTTTTCAGGAATTGGTTACACTTCCCAGTGCAGAATAAAGTGTATGCTGACAGCATGTTAGGGTGCCATAAATACTTAATAAAGCATTGCATACAGAGGTGGGAAGCCAGAGCTGGCTGTAGAAAGGAACCCCTTCACACCTGTTCTGCGGAATAATTCCAAAGGAACCATCATCACCACATCCACTTTAGAAGCCTAGACCTCTGATATAAAAGATTCCCTGATCCTCAGGTGCCTCAACAGAGCAACTGTACTACTCAGGGTTTCATTTAGGGAACAAGAGCTGTTCATCCGTTGCAGCTTTTTGGAAGACACAGTGCATTAAAAAGATTTACAACTGTAAATTCTTTTCATGTGTTCATCCTCAGTAAAATCAGATGGGACCCACTTCTGTGGGCCTATACTTCTATGGGACCCCCTTGTTTCACTCTTGAGAAGAAATATACTCCTTTCAGAATATTGAATTCCTGACACCTTTTTGATGACCCTTTTTAAGCTCTGAAGGAACATTTCCTTTACAAAGGAAAAATGGTAGTTCCCTTTCTTTGGGCCGAGAAGAAAAAAAATGACATGTAAATAACTTAGTAAGCATTGTCTCTGCAAGGTGGTCCATGGCACAGTTCTTCACTTGCTTTCCTCTTGACCAGTTGTGTGGAGGGTTTATTCTGGCACAGAGCAGGTGATGCAGGCCATTGTGCCGTCCTTAGCCCTTTTGTGTCTGTTGCCTTGTGAGAGGCTGTAAGGGAGAAGTGAAACCAGCCGCATGTTTGATGTCGGAAGGCCACAGACCTCGGCAGAGAGGCCTGGGACCTGAGAAAGAGGGGTCTGGGGTCTGTCCAGGGGGGTTTGAGACCCTGGCACAGAGTCCAGGAAGACACAGGCTTTGATTTCAATCCATGAGAAAAACTTCCAACACAGAGAGGAATTACAAGTCACAAATGTGTGACAGACAGTAGTGTAGTTTATCACTGGGTGGAAAATTCTGTAGTTTTGGGATTCTTAGAGTGCCGGTGAAGGGGGGGACAAGATGGAGGATTTAGAGCGGTACCCTGGGTTCTTCTTGTTCTCCATTGGCATCCATTTTCTGCAGTGATGATGGCACAAAGTAGTTTAAGGAGATTGGGTCAGAGTAGAGATGACCCTTTTAGTATAGATAATAGGCATTGCCACAGAATTGTAAATAATAAGTACATAATTATCTGCATAAGAAGGTAGCGACCTCCCATCACAGGGGTAGTCACCTGTGTCTGAGCTGCTGTGAACATCTCGGCCAGGCACAGAGAAAATTGTAAGATAAGAATTAATAAACATGCAAGAAATCCAGAAAAAACAAGACCTTGAAGACTCCGTTTCATTCTTGTATCAGGCTCAAAGGCTTCAGAGGGCAAAAAAGACTCTTTTGAACCACCACCTGAAACTCGGGTGAAGAAAATGAAACCCAAGAGTTTGATCCATGCATTCATCTCTGAACTCTGAGGCACACAGTGCAGTAATACACCCCTCACACAACTAGGGAAAACTGTCATGCCATAGCAACAAAAGTCAGGAACACTACTTGTTCCATCAGGAATTTTTCAATGAAACTGAGCAATTCAGTCACTGGAGTCAGCTTACAATGTGGCTTCTCTCCAACCAGAACCACAAACCCTCCCCAGAGGACTTGGGCATCAGAGATACTGAGGATGGGTTGGTTATCAGGGGAATATTCTTCACTTGATTACCCACCCCCGAAAGCATTTTAGTAATAAAAATTGTTTGATTTGTTAGAAATTTGTATGAATTGTTTTGGGTATTTTGTCATTATTCATCCAAGAAATAGAAAATATTAATTAATCAGAAAAAGTACGTAGACATATATGTTTATATTTAAGTCTACTTCCTGCTTTGGGCTGATTGTACTGCAAAAGTTACTGATCTAAACCAGAATATCAACTTCAGAAAAAATTGGTTTAGTAAACCAAATAAAGTTTGGTTTAGTAAACCAAATCATATAACTGTTTGTTTTCCTTCTTTCTTTCTGTTAACAATCTGGCTAAAATATATTAATAACCCTAATGTACATATACCAAAACTAGGGAAATACATATATTTAAACCATCTAGGAGAAATATTTTACTTTCCTCTAAGTTGGTACAGCCAAAGACAGTACCTGTCTCTTAACTGTTTAGATATGAAATATACATTAATTCAATAAGACTTTAGACCAGATCTTGAGGTGTTATGCATAATTCAGAATACTTTCACTAAAGCTATAATGGCTTCTGCCAGTGCAGTATCTAATGCATTGCGTAGTTGTATTTCAGATAAATCCATCAGCACAAAACTTTTGTTGAGATTACACATGAAGTCTAAGGTGGGCAGAAGAGCATTGTGTTGATAAATACTGTGCAATGTGTTATAGACTTTGCTCCAGAAGGTGTTCAGCCTGATGGCTCTGCTCCCATCTACCCTGTATGAATCTCTGCCCCAAGGTGGAAGTGCTTGTAGGAGTCAAGAGCTGTGTACAGTGCAATGGAGAATAGACTGTCCTTGTTAGACACTTTAATATATCCCTTATCTGTGCTATGGCACCTAAACATGTTTAATATATTTATCCTTGAAAACATCCCAGAAGGTAGAAGGCTGTTATCTTTGCAGGGGAAGAACAGAGGAATAGTGATATCAAGGAAACATTCATGGAATCTAGTATGGAGAGCAATTAAATTCCTGTCTCCTGGGCATGTTCAGGAGCCAGGTACCCTCTCCTAACTCTCCTAACTTACTTAATGGGTCACATTGCTTTTAGGAGCAAAACTGCAGCAACTTTATATGATCCATCTGGTTTTTACTGGAAGAAAGAGCTTCATAAACAGCATGCATTCACTGAATTTATCTGTGGCTTTTTTGCAGGTGGGAAAACATTTGGTTAAATAAGATTCAGATTATTGGTGGAGCAATATGTACTTTCCCACCAATTCATGAAAAGGTATTGCATTTGAAAACCATAGTTTTTTCTCCCTGGTTGGTGAATTATCTGACACAAGAGAATTCATTTTCCTCATTCATGTTTCTAACAACCTATGTTAAATCAGGTGCAAACTTTATTTTTTTGTGGAAAATCTGCCTGGAAGGAAAAAACTTAAACAGTGTTGGTATTTCCAGCAGTTTTCCTAATGCTGCCTGGAAGAGGACAAGCAGAGCAGCTTTCCATTCACTGGGTCTTTGCTGAACTGCCCCTCCAAGAGTATAGGATCTGTGCTTTGGCTTTTCTCTCTCAGGTTATACTTGGAGTAATACAGCCCATCACCAACTTCTCCTACCCAGTCACCAGCAGCCTGCTCTTCTGCAGTATGGCTGCAGCTGGTCTTTAGAGCAGAACTTTGGTCTGAGGCTCCTTTGTTGTAACATGCTTCCTACTTTATAACTACACCAGTATGGGAAAAGGGAGGGAGAGACAGAGAGAGAAAAGGCTTTGTGCAACTCAGGCAAATTCTGTCCAAGAGACAGAGAATACACAGGCACATTAACTGTGGATTAACATGAATGTTGTAATGATACAGCAAGAATATATCTTGACATTAACTATGTATTCCATTTGTCTCTTACATGGTAATTGCCTACTTTCCCATTTTAAAAAGAGTTTCAATGGGAAACAAGTCATGGCTACTATGTGGAAATCAGTCAAGCTTTTCTCCTCTGGAAATTGCAGTAGCAAATGTATAGATACCACATGCTCTTTCAAGAAGACTTCCATTGCAAATGTATGAGTTTTGCCCTGCAAAGAAAGAAGAACATTGTCTACCTCTCCTTATCTGAATGGGCTAATTGAGTCACACCAATGATTTCAGCTGCCAGAAAAGCTGAAATAATAACAATCATGTTATTCTCTATGCAAAGACAATTTTTTTCCCAGAACTTGGGATATGTTGCTAAGGAAGTGATTCTGATTCCTATTGTCCCTCACAGAAACAGATACATGTATATTTTTAAGATTCATGTTACAGCCTAGTTTGCTGTCCTTGGTGTCAGTATCAAAATTAGAAAGTAATTTACTGTAAGAAATCCAGTTCAAAGGCTGAGATTGAGATGTTCCTTGAAAAGCAGTATTTTCTCCATTACACATAATTTAAGATTATGTGTAATGTATTATGTGTCTTACAGCTTTGTGTAGAAGAAAACAGAAAGGGCTAATTTAGAGTGCAGAGATGTTCCTTTTTATCTGCTTTGTGATGGTACAAATTATATCCCACTCCATGCTTTTCCATGAGGGGAAGCTAATGCACAGTGATGGATCTACTCCATGGACAAAGCTCCAAGGTGGTCCTTAGTGACTTCTGCTTTGAAAGCAGAGAAAGGTACAGGTGCTACTAATTGAAAGGATGATCTGACAGCATCATCTTTTTCAGGCCTATCATTGTTTGTTTGTTTACTTCTTTTTCAACCCTGCTGGCCTCCACAACATTTCATAGTGATTTCTACTTGTGCATTAAAAAGCATTTATCTGTTTGCTTTAAACCTGCCCTCTGATCATTACTAGGGCTGTTTTTTAAAAAAATTGAATAATAATTTCCTGTTTGCCTTCTCTGTACCATACATTAATTTCTATATATCATAATTAAACTGCTTGAGAATTCAGATTTGACTATTATTCACCTTTTCTTCTACACTTTTCCCATCACACATGCCTATTCATTCTTTGAACTTTCCCAAATAAAGCCATCAGTCTGCTCACTCCCTCCTTCTTTGAAGTGTAACTTTCTGTCCCCTCACCAAGTCCTTGCATCCCAATTCCCAACAAAGCCAGTCTTAGGCTTGTACCAGCTTCTAGAAATAACTCCGCATTGCCCAGCTTGCTCCCAAAACTTCTAAGGAACCTCTTCAAAAACATCTGATCTCCCCTTGACGAGAGGGTCTCCCCTTCCTACTTGATTTTTGCACTGCAGAGAGAAGAATAGCTTCAATCCCACACCACCCTTGTCATCCTGGCTCTTGGCACTCTGACAATGAAGCTCCCTTTCTTACCCTGGGCTCTGGTGAGAGGTAGGTGCTCAGTTGAGGTCATCCTGTGGACCCCAGTCTGAGCTCGATCCTTTGGTTCTGCTCACTTCTCAATTCCACAGTGTTGTTGAGCCTATTAAGTATTAAGTGTAACTTATTCCACAGTTACAAGGCAAATGCTGTATCTTAAACAGGTACTACAGTGGAAAAAAAAATACTGTGGCCAAAAGAAGTGGAGAGAGAAAAAAAGCTATATGACACATTCCTGGAGTTTCTATCAGCCCCATGGAGATATTTAATACTTCCCTCTTCTGCTCCTGTTAGAAAGGCCCTTTCCTACTGTTTGCTGTGGCAAATATCTGTTCCACCATCTCTTTTTCAATGTAGACGTGTTCTGACCTATTTGCTGTCCTTCCTTTCTCTGTGATTCTACTCAGTGTATTTCCTAATGTTATTATAGCCTATTCCAAAGAGGTAACTTTGGAGGTAAAATTACCAGTAGTACTTAAGATGCAAATTCACCATGCAGGTATATAATATTACAAGGATGCTTTGTTCTATTTTCACTTCCTTCTCTAATAATTCCCAGTGCACTATTTGCCACTTCACTGCCATGAAGCTGACTTTTCAGAGCACTATCCATAATGACTCCCAGATCTCTTGCTAGACTGGTAATAGCTAATTTCCCTAGCTAATAGCTAATTTAGAGTTCATCACTGTGTATATAGTCATATAGATAGTTGTTTTTTCTCCTTCATGCACCTTACTTGCATTTATTGACATTTCATTGGTGATTCCCATTGAATTTAATTTGTGATTTTATTGCCTTATCACTCTGTATTGTGAGATCCTTCTGTAGCTGTTTGCAGCCAATTGCACATTTCACTATCCCAAATAGTTATTTATCTTCTGCAGATTTCCTTGCCTCATTTTTAACTTTTGCACACAGATTATTTACAGCAATTTTGAAATGCACAAATCCCAGCACAGATCTTGTGGAATCGCCCTGGTAACATTCAACTATCATGAAACATCACATTTTATCCTTGCCCTTATTTTTCCTATTTTTCTATGAGCTATTTATGCATGCCACTACAAATAGACTTTCTTCATCAGTTTATTTAAATGCTTGCTGAGGGACTCTCCCAACAGACACTTCCCATCTCCATTATTTCTTTCCAGCTGTGCTTGAACTATAGCTGGTAGGCCTGTATGTTGTGGCCCATAGGCCAAGTCCCTGGGACTCCTTAACCTCTGGAGACATGTGATGGTTGAAGAAGGCCATGTGCTGTCATGGGGAAGACTCTCTGTAGTCGCAGCATCATGGTGGCATTGCAGGGTCACAGTGCCACCACATGATGCTGCAAAGAGACCAAGAGTCCCACAGGAGTTAGATCCTAGTGTCTCTCCATCCCCAAGCACTCATCCCCACTGTGAAGAACCGAGTGGCTTTTAGAGCAGGGTAGCAGCTAAGATTTTAATTTTGGTTTGGATGTGGCTGGTGTATTGGAGAGTGCTTGCTGTTGGAGCAAGTATAAATAATTCTAAGTTTTAATTTATAGATTGCAAGGATCCACTAAGCACCCAAAAACTTTTGTTCAGTATAAACGAACCTGATAGAAATAACCAGTAAGATTGAGGGGAAAAATAATTTCTTCAGTCTCTGTTGTATCCATCTATGAGTGAATGAATATTTGGCTCTATTTTAGAGCACGCAAAAACTTTTGCAGCTATGCTATCAACATAATTTTCTTGTGCAAATGCTATATTTTTTCCTTCTATTGATGAATTAACAGCCCAGCTCAGTCATCCATATGAGACTCAACTGTACAGAAGCCAATGCAGTTTAGAAGGAAAATAAATTATTGTATGTGTTGAAAGCAATTGCAAGGCACTGTGAGTTTCACATTCTAGCTGCTTTGGACTTCTTTGCTAATTTGCATCATACTGCAGAAACAGCAAGTTTTAGGTTAATGTAGGATTATTTATATATGTATTATAACATATATATATATTTGATTATATATATATAAATATTATATATTTTTAATGCCACTTAGATAGTCACTGTCAGGAGAAATGATTAAGGTATTGTCCCTTTTCTCAAGCAAAACAGTACTTAATCCAATATTTGGCACATTAAAAAAAAGCCCAACCCAAACATAGTTCCCCACCCTGTCTCAGCTTGTCAGCCATGTAAGGATTCATAAGTATGAACATGTTTAAATGTTAAAGTGAAACAGGACAATAAAGGACTTTTGCCCAACCTTCTAAGCCATCTAAACCCAATTATGGGACTTGTGAATAGAAAGAAAACAATGGCTGTATTTCACTTAACTTGACCTTTTAAGCTGCCAACCTTTTTCTGTGTAAAACATCTTTATATGGTTGAGCTATCCTCACTGTGCTTTTCTGACATGTGTAATGTTTTTTGTGAGGTCCCCCATGAAGGTCTGGAATAAGTAAACATCTACAGCACAATCTGAGTGCAACAATTTACCACATATCTTCACAAAAATGTCCATCAATTATCTTAGATTAGGGTGGAATTCCCACACCATTTTGTTTAATCACAATTGCTGGCATGGTAACATCCAAAAGGTAACATCCCTTTTAGATAAAATGTGACTCTGGCTTTGTAACCTTTCCTCTAAGTGCACTGGTACAGCTCAGAAACAGCCCTTCCTCTAAATGGCATAGTTTTCCATAGTTCTTTTCCCTCTGGGATCAGCAAGGTCAAAAGTGGTTGGAAATGTACTGAAAATGCAATTAGTTTATTTTTATAAGGGGGAGAGCAGTTAGTGATGCCAGGATATGAATCCATTAGTGTTGGTTTTTTTTCCCATGCACCTCCAGAGACACATGTCCAAATCACATTCTGCACAGCCACTCTGAATTTTGTGGTGAAAGCAACATAAGCACAGAGCATGAATAAGTCTCAATAGAAAAAAATATGCCTTGGTTATTCGTGCACCAGGGCCAGCTGTCTCTCCAGGTAAGGCAGTGAGAAACCTTCTGTTAATACAGGAACAAGAAGCTCAGGCCTCAGCGAAATTCCTGCTGGAAAAATGAATTAAATACTGCCTAGTATTAGTAAAAGAGAAACATGTGGCTCTTGGGGGATATTCACAATACACTTCCACAAGTCATAAGCCTCTCCCACCAGGCAACTGACTGGAGAGAGGAGTTCATCTGGAGTTTCAGTGGTTGCCTGTAGCAGCTGCTGGTTTCTGAGAAATGCTGGTGTTGAAGATACCTTGTATGGGAACAAGGGAGGTAATTTCATGGACTTTGATTTGTCTCCACCTGTGTTTTGATGTGTCTATCTAACCAGCTCAGAATCAAACAAATCTGAGGCTGAACTACTGGAAAATTGAACCTAACTCCCTTGAGTCCAAAGCCCTGCCTTAGAGGCTGGTTTCCATTGCTTCAGTGAGAACTTTATGTTCTCTGGGTTGGACTGCGCATAACAATTTCTTTCCATACAGGTTTCTTGCTAGAGTCCTGTGCCCTGATGCAACTTACTTCCCTACTCACACCCTTCTGCGAGTGATGAACACTGAGATGTGCTGTAAACAGCTGCACCCATCTGTGCATACAGAAACAGTGGCTGTGTGGGCAATTAGCACCTGCAATTACACTGCATTTTATGCAGGGGGAACATACAGAGAACAAGAGCACGGACCTCGCCTGTCACTGGCACGAAGCAGCGTGTGAAAAAATAAGAAGAGAAGGACCAACAGGGCTCCTGGCTGAGGAAGGTAGACTACTCTGCATGTCAGCTTGTACACCAACTACAACAGGCTTTTTCCTTCCAGCAGTTTCTATTCTCTTTTGTCACTTTGTTGCTTTTGCTGAGACCTGAAATTTTTAAAATACGAAAAGAAACAAACTTTTGCTGAGAATGCCCTTGGAAACAGTAGCCAGAAAAAAAAAAATGGAAATATGTTCCAGCTCTTCAGCATCTGACCAAGTTAAAACTCGGTCTGGGCCCCAGAGACTTTTTTCTCTTTTTAGTCTCACAGATAGCACCAACCACTACACAGGAACTATTTGTGTGAACTAAAGCAATAGGGAGATGTCTCAAACTCCTCCTATGCTGTGCTTTAGCATGCTATTCCCTCTGTACATATGTGTTTGCACTCTATACCTTTCAATTTGAGTAACTGTGGTTGCTATAGATTAATATAAGCTCACGTCTTGGTACAAGAGTCTTCATGCTTCCAGTCCCTTGAAATGCTTTTGCCTGCAGCTTTCTGCCACACCAAGTCCTCCTTTCCCCCCACATTTTATTAAAAAAACTATTTTTTCACCCTTCGCTTATAACTTTTAATTTCTATCTATTATTTCCTGCTCCAGCTCTTGCTCTTGAACTTTGCTGGATATTGCAAATCATACAGCTTAAAAACTTTCTGTGAAGTTTGGGCTAACAATTTATTTTCATCCTCAGGGATAGTTGTTTCCTTCTTTCTCATGAATGAATAAAAGCTTTTTTTGCTCCTTTCATGTAAAAGGAAACATTCTCCTGGGGATACAACCTGGGAAATTAGGGATACTTGGATTCCTTTCTACACCATTGTCATGCTCATTGTCTTGCACCATTGTCATGACTCACCTTGGGTGAGTCAATTGGACATTGTGTGCTTCTCCTATCCCAGTGACCACAAATGGATATAAAACCCACACATATCCAACTTTTCTTGTCGTTGAGATATATGGGTGGAAAGCATTAGACAGGTGCTTTGGGTATCCACTAATTGTCTTTCAAAGTCTGGTTTATTACAAAAAGAAACAGTCTAATTTTAAAAACTTTAAAAAAGATATTAAGCAAAGGGAAGACAGAAAGTGAAGGCCAACAAGTCAATAGGGAGGTGCATCCTGACTTCAGCAGGTTTGATGTAGGTGCCAAGTGTATTTAACAGATACTGCTGTAGATCAAACATTCTAGATCACAATATACACGCAGTCCACATCATTGTAGGACTAACATGTTTTCAAACAAAGAGCCTGCCTGTGACTTTTTCCTGTGTAAATGTTCCCTGATTGCATGGAGGAAGGGAAGCACCTATGTGCATCTCTTTCAGGGTCAGGGCTTTTCTTCCAACACACTGATTGGAGGAATGTCTTTATGCAATCTGAGTGTTTAAATATCCAAAAAAGTGAAAATGTTGTAATTCAGAGACCCAGTGTTTTAATTATAATGTGCTAAAGAGCACACACTGTCCCCCTTTAAATGTGCTATTCTTTGGCTCTTTGTTCAGTTCTCTGGATGTACAGTCTAAGAACGCTATAAGCATGTGAGTCCTACTTTAAAAGCCTGTTTGTGGTTCATTATGAGCTATTAGGGAGAGCACATCAAGCAACTCTTTTGGCAGGGATACAGGAATTGCTTCATATTCTGGCAGGAATGATTCCCTCCTACCAAAGAGGAATATGAGGCTTTGTGGTTGGATTTGTTGCTCCTTCCCTTCTCCTGAGCATGCTGGAAAGTACATCTTCGAAGGAGAATATGACAAGCAGTCAGTCTCAAAGGGTCAACCGTACCTTTAATGTACAAGGTATTTTTTCCTTATCCCACACTTCCAAAAATAACAGCACAAAAATCACTTCAGCACACCCAGAAATACAAGAACTGGAGAGAGGTGTAGGTATTAGGATTAGGTATTGAAGTAAAGGTGTTGTCAGCAACCTCCAGGCTTGGGAGAAAGGCCGGCTGAAAAACATTAGGAGTGCAATGCTAGGAAGCTTGTATGTGGAATTTCTAAGTTAGAAATTTGCAGGCAGAACCTGACACATTAAAGCTCTTCTCAGACTGACAGCAGGTGGAGATGAGCAGAGACCCCCATGAGCACTAAGCTGTTCAAAACCAATTCTCACAATTCCTACATGCACCTTCAACTTTTGCAAATTGAACAAGCTCCAGGAAGGTTGGAGTTTTGTCAGAGAACTACCATAAAATCTTAGGAGCTTAGGCTCTGGTAACTTCTATATTTTTTGGCTTATATACCCAAATCAGAGTGTAATGCTTCCAGATCTCTCCGTATCCCCCCAAATTATTCACTTTCTTGGTTATCCTTCCCATATTCCAGGCAGAGTATGAGGTTTCCCCGTTTGAAGGTGGTATTATGTGTAAGGCTAGCCTGACAAAGAAGAAAACACCATGCTCCCTTCCTAATCATAAAATCATAATGATAAAATTACCCAGCAGAAAATAGTAAAAATGTATTAAGTAGCCCTGCCATAAATTCGTGACAGTGAATTTCCTGAGGCAGAAACACTATCAGTGCTATACGCGTGTCTGGCCACCAGTCCAGGGGAGAGCTGATTTTCTGCTGGGATACTGTAGCAAAGTGATAACTTCTTGGAAGGCACCAGACCATAACACTCCTGCTCCTAGAAAGTGTTCATCTCAATGCTGTTGGCTGCAGAGGAGACCAAGGGTGAGGGGGATGATGTTTGAATGTTTGAGGCACCTGTTTGCAGCTCCGGAGATGAGACTACAGACACACACAGATAGAGTTGACTGCTGGAGCAGAGTGAGGAGCCCCCAGGGGCAGCCCAGAACTTGGGACAGGCTAATGCCCCCTCACTGCTCTCTGGCCCTCTCTGACAGCCAAGGGGGCATGTGGGGATGGGGGCTTCGCTGCTGTCCTGTGATGTGCTGTGATTGCAGAGCTCACACCTCATGCTGGAGGAATTGAGCTGTCTGCTGGTGTCAAAACTTGGCCTGGTTTCTGAGCACCACTTCCCTGCCCAGGGAGCAGCTCTGCTAGCCGCTGAAAACTGTCTTGGCTGGGGCCCCCCCACCTACTATAGCTCAGACAACCACATCATAATGTAATAAATGCAGGCAATTCTGAACAACTTTTTGAAATCCCCAGACCTTGACCGAAACTCGCTTGAGCCAGTTCCCATTAACTTCAGCCAGATTTGAAGCAGGTACTTACAACATTATTTTTAAACCTATAAGAAAATTATTTCAGCCTTAATGTTGTTACAGACACAACAGAAAAGGCACTAATGCCTTCAAAACTCCCAGGTAATTTACAGAAGCTGCAGCCCAGGCAAGGAGCCGAGCACTGAGAGACAAATCTGATAACTTGATGCAATACAGGTTTGTATCTGTTAATCCAGCACTCATGAACTTCTGCACTTTGTAAAGGATGACTTCTGTGCAAAACCTATCTGCTGTGCTCCCTCATCTCTTTGCTCTGGAAAATATTGCAAAAGCTACATACAGGCTATGACCTCCACATGCAGGTGATTTCTGTGACTAGTTCAAACTCTGGCTTTGTTCTGTGGATACAACTAAAACGCAGAATTAGTCTAAATTTGGTCTAATCTCCTCTTTGCACAGTTTCTGGTCATTTTGAACCACCCCATTCCGTAGTTGAAAAGAGCCTTGCCCCTGTCCTGGAGCAACTTGGCAGCTGGGAAAAGGGGTTTCAAAGGAGGGCAAAAGCCATTCAGGGTCAGGCACCCCCAGTTTATTTTGGCATGGAAAATATTTTGTTTGTCAAATTAAAAAATCCAAACATCAGGCAACTTGCCAATGGTCTAAAAGAAGACTTGAACCTGCTTGAATATGCATGTTTAGATGAAGTCCTGTATCACACTGGTAATTACAGACAGACGCTCTTATCACAGTAACTCACTACCAGGTGAGAAATCCCTTGTGAAACAACTACACCTAAGACCACATACTTATGTAAGGCAAGGCAGTAGAAGCAAATGTTTTACCCTTCTGTGTCAGAGGGCCAAACTGCTCTGTACTGGGGAAAAAATGCAGAATAAGCCCAAGGAAACCAGACATTCATACATGCAAGCCTAACCTGAATAAGTACCAAGCAGGGCTTACAACCTATTTCTGACTGGAAACAATTATGCACAGAAAACAAGCATAAATGCCTTAAATATGTGTGTGGATTTAACAGGAAAGAGCCAGAAATTAGATATTAGGGGAGGGAGGTGGTCTGCAGGTAAATAGAAGGTAAAGGAGATAATTAATCAGGAGATTCATTATCTCCTAAACTACATGGATCCTTGCTTATAGCAAACAGCCAGTGCTTAGTATTCAGGATGATTTTCAAGAAGACCTACACTTTCAGCCTAGTGGTGGCAGGCACCAGAACCTCCCAAGCTGTTTGTACAGAGACAAATGAAAACTGCAGGCAGGAACTGCTGTCTCTCCAGAAGAGTAATGTTCTCGAGGAACAGCTTCATAACATACATAGTGCCTGTGTAACTGGAAAAATTCAAGGAAAAAATCTGCGGTTTTTCCCCAGAAGAATTCTAGGCATAGAATTAACAACATTTTTTGCATAATCTCTTAGGCCCAGAGAAATGGGGAAAGCCTCACGATTACATGCAAGTCTTTAATTTAGCAACCCTTGAAAGATGAAAGCAGAAAGTCCACTCTGATACAAGGTATTAGAGTCTGATATTCAGACTCCTTCCCAAAATTCATGATAAAATTTGCTAGCAGCATTTAGTTTTGGTATTTATTTTTCTGTCCAGGCACATAGCTGGTCTGTGGGCTCAGCTGCTGGATAGTCACACCAAACAGAGATGCTCATCCACTGCACACATAACCAATGACCTCTGTGGACCAACTGTGTTCCCAGGAGAGCCTGCAACTGATGGCTACAACGCACTGTGTCACTGCTCTGTGCTTCAGCTTCGTTCTTCTTTTGCTGTTCACATCTTTCAGTTTTCAGGGGCTTATTTCATGGAGGCCATCAGGGTCTTCCTGCAAGAGGTGATGCATTCAAACTGCTCACCCAGCTGTAAAGCCTCTCTCTGTTGCCAAACAGAACGCTTTCACAACTGTTGTGGCCTCAGGGAAATTATACTTCATTGCAAAGTGCAAACAAACTCCTCATGCCTGAAGATTTCAGACCAAAATCTTCTTTGACACAGTGCTTGGGCCACTGGATGCTGCCATTGGTCACCATCAATCGAGAGAGTGATGCTCAAAATCCTACCACGTCTCTTAGCATTACAGAAGGTAGAAGGATGATGTGATGTCAAAGTGGAAGGTCCTGCCCATTCCTGGGGGCCAGCAGTCATAAAAATGAAAAGGAAGATGCCTTATCACAGACTATCTTGCTAGTAGAAAGATAGCAGAGAAGATGGAGTTTCGTAGGAGTGGGCAGAGCAGAGGTAATATGAAACTGCTTGATTCTAAAAGTGTTAGGGGGCAGTTTCCAAACAGTGAAAACACCCCATGTTTCCAGTGGATTTTGCTGAAGGTTTTTCTTCTCAGAAAAGGATAATGCGGGAATTTAAAAATAATAGTAATTTGGGTGATCAGATCCATGCAAAGGATCCTGTGGGAATATTCTACTTTCTTCTGAAACCAGAGGAAGTTTGAGAAGAAAGTAGAATAATCCCATAGGATCCTTAGCGTGGATATCTTGAGTTTTCAGCCTGCAAGGTTTGCAATATTGATATTTCATTAGCAGATCTCTAAGCTTTCTAACTTCTTAACACCAGCTAATCAATGTCCAGATTCTATGGAGCACACATTTCCGGTGAGGGAATTGGTATCTGTATCCCAGCTTCCATTCTCCTGCATGGAGCAGTGCAGTAAGACAGAATGACACATTTGTGTGAATATTCCAGAGCACAAGTATTAAAATGGAGACTGACAATGGGAGCAGCACTTGTTTTGCTTGCAGTTAACATATAGTATGACCAGCGTATTGGTCACTGCCTTATTTGGATTAGATACAGGGAAGGAATTTTTTACAATGAAGATGGTAAAATACTGTTGCCTGTAGAGGTGGTAGATGTTCTGTCCCTGGAAATGTTCAAAGCCAGGCTTGAATGCTCAGGGCTCTGAGCAACCTGATCAAGTTCAAGACATTTCTACTTATTGCAGGGGAGTTGAGCTGGATGACCTTTAAATGCCCCTTCCATCTATGATTCTGTGATTCTATGGTTCATGTTGCATCATAACTCAGGATATAAAAATATCCCTTTGTACTCCACCAAGTCAATGCCACCCTTTACTAATGATACCACTAATAATGCTGGACCTCAGGGCTCCTCAGGCAGAAATCTAGTGGCAGCCACAGAGAAACTGACTCAGGAAATGAGGCACTGGTTGCTGCAGGCTGCAGCATCTTCATCTCTGCCTTTGCTGCAAAGATGTGATTTTTCAAAGTACACAGCAAAGCTTCAGGAAGAAGCCAACATCAAATAAGCACATGGAGAGCTGCTTTCTTCTACTATTGATCAAAGAGCAGTGTCAGGAGAAGGAGAAATAGTACTGCTGAAACAACTTTGTCTCCATGCCTCATCAATTTGCATACAGAGGACAGCAACAAAGCTGGTGAAAAGGCTGAGAGGCATGTCCTAGGAGGAAGGGCTGAGGACTTAGGATTTGTCTAGCTTGCAGTAAAGAAGGCTGGGGGAAACCTCATCGCTCCCTACAGATTCCCGAGGAGGGGAGGTGGAGAGGCAGGTGCTGGTCTCTTCTCTCCAGTGACAGGACACATGGGAATCATCACAGCTATGGTAGGGAAGGTTCAGACTGGACATCAAGAAGCATTTCTTTACTAAGGGCGTGGTCAAACACTGGAACAGCCTTTCTAGGGAGGTGATCGATGCCCTAGGACTGTCAATATTTAAAATGTATTTGAATAATGCTCTAAATAATTTAACTTCTAGATACACCTGAAGTGGTCAGTGAATTCGATTAGATGACCATTATAGGTCCCTCCAAACTGAAATATTCTATTCTGTTCCGTTCTATTTTATTCTTCTATCCCCAAGCCTTGGTACAGATGCTTCCTTGCATCTTTCAACCACTTGCTTCCTGAAAGTGTTTCCAGGAAACAGGCTGGAAGGTTCCATCTGGGGATCAGACACATAGCAAAAATCCAGCTCCTCTATTCTGCATGCTCCATTTGGTGCTTCTCATCCCAGATGGGAGAGACTGGGGAGCTGCTGGGTGGGAGGGCCTGGAAATGTGCTGTGGAGCTCGGCAGCTGTTTCTGAAGCTGCGGTGCTTCGCCATGGGCAGAGTTCCCTGTGTTCTGCACATTGCCTGACAGACCTCAGGGGAGCCTGTCTTGCAAAATGAACACCAAGAGTTACTTCCTAAGGACCTTTATTAAAAAAAGAAAAAAAGGCAACCTCTGTGTAAATGAAATGCTTGTTTACAGCATAGTGCCACAACTCTATGTGCTAAGCTTCAGAGCCTTAGTGGGTTATAAAAAATACCCATGTTATAGATACAGATGGTGCAGAAGATGCAGAAGACATAGAAGGTAAGAATAATACAGATAATAAAGTTAATTCATGCAGAATTTACAGGATGACTAGGTTGGAAGAGACCTTCAAGATCATTGAGTCCAACCCATGCCCTAACACCTCAATCATAACACCCACTCCCCAAGACTTTACAAACAGCAGCCCTGACATTTAATTTTATGCTCCCAAAAATACAGAATTTAACAAAAAATTAAGTCAAGATACAAGTGTAATAGATGCAGGTAATAGAGCCAACATTTGCTCCTAATCTGTTACATTACTGCTACTTAACCACTCCAAGTTTTATTATTAACTAAAGGTGATAATATTGCAATTACATCTTAGTCTTTGCAGCTGTTTTCACATCTTAGCGGTAGAAACTGCCTTCTCTCTACACATAAAGGGAGGGGCAGCTGTAACTGGGACCATACAATTTAATATTTACAGAGAGTTGAAAGATGATCCAAGAAGTGCCTGAGAACAGGCAAGAACCTGGATTTGAATGTATAAAACAAGTATTTAGAGCAGCTCAATGAAGGGAAGAATAAATCAAAGAATACCCTGGTCTCCAACTGGCCATGATGAAAAAAGCAGAATGGAAAGCAGGTGCATAAGAGAGGATTTCTGGGCATGATTTCCACTTGTGATGCTCTGTGAGAGATCCATGGGGAGAGGAAAGGGATGCTGACTGCAGGATGTCAACAAAGAGCTTGGAAGAGACTGATCCCTTCTGTAGGCCTTCTGCACGCCCCAGGGCAAAGCTTGTGATTGTACACAGATAAGTGAAATTTTCTAAAAGTTATCTCCAGTGCAAAGAAGCTGGAAAGTCTGAAGCTGGAAATAAGCATACAGGGTTTGTATTTACAGAATGCTCATTTGCCTTGTACAGAGGGGATCAGTCTGGCTAATATTTGAGTTTCTGCAGATGTTTCCCCATCCTCCTGGGTTAAAAGTTGGCACATTGGAATGGCAGGAGTTTAAACAATTTAATTTAAATTAAAGAAACCAAACCAACCTTAACAGCATGCAAACACAATTTCATTTCACTACAAAAGTGAAAAACTGGCAAAAAATGCATTGATGTATACAGTACCAAGCAGTTTACTTTAAATATTGCAATTTATTATGAGGCATTTTACTGAGAGAATGGGAGGTGGGGAAGAAAAATCCTTATCCAAATTGTCTGAAGGAGTCTAGTGTAACAGTGCAGCATTCAAAACTTTTGCAATGAGAAAGAGTTTTTGGAAAGTGATTTGCAGTTTCAAAACCAACTGTTCCAATAGAAAGGGCAACACCCATGAATTCAGGTAACTGAGGCTATGCTCCAATCTGTAACATGTCATTAAAAGTATTGTAAAATAGAACCTTTTCCCCAATGGCAGAGGAATTGTCTTATTTACTGATTAGGAACACCTCACCATCAGAATTTCTGGAATGCTTTTGAAATCTCCCCTAGAATACTGATGTGAAGATGACTTTTTTTTTTTCTGCAGATTGAAAATCAACCCCTGCCTGCATTTCAATCAACTCTTACTCCCACTGGGCTTTAGGTTCTGCTGATTCTCCATACCATGGCAGAACTCAGAATTTCCCATGGTGTGTGGTGCTGCATCATCCCCTTTTCCCTCCATCTCCTTCTTCAGTTAAATTCTTCCCCCAAACTCTTCTGTCTGACAGCCATTCATCTCCTCTATTACTTCACAAGTTTTTCATGTGTTACATTTCTTTTTCTGTGGGCCTCAGCACAAAACTACCAAGTAAGCAGTTTGACTTTGTTATTTCCCTTTTCTTTTCTCAGCATGCTCATTAGTTTGCTACTTAGCAAAAGGAAACCCCTTTGCTGTCAAAAGAAAAGGGCACCATCACTGATGCTGGACTTCAAATTGTCACGATATCAATTAGAAAACACTCATATCCAGATAGCCCCATACAGTCAGACATTTTAAAGGGAGACAGGATAAGCCAGTGAGAAACATGGGAGTCTCAATAGTTATCAGCCCTCCAAATGAGCTCCAGAGCCATAAATGAACACATCCTTCTCACAAAGGCATGCAGACAGATGCTCTGTCCTAAGGTGGCTGGTGAAGGGGACCCAAGGATTTCTGTGAGAAGCATAACTTGGACAAAGATTCCTTGATATTTCTAAGATGATGTACTTTGCTTTGGTCCAGTCATGTCTCCATTATGGCTATAGAATTTTAAAAATTTACTGTAGCCCCTATGGAAATGGTGTATAAAAATGGGATTTCATGCTTTCTTTCTCCCAATTTCATAGGGAAGTTGCTTTGACCCTTAATTTCAACAGAACCAAGTTTTTATCCAAATTGGTTTCTTATTATATATAAACCATACATACATATAAACCCTTCACTAAATGGTTTTACTAAGGTTAGTTGCCTTCTGTCTACTGTCTCTACACTGTCCCCTTTAGCTTTTCTGTTCCCAGCCCTCCTCATCCTAGAAATAAAATGTTTTCTTCTGTCAAGAAGCTGAATTGGGCTATATTTCAGGTTACAAATCATGTACACTACTATTGTTGACTAGCCAAATCCAAATTAAACTCATTTTTCACCTAGCTTAAACAGCTGAGGCAAAAGATGGAGGAATCAGAACTATCTTCCCTAATCTGTCAGTTATCTGCACCTGCATTTAGGCACTGAAATACCACAGTTAACGCCAAGACTCAGCTTATATCAGTCTTTGAGGTCCAGAAGACAAGAAAATGACTATGTAGCAAACACAAGCCAGCTTTCCTGAGATCTAGGGGCCGTAGCTGGAAGTTCAGCAGAATTAGATTCCAGCCATTAGGCACTAGCTGCACTTTTGCTTACATTAAGCCAACCAATGCTTTGGAAAGTAATGCACTTCTAGAAGTCGTTCATAGCGTTATAATGCCAGTGATTTAACTCCTTTGGGGCTTCTGTAAGATCTCTGCAAAAAAGCAAGTGGAAGAAAGTCTATGGCTGCTGCCTTAGGCCTTCTGTGGGTGTTAAATGCATGTAGGCAAATAGCTGACAAACCACATATTCAAACTGGCACATACATATTCATCTGTTTTACTCAGGTTTGTGTAGGACTGCTTTTAACTTGGTCAAGAAAAAGTGTTCTCCTTTCTTCCCTCTGTTAGTTCTGTAACTACTAATTGTAAGAAAGTAGCACCCTAAACTAATTAGTGGATGTGGCCTAAAAAAAATGTCAGGACAGAGAGGGAATACACATACCTGATGCAGGAAGGTGTTGAAGGGTCAGATCCCCATCATGCCTCTTCATGAACTTTCTTAGACTTCCTACATCAGATTCTTTAATTTGAGCTCTTCCCTGATATATCCCACAAAACTTGCAGTGACTTTTGCCTTGAGTGGCCCTCCTGCTGTGTTCCTGGCTATCATTTCAGTGAGGACTGTTCAGCAGAGGTCCCCTCAGATCTGGAGAGTGTACACTGCAATCAAGGTCTGCTGTGTACTTACTGCCTTGTACTGGCACCCAACCAGAACCTGTGGTGCTCACAGCTGCTGCACCTTTTTTGCCTGCAGCACATTCTGAATTAGCATGTTCTGAAAATATTCATTTCACAGATGTTCAGCTTCAAATTCCACTGTTTAGAAGACAGACTTTATTAGAAAAAGAGCAGATTTTAAGGAAAGAGTCTTCCCATGGACAAGTGGAACCAAAATTTGCTCTTTGCTTTCTTTTTGGGGTAGTTGTTGCACAGCAAAATGTCAATACCTGGAAAAGTTTATTTAATGCATATTAACTGTTGCTGTTTGTGTCTTAGGTTATGCTTACACCTGAACTTGTGTGTTAACCCTGAACTAATTAGATCAGCCACAGTAAGATCTGACCAGGGTCACCCACCTATATAACAGTCCATATATTAAATGTAGGATTGCTGTAGTGGGATGGTTACAGGTACATGCATTTTGTATCTTCAGGTTTTTTATGCACCTCTGGTATAAAATCTTAAAATACTGAATGAAATGGATTTTTGCCATTGATTTCAAGGGAATCAGGATTTCTAGTTTTTGTTTTGCCTTCGGTGCAAGACTACAAAATCTCAAAGCAGTCTGAAGATGTCTTTTTCCTTTCTGTTGTAAAGCATAAATTTCACTTTTACCTTCATCATCAGGACAGACATTACCAGAAGCTATTTTTTGGACAGAAGGAACATGAAAACTGCAAAATTCTAGTTTGATGAATGCTTGTGAGGAATATTTTCAAATGTGTTTTTCCTCAAGGTTGCTGCTTCTGTGTGCAATGGTTGTTCATTTAATTCAGACAGCACCTGTCTCTGATCATTATTTTTTGGAGAGTTCTAGTAATCCATAAACTTAATCTGGAAAAGAAAACAAACTCTTGCTAAAATAGTCTAGTAGAATCCCACTCCTGTTTTGATTACTCCTAAGTAAGGTGCACAAACTGAAGCATTTTCTTCACTAGACCTAGTCTCTTCTGTGCCTTGCTGTGGTCTCCTTTCTCCCTTTTCCTAGTTTTCCAGATGCTTTTTCTGTCACTGCCTCAGAATTTCCTTATTGTTCTTATTGTAAAGGTTCCTCTAATATCAGCAGTTGATATGAGCAGCCATCCCAGGAGCAAAAATTCAGTAAGTTCTTATTTTTGTAGACTATGGGAAGTATCACAAAACCCTCGGCTAACATGATACCCTTCTAGTTCAGGCTCTATCCCGGCTCAGATTGCAGCTATAAATGCCAGGAGGCATTGTGGATGGATAGGCACATAATGATGAACTTCCTCTCTGCCTGGAGTTAAAAATGGTTTATGTTAATGTCAGTCTTCCACCAGCAGTTTTTGTGCTCTCTATCCACACACCACATATGGCATAATATTGGCACTATTTCCCAGCCTTTTTGTGGTGAATATTTGCCAAGAGAAGGGCACTTGAATACTTCAGAAAGGAAAAATGCAGCCAACAAATCCTGTCTTTGCCTTTTAATTACGACTGCTGGTATGGATCTGTTGACCTCTACTTTGCTCATTCTGCCTACTGTGATGATTACTGGAGCTGGGTCTCTGTCTCAGCCATCCTGAATTAACATCTCTTCAAAGGTGGTGCCCTGCCTTCCTCCTCTCCCTGGGACAGCGTATCCAGCACCATCAGTGGAACAGAGGATCTTCTCTCATGTGTCTTATTGTTTTCCTTCTGTTTTCTCTCTGTGCTGGGAGAGGAGGGTGAGCAGGTTCTGGTTGGGTACCAATCTGAGGCAGTGGGTACATAGCAGACCTTGCAGACCTTGGATCTGAGAGGCTTTTTGCTGATCCATCCTTACCAGAAGAATAGGCAGGAACACTAGGGAAGGATGGCCACTCAAAAGTGGCCTGCAGATACCTCAGAGCATAATATCAGGGAAGAGATCCAGCTAAAGAGAGGACTGAACAAGGAGTTGTGTGGGTGTTTGGCTGTTGGCTGAGGTCAACTCACCAAAATGGGGGTGTGAATAGCACCAAGGTGCTTTGGTACGATGTGGAGGTAGTAAAAACAACTTTATGTGTTCTCTCATTTGGGTTAAAGGAGCGTTTTTATTCCTTGGACTGTCTTCTCACAGAACTCATAATGGATTCCAAAAACTCATGGGAAAAAGAACAAAGGAAATCCTCTTATTACATCTGGAACAGCAACCCTTCAGCTGTGTTTCCATTCATAACAAGATTCACTTGTTTTGTTACTACTGCGCCTTCAATTCTTAAGACAGAAGAGATACATGGCTATGAGTAAAATATATTGTAATATAGTACAAACTAGAATATTTTGATAGTGTACTTTTGTAAAACACTTTAGTGTGCTCAGAAGTACCAAGTTTCTGCTATTAAACTGCTATGAACTGGCCAGATAACTATTGGAGACTAAAAAAAAAACCAAACCCATATATATTAANATATATACACATATATATACATACATGCACACACACAAATATATATACACACACATATACAATATACATATATATACATATACATTTTATATATACATACACACACACTAATGATTTTCCAAAGAGAAGTCTCTTCCCTGAAGCTAATGAAAAAAAATCGATGAAAATATTCCTTAATTAAGCAGAGTTATAAAACAATAAAAGAAATTGTTTTTATCAAATTTAGCAATTGGATGGAAGTTTGCTTAGAATTATTGAGATCAGAAAGGAGTTTTCCACCTGAGTAAAAAGCTGAAAATTTAAGTTCTCATTTTAGAAACACAGCCCTCCCATAGCTGCAAGTGCGGAACTGCACTGCACTGTTTACAGTCTGGGACATTTTGGGAGAATTTCAGCATAATGGCTCATTTTGCTGTCACCTGGGATGGCTAAGGTACAGGCTTACCTTACCTTTTGCCACACCTTACACAACGTGGTGTAATCTACAACAGAAAGATGTGGTGGGCTGCTGGAAGTGGTAATGAAGTCATTGCAGCTAAAAAGACCTTGCATTCAACTATTAGAACACATCAAATTTCAGCGCTGAATTTCACAAACCTGAAAGAAATGAGTGTCATAAGTACACAGACAAGCAGTATTTCCTGAGCTCTTAATGTAATTTTCCTTTCAACACTCCTACAGTCCTGGCATTTGTAATGTTTCTTTTGGTAGCAAAGTTCTGGATAGAAGAATGCAAGAATGTCTGTACATATTTAAGATACTAATCCCAGATTATTTTTAAAAGTCAGTGCTTAGGTAACATTAAAGAAGAAAGAACTGATGAAGTGGTTTGGTTTTGGTATTTCTGGTCATGAACTAATCCTTCAGCATTTGCATTTCTTAGGGATGGTGATTCTTTTCCAAAGGCCAGAGACAAAGTAATCTAATAATTTAAATATGAGATAATTTTATAGACTCTACGCTCTAATTTGCATGTAGCTCAGGTTCAGTATTTGTGTTGGCTGAAATGATGGGCAATGCACTGTATTAGCAAAGGTTTTGGAAAACAAAATTACCTACCAGCTTACAGTACGTCTCTTATGTGTTTTTGAGAATTAGGGTGTTTTTATAAGTCAGATGCCCAATAGACTTGAAGCAGAAGTACAAAAGCACAAGACTACAAAAACATAACAGCATCTATTACATTGAATCCAGCCAAGTGCTGACTGCAATTAATTCCATTGTGCTGACAGACTAATAATCCCTGGTAGCTTCCAAACTCCACAAATAAAAAGCATTAACTTATCTTCTGAAGCCTCTGAAACTTGTCTGAAACCTGTTGCCTTGTCATTACCCAAGTGCGAGCCTTTCTCTATGCTTACAGTGTCAGGACTGCTGTACTGGACGCACTTCAGTGAAGCTGCAGGCACTGAGATATTCAAAGAGAGTATCCAATATCCAATATGTTTTCCCCAATATGGGGGAAAGTGGTATGGGGTCACGATTCCCTGAAATTATTTCCCCTTGATACTCCATAAACACAGAGGAATCTGCTCCTCAGGACAGTGTAGAGAAGGTAACATCTCCTTTCATAGGGAGGATATAACACTATTTTTCCCTTCCCACCTCAATTACTTTCTGCATAACCACCTGTTTTTCCTCTCTGGGGGACCAGGCACAAACATATAAGAATACCTTTAATTTTTTTTGGGCCTAGCTCCACTGTTTCAAGTCCTTTTGCAGTTGTTCTTGCCAAGCTGTCACTTGACTGATGTCTCTCCATCATTGAGCTTCCTGCATGAAATGTGTTCCTATAGATGTTGTTGGCAGGTACTGGGTGCTTGGGTAGCTCTGAATTGTTTTATATTAGGGGTAGTGGAGATTAAACATAATTAATCTCCCTCCTCCATCAGTCTTTCCCTTTTACCCATCTAATTGCACCGGTGTTGTATTTGTGTAATTCAGTTACACAGTCCCTGCTATGTATCTTTGTAAGCTGATGTCTGGATGGGACACCATCAGAAAGGGCTGTTCAGTCAACCAGGAGATGACAGTGGGAAATCATTGTCCCTGGCCAGACAAACAGATGTTGCAGTGCTGCCAACCACTGATGCTGACAAAGGTTCAGCAGGGTTACAGCAATTTTTGCCCTAATCAGGATGCTAACTCTGAGGTTTCCCTAGCAACAGGAGCCGTAAGTCCAAAGTGACATCTCATTTCTACTAATCTTTTATTTCATTTTCAGTAGGTAATTGCAGGTAAATCCTCCAGCAGCTGTTCCAAAGAAGGATGAAGTGGGCAATACATTTCATTCTGCTGCCTACAAATATGAGTATATTAGGGAGCAGTGTCATCAAATTTTTATCTGAGACACTTAATCTGTGTATTAATAAGCATTATCTAAAAGAGATAGGTTCTCTTTCTTTTCAGAATTATGGCATTCTCTAGCAATGAAGTATCAACTTTTTCAATTACACTACATTAAATAGAAGGGCAGCTCACTTTACTGAGGCTGAGGTATATCATTTTGATAAGAGAATTGAAAATAAAATTCTTATCATGTGTCTCAGTAGCATTGTGGATTTCACTATTACTCAAGTGGTTTCATTTCTATTACTAACAGCAGAAATAACAAAAGGAAAAGTGCTATATGATTCTCTCTCTCTTTTTTTT
>VZDJ01007755.1:14804197-14818404 GCA_008694505.1 Cyanoderma ruficeps | reverse complement strand
ACAGAACATTTGCAAACATCTGGCAATAATTGCAGGGGTGAGTTGTTGAAAAGGAAAGCATGGCACTGCTCATTCCACATTAGATCAGCTCTCTGCCATGTTGTTGCTTTGCAAAGGGAGCACTTTATAATATCTGTGCTGGCTCCGGTGAGTTTCTGGAGAAGTCTCAGGTAGAGGTTGAAAGACTGTGTCTTGCTCTCTGGGTGACAGCAAGCTGTTGTGATCAGCAGCTGTGCTAGGGCTAAAAACCTCAACAGACATGTGAAAAGGGGGTAGAGTTTTTTCCCTGTGCTTTTCCTGTTCCCTTAGAAAAGGAATTCATGTTTCTTGCTAGGACTAACAAAGCTTGGTTTTGTCTGAGGTGTTTGGTAAGGCAGATGAAGCTTTAATGAGGAAATGACTTAAAAGACACGTGAAGGCCTGGCATGAGAAGCTGTTACTTTTCCGAGTATTGGATAAGTATTCCATTTGTTTTTTAATGAGAGACGGATTTGGTTTTGAAAGGGCAAGTGAATCTTGACAGATTTGATATTTCTCTAATATTCTCATACTGTAGATTTTTCCAATGAGTAGAAGCCTTGGTGCAGTGATTTGAAAACTGAATATAAATGTTCAGGGAGAGGGAAAAGCAGGGTATATCTTGGTATTTTATAGTGCCACTAAGTAAAATGAGGAGTTTGTCCAAAACTGATCTCTGCTAATTTAGTTAGCAAAAGACAAAAGAAAAAATTCTCTCTGTTAGTCACCGGTTTGCCATTACAAATGAGTTTTGAACTTCCTGAATGCTATTCAAAGGGATGGAGAAGGAGCAGGAAAAAGAGAAGAAAAGGCAGGGAGTAAAGGACACAGAGCTTGCATTTCTGATCATCATGGTCTTCCAGGAATAGAAGTAGCACATTTCAAGCTGCTTGCCCTTTGCTTTCAGCAGTGGGAGTCCCCTCCGGCATTTATGTCTCAAACACTCCCTTTGGCTGCTCAGCCTGAGACTTAATAAGCAAGGACACAAGCTACTAACAAAAGAAGAAATGTTCCACTTATTATTCACTCTTAGAGCAATACTTAGAGCACTTTCTTTGTTTATTTAACACAGGTAAATGTAGTGCAGGCAAAGCCAAAACAGCAGATACATCAATCTCAACTGCATAATAATTTCCCAATTTCCATTGGACTCTCAGGCATATGCCTGGGTCCTTAGCATAACCAGTGAGTGGCTGCCTGGAGTCTGCCCTGCTAAGGGTTCAGACAGTCTGTTTGGTTTGTTTGAAGCTGTCCAGACTTCCTCTACCTTTCTTTCTCTAATTTCTCTCTCCTTTTTTTAAAATTTTTTTTTTCCCTACACATTTGGATTCCCTTTACATATCTGATTCCTGGTCAACTTAAGTGTCTAGAGAAAGCATGCAGACTCAAACCATGGTTTTCCATCAAAGAGCATAGAACATACAAACATCATGCTGGAAAGGACACAAAAAGTCATCTGGTCCTTCCCCCTAGCCAAGGCAGGGTCAACTGCCATTTCTGACAGATCTTTATCTGACTCGTTCCTGAAGATTTCCCAGGATATCTACTCAGAAAACTCTCCTGTCAATGCATTCTTTATCCTTGTAATTTCCAGACTTATTCTTGTATTACATATGAATTTTCTAATTGAAGTGAAGTCCTAATATTTCCATCACAGCAGGCTTTGTTTAACATATCTCTCAGTACTTTCTTTCAGCTGTCTCTTCTGGAGACTAAGAATTATTCAGGTTAGTCTTTCCCATTTTCTAGACCTCTGATTATTCTCGTTGCGCTCCTCTGGACTGTCTCTACTTGGCCTATCTCCTTCTTGAAGTCCAATGCCCAGATCTCATTGTATTCTGGATAGAATGGGAATAAAAAGTCTCCATCAAGTGGGTTTTGTTTGTTTGTTTGTTTGGTTTGGTTTTTGTGTTTGTTTGTTTGTTTGTTTTCACAAGCATCATGAGAAGCCTTCACCCAGTTGTTCAAAATCATTTTTAGTTAGAGGATGCTCCAGCTGTAGTCCAGTGGGAAGCCACTCATAGATCTTGGTCTGTGGGGCCCTCTGCAGAATCTGACAGACCCTGCAGGATTCAGGTAGGCTGGATAATGCTCCCTAAGAGAGCCAGTGAAATGTGCTGCCTGATTTGGATACCAGCACCGATGCCAGGCTGTACTAGATTTACTCGTTGCTTAATTGTGTCAGCTAGACAACAATCACAGTAAGAGCAGAGCAAATGCTTCTGATAGGCACACTGAGGAGGCAGAGCAGACAGGAAGTCAAGCATATTCCTTGTTTCTGAGCACTCCCTGGGACAGAATTTTGTACAGGGGAGCCTTTTTCCCCAGGGCAACTGGTCCTGCTTAAAACCATGTGAAATTCAGGGATAAAATAACTGGTCTGTCAAGAAATTTAGCTAGTGGAAGCAGAAGCAAGCAGGTACCAAAGGACCTTTGTACTCTCTAAGGTCATCCGTAGAGTCAGACTTTTCTCACAAAATTGTTTGTACATCCATGTCTCATTTGGGCGGAAAAGGGAAACATTCCAGTCTGAAAGAACAAAGGCTTTATTTGATTTGCTGGTTACTGTCTTGAAAGGCTCTTGTCAGCCTGACTTTTGCCTAGGGGGAGAGAATTGCCATGGTGTGAGGCTTCCAGGCAGATGGCTGGAAGCAAGCACCAGGCTCAGAGCTCCCCGTCAGCCCAGCTGTAGCTCCCAGATTGGAAGGATCTCACGCTCTTTGCCTCTAGGTAGAAAACGTGAATGATAAGAGCCTGACAGAAATGTCAGTTTCCAGCTGCGTGACAATTCCTCTCCAACGCAAATTTAAAATAAGAGTCAGGTAAAATTGAAAATTCTCAAAGAATTACTATCTGATCGACAGTTATTAAAACAGCATTTTCCACAGGAAAAAAAATGACATCTTTTCCTCTCTGATGGGAAAATGCCAGCCATTTCCACTCACTGGTGCCTCAAAACCTTTCAGTTCTTTTCCAGATGCTCTTTTCTCATCCATGAGCCTCTGATTTTCTCTTGCAAATCCTCTCACACCCTCTCCTATGAGCCTCACCTTCTTGCTTCACCTGCCCATTATTCTTTCTACTCTTTCCACTCTAGTCAGTTCCCCTCTGCTTTTCCAACAAGAACAAAAAGGGAAGGAAGCAGCAGAACTTGCCAATCAGAAATATCTTGCTACTAGTCCTTGGAAATTATGGTGCTGCCAGCTCACTGATGCCAGCTTTCATTTTTCTCTTTTATTTCTTTCACTCTATTCAGAGTTAAAATTTGTTAGGTCAAACTATAATCATATAGTACATTGCATTATGACATTTCAGCTTTAGGAGGAGTCTCTAAATCTGCATGTAGCTGTACTAAGGGAAAGCGGGGAGGGAAGGCAAGGAAAGGAACTGTAAGAAAGCTACACCCTCCTGGGTACTCACATCTACACCCTCCTGGGTACTCCATCTTGCTTGGCTGTTGAAACCAGGACACCAGAAGCAACCTGTTCTCTGCTGAATTTGTGTCGCAGCTTACATCCTTTGACAATTTCTCACTGGCACATAGGGAGCTCCTGAACTCCAGTTCTGTCCAACCAGCTCACTGGGAACTCAGCTAACATCCCAAAATACTGCAGGATACATCACCTGTGCTCATGCATCTGCCATCTGTTTTTTGCAATGCTTTCCAGCACTATAGGTTCTCGGTGGAACCCTTCTTTAGCAGGGTGAGAAATAAAACCCCAGACAACCTGTGGTTGCAGGCAGAGCAAGGTGCAATTCTTCTCCTTTGGATTCCCTCTAAATTTAACCCCCAGCTTCTCTGGGCCCCCTGTTGACATCTTCAGTAGGAATTTTTAATGTGTGCACTGCAGACTTCACCTTCTGCATTTCTACATCTGTATGTGTATTTATGTGAGGTCAAGTAATGCGACATTCAGCTGGGGACGCAAGTGCTGAACACAAATAGTGTGTCGGCTGGCTCTTGCTCGGGGGTCAGAGGAGTGAGCAAAGCCAGAACACAAGCATCATTTCCTTCCCCTATACATCCAGTTTCCCACAAACAATCGACTGCAGAAGTCACTGCTTTCTGCCAGCTAGCAATACCCTGTTACGACTAATTGCAAAAGCCATTAATAAAAGAGGGGAGGGGGGGAAGCAAGACACAAAAGGGAATAAATACTGTACATAGCCGGAAGGCCTTTCCCTCCTACACATATGATTCACTGTTGTTCCTTGCCTCACATGGGAAAATGTTGTCCTGCTGAATACGTACCTTAAAGGCAACTCTGCCTCAGAGACATCACATATGCATATTGATAACATGCACTTTGTAGTGCCTAGAGATGTTTTTAACGAGGCTTGCTGAAATGTACCAACAACTTTCTCTCTTCTCCTTCTGTGTGCCACAGATGATTTTTAAATGTGTTTCCTGGTGGTCTCTGTTCCCTGTGAGAAAGCAAAAGGATAGCAGAGACAACAATTCAGCATGGCAGGAGAGGGGAGAAATGGCTTTCCATCCTTCCCAGTTGTGCAGACTTCCGTGAGCCCGGGGACCCCTTGAAACCTCCCTATAAGCTCTTGGGGTTTTTCACACAAGACTAGAGAGACACAACAAGCATCACTTAACCAGGCTTTAGGGAGCAGGCCAGGTGAGAGGTCACCCTGCCAGCAGAGTGGGTGCAGAACCACTCGTGCAGGTCACTCCATGGGGCTCACACCCCACAAAACTCCACCTACCCCTGTGCCTCTAATTGACATCGCTACATGGCTGGCAGAGGACAGGTAAAGTTTTCTTGCAAAAATGTTGGGAAGAGTCTTGTACACTGAGTCCTTCCAAGCCTTAGCTTCTAGTCTCCTCTTGTGTAGCCATTTTTATCTATCACTATTCAATTTATGTAATTTATTTTCAACATCCACCTTAAGGTGTCATGAGCAATTAAAATGGAGATTTAGAGCCATTGGATGCATGAATACAGAAACACTGATATCCCACACACCCTAGTCTATCCTATGTGGGATGGTGGGTACCCTTGTACCCAAAAGATCCTTTTCTCATCGCTTTCTACCACTGGAAAATGCCTATAACTGAAACTCTGCTGCATTCATGTTCTACAGGGCAAACCCACAGTGCCCACCAGCACTCCACTGTGGACATTTGCTGTCCAAAGCTACTGAGAAAAATGTGCTTGGAAAGACATGCAGGCAGCAGGTGACATCTGGAAACATAGGGGGTATGATTTTCTTGCCTGGGACTGCATTTGAAGGAGGGCAAATGCATGGCATGATCCACACCCCCTAATGACCAGCTGTGGGTCATGACTAGCTGTGCACCACATGCTTCATCCACACCTTCACAGACCTAAAACAGACTGTGCAGCTGTACTGCACTTGGGAGCATTATGTAAAGATATATGAGCAAGATTTAAATAACTTTATTCAGGCATCAGGATCAGCTGTTTTGCAGTGGAATAAATTCACGACAGTGCTGCTGTTAGTCTGTCACCTGATTTGGCTCGTTTAAAATTTGCTGCTGTGTCCCTCTGCTGGGGCAGCCAGGAAAGAGATGGAGAGGTGGAGGAACTGCACTTGGACTCATCTCTCCCTCCTCAAGGGAGAAAGTTACACTGGGCAGTGCTAATGGGATGCTGTGAAACCTCCATACACCCTTTTTTACCCTCAGAAAATCTGTGCCACACACTTTCTTAAAATCTTGGTCTCTTCTTGCTTTTAATTGCTGAACCAGTGACAGAGGGGTGCTTTAAATACAACAGCTGTTGTGGTGGCTGGCAGGTTATGATACAATTCCTGGTTGGTGCTGGAAATCAGAGAACTTTGCCTAGAGTGATTGTTCCAGAATTTAAACGTAAGAAACTACTCAACTACTCCTTCCTCATCACCACCCCCCCCACCCCCCCACCCCCCCCCACTGTAAGAAAATCAATTGCTATTCATTGTGGGCATCATCAGATTTATACGTCCATCACAGCAGGGTATTTTTCTCATATATGAGAAATCTTATTGAGCCAATTTAAAAATCTAGAAATTTTCAAACGCAGTTAAAATTATTCCTGAAAGACAGTGTGCTTGTTTGCTTTCTTGCTTGCTTCCTTCTTTCTTTCTTTCTACTGAAATAAATCTTTGGATTTCCATTTTTATTGACATGCCTGTGCAGATGACATAGTTTTCAAATCCATAGACTTCATTACTAAAAGAAATGAAATTTTTAGGTAACCTCAGATAAATTATCATTGTCAGCATCATGAATGAACTCAGATTCATTATAATATGATTTTCACAGCAAAATGTCTTTGGGGGAAAGCAGATCCTTGCTTGAAAGGAGCATACACAAGTGGGACACACACAGAGAGGCACGCCCCAGGCTTCGATGGTTGTGAAAGCACATAGACTGCTTCTAGGAAAAATAAAAATAAATCTGCAAAATTTGGTGAAGCTTGTCAGGTGTCATACCACCACACAGGTTTGATCAGAGGACACATCATCTCTCTGCGACAGGACTCTGAATAACTGTCATATTTTCTAGAGGGAAAGATGCTCTGGGTGTTGACACAAACAAAGATTACCCTGGGAATCTGACAGTGGTGAGGATGAGTGAAGAAGTGGAGACAATGCCGTGCTTCAGCTCAACCACCATGTCCAAGTATCCTCACTGTGTACTCCCCACCTTGGTACACTTCCAAATGCCATTTGGCCCTAATTTTCTCTGATTTCTTCTGCTTAGGGTGGGCATTACAAAGGATGGTTTTCTCCTCCATGCTTTTGTTAAGAAGAGGTAGAAGCTTGCTTTCAATTTTGGATAAAGTCCTTTTGTAGACTTTATTTTGTCTACACATATTCTGCAAAATGTACTTCAGCTCTCATAGAACATATTCATTTGAGTGTTATCTAGTATCAGCTCGTTTATATCCCTCCAGATATATGGAGAGTTTCCCAGCCTCGAAAGCAAAAATCAAGAGACTAGAATTGGCAGCTATTGGCATTCATTTGGGTGGGAGTTTTTCCTGTTCCTTGCACAGGTCTATATTATTTTATCCTTTTAGAATTTATTCTTTTATTTTGGGGACTGCTGGAGGGGAAGCTGAGGAAGAAAAACAGAAGCCTTAAGGTAATGACTCAAGTAAGAGTGTTCACACCTTCATTTTCTATGTGTGTTAAAACAAGAAGGGAAGAATGAAGGCAGGCAAATGCAGTTAAGAGGCAAATGCAGTTAAGGAAACCAATAAATGCTGGTTGAGAGCTACTGGCAGCAGAGACTAGAGCGGGAAGATGAGCTCCCTGCAGAGACGCAGGCCCTTCCTTTCTTCCCCGGAGTCACCTGTGGCTGTCACACAGGTCCTGTGACAGGAAGGACAGGGATGAAGGGCTGTGCCTTGTGCATAAAAGATGGTCCCCCCAGGCTCCAGCTGTAGGGCAGGGTGAGGGGGAAGGCAACCAAGAGGAGGATGCAAGGATGAAGCAGCAGTTCCATTGAGAAGAATGGGCAAGGTATAATGAAACAGAAGAAGGAAGACCAAGGTCTTCCTAAACCAAGGTCTGTTGGTAAAGGACAGGTGAGTGTAAGACAGCCATGAATGAATTCAGGCTGAAATTTAGAAGAGGATTTCTAGTTTTGAGACCTGTAAGCTCTGGAGCAATCTTCCAATTAGGGAAGCTATAGAAAAACCAGTTAAAATAACCTTAGGAAAGTTAAGACTTTAGGAGAGGTTGATGTGTTGAGTACAAAGCATTGCATTTTATTGTTATGAGAGACAGCAGAGGACTGGGCTCTGTAGCCTATGAGATCCTTTGCTGGTCTATGTTCCTAATTAAATGAAGTGAGGTTTTTTGGCTGTGTGTTAAGTTGGGGGGGATGTGAACAAACATCTCATAGGCACAGAAGCCTTCCTGTTCCTCCTAGAGCTTCCCTACCAGCAGTCTTCTTGACAGCACAAACCTTGCTGTAAACAGTAAAATAAATGCAAGGCTTGAAGAACAAAAAAACACAGTCAGGGAATTATGTTAAACAGAGAGGCCCTCAACTGCTTCTGTGCAGGTTAATAAGAAGGGCCATATTCTGACACCCTCACTCCTTGTCTACCAGAAAAAGCATTCCTTCTGACATAGAAAATTGTAACTTGGTGACAGAAGGTGACTTAATTACAAAATTCCTGTCAAATCATCAAACAGAAAGTACAAAAGGAACATTTAAGGGTCATTGAACTGTGTTCCCAAGAGCTGGGCAGAAGTGGTGTAAGTCTAGACATCGTCACCTTACACTTCTTATTTCCAAGGCAAGCAGGGCCAAAATAATATTCACATTTTGCATAGATTTATCATGGCTTTTTAGCACGATTCCAGTGGGGTTTGATTCAGTTGAAATTCAGAATGAGCTTGCAGGTTGATTTCTATTTTCTAAAGACCACTTCACCTTTTTGTAGAAAATATCATTGATCTCAGGGTAAATATTCAGAGTTATTGGAACTACCTGATTACTATATTATTAAAACGAAGGATGGGTTTTAGAAAGATTAACTGCAGCAGAATAAGCAGCAGTAGAAGCTGCCTGTTCGACAGAAAATGTGTTTAGACTATTTTGGGGTTTTTTTTTTTTTTAATGTTAAGGTGGATGGGCATTCTGAAGCAAATGTAAAAGCCAAAGAGCCAGAGGGAAAGTAGAAACACAAATACACTGCAGTCAGAAATACCAGGGTGCGCATGCATGGCTTGTGGGCACAACTGTGACCTGCACCCCAGGACAACAGGTCATCCCAGGAATAGCCTTTGCTTGGAGCATGCAGTGTTGTTGGTGAGGAATTGCATGTACAGTTGTGTGGTGCCAGGTTTTATTTTGATGGAGAAGCCAGGAGCCTGGCAGGGAAATAATTTTTTCCCCTCACACACATGAGTTTGGGTCAGCTTTGCAACTGCAAATGTGGTCAGAGTACATTAGGGAAAGATATAGTTTGCCCCTTGCTTTTTTTTTGACAGTGCCAAGTTGCTGCAGTAAAAGTCACTATTGCTAATTGCAACTCTTTTCTGGAGCTCTTAGGGGTTTCTGTGTGCTTTTAAACATTCAGTGAGAAGAGGGGCAATATCAAGTAAGCAAAACTGATGCGGCTGTTCTGATAAAAAAGATGTGAAAGGAGGAGCTGTATGAGTCCCAGAGTATTCCAGCTATGATTTTGTGGGTTGAAAAATGCCAGGAGACTGGAAGCATCTTCAGTGATCAGAGGAGGAGAGTCCTCCTGGGAATGGAGCTGTGGGATGCTGTATTGGAAGGGGGGCAGCTCCAAGGTGCTTGTGCTGATGGTGTTGAGAAATGAGGGGAAAACACCAAACGAGAACAAGGCACCAGAAGCAGAGGCAGAAGAAGCCGTGGGAAGACAATCTTCAAAAGAGGTCTATAATAGAATATTTGCAAAATAATGACAACACGTTAGTCATCCTCATGTTAAGGTAGCTTCTCATTCACGTGACTATCTGGCAGCCTCAATCCCAAGGCCAGAGACTTTCACTGCTGGGACTGAAGCCCCTTCACAGCATGAGGTTCCAGTAGCCCAGTGGGTCCCCACTTGACTGCTCACACACTCCATTCAGACCAGGTTTCCCCACCAGTTCAACCCCAGGTTTCCCATGGCAAAGTCTCAGATGTCTCGTTCCATAAAGCCATTCTCTCCCTGTGCAGTAACACAGAAACAGCCCGAGCTGGTGCCTCTGAGGAGGATCTTCAGCCGAGGCACTCCTGGGCTTTTATGCTCCCACAGTCTCCAGGAATCTCCTCTTCCTCCCGAGTCTTCAGCTCCTGCCCCTCTTTCTGTCCATCCACCTTGCTGCCTCACTGGTTTGCATCTCTTTTGTTACCCAAAAGCCCACAATTCCCAGCTCTCCTGTGTTCCCCCTGTCCATTCACCTGGCTGGTGTCACCCACCATCATGCCCTCTGTTGTCTCAAAGGCTGGCAGTTCATGGCCTCTCTTCTCAGGCTCCTACCCGGAGCTCTCCATTTCAGTCTGCATCTCAGTTTGCAACTTGTGAGCCCAGCTACTTGGACCCCATGTATCCCTCAAAACTCTTACTCAAAATACAGTAGCACTGCAGAGGAACGTGCAGAACCTGCAGTGGAGCCAGCACAGAAACATTCTGTCAACTAATTAGATGCTGTCTATTAAATGCAGTGCTTTTAACCACTAATCTGTTTTCACTTCACATATACCTTGACGTGAAAGCCATGTCTCATCAGCAAATGATGATATTTAGCCTCTCTTCTAGTTTTGTTCACCAGCTCATCTACTTTGGCAGATGAGGCACTGCTTGGTGCTAGGGACAAGAAGCTTCAAGGCTGTTTTTCTAGCCATGCTGCAGCATACAGAGTTAACATTTTCTTCTCACGTATCTCTTCTCAGGGAAAATAAAAAGAGAAGAACAAATATACCAAAGAAACCCCTGCCTCCCCCCTGTAACACCTTTGTGTGAAACAGAGAAAGCAATTGGTGTTGCCGTAAGAGGGCACACTGCAGCTGTAGTTCCCACACAGTCCAGCACACCTCTCATAGGAATGAGAAGTGGCAGTTGCTTTCCCTCTGAGACTGTACAGTATTTGAACTGAAGAAAGTGCAGGAGGATTTATATTAAGTTTCCCAAGTGTCTGTTTGTCTGCTGGCTTCTCCCTCCCCACCCTGCCTTCACCTTTGCAGCCTCTCTTGGGTTGCTTTTAAGGGAAATTTTCAAAGCTTGCAGAAATGTGCTTAAAGTACTAACTAAAGTTAGTACTACTAAAAAAGTTAGTAACTAAACTTTAGTAACTACTAAAGTTAGTAACTAAAGTACTAACTATTCTTCACCAGTTTTGATGAATTTGTAATATTTCTTGCGAAGTGTATTACATCCAGGGAGCACACAACACTGCTTTGGAGAGTGTACTGCAGTAAAGGAGCAGAAGAGAGCAGGTACATACAAAGGTATCCTGACTTGGGGTGAAGAGATGCAGATCACTGACTGTATGAGAACCTGAAACCCTGCCAGCAGCAATTTTTGCAATGAGTCCCAGTCCTTACACAGCTAAAACAATTCTGACACTACCAGTATCAGGAGGTGAGACAAAAATAAGAAAAATGATCAATGGGCTGAAAGGGTCAACACGTACATCAAGAATAGCAGGTGTTCTTTAGTTAAAATCATATTAAAAAGAACTCCACAAGATTTCAAGTCCAAAAACTTCCTGGACAGAGAGAAACTGCGTAGCTCAATAGAAGAGGGTTTAGGAAAATTTAAATAAGCAGAGGCTTTGAAAAAACTACTCCTTTCAGAACAAGAACAGTAAAGTCCTTTTGTAGGTAGGGTGGAAAAGTATTAATACATAAATGATGGAAAAAAAATGCTCTCTGATAAAGGGGTACTTTGGACATACTCAACATTTTTTCCCTTACTAAGTGACTCGGATAAATGTACAGGACAGAGATTAAGGATAAATTACCTTTGTATGCCAATGGTACTTGTCATAAGGATAAAAGACAACACCTAGTTTGATGTGATCCTAGTTATCCTGCTGCCTCTGCACTGTTTCAGTTACCTCCACTCCCCAGGGCTGTTTGTTTTATCACCTTTCTAGCCAATAGCCCACTGGAGGCTTCTGTGACAGAGATCATACTTTATTATACTTCCACACTTTCTGGCAGAGTGAAGCCTTGACCTCTGGGTTATCATACTATGGTAACGCTTAATGACGATAATCTGATCTGCTGGTACAGAATTGCAAGTAATAAAAAGTGATGAACATGTGGGTCAGAGAGCAAAACTCACAGCCTTCCTAAATGCATTGATTAGGCTGTTAGGCCACATCTCTGTTTGCTGGAAATGCCACAGCTCCTGTATATTGTTGTCAGCCTGGTTGCTGTCAAGAAGATGAAGTTGCCTACTTTCGAGTATTATGGCACCACTTTTCTATATCACAGTCCCCTAAAAACACTTAGATAACTCTTGTGGCTTGCAGAGACTGCCTGCTGTTGGCACATGTTGGTTTTCTATCCAGCTAAGCATTGAAATGGTCAGACATCCTCTCAAAAATTAGTCTAAGGTTTATGGGGTGTCACTGGCATGTTGTCCCTTTACTACCTCCTGAACAAAGCCCCTAGGACTGATCACATGAATGGTCTGCAAATGCAGCACTGCAAACTTTGTCAGCTTGGTATAAAGAATTGTCATAGACTGCTTTCCACTGAGGAGCACCCATTTGGTCTTTCCCAAGTTTTGTGGGAGATAGCTAATCCAGAACAAAGTGTCTGGTGGACTGCACCTATGCTTGTGAGAATACCAGTCACTGAAAACAAACATGTTGACAATTTCTTCTCAAGATCCCACAGCCTTTGTCTGTGTCAATGATAGAGAGAAGGACTCGGAGAACTTTTGACTCCAGAGCCCTGACATCAAGATTAAAGACGTTTGCTTTTTCCAAGAAGATTGGCTGCTTTATGGAGCACAGTCCAATGGGGCAACCTCAATTCTGGTAATGAGGACTTAAAGCACATCATCTGTAATTTGAAAAAATTATTTTTGCTATCACTGGACAGAATCCTGACTTAACCTCCCAGCACAACAGCATTGTTTCCATATATTAGTTTGAATGAGCAGGAGCAGCAGAAAAAGGAGGTCCCATTTCTTAACAGAGATGAGAGCAATTTATGGTTCATCTGGGACTTTAAGCTCATCTTCAGGTTGGCCTCACTAATTAGCAACATAGATTCCTGGTTGCCTTACGAGATTGCTTTACAACTGGAATTTGACAGAAGCTATAAAGAAATGTTCTGAAGACTGCTCAGGATGATAAATTGAAGAAAAAGCCCTAAAATACAGTACAATTCCTCATGTGAAACTATTAATGTGAGATATTACTTGCTGTGAAATGTCTTTTGAAGTGTCTACTTTCATGCTCTTTATTTCACCATCTATTTTTATACAAATTTTATTCTTAGCACAAACAATTTTCCCACTGTCCCTTTGAATTTACGTTAGCAGTGTCACACTGCACAGAAACACACCACCACCTCTAGTGCAGCATCTCTGGCAATTTTTGTTATCCATTGTCTGAGACAGCTTCCAGGCCACCTCCTACTATGCAGTTCACTGTTTCCAACAGATCTAGCCCCGTCCAGAGATTTTTGAGCTCCCCTGCAATGCTGTGAGAGGCATCACCAACCTAATCCCCTGACAGCATTTAATCCCTGAGTCATTTCTAGTGGAGATACTTTGCATGCTTCATGTGCTACAGAAGCAAAGCATCGTTAAAAACAAACGACTAATGCAAGTGTATAACATCATCGTTACTTGTAAAGTATTTCATCAGCACGGCTGTTTTCCTTAAACTCTGGAGTCTCAGATCTTGATGTTTCCAGCTCTCACAGTTGTATCAGATGATCATGTGTCATTAAAAAAAAAATAGGCAAACAAAATGTTTTTAATTTAAAACTCGTCTGATTTTTAAAAAAGAATGTTTTGATTCTGAATCTCACAGCACAACTGACAGTATTTCAGATTTCACACAGCAGTTATTGTAAAGCTTTCCCAATGTTATTGCAAATCTGGTTGTCTTGTTCTCACCAAATAAGAGCACAAACTAAACCAAGACAAAACTTACCTCGCTCCTATTTAACAGTAGCTCTGTGTCCCCAAGTACCCATTAACATTCTCTTTCAACCCCAAATTCAGATTTGTGGGTCCAGAGCAGCTCAGTATATGCAGATAAACCTCTGCAGCCTTGTCATGCAGGAGAGCTGGCACTAGTAAGTAAGTGGAAGGGGGTTCTGTTTTATCAATTAAAAACTGACCCTTGTGACTGAGCAGGTTTTTACAGCCCTGCTACCACCATTAAGGAGGAGTGGGAGAGGCACAGACACAATGTAAGTGTATATATATATATAATCAGGATTTTAATTCTGGCACTGCTCTTCCTTTAGGTTCTTATGTAGGTCTGTAGAAGAAAGAAAACTACCTGTAGTTTTTCTGTAGCTGACCTACAGAAATCTACATGCTTGGGTTATACAGCTGCCTCTAAAGCATCAACCTCACCAGAAAAAATTGCTTTGTTAAAAAAAAAAAAGTAATGTAAAATATTGCTGTGGTTATTTTTGTCAATGTCTTATCACCACCAGAGATGCTTCAAGCAGACTAAAGATCCACATACAGAGCAAAGAAAAAGAAAAAGGAAAAGAAAAAGAAAAA